>JAECXB010001995.1:5665000-6265000 GCA_018151435.1 Zaprionus africanus
TGTCCTTACCCCCGTCTCCCCCCGTACCCGCTTCCCCTATCAGAATCACATTATACTTAAAAGCTTGCAAGACACTCGGGCCGAGTAAAAATGTTAAAAGCAAGTAAAATAGACACCTGGGACACCTGGAATGGTGTCGACTCTCCCCTTCAAGTGGGCGGTTGCAGTTGCAGAGAAAAGGGGGAGCTGGGATGGGATGCGGTGAGTGGTGTGCAAGGACTGTACTCGGAGTGGCTCTGGCACTGGATATGCTGGCTGAGTAAGTGCAGCTTAGCTCAGCTTGGCTTGACTCGACAGTGCCACAAAATTTATTGACTTTGTCGTGCTCGACGTCCTTGAATGCCCTCGTACAGTTGCCACAAAGGCAGCAGGTAAATGTGCAGGTGTGTGTGTGTGTGTGTGTGTTACGAGCCTGCTAGAGCCAGCTTGTCTTAATAATTTGGCGTCTTTGCTAAATTAAAACTAAAGTCCTGCCACATACATCTGCAGCAGGAAGGCAACCTGACGAGCAGCAACAGCAACAGCAACAGCATCGGTTTCTCCACCATCTCCAAGTTGCTTTTACTGCACTGCAGTCCAGCTACAAGGACGACGCTTGGAGCTGGGGCTATTTGCTGCTCTTGTGGTCGAGCAGGAGCAGAAGCATGTATCACCTTAGCCGGCGTTTACAACTTGGCCGGGACTCGGGCATTTATGTTGTTGTTTATGAGGACGTGTAATCACTGGCCAAACGACCTGCTCCATGGGCCACTTCATTGCCAACTGCCGGACGAGTCGCGTTCTCCGTTGGCCCAGCACAGTGTGTGGCATGCTACACGGAGAGAAATCACAATGCGACAATGCGATGAAATATCTTCGAGTTTGTTTAGAATATTCTCTTGTTCAGGGGTTTACGTTTCTCTTGTATTAAGTTACGATTCAGATTAGGAGTTTGCTTATTTTATTAATTGCCATTATCTCTTGATCCTTATCTTAATATGCAAATAAAAAGTATGTATAGGTCGTGTAGGTCGCATATAGGTCGTTTAGGTCAAAAATAGTCTTAATTGATTAATCTGTTAAAAGGTAGTTCGAAATACAGAACTATATTTAATCAGAACAAGATATACTTGTATATATATGTATGCAGAAAAAGATCTGCATCTGTATACATAATGTACGTAGGGACATATGAAGGAATCTTTATGCCAAAATTGGTGTCTCGATCTTTTGTAATAGCTTAGCCTTGTGTGCTCATACAAACAGATGAATCAATCGACATGGCTATTGATTCTGATCAAGAATATATATGCACCTTGTGGGGCCTCCTTCTGCTTGCACAAAGTAAGTATAAAAATTTTATTTTCAATAATCGGGGTGTATAAGAAATAGGTCGATTAGTAATTACTTATGATAATAATCATTAAATTATCTATAAAGATATTTTATAAGTCCAGTTATCAAGGAATACAGACTGAATAATGTATTTTTTGTCTTTATAACTCTTTAAACAGACTAAAGTCTGTTTTAAATAAATGTAATATAACAATATATAAGAAAATCATATATAAAAGTGCTTCAAAGTTAATATTGTAAGTGAGATTTAAATTTATTTATAGATTGCATATTCAGAATACTCAAATAAAATAAAATATAAATAACGAAATCAATATATAAATATAAAAACTTGGTAATTAAATAATATCCAAAAATAAATAAATTAATTATATAAATTAAAATTAAATGTGTAACAGAATATTATGAATATAAGAATAAAAAATTGTAAATGAGGTTTGCACATCTAGAATACGAGTACTCAAATAAGAAATATATAAATAAAAAACTCAATATATATAACCAAAAATAAATAAAATAATATAAATATATTAATTAAAAAAGAATGTGTAAAATAATTTATTCTAATTTTCTATTTCGTTAACTTGATCTATTAAATACCGAGTTGTTTCTCTCAGTGTAACTGAGTTAAAGCTTCGCTTGTCCAGCTCACTGTCCCTTCCCCTCTCGCCGGAGTATTCCGTCTGGTCGCTCGCTTCATTTATTGTTTCATGGCATGTGATGTGTAGTTGTTGGCACGGATGATGGCGATGACGATGGCGATGACGATGGACGATGACGATGACGATGGACGATGGACACTTCAACCTGGACGACTTTGTTGTTGCCTCCTCTATATGCATTATTGTAATTGCAATGCTTTTCCTTGATTTTGGCATCCTCTATGCACCCTGTATTGTTGTTGTTGTTGTTGAAGTGTCCTCGTTGATGATCCGAGAGTGCTGATGGATGCTGATGCTGATGCATCAAGTGCTTTAGTGTTAAATCATGAGAGCCAGAGCTATGCGACGCCCAGTCCATGTTTGAGTGCGACAAGGTGCCAACGTGTGTGTGCCGGTATGCGTATGCAACTGTATATGTGTGTGCGGATGTGTGTGTGCGAGAATGTGTTTGATTTGAATTGAGTTTGCACACAACGTGTCCCTGGCAGAGAACTCTTTATCGGACATGCCGCAATCAGTTGACGTTCTCAAATATGTTTGCTTTACAACGGAATTTTTCAAATCGAATATGCTTAATAAGTTAAACATGTGTACTAAACATACTACTCATATGTAAATTTGTGTGATCGTTCATTATATAAATATGATTTAAGAGTTTTAAGTAAAGTGAGTTTAAATAAAGAAAATAATCGCGCTTTTCGTTAGTTTTGCAAGTCCTTCCTGGGGGTAAATTAATTTTGTCTTTAAGTTTTCCACAGATCCTATAAAGTACATGCATATAAAATATATATATTCTGAATCCACATCATCAACCAAATCGAACTAGCTATACGAAAACCCGTTATTTTCAAAGTAACTTAACCTATCAGTGACAATCAAAGCTAGACAGTTATCGAGCTTTCATATATATTTCATAGGGATATCCAGCGATTATTATAGCTATCAATGAATTCACGAACAAAGCTGTTTAACTTTGAATGGTCATATGTATATAAATACTATAACTAGTATAGGAATAATAGGGGAAGATATGAACCAATGAGTGTACTATTAGACCTACGTCATAACAAGGTTGCTTTTTTTCAAATAATAATTTATTTTATTATAGCTACGAACAAAGTTATTTAACTCTAAAAGATTATATGTATATGAATACTATAACAAGTATAGGAAAAATAGGTAGAGATAAGAACCAGTGTATTTGACCTTCGAGTATTAGACCTACGTCACAGTATAAACCTACGCAAAGGTTACTTTTCTTACTGATTTTCCATAAAATAATTAATTTTATTATAGCTACGAACAAAGTTATTCAACTCTTAAAAATTATATGTATGTAAATACTACAACAAGTGTAGGAACAATAGGGAGAGATAAGAACCAGTGTATTTGACCTTCGAGTATTAGACCTACGTCACAGTATTAGACCTACGCAAAGGTTACTTTTCCTACTGGTTTTTCAAATAATAATTAATTGTATTATAGCTACGAACAAAGTTATTCAACTCAGAAAGATTATATGTATAAAAAAACTTAAACAAGTATAGGAACACTAGGGAGAGATTAGCAATAATGAGTGTATTAGACATACGGCATAGAAAAGGTAGCTTCACTTACTGGTTTTTCAATTTCCTTTAGGTTTGACAAGTTACACAAGTTTGCATAGAATCGCAAACAGTGCTTGCTATAATTAAATGAACTGAAAAGCTGTTGGCCAAATCAAATTGATGTAATCAAAAGTACGGACAGGTTGGAGAGGATTGGAGAGATGATTCGCATGGTGAAGGGGGCAAAGTTGGAGTTAAAGCTGCATTTTGGAGAGTGAAGTGGAGTCCTTTGCTGTGAGAAGTAGTTACAAACAACTGTCGAGCAGACAGACGGTCTATGGGCCGGAAGGCAGGACATGCACACCTGCACTGAACCGACAGGTGGACAGACGGACAGAGAAATAGGGAGAGGGAGAGAGCCGACAAAGGGACATACGAGTACATACCGAGTACATGTGAATGGGCGCATTCCTGTGAATTTTTGTGAATTGAAATTTTTGAAATTTCCCGTCAGTCTGCAAGCGGCCAGACACGTCGGAATGCCGTTAATTGTTGTTGCCGGCAACAGACGACATACGACAAACGACTGACGGCATTGCCAGACCCAAAGTACTGCAAGTTGAGTGCGCCAGAGAGAGGCGGACAGACAGAGAGGGCCCCACGTCCTTTACAGTGCCCCGAGCTGACCATTCAGGCACAATGTGCTGCATATAACTCTTCGATCTGGCAGAACAAAATAAAACAGCTGATGGGAAATGGACAGCTTACTGCTTTCTGTCCATAATACACATACTAACACAATGGGATGCAAAGTACCACAGGAAATTCATCAACAACTTACGCTAAACATTTAAGGAATTCGGATATAATGAATTTTCTAAAAGAAATCAATGGTTATATGTTACTTAGGAGTAAACAAAGTATGACTGGTTAATTATGTATTTCCTACTGTATTTATCCAACTTAAAAACCTTACGAGGTATGCAAGAGTCGAGCAACTCCACCTGCACCAAACTATAAATAGATTTAGGCAAGCACAGCGCGTACCTAGCAGTATGTGTTAAATTGCGCGCTGTTACGCAAGGTTGGGCCCACTGCAGCTGTTAATTAACAGTGCACTGTTAGCACAAACAACTGTTGAGCAAGCTTGAGAGCGGCGGCGCTGCGCGCTCTCTCACTCTCTCTCTCTCTCTCTCTCTCTGTTTTCGTCTCTCCTTCGCTCATACGGTTTGTGTGCAAAAATGAGGAGAAAAAAAACAACTCACAGTTGTACAACGACAACAAAAGCATAGAACGCAACTTACAACAACAACACAAGAGGAACGCGCGTGACAGCTGCGACGCCGACAGCGGCAGTGGCAGCGGCCGTCGTCATGTTGTACTCTCTTTCTTATTGGGAAAGAGCAGTTTTTCACCAACCGTCAAGTTGTGTCCGTGTCGCGGTCGCGTCGTCGTCGTCGTCGCCGTTGTGTCGTTGTCGTCGTCGTTCCACTGTGCCACTGTTTGTTGTTGTCAACCGTTAGTGACTTTATGTTAAATTATTAAATTATTGTTATTAATGCCATATTAAATTACGGCAACCAACAATGGCCTGCAAACTTCTTTTGTGTGTTTTGTTTTTGTTTTTTGTGCGTGGTGGCTTGTGAAATTGAATCGCGCATGGAATTAACAGCGCGCGTCGACAGTCAACAGCAACAACAATAACAACAGCCACAAAAACGATAACAACAACAAGTGCAGTGCAGTGCAGGGCGCAGCAGCAGCGACAGTAGCAGCGGGCAGCAGCTGCAGACTCAACAATAACAGCAGCAGCGGCAGCAGCAGCAGTACCAACAACAACAGCAACAAGAGGAACAACATCAACAACAACAATAACAGTTACAGATGAAGCGACTTCGACAGCTGTTTGCCAGTTGTGACAAGGCGAATTTCAAATTAAGTCAGAGGAGAGTTCGTAACGAAAGCTTTTAATGTGAAAAGACAGCAACAAAACGTGCATAAAACAAAACAAAAAACTTTACCGTTTTTTGTGTTTTTTTTTTTGGTTTTTTTTTGCCGTGTTTGTCTGTCGTGCGGGAGAGGAAAGAGAGAGAGAAAGAGACGCCACCCGACTGCGAACAGCGCAATAAAAACAACAACACCAACATCAACAACAACAACAACAACACCACCACCAACAGTAGCAAAAGTGTTTTTCAAGTTTTTTTTTAGTTGTTGTTTTTCTTTTGCCTGCGCAGTTTGGCGCTCTCACGTGTTTGCTGCGCCGACTGCGACGCCGGCCGCGACGCGTTTGCCGTTTGATAAATGCAAAGAAATTCCCATGCGGCCGTTTAGTACGTCTTCTACAGTTTATTTCGTGTGCCGCCTACTGTTACAGTGCCTTTCAGCCGCAGCCGCAGCCGCAGTCTCAGTCGCAGTCGCAGCTACTGCTACAGTTACTGTTACGAGTACAGCAACAGCAGCTCCTGCTGATGTGAACATGTAGCAGCAGCAGCAGCTTTAGTGTGCCATCCGTTTACTTGGCCTCTGCCGCCGCCGTCGTCGTCGTCGCCGTCGTCGTCGTTTGCTGTGATAAGCTCAGCTGCAGAATTGGAGGCTGCAAAGAAAGAGGAGAGGTGAGTAAGCTGATCAGCTGGGTTAACGGTTCTTAATCGTTAGCATGAAACAAGAGTTTTTTATGTTTTTTTAATTAAATTTATTTTAATTATGTTTTTAAATTTGATTTAGTTGCTGCATATTAGTACACAATAGTTTAATACATATAGGAAAAAAAAATTAAAAACATTTTATTGTTCTTAATAAGATTAATTTTCAATTATCTTAGCATTATTCGTTTGCACTACTTTACTTATTTCGCTTATTAGACAGAAACTCAATATTATATATAAATAAATAAATATATTTATTTATATTTAGTTTTTTACTTATTTATTTTTTATTTATATAAGTAAATTTTTTTTTTTAAGCATGCTCATTTAGGATTAGAAGAGATCTAGGGCTACAGATAGGTGCACTGACTAGCAAGTAGTAATCTATAGTAGGCTTTAGTAATATTCCGATCTATATATAGTATAGATCTACTTATAATATCTCGCAATAAGAGATTATAACTCTCAGTTTTTTCCGAAATACAGAAATCATTAATCCCACACATTCCTGTTTAATTTCAAAGCATTCTGTTCGATAAGTTGTGGCAGTCACTGTAAATGTACTTTAAACAGAGGTGGATAGAAGTAAATTCTTTGTATTTTCAATCACATTAAAGTTGTTGCTGACTAGTGATTTAGTTATGGAAACGTTGTGCGTAAGCATACTGTCTGCATAGACTGTTTCGCAACAAAAGTGGATTACTTTCTTGGGAGGAGCTTCAGAGCTTCAATTGGATGTCGCAATTTCTTACAGTGCCTTTCAGCGGAACAGCTGCTATTTGTCCTGCTTGCAATTCGCAATATCCTCTCATCGCTCTCAGCCAAGACTCCCTCGCACAGCCCTCACCTGCCCCGCCCACTCGCAGCGCCGTCGCCAGTGCTTGCCGCCCACGCAACCCACGAGACTGTGGCGCACTGTGCACAGTGCCATCAATAAGTATGTCAACCAAGTCAACAGCATTAGTACAGGAGATGGACACGGACAACAAGGGAGTCAGAGGGAGACTGCAAAGCGAGACAGAGAGAGAGATAGAGAAAAAGAGAGGGAGAGAGAGCAGTAGAAGAATTTGCAGCATTTGTCGTCGATGTCGTCGCTCATTTGGCCGAAAACCGAAAGAAAGTTGCAGAAGACCGAAAACAAAAAACACAAAAAACAACAGAGCCAAAAAGGAAAATAGAAAAGTACACTAAAACGAAAGACAAATCAAGAGAAAAGGCATTCAAGGCGGGCCGGGGCGGGGCGGTGCGGTACGAGACAAATATTCTGGGGCCCAACATAGCGCAATATAGCAAACAATTCCATTGATTTTTCTTGTGGGAATACCGAATGTGTGTACATACTTATGTATGTGAGTAGTTAGCCCTCCTCCACACACACACACTCTCACACACACACAGTCAAAGACGGGCATAGAAAATAGACATAGGCAGACCTAGTAGCAGCCCCGCCCCCATTGGCTTGCCCCCATCTTGCCCCATCTGCAGTAGGCGCACCCTTTGCGGCTCCTGGCTCGCGTCGTTGAACTTTTTGCAACATACTTCTTGGGTCTAGTGGGTAGACTACACTGAGAAAAAATAGCAAGCACTTTATTAAATCACTGCTAAAGTGAGCGCAGTTTAAATTTCTATTAACATTCTATTATATACAGTAGCTATCGGAATCCATTAAAATACGATTGTCATAACTAAAAATATATTATAGATCTGCATACAGTAGCTACATTTATATTATATATATTTATTTATATTCTTTAAATTATTTATTTTATATTATATATATTATATATTTGATTAAAGTTCATTCTAAGTTTTATTAAAAATGAATTTACTTTCTTTTTAAAAAAATCCGCAATTAGTTTTTGGGCAATCCAATATTTATTTAATATTATGTTACATTTTTTATATTATATAATTTATCTTATATTAGGTATATATTAATTTTCTTGTTATGGAGAAATTCCCATTTTTTGTGCTTATTTTTTTGGCACAGTGTAGTTGTTTTTACCTTTTACTACCCACAGTTGGGTCTGCCCCTGCCTCTGATCTCGGTTGGCAAACGGAATTTATGTTAATTTGGTGCTACATTCTTGCTACCATATCCTTTGTCTTATTTGCTTAGCTATGACTTTGTTTTGCTTTCGACTCTATTTTGGGGTAGGTTACGTTCTACGGTTAACCAGCACACAATACTGAACTATATCGCACAGTGGCTTACGTATTATGCAAACATATGTATGTTATGTATCTATATCATATACTTCTTGATTAGATGATATAGCTGGCGATTGTCACAGGTTTTTTATTGAGATATTTATTTATATTCGAAATACTTATCGAATGTTTCGCATATCTATCTATTGTCTGGAATGATATGGGTAAATATTTACGGTTTCCGATTGACAGCGCATTCTAGAGTTTCCTTTTTACTGGCGAAAAGAGAGATAGGGACGGGGAGAAGAGGGAGAGAGAGAGGGAGAGAGAGAAAGCTGGCAGCAGAGCAAACAAATCTCTTTAGCTGTCGATGTGCCGTAAAATCGATTGAGTGCAGTGATTCTTTATTCCGTTACATTGGCAAGTTAACACCTGGAAATCCGTTGACCTGTTTCCAGTTCAGACCTTTGACCTTTGTTTGTTTGCATCGTTTTCAGTTTCAACTTTACTTTTTACCTTTACCTTTACTTATTAAGAAACGGAGTTTATCTTTTTTGATTGATATGTCCTTTCTTTCAAACACAGTGACATAGTTAGGATTGAGTATAAAGCTGATAGTTATTAAACAATATCGAAAGCATAAACTTCTTAGTTGTTGATTTGAGCTTTAAGAAGCTTATAGAAAACTTTAATTTAAGTTATCAAAAGCTTTTTATAAATTGAATATATGGAAATTGCGAGTAATTGTGAGCTCACTGACATTAATGAATCATTATCTTGAGACGAATCAGTCGAAAAAGCTTTAAAACACCTCTTCCTAAAGTGACTATGTCCAAAAGTTTTTATTTATCCAATTGAATAAAAGGTTGCTTACACTAAAAATATATACAATATTTGAAAGCTTCATTGTTTAAAAAATATGCAAGATAATTACATTAGGCGCCCTCGAGAAATTTGGCATAAGCGGGCCCCAAGATTGTACCCCGAGATTGGCCCAGTTTGTGGTATGTTGTTTTTGTCATCGAAAAGTAACTCAAAGTTAAGGCAGCTTGATCAGTTAAAAATTTAGCTATGTGCTCTGGGTATGTGTGGGTGTGTGTGTGTTATGTTGTAGATTGCATCCAGGCTTACTCTGCATCTGATTCGAGTGCTTTTGCTGCGGTGCGTTTGTGGCATCAGCTGGCGGTGCAAAATGCAAGTCTCAAATAGTAATTCCATGAACTGTGCACGCACACAACATAAACATAACTTGGCCCCAAAATACACACACACACGCGTACTTACACACACATGTGCAGACATTGTGTGTGTTTTGGACGAACCATCAACATATGGCCAAACAAGCCGGCCAAGAAAAACAGCAGGCAGTAGAAAAAATAATGCGAAAAATAGAAGAGAAAAAAAGCAAGTGAGCACAGTCGAAAGTGCTCAACGGGCAGATACCCTGTTATGGTGTAAGATAGCTATACTGAGACACACTCGACTGGGCTGTAGTTGGAGAAAGGCCCTTTGATTTGAACCACTGCATTGATTAACTTCTGTATTTATGAAAAAAAGGAACTTGGCTTTGAACTAGTTATTTTAATAATTTCTGCATTTTTAGAAAAATGAACATAATTTTAAACTAGATATTTGAATAATTTCTGTATTTCCGGGAAATGATACTTTGATTTGAACTAGTTACTTGTACAACTTTAGTATTCCTGGAAAAACAACTGTAGTTTGAACTAGTTACTTCAAAGCTTCTGTATTTTAAGAAAAAAGAACTCGGCATTGTACTTGTTACTAGAAAATCTTTTATAGTAATGGAAAAGAAACTCGTTTTTGAGCTAGTTTCTTGAAAAACTTATATATTTGAAAAAAAGAACTCTACATTGAACTAGTTACTGGAATACCTTTTGTAGTAATGAAAAAGAAACTCGGGTTTGAACTAGTTACTTGAATAATTTTTAGTAGTTTTGAAAGAGCAACTGTAGTTTGAACTAGTTACTTCAAGTCTGCTGTATTATTAGAAAAAAGAACTCGGCATTGAACTAGTAACTAGAAAATTGTTTGTAATAATGGAAAATAAACTCGGTTTTGAACAAGTAACTTGAATAGCTGATGTATTTATCAAAAATATTTCTTTTCGAATTTAACTTCTCTTTCCAATTCTCAATCCACTTAATGAGTTGAGAGCGCACACTGATACATTATCATGTGTTACAGGGTATAAAAAATGTGTAGGAAACTTTAATAAAAACATGTCAAGAGCACTTTTCGCTAAAGTAACTGCAGCAGCAGCAGCAAAAACTGGAGACGCCCACGGCAGACGCGTCTCGTCTGCGGATGCAGTGACTCCCCCACCAAAGATGTGAGTGGAGGCGAGGCGAGGTTGGGTTTTTGGTTCGCTGGCTGCTGTGGCTGTTGTTGCTTTGGACTTGACCAAGTTTATTGCCTGCCATATGCAATTGCCATGGATTATTTTGGTTCTGGCGACGTCGACATGCCAAAGGCGTCAACGAATCTTGTGCAGAGATTTGACACCCACTGCAATCAGGCCAAAAATAGCTTGGCGCGAATAACTTGACAGGGGCGGAGCAGCAGCAGAGGATGGGTGGGTAAACTCCCCGTGGCCCCTGTTGGTAGCTAGCTGGCTACGTGATGTTGCCTAACTTGGCCAATTTTGGACACGAGCCGCCACTTGAAGACACCGCTCGGCATGCGTGCACTGCCTTGGCAAGTGGCTGGCAAAATGGGCCAAAGTGGCGACCAGAGTGGAAGAGCAGCCCAGCACAGCCAGCAAATGGAGCAAGTGGCTCGACAGCGATGCGAGGCGGCATGCCCCGCCAGGCTTTATGGAGCTCTATGCAAATTTAGTTGCATTTTAGTGTCAAGTGCGGGCGAGTTCACTCACTCTCAGAAGGACCGAAGGTAATTGGGCTAACTAAATGCAAACGATTTGGGTCTGTTCCACCTGCCGCAGTCTGTCGAAAGTGGAACTAGTTCGCCCACGTGGAACCAATTAGCTGGGTAACAGTGTTAAAGTTCTTCAGAGCTTATACTTATTCAGTTCTTATGATTCGGGTCTATAAGGGGCTAGGTTCTTTTGTGAACTAGTTCATTTTACTAGCTTTGTGTATTACATCTGTATATGCAGGGGAAAAACTCACTTTGTATTCAAAATCATTATTGATTTAATAAATAAACAAAACAATTTCCACTTGTGGTTCATTTGTGAACTAGTTCAATTTAGTAGCTTTGTGTATTACATGTGTATATGCAGGGGAAAACTCACTTTGTATTTAAAATCATTAGTGATTCAATAAATAAAAAACAAGTTCCGCTTGTGGTTCATTTGCAAACTAGTTCATGGGTAAGGTGGATTAGAACTCTTCAAAAATGCACTATAAAGCTTATTTTGGATCATAAACCATTAGTGGTTCAATAAATAAAAAACAAGTTCCACTGCTGGTTCATTTGAGAACTAGTTCATGGGCAAAGTGGATTAGAGCTTATCAAATATGCACTGCAAATCATATATTTAAACATAAACCATTAGTGGTCCAATAAATAAATTAAAAAAGTTCCACTGCTGGTTCCTTTCGAGAAAGAAAGAAACATGTTCCACTCCTGGTTCATTTGCGAACTAGTTCATGGGTAAAGTGGATTAAAACCTTTTAAATATGCACTGCGAATCATATATTTGAACATAAGCCATTAGTGGTCCAATAAATAAATAAAACAAGTTCCAGTGCTGACTCATTTCAGAACTAGTTCAGTAAAAAAGTAGATTAGAACCCTTTTAAATATGCTCTGCGAATTATATATTTGAACATAAACCATTTGTGATTCCACGAACATGTCCTTGACTTTGTGGTTCATTTGCGAACAAGTTCTTCTTCTTTGGAATGTTTGCTGAAATATTCAGTTTTATGCATTCACCTGCTCCAATAGTTCAGCTTATGGTTCATTTGCAAACCGATTTCGATAACAATTCTGATTCCGATTCATTGTGCCTTAGATAGAATATTTATGAGGCTCCTGGTAGCACTTGCCACCCACTGAGTGCGTTCGAATGAGCGATTCAAATTCATTTCCATTCACTTAGCACTCATTGGGCTCATCGTGCTCATTGCCCATCGACTAAACGAAGCGGTTTGTTAACTGCCCAACGAGTCCTTGGAGCGTGTAACTGCGATTGCTTCATGCGAACTGCTACCTTACATTACTGCCTCAATTGAGAGCGAATACCACACGGAGGGAGAGGTGGAAGGCGGGTAGGGGGTGTGGTGTGAGTCTTGTACATTTAATTAATTATTTATACAAGAAAAGGTAAACGTGCCGTAGTCCTGTGCCGAAACACGCAAGTAACAACCAAAGCTACACTCGAATTTTGCTGCCACACACACAGACAGACAAACAGACTGGCACAGTGCGCGATATGGCTAGTTGTGCAGGTGAAGGAGGGGAAAGGAAAGGACGGGAGAGGAGGTGTGGGGGTGGGGATTGTAGGGTCGTGCCGCTAACCGTAGCCGTGGCAAACATTTTACGGATACATCGTTCGCTGTCGACGTCGTTTTTTGCATAATTGATTAAATGACTCGCTATGTAACGAGCAACAGCGTTCAAATTGTTTGCTACACTAGCTGCCTTTCCACTTGCCACATGCCGCACTACCTCGTTGCGCCCACAAGCTTGTCCACGTGCAGCAGCCCTAAAATGGGAATTTACGATAGGAAAAGAATCGAGCACAGAACCCGGTCCACTTGCCTTCCTCTGTCTCTGTCCCTGTCTGTATGTGTGTGCCTGTGTGTGTGTGTGCCTGAGTGTGTGTGTGTGTGTAAGTTGCATGTTAGTTATGGCGTCTGGCAAGTGTTGTGATTATTGGCTAAATGAAAAATGCAAAGAACGACGAAAAAGGCAATTGGCAAATTCATGTTGTACCTTTGATGGCGTCCGAAATGTCTGTCCCTTTGTCCCCTTGCCACCGAAAGCGTTTGCCCTTGACATTGCAGTCGAGTCAAACGAATAAATGAATATATATATGTGGTATATATAAGTGTATCTATAGATACATATACATACATATATCGTATTTATAGCGTACACACACCTTTATGTAGAGCGGCCCACACGCTTGACTTGTGCAAACAGCAAGTTGATTGCATACTTCAGGGCGTATTTCATTGAGCCCCATGGGATTAGCCCGATTCTTGCTCATGGAACATGATTACAACCTACTGCAAAGGTCGTTTCGAAATCAATAAAAGTCAACTAATTAGCCCACGAAAACAAATCAATCACAAAGGGAAACAGACTAGAGAAAGCGCTTTAAAAGTTAAAGTTAGACAGTGAAGGACGTATTTATATATATTTCCACTGTATATTAGATGAATAACAAAATCTTTAGATTTCATAGAATCAAATAATACAAATATAACTTGCATAAGAACGATTGCAGGAGGTAAAAACCTGCCAAGGATGTAGGCAGTTTTTCTTTTCGGGTAGCGTGTTCAGTAAATAAAACTGTAGCTCTCCATAGAAGAACTAAAATTTAAAAAACAAAATTAGTTCAACATACCTAAGCCTTGGTTTACAGGGTATTTTTAACATGCATGCTACTCCTTTAGATCAATAAAATATATTAGAAAAGCTTTGAAATTGAGGATGTCCCTGCGAACTTGTTTCTTTGTCTATAGAATTTCATATTTATTTGTATTTCATTTATCGAAAATTACTTTTTGTCTATATTTGAACTCGACAAGTGTATGTGTGTGTGTGTGTGTGTCGCGTGTGTTGCTTGAACTTTGAACTTTTTGTCTTGCATTGGGCCAAGTCCCTTTGGCTCCACTCTGCCTAATGCGGGCCTAAAGCAAACTCACACGAACCGTGTGGCAAACACCAAGGCACTCTAAGGCCGTGGCTCCTTCCCATCCTCTCACACACAGACACCTACAGTATATACTTGTTGTATGCTAATGGCTCGTGTGTGTGCGTGTGTGTGTGTGTGTGTCAAGTGTATATCCTTTTGCCAAAGCGAGTGCATTTTCTTGTCAACGCTGACATTTCCTGCACTTCGGCCTTGTTTTCCTTTTTTCTGCTCACCCCCCTCCTTACCACACTCCCTTCCCCTCTGCAACAACCCTTCAACGCACTCCCCTTTAACCCTCTTTGGTTGCTCTTGTCACCATAGTGGCAGCGTCTTGTGGCTTCGTCTTCCTTCTTGTTGTTCTTCCTCTGTGTTGCGGTGTTGTCATTTTCCGTTTAATGAGCATTTCCCTTTTGGCTTTTCCCACTTGCTCGCTCCGTCTCCCTCTTTCCCCCACTCTCTTTCTCTCTTACTTGACAAAAGCCAGAAATTATGATTGCTCCAGATATTTTCTGAGTGACAGAATCACGGTTCCGTTTACATCTCTTCTTGTGGGGCAAAACATGCAAAGGGAACTCAGTCATGCTGATGATCTTTCTACACAGATTGCCACAAAGAGACATACATATATTGATATGCTTATGTATGTGTTGCATACTTGCAGGCGTTGCCTTTTAAATCTGTACATTCACTATAGTTGTTTCTTGAATATCTTCTATGTGGAAATTTCTTTGTAAACAAATTTTAAAAGTTAATTAAGAAGCTGATAGTTATTATATGTTTGTGTTTATTATTCTTAGTATATATATTAATTTTCAATATTTATCTTAGTTTTCTTATTCCATGTCTTGTGTAATGTTCTTATTTAAACCGTATTTCGTTCTCTTCTATATATTCTCTGTATGTATCTTCATCTATATTTACATTATAAACCATATAAACACTAAGATACTTGGCGAAACTTTTCCTCTTGCTTTCTGCTCTATCGAATATTGAGCCACGTTGCCAACATATCAAGGTCAGGGTCGTTGTATCTGTCATCTAAGTTTATGTATGCGCATTTCTCCCCACCCATCCCCTACATGCAGCACTCTCCTTCCCTTCGCGCGTGCCAAAGAATCGAATTGACGATGTCGACGTCGACGCCGACGTCGGAGCGCTCCGCGTCAGCAAAGTGTTTCAAAAGTTTTGTTTAATCGATGGCGTCAATTGCGATCCACTTGAGCCGCTGAGACTTGTGGATAAATATAAAATGATACAAATGATATGTGTGTGTATATATAATGTTGTTATTGGAATATGTATTGTATACGTCTAGAGTTTTATGTTGTTGTGATTCTACTTGTTGTTGCAGCAAAGTATTTCTATAAACAGTTTGTAAAGTTGCAAGGAAAGCATCTATAAATATATAAGATTTGCAATAATACAATATTTTCTAGAATCTATTGCGATAGTTTTTAGTATCTGCAAATAATAGTTAAGAGTACTGTGCAATTAATAAGCATATTATATATTCGTTTATAATTTAACTAATTTCGTTTAAATTCGAGTTTTAGAATTCAAACTTAAATTGAATTTTTTTCTTTACACACTTACAATGCATATTAATATTATAATATAATTATTTATAATGTACATAAGTTGTTAATATATTCGCCATGTGTACTATTCACACGTTGTTTCATCGTGTCACGCACGACACACGCTGTCGCTCATCGCTGTCGTTCTACAGGCTCGCATTGATTATTCATGAGGACACAGCCAAGAAATTGCTAACCCATTTCTTTTATACATCATAATTATGTCTGTTATTTACGCTAAACGTTTAAGAAACAACAACTGCACAACAACAAGAAGAACAAATCATAAAAGAGTCAAAACAACAACAACAACCAAACAAAGTAAACAATAAAATTTGCCTGTCCTTTTGCCACGCTTTGTTCCATTTAACGTGGCAAAAGGGGCGAGAGGGATAAGACGTATCGCACGTCCTCCTCCCCTCAACTGCCCTTGGCTAGTACGTAACGTGCAAAAAGGAATAGACAAACAAAACAAAGAAGAAGAAGAACAACAGCAGTAACAACAATATCAACAATAGTTTCGCAAGTCTGCATTGTTTGCTGACCTCACAGACTTAACAGAGTTCTGTTTAACAGTTAACAGCGACGCAACAGCGCGCTTCAATGTAACTACCAGACTGAGGGCAGAGAGCAGCTTTAGACTTTACAGCGAACGAGAGAGAGAGCGAGAGTGCAAAAGTGGGGGAGCCAAGCCAAGCAGAGCAGCGCAGCGCAGTCGTCGCATGTAACGTGCGGCTGCTGCTGCTGCTGTTGTTGTTGTTGGCTTTGTAAATGAGCATTTGACGTTGACGTTTTGACTGCTGCTGCCGTTGCTGCTGCCTCTGCCTCTGCTGCCGTCGATGTCGCTGTTGTGACTACAACTGCATTCAGTCATTGCTGTTGTTGTTGTTGTTTTTGCAGTCCATTGACTTTTTCAGTTTGCACAGTTTCTTTTGTTGCTGTTGTTGTAGGTGCTGCTGCTGCTGCTGCTGCCGTTGCAGTTGTCACAGTTGCTGCTGCTGTTGTTGTTGCTGTTATTGTTATTGTTATTGCCATTATTGTATAGATTTTTTCTCACTTTTGCCATGTTTACTCGCATTTTATATTCATGCGAATGCATAAGCATGCGTCCGTTTTGTTTATTAACGATAAAGCTTCCAATCTCAGGCCGTTGCCCAAGCTCCAGCTCGAGCCAACAGACATGCAAATGTGATAAAACAATATGCCTTAGTATACCCTTTAAGTATACCCTGTAAGCAAATTGAAACTAATTTATCTATAGGGTGCAATGAAAGTTAAAGAACTATTAAGCCAGAACCTTCCTCTAAGCCAACTAAGGAGTATCTCATAGTCGATCATTCATACGTTTCTTTTAAGTATACCCTGCAAAAATTGTGAAACTAATTCACCTAGTGTGCTACCAAAAACAAGGAGTATCCCATTGTCTATCAGCCATACGTTCGGCGTCGTGTCGAGTTGTCTATTTTTATTTATATTGTTGTTGTTGTTGTTGCATTTTAATTAAGATAACTTCACTTTATGACAGTCATACACAATGCACAACATAACATAACCAACACACACACACACACACACACACTTAGACGGGGGCGCAGGCATGCATGTCTATGCATGCATATCAGCTGCCCAGCCGCACAGTGTCCAAAGTTCATTGTAGGCCGTTTGTAATTTATAAATAAATTGAAGTTGCGATGTAGGCGTGACTTGTGTGTGTGTGTGTGTGTGAGAAGTCCAAATCGGTGATTATGGCTAATAATACCATATCGTGCCATAACATAATGCAAATATGCTACGAGCATGGGCTGATTGAACTCCGTTTTTGGACATCACTTTAGCAGCGATTACATGCAATTTATAAGTATAAATTTATCCATATGAGTTACGGGGTATAAGGCTTAAGAGGCGGGGGTGTCGTATATAGGGGCATATCTGCTTGATAAAATGTACGAAGTATTTTAAAGTTGAGTAAACTTACTTTCAGCTCATCTGTTATCGAAGCGCTTTAGCTAATTGAATTGCTCATACTATATTATAGTAATTATGTATATGAACAATCAGGGTCATTGAATCTTGTTAATTGAATTTGAAGATACTTTAGATATGCTAACATATTGATGACTTATGATATGCTAGTATGTTTACTGTAAAATGTATGTTAGTATACATGTTTATATAGAATATTTGTGTTTTGGATATTAAGAGTCATCTTCAATCTTTTAACTTTATATTTATATCAACTCTCACTTTACTAGGAATATATATAAATATATTGAATACATATATATGTTTGTATCGGATTATAAGAGTTAACTTCAAGCTTATAACTTTATACATATATGTATATACATACTCTGATTTTACTAGGAATATATATAAATATATTGAATACATATATTTGTTTGATCGGATTAAAAGAATCATCTTCAATCTTTTAATTCTTATATATATATACTCTGATTTTACTAGGAATATATATAAATATATTGAATACTTAGTTAAGTTATTAGCGGAGTATCTTCAACTTTTGATTTACTTGGAATATATATAAATATATAAAATACATATATTTGTTTGTATCGGATTATAAGAGTTTTCTTCAAGCTTTTAACTTCATATTTATACATACTCTCATTTTACTAGGAATATATATAAATATATTGAATACATAGTTAAGTTATTAGCGGGGTATCTTCAACTCTGATTTTACTAGGAATATATATAAATATTTTGAATACATATATGTTTGTATCGGTCTATAAGAGTCATCTTCAGGTTCTTCTGATTTTACTTGGAATATATATAAATATATTGAATACATTGTGAATTTATTATCGGATTATCTTCAAAACTATATTTGATTCTGAGCCGAAATCGAGTCGAATCTGCGGTGCAACTATTGTAGATTGCCCTCCCATTTTCGATAAGTAATTGCTTAATCTCGAGTGGTAACCCTGTCCCTGTCTTTGTCATTTACCTTCTCTCTCTCCCTCACTCTGTCTTGGCACTACTTTAATTGACTTTAATTAAATGCAAGTCGTAAAGTCAAATGTGTGGCACGGCCGCACAGTCGCATTCGCATTTGCAAAGGCATTCTCGGGCCAAGGCTTTGCAATTTAATTAAAGCGAATGCGAATCATAAATATTATAATACTTACTCGGCAAACTGAAAAGAGCTCAACTCAACTCAGCTGTGCGCAGCTGTAAAAGGCATTGTCAAATAACGGCACGGTCACCGACTCCGACCCCGTCTCCCTCTCCCACTTCATTTTCATTTCCATTTCCAGCTTTCAACTCTGACTCTGACTCCGGTCATAAAAAAATGGGCCAACTTGGTGAAGCATTTCCTGTTTCTCCTCTACATTTCCGCCGCAGCAACCCTATCTCTGAACTCTTTAGCTGAGTATAGTACAATATATATAGAAAAGTCTTCTCTATACACATAGGTTCATATAAATAGTACCTATGCCATGTTCTACTACTGTGCGACATTGTTTTTTAGGTACGTCGCAAAACTTGTGTCAACTTTAAGCCGCAAAACGGGTCCATGCGAAGGTCGTTTGTTGCTTTTTGGGGTTGGGTTGACTTTCGGATTTGGACGGAGTTGCAGTTGTTGCTGGAGTCTGAGTCGTAGTCTGTGTCTGTGTCTCGACAACATGACTCTTAATTAGCTGCTCATTTTTCTGACACTTTGTTGTAGTTGTTGTTGTCTCATTAGAGGCGACGCTTTTGTTGACCGTTAAAGTTTTCAGTTTTGAGCGGGTGACCAAACAAGCAACAACAAAAATAATCAACCGGTTTAGTTTTTTGGCTTTATGCTTAGAAGTTGATAGTATTTTTGGGGTGACCATACTTCATAGATAAAGGGAGAAAGCTCTTTTATTTGAAGCTTAATGAGTTAAGAACGCACCACAAAATCATTCACTCTGTTGTAGTGTTGTAAAGTACTAAAAGTAATAATGTTATAGTAAATTTAATTTTTCTACTTGCATTTTTGCCTCAACATTTGCATTAGTTACTTCGCTGCATTATTATCAATTTCATTTTTGGCTGCTCATCATTTATGTATAAGTAGCAGCTCTT
The DNA here is from genome assembly GCA_018151435.1 of Zaprionus africanus. NCBI lineage: Eukaryota > Metazoa > Arthropoda > Insecta > Diptera > Drosophilidae > Zaprionus > Zaprionus africanus. Next base: position 5,684,855 of record JAECXB010001995.1, read on the forward strand.
CAGTAGATTTGCTATAGAAATATGGTACGATTGTGGCGTTTACCAGCACTGGTTCCATTGCACTCGGCTGCATTTCGATGAGCTCAGCAATTGCATTTGACATGCATTATGCAGCGGCCATTAGAACCCATAAAGCACCCACAACATATACACAGTATACAGCACACACTCACACATACACACATACACACCCACATACACACACATATACAAACATACACACACACAGCCATACATTATGCATGTTCGCATATATTCACTTGATCTGACGGGCAAGTTGCAGAGTCTTTTGGCTGTCACGTAGGTCATAGAGCTGTGCCACGCCCACCCTTTCGCCCGCACCTTGTTTTGTCTTGTGTCCCAGTAGTGCTTACCAACTGGCATAAACAACAACAACAATAATAACAGCAACAAAGCAATAACAACAACAACTACAGAAATGACAATCGTTTTACAGCTAAACCGCAACGCAGACGGCAACGCACCCGCGTTTATAGAGCTATGACTAGAGGGGTCTTTCCCCCTCCCTCTCTCTGCACTCCACTCCACGTCACCCGTTGGTTCCGTTCCTCAGGCCCCAGACAAAGGCGGGGGAGTTACCAATTAAAATGCGCGACATCACATGTGCGCGAGCATTTATTATAAATTTTTCGTTGGAATTGACTGAAAAATAGTTGGTAAAATGACAAGTTGGTAAAATTAAGTCAAAGAGAAGGGGAAAACATAAGAAAAATCAAAAAGGCAAACCGAAAGAGAATAACTAGAGAAAAAAAGAACTAATAAAAGCGTTAAAAGAACTTGATCGAGTGCGAGTCTACTTGATGGATGCAAACTCTTTAACTTCGATAACTTCTGTTCATCTTTATCGATTATAATGAAATTACAAAATTAGCTAAAACATACTTCAGGCAATTCGTATGCCAAAGCTTGATATTAATAGAGAAAAAAGGAACTAATAAATGCGTAAAAAGAACTTGATAGAGTGCGAGTCAACTTGATGGATGCAAACTCTTTAGTGGCCAGCAATACTTCGATAAGTTCTGTTTGTCTTTATCGATTATAATGAAATTACAGAATTAGCTTTAACATACTTCAGGCAATTTGTATGCCAACACTCAGGATTATATCTAACGAATTGGAATTGTTATGCCTTGAAGAAGATGGTATAAAAGTCTTGAATGGATTGGATAGCGAAGTTTAACTATATCTTCTATATGGTATATATGTATATATATTTCTTATGATTTTTATTTTCTGTTTTTTAGTATCATGCGAGTACAGGGTATACACAAGTAGTCAAATGCATCAAGGCGGGGATCAGGCGGAAAATGGGGCTCGAATTCAATGGGGTGCTCAGGGTACAGTTGCCGTTGTTGTTGCCCTGTTGACGTTCTCTGACTTTTGCTCCGTTGTTCGCAGTAGTTTCCCCGTCCCTATTTCTATGCTGCGTGCATGTTACAATGTTGTTAATATGACGCTTAGTAGTTGTCTCACACACACACACTAACACACACTCGCACATACACAGTGGCAGAGAAACAAGAAGACAAAATATGCATTGACAATGTTTTTCAAATTGACGACGCATTACAAGGGGGAATGAGAAGGTGTAGCTGCTGGCGGTGCAGGCAAGCAGGGGAACAACGGAAGAGGTGGGTGTGTGTGTGTGAGTGTGTGCGGGGACTTATGCGATGGGTGCTCGGTGGCAGCCCGAGGGGGAAACGTTGTGAAATTATTGGCATGCGAACGATGCTGCAACGTTTATTAAATTTTTGAAGTGCCACAACCGGGTGAGGAGTCGAACAGGGGGGGGGGGGCAGGAATATAAAGCGTGTGTGGCACGGGGGGGGGGGGTATCGGGAAGGGGTTGTCAGCTTGCATGCTGCAAATAGCTTTTAGTGTATATTTGTGTCTGTCTCGATGGCTGTTTGTATGTGTGTGTGTGTGCGTGAACAATTTTATGTTGTATTAATTTTACAACTTGCATTTTGTTACTTGCGACACGAGGATCAAATGGATGCCTCTTCCCCTCTCTTTCTTTGTGAGTTGTGGGGCAAGCTTGTGCTGGCGTTGATGACAAGGGTGTCAAGTAGAAGACAAGTAAGGGCGGAGGCAGAAATGCGTTGAATTCAGTTGATAAAGAACCAGTTTAGGTCGCGTATTTGTAGCTGAGTTGATAATGAGTAGCTTGCTTTAAGAATTGTTTACATCATTTAGGGATTTGTGTGTAAATAACTAAAGAGGGATAGTAGTATATTATAGTATAAATAAAAGAAGTACAAATCTTTGATTTGTGTTATTTACACGTACATACGTATATTTGACATTATTTTCTTTTTATACCCGTTGACCATTGAAAAGGATTAGTGACTAGCTAAGTGCACTCGACTGTCTGCCTGCCTGTCTGTCTTTCGGTATGTCTGTCTATCTGTATGTCTGTGTGTCCATACGTCTGTATGTCTGAATGTCTGTATGTCTGTATGTCTGTATGTCTGTATGTCTGTATGTCTGTATGTCTGTATGTCTGTATGTCTGTATGTCTGTATGTCTGTATGTCTGTATGTCTGTATGTCTGTTTGTCTGTATGTCTGTATGTCTGTATGTCTGTATGTCTGTATGTCTGTATGTCTGTATGTCTGTATGTCTGTATGTCTGTATGTCTGTATGTCTGTATGTCTGTATGTCTGTATGTCTGTATGTCTGTATGTCTGTTTGTCTGTATGTCTGTATGTCTGTATGTCTGTATGTCTGTATGTCTGTATGTCTGTATGTCTGTATGTCTGTATGTCTGTATGTCTGTATGTCTGTATGTCTGTATGTCTGTATGTCTGTATGTCTGTATGTCTGTATGTCTGTATGTCTGTATGTCTGTATGTCTGTATGTCTGTATGTCTGTATGTCAGTATGTCTGTATGTCTGTATGTCTGTATGTCTGTATGTCTGTATGTCTGTATGTCTGTATGTCTGTATGTCTGTATGTCTGTATGTCTGTATGTCTGTATGTCTGTATGTCTGTATGTCTGTATGTCTGTATGTCTGTATGTCTGTATGTCTGTATGTCTGTATGTCTGTATGTCTGTATGTCTGTATGTCTGTATGTCTGTATGTCTGTATGTCTGTATGTCTGTATGTTTGTATGTTTGTATGTCTGTCTGTCTATCTATCTGTCTGTTTGTCTGTCTATCTCTCTGTCTGTTTGTCTTTCTGTCTGTCTTTTTCCTATATATTTGATCTTATTTCAAGCTTCTTCGAATGTCTTTATTTGAAATGATGACAACAATGGTATGTGAGAATACTGAGATTAATCATTTCTTCATGCGAGTCGAGGTGAGGAAAATAAGAAAAAGGAGGAGGTAGTGAGAGAAAGTATGTGGATAAGGCTTTGCTAACTTCTTAAATCGATGGTTTTCAGTTGCAGCTCAGTCTCAATCCTCAGTTCAAGGGGTGCTGTGACTATTGGGAAGCCAATCCCTGGTGCACACACGCAACGCAGTTGATAATACTTGTACATAAATACATTGTCTAATATTTGTCGAAGAAGAGCTTCTTCTCTGCTCTGCACTGGTTGAGCTCTGGCTCTGGCTCTGGTTCTGGCTTTGTCCGTGTGGAGCAGAGCAGAGCAGAGCAGAGCAGAGCAGAGCAGAGCAGAGCTTAACTGTCGTCTGGAGGGTCTCAAATTTGCTTTTCCTTTTTTTTCGCCTTATGCTTTTCCTTTTGGATTTTCCGTTGTTGCTTTCCTTTTGCTTTTGCGTTTCCTTGCAGCTTTGCAACATGCCGCACTTCATTGCAACTAAACAAGTCTGCTAACTATTTGAGTGAGTTTTCATGCGTCGTTGCCACCGCCGCCATTCGTTCGCTTATTTAGTGCGGGTGTGTGTCCTCTCTGTATGTTCGTATGTGTGTCTGTGTTATGTATATGTATGGGTATGGGTGTATCTGTGTGTGCATTAGCGAGTTTCTGCCAGCACGCAAAAACGTAAAGCTAAGCAAACCGAAGAGCAAACACAAGACAATGAAGTCTGAAATAAGAACTGCACTTATCCAGCTCGTTGTTGCCCCTGTCGCTGCGTTGGTGTGTGTCGGTGTGTGTCTGTCTGTGTAGTGTCACAAACATAGCTACAGTACACATACGCAAGCTCAACTCCTAGTTCCTGGAATATAGTATCTGTAAGTTACATATCGCTAAGCTGCTTATGATTTGAAAGCTTCAAAGTGCTGTCACGGCTAATGAGTTCATTCAACCTGCTTACAAATAATAAGCCCAGAGGAGCTTGTCAACTGATATTTCTGCATACATGGTTGTCAAACTTTACCACACTGTTGTGGCACTTGAGGAACAGTACCCTTGTTTTCTTAGGTTAGAGGGCTATTACAAGTTAGAGCCAGAGAAATGAATGCAAGAGACAGCAGTAGACAGCAGGTTTATACCCCTAATAAGTATATGTACATATTCCTGTTCAGCATCAACATTACTAATTGCCTGACTATGCTTATTTGGACTACCCAATTAGGTGATAATAATATATTATATATAATTCAAGCGCAAATATAAAAATAGATAGTTAATTTTTGGCAACAATAATAAACAAAGAAGTTATAGTAAAAAATAATAATAGAAGTCTAAAGTATATGGTATTTTAGACTCGCTTTTTATTGCTGCGCATTGTAAATAGGTCGGATCAAGCTTTAAAGTTTAAATTATTGATTTGCGGAGGCGGTGGGCGTGGCACCCAATATTTGAAATAAACTTCATCTGCGTCTGGTAAACAGAAACCCTCATGCCAAATTTGGTGTTTCTAGCTTTTATAATAGCTGAGATCTGTGTACGAGGGTCGTTTGATAAGTCCGTGACTTTTTGTATTTGCCGCGCACCTGCTCTAAATACAACACTGCTCCTGTCAGCAGTTATCGATTAACAGCTGACTGTAAAATTTTGAAAGCTGCGTTTTTGGTTTGCGTTTTATAGGCATTGAAAGCAGACGATCTCGATCTCCATTTTCGTTAAAATTCACGAGATCGTCTGCTTTCAATGCCTATAAAACGCAAACCAAAAACGCAGCTTTTCAAAAAAGTCACGGACTTATCAAACGACCCTCGTATTTTGAGGGCCTTGAGATCGTCTGCTTTCAATGCCTATAAAACGCAAACCAAAAAACGCAGCTTTCTCAAAATTTTACAGTCAGCTGTTAATCGATAACTGCTGACAGGAGCAGTGTTGTATTTAGAGCAGGTGCGCGGCAAATACAAAAAGTCACGGACTTATCAAACGACCCTCGTATTTATCTGGTCATCCGGACATCCAGACAGACAGACAGACATCGACTTCATCGACTTGGCTCCTGAGCAAGACTATATATACTTTGTGGGGTCTGCCACGCCTCCTTCTGTCTGTTACATACATTTGCACAATGTGAGTATACCCTCTTATGACCATTTTCAATAGTTGAAGGGTATAATTAATTATTAAACATAATTTTTTATCAATTTTGAATTTTAAGTAATGAAATAACAATAAGAATTATTTTTAATTTTTTTAAAGCACAGGTAAAACCTTTAATTAGAAAAAGAGAATTAAATTAAACCTTATTGTGTTCAAACTAGGATTGAAAAGAATTAACCAATCCAACACTTGAGGATTGGGGGACCTAATAAATAAGAAACTGGAATACGAGCAAACGGAGAAAGTAAAAGCCAAATCTGCAAGGGTATTCGGCATGACGAAGGTAGCATTTTCCTCTGGTTTTCATTTGGTTTTTTTTCGGTTCACTGTATGTCTTAAACTGTTGCCAAACTTCCCAATACATGAGTAAGAGTAATATATAGTATATACAATTACAATTCAATTGAAATTGTTGCCTCATTTCAGTGATTAGTTGTGTGTGTCATCTTCAACTGAAGTCAGCTATTATGCCATTAACTTGAATCATATTCCAGATTCGTCAGTTAAGCATGAAGATAATTACTGTCAAACGTTGTCCTCCAATTCTGTGAGTCTCCACTGCAATTTCACATGTAATTTCTCAACTTAATTTGCGAACTTTGTCAAGACAGGGGACTGCTGCTTAGCTTGAGTTAGCTTGGTGAGCTTCTCTTCTACAATTTGCACATGTTGTTGGTTAAATATGCAGATGAATGCTGACCGGCTGGGCTTGCTCGAAAGCACTTAGTGCGACGTTGCCAAACTTCAATTAGAGAGAGACAATTTGCTGCAAAGTGCACTTAATAGAAGCCTGAAGTGCACATTTTGTCAAATCAAAAACGGAATTTGAATTTCAATCAACTTAAATTAAATCAAAATTTGTAAAATGAAGTAGAGACGCACACACACACACACACACACACACGCACATGCAGTTAGACAGACAGTGAGAGAGCATTCGAGGGACACTCGATGACTCGAAACTAAAACTCTCGACTCCAATTCCAATTCCAATTTCATGGCCAGCTGCCGGTTGTCCTTGTCCTTGTCCTCCTCGTCTCCCATCATCGTCCCCCATCATCGTCATCGTCTTCCCTCGTAATCAGCACAAAATTTGAATATAATTCTCATGAATGCCCCGAGAGTTGTGCTTCGGTTTTGGCTTGGGTTGGCTTAGCTTGGGTCTTGGGTCTTGGCTGCACACTTTGACCGCAGCTGAGCTGAAGTCGTCATGGAGGGAGACTGAGATGGGGCGATAGATAGAGGAGGCAAATGGTTATATCCTTGTGAGCTGCAGGCTTTTAGCCGCAAAAATTCACGGCAAAGAAAGTCAAAGAATGTGGTAGTTGTTACAGTTGTTGTTGTTGCTGTAACCTGCATGTACTCCAAAAAAGCCATCAGTACCGTCTGTGGATACTCTGCTCAGCTCAGACAATTTCTGCCCGTTGCGTTGGCAGCGGGAAAACCGCACAAAAGATGAAAGACCTCTTCGTTCGCTTTGATGATTGAAGTGGCGTTGCTGTTCCGCTGCACTAGCAGCAGCAGCATCACCGACCATCATCCACCACCCACCAGACAGCTTGTGTTGGTCCATCGCTCTCTAGACAAGACTAGAAGAGACTCTCCCCGCAGCATATTCCCAATTCCCGCCCTGCACTTGCTTCATAATTGCTTTCAACGGACCTCAGAAGAAGGCTAGAGAAAGCAGAAAACGACAAAATTTGTGAAAGCAAGTGAAGAAACTACAACAACAAGAGCAGACAACAGGTAGAACGAATAGACAGCACACCAACAAACATAGCGGAAAAGGGAGAGAAGAATTTCGGTAGTTGTTTTGCACTCGATTCTTAAATCGGGCAATTGTTCATTAAATATTGCGCACACGTAACGCCAATTGACGCCCCAGATTCGCGCACCTGTTGTTGCACGTCTGCCAGCACTTGTATAACTGAGAACTATGCTTGTTTTTGTTTTAGTTGTAGTTGCCACATGTCGCCATTGATTTCCTTTTTGTTTTATGTAAAAATGAAGTTATGTGGGTATATATGTATATCAGTACTTGGGGAACATTTGACTGGATTTTTTTTATTTCAATCTAAAATTCTTAGACTCGTTCAATACATAAGCTGAAAGACTCCAATGAAAAGACTATAAATGTGTTTCAAACATTGTAGCCAAATTTCACTGTGCTATGTTGCCAAATTTCACTGTGTCATGTTGCCAAAGTTCATTTATCTACAATATGAAATAAAACTCCTAGAAACTATTAACGAATATGCTATATATATTAAATGATTACATATGCGAGCAAAGTCTTTCAATTTTTTCAAACATTGTTGCCAAACTTCATTGTGTCATGTTGCCAAATTACAAAAGCACTTACATGCATTTCATTACGATATAAAATTCTTAAAAATTATCAGTAAATAAGGTTAAAGCTTGCCAGCAAGGTGTTAAATATATTTTAAATATTGTTTTCAAGCTACAATGCCAAACTTCACTATGCCATGTTGCCAAACTTCAAAAGGCACTTTCATGCATTTCTTTGCGATATTAAATTCTTAAACCTTATCAATAAAAAAGCTGAAAGCCTGCTGGAAAAGGCGTTAAATAAATTTTAAATATTTTTGCCAAATTAAAAAAAAACGCTTCCATGCAAAACGATATAAAACTCCTAGAAACTATCAACGAATTTGCTAAGAAAGAGCGGGCAAAGTGTTTAAGTGTGTTTCAAACATTGTTGCCAGACTTCACTCTGCCCTGTTGCCAAATTACAAAAAGCACTTCCATGCATAACTTTTTAAAACTCTTAGACCTCATTAATAAATAACTTACAGCCTGCTGGCAAAGGCGCTAAATATATTTTAACAGTGCACTATGGGCAAAAAGCCCGGAATTTCTGCATAAAGTCAATTTTTTTATGTGTTAGGAACTTAACATTAATTTTTTTTCCATTTATAAACTCTCCAGAGAAAATGAAAATGATTTTTAAAAAATTTTAGAGCTTGCGGTTTGAAATTGGCGCGCAAACAAAGTCAGCTGACCAACGGTTAGCTTGACTTATCGAAATCCAACCGTAATTATTCATGAACTTTGTGTTATTATTGCGGCTTGTTTTGTAAAGCTAGAAAAATTTGGAAATATGGAAAATAATAGTACAAGTATGTAGATTTATCGTTGTATTTTGGTTTATATATGTTTTGCATTATTCGTCGTGTATTGTCAAGTGTTGCTTGAGTACTTTTATAGCTGAAATTTAGAAAATGTTGATGTGTTCTGTGGAGTGTAACTTATGTGGAGCGCGCGAGAGCGCGCAACTTCAAATGGTATGTTTTTCGGTAAAGTGTTTAGATTACGGTGATAATAAAATCTTTTGCCCGTTTTTGCCCCTTTTCGAAAAAAATACCATGTTGCAGCTGAGTATCGAAACTCATACTCAGCTGCAACATGGCATCACCAAGCATTGCTAGAGGTTTGGGACAGCAACAGACAGGATGACTCTGCCCTAACGAAGTGTTTTCTTTAGAAAATTAACAAAAAGCAAGTCAGAAACTCACCCGCAGCTCAAATTAAGGCAACTATGCACAGTTTTATAGCACACGTAAAGAAATATTTTCCAATATGCACCATCTTAACAAAGCTTATGGTTGCAACATTTTCCCTCCATATTCAAGTTGTCTTTAAGTAGTCAAAGCGATTTGCAGACCAGGTCAAACAGAATTCCCTAAAAAAAATTTCTCAGGTGTGGTTGGAGGTGTGGGTGTGGGCGGAAAAGTTGAAGATGTGGTTTGATTGAAAAACAAAAAAAACAAAATTCTATAATAATATTTTACATGTTTGTGCAAAATTTGAATGCTCTAGCTATAAAACTGGACTTTATGCAGAAATTCCGGGCTTTTTGCCCATAGTGCAGTGTTGCCAAATTTCATATTACACTTCCATGCAATACGATGCTGCTGAAGGTCTTAGACAAAATATGTGTAATAACTTTTATGTGGAAACATGGAATCTTTTTATATTTTATATACAAAACAATTTATATACAAAATATATTATAATTATATATATAATAATACAGATTTTATATACTTCAAAACGTGCTGTTTACAGCGTATCTTGCAGTCGAATATATTTCGTTTCCTATTTCTTCTATTGTTAAAGCACGTACAGCACTGACAGTTCAATAGAAGGCACTTCAATGCCAAATTCGATGATATATGACCTGCTCTCTAGCTAAAAATAATATGAGATAAGTTAAAAAAAAAAAAAAATTGTGTTATTGTAGATCGTCTTATTAAGCGGAGGCTCTTGCAAGTTTAGCCGTAAATCAGCCAGATTTAATGCCAATTTCTTCTCTTCTCTTTCTATTGCAGCTACTCTCGACCGCCTAAATGTCTGACGAAGTGCCTTTGGGTCGTTTATCGCAAATTTTTGATACACTCACCAACCTACAACAACAACAAGAGCTGCAGCACCAACAACAGCAGCACCAGCAGCAGTCTCACCCCCAACAACAGCAGCAGCAACAGTTGCAGCTGCATTTGCAACAGGCTGAGCAGCGTCGTCGCTCAGCCTCCTCGTCGCCATCGCCATCGGCAAGTGCATCTGCCTCGACATCGGGACGTGCCACGCCCGCTGCAGCGCTGGGCGTGGCTGCCACACAAACGCTTTACTACACGCACACACATAACTATTTCCTGCGGCCGCAAGATGGCGCCAGCTATCTGCACACCTTCCCAGCTACTGCCGCTCAGCAGCAACATACGTCGCACTACTTTCAACAGCAGCATCAGCTGCAGCAACCTTACCAACTGCAACAGCACTCACTGTTGCATCCACAGCAGCATCAGCATCAGCTGCTGCAGCAGCCGCCCTCGCTGCCCACGCACCTGCCCGGTTGGCGCTCTGCCTCCGGCTCTGGCTCCGGTTCAGCATCGGCTTCGGCATCGGCATCTGGATCTGGTTCGGGCACTCAATCGCTGCACGCTTCGCCGCTGCTCACCAAACGGGCGACCTCCTTCAGCGGCCAAATGCCGCTGACACGCGCCGCTCAGCTGCACGAGGCGCGTCTGCTGGTCGCCTCGACGCCAAATAGTCCGCGTCTCATGCCGCGTCGTGTGTCACGCCCGCCACCCATACCGGCCAAGCCAGCCAAGGAGTTGCAGCAGCAGCAGCCTCAGCAGCAGCAGCATCTAGCAGCGGCGCCAGCTGTAGCTGCAGCCCCCTCTGCGGTCGGGAACCCTCTGCTGACTGCGCTTGATGCACCAGATGCGCCCTGGCCGCACTTCTCGGCACTCACCGATCACTTGGACGTGCATCAGCTTAACAACTACGGACAGGCGTTGCCTGAGGTACGTAAATAGAAAGAGAAAAAAGAGAAGGAGCACAGAGAGAGAGAAATAGAGAGATATAATCCATATGACATGTACACTTTTCTTCAACAGATCAACTGGCAGGAGCGCTGCTTGGAGCTGCAATTGGAGCTGCATCGCTCTAAGAACCAGGCAGGTCGTATACGTGATATGCTGCGTGAGAAGGTGAGTGTTATCATAAGCAGTATATACCACTATTGTAAGCATAAAACGCGTAACTCTCACGTATTTTACTTCAAAAACGTGATTTCAACTTATTTATATGAAGATTCCCATCTTCTTTCATATTTTGGTGACTGTAAACAAATTTGAGCAAAAAAACATGACAAAATAATCGAGGCGACTTAAATATCTATTTGAGAGTAACTTACAGACCAGTTAAATTCCAAAGAACTTACCTCTTCTTCTTAAGCTCTCAATGGATAGATATGTTGATTGGTGCAAAATCCTTTTCCCTTTGAGAATAAGTTGTTTTCAATGGATTATATATATTACAATTAATGCCAATTACATTCTTGGGAGGTGCACTCAACATAAGTTCTTTAGTAATGAAGAAGAAGATTGCTCTTTGACTTGTATTTGCTGATAATATAAAGTTATTATTCGCCCCTTTCAATTTTGTCTGGAGGTAAAGCAAAAATTTGGAATGCAACCTTTGCTACTTTACTTTTGATTAACTATGCATATGGGCATCGAATGAAAGACCTGTTATACTTCATCAGGGAGGCAGAGCAGCTTTTGTCAGGATAGGGAGAGCTTTATAGGCACAAAAGATCTTTCTGGTCGCAGTGCCTTGTGCGTTCTCTGCTGGGAGACTCCTTAAGGAACGTTCAGTTCGGCCATCATTGATGTCAGTTGACATCTGTCGAGTTCATTTTGTTCAGTTTGGTTTGACAATTCACGATGAATAGGTTAACAGCTGAACAGCGATACCAAATCTTTGAATTTTATTTCAAAAATAAGAGGTCGTTTGTGGAAGTGCACCGTTTGCTTCGCCCGTTTTGGTGCGGTTTATGACGGTATCATAGAGCCGTTTTTCTTCAAAGATGACGAAGGAGTGAATGTTACTATCAACGAGAACCGCTACCGAGCCATGTTTCTAAAAGTGCGTGACAATGGTCTAGAAGACATTTGGTCCTAGATCCTTGAAAAAGTAGTCGGAAATTTGATTTCCAGGATGCAGTTTCTGAAAAACTCACCCCCAAAGTTATATTCCCTCGTTAATGCCATCGAATTAAATTTTAAATAAAAACAAAACCGCAACCTGTGCATTTTCTTTTACAATTTAAAAACATAAACCTTCTACAAAAACACCCTTTATTTGTGATGTTCGTTTCTCTTGTCTTTACTGTAGCCCTAAAAAGAATTAGTTGTGAACTTAGCCTCCGTCTTTCTTTCAATTTGTTTTAATGCCATCGAATAATATTGGAACTAGCTAGTTTTCAAATTGATAATGGAGTGGGACATGACACGCTATCCCTAGAAGAAGAATCAGACTTGATATGTCTGGATGAAAATTGAACGTCAAAAAGTATGACAAGTCAATTATATAACAAAAAAAAAAAATATATATGTATATATAATATTGACCCAACATATTTAATGTATTCTTATGTGATGTTCGACCGTGTAAATGGGCAATAATTCTTGTTTGTGCTGTTGAAAACTGCAAGGAATTAATTCTAAATTTTATAACATATATTCTTATAATAATAAAATTTTTTTTCTAATTTATTGCGTTATTTATTGGATCTGCTCTTATTGTGAGATTAACAATAGTTATTCAAATCTTATTATATAAATTAGATTAATTTCAATTTGAAAATAACATAATATAATATATATTGTAGAAAATACTAACAAATACACAACCTGTTCGTAACTCTCAACAATTCTGTATATACTTTGGTATATGACAATATTCTCCATGAACTCACTGGGTTCTGTGAACCGGTTCACTCTGAGTACGATGGGCAAATGCGTTTGTCGCTGTTTTGACGACGCTTGGGGACTTGTTGATTAGCGTAAATGAGTTAATAAGTGAGAATAAAGCAGAGGCAGCAAAAAGGAGAAAGGAGAAAGAAAATAAAATAGACCGACGTACAGACACATTAATTACACACACACACACACACACACACACGCACAGAGCGACTAATGCACATCTTGTGCTTAATGATGATTTATGGGGCCCATGGTTAAAACATTTTTACGACGGCCCTCTTACAATTATCAGACCAAAATTATTTCCATTGCGCGGACCGCCTGCCCGTGTCCGGAAGTACCAGTCAGTGCCAGAGCCTGCTCCAGCTCCTGCTCCCGGCTTGGCCCGGGGGGAAGGCTGTACCGCTTTATGTTTCCCCCGTTGCCGACAGCGGTTAATGTGTAGCGGAAATAGTGCAGCTGCCTGATGACAGAATATGCACGTGTGTGTGTGTGTGTGTGCGTGTGTGTGAGTCCTTTTTGTGATTAAGCTAATTAAGTCATTAGGCATTTGGGCAAAATATCAACATTGGCAACATAATCCTCCTTTGAGGCGGCGACGCCGTGTCCCCATTGGCATTGTCATTAGGCTTATTGGCAGCGCCATCTAGCGGCGCATTAATGCAAAAACTATATGAATTATTAAAATGTGACTAGTGCGCGCGTGTGTGTGTGTGTGTGTGTGTGAGCGAGTGAGTGTGTGCGTATTACTTTCATCTCTCCACACATGGCACTGAGCATCGTCATGAGTCATGACATAAATTAATTACACTTCAATGATTTTTGCAGCATGAATAATGCATGAAGAGCGAGAGGCAGATACAAAAGAGTGACAGCGAGTGAGACAAAGAGAGAGAGAGGGAGGGGAAGAAGAGGAGTAGCCAATTCATTTGTGCATAAGTAGGTGCTGCCTGCCTGACCGCCTGCCCGCCTGCTCTGCTCTGTTTTCCACTTTGCACCCTCTCTTTAAACTCCCTCTTTGTCTCCTCTCTCCCTCTCTCTCTCTTTCTTCCCTTTCACTCTACTGTCGCTTCGCATCGTAATCATATAATATCATAATTTGTTAAGCGGCTTAAATCGATGAAAATAGAAAGAAATCTGTCAGTCGTAATGAATTTTATTGTGAATTCATATGCCGACTGGACATAATGTTTTTATTGTGTTTCAATTGAGAACTTAAAGTCTTGTATTATATTTTTTATGAATTTCAAAGCCTGTCATAATTGTGTGATTCGCCATATGTTTCGTATTAAAATATATATTCAATGATAAATTATATTTATTAATTTATTTGAAATATTTTCATTAGTTTACGATATTTATATGTATGTAGATGCAGTCGAGCACCTCCATCAATAGGATAACCTTCTCCCAGCTGTGGAAGGTCTTTAAGTTTCCAATAGCAAACTGTTTTGCAAATTTTTCTGCCGGCTATTGCTTTCTCCCTCTCTCAAACACAAGCATTTAGAACTGCTGATAACAATAGAAAATGCGGACTAAGTTTAGTGTTTATGATTCGATCGTATTGAAATTTGGAGGATTTATAAATAGAATATTATTCTTTAAATATATAAAATGTTATGCATTAAATACTTTTCTTGAAAAACGAAAAATACTTTCATGCAAAATTTAGTGTTTCTAGCTTGTCAAATAACTGAGATCTGGACAATAAAACATAGAGACAGACGGGCATATGAGCAGAGAGACACGCAGACAGACAGACAGACAGACAGACAGACAGACAGACAGACAGACAGAAAGACAGAAAGACAGAAAGACAGAAAGACAGAAAGACAGAAAGACAGAAAGACAGAAAGACAGAAAGACAGAAAGACAGAAAGACAGAAAGACAGAAAGACAGAAAGACAGAAAGACAGAAAGACAGACAGACAGACAGACAGACAGACAGACAAGCAGACGGACAGATAGACATCCGTCAGGCAGACAGACAGAAATTCAGACAGAAAAACAGACAGACAGACAGATATGCTTTAAGAAGTCTGCCACGCCTCCTTCTGCCTATAACATACATTTGTACATAGTTCAATTTATTCCCATCTGTTCATATTCAATGCTCGAAGGTAATAAAAAAAGCTAGAGATTTAGTGAAATCAATATTAAACTCGTGTAAAACTCATCGTTACAGTATTGTTGGATAGATGTCGAAGGTTCAGAGTAATACCCATACTTATGTCTTATATAGTTGTGTATTTCCTAAGGGAGCAAAGAAACTATTGTGTAATGATTTCTAAGCAAGTGCTTCCTTGACTCTCTCACATGCAATTCACACGGGGATGGGGAAAGTGCACAATGGCTTTGGCACAATGGGTGTGTGTGTGTGTGTGTGCGTGTGCTCAGAGAAAATCAGGGAGAAATCGCGCAGCAAGTTGGCAGCTTTTGTTCGTCTCTTTTCTAGCCAGTTTCAGCTGTTTTCGGGCTGGTCGAGCTGGTCGAGCTGGAGTTATGAACGAGGAATAACCTGCAGTGACCCCTTCAAAAAAGTTGCTCACTTGCAGTTGCATTGTTGGTTATGCACAGGTTCCATTATGCTAGGTGCCGTTCTTCTACTGAACGAGTGTGAGTGTGATTGAGTATGTGTGTGTGTGTGTTGAGTGCGTGTGAGTATGGCGCCTATTGCTATGCAATGCAAAGTTTGCGAGCCATTGTTGATTTTTGCCCGAGTTGAATGCGAATGCGAATTGTTAAATGGAAGGGTATCGGGGGGGATGTGGGGCTGGTGTATGAGTGAATGCATTCGTTTGCTTTGTGCACTGCCGCGTGACGTTTTTAATGAAACAACAACAAATAAGAATAAAAAACCGAATTGAATGGGGGCCAAATTTGAAATTCGTTTACGGCAAAGCCAGTAAGCCTCAGTCCAGTTGCGCCTTTCCATGCGACTTTTCGATTTATTTTTCCATTTTTAATTGACTGCAAAGTTCACACAAAACGAATCACAGTTGAATATCGATGGCAATAACAGCAAAATAAGCAGATAAGTCACAATGAAGTATGTTACTGCGACATAGCTCAAAAATACCCTAGAAAAGGGGAAGTTCTAACTAAAATACTTAGTATAGTTTGCCTGCAAAAAGAAGAAGGAGAGTTCAGGATGTTCATCAACTTTGTATAAAGAAAAGTAATTAATCACTTTGTTCTTAGTAACTAGAGGTATTGAGCGGGAGAGAATGATGATGATGGAGAAGAATTCATATAAAAAAAAGAATATAAAAAAAACAAGATAAACTCCAGGATCCGCTGATCACAGTGTAGATAACTTTTAGTTCACTTTTATGCCCTGTATGCAATATCAGTGCAGCAAATTCGGAAGAATCATATATATATTCGAAATCAAGACCAACAACAACAACAACAACTCAATGCCTAAAAGCGTACAATGAATATTTTATTTGCATTTCATGCAGTTGCCTTTCGCCTTTTTGCCATTTGCCATTTGCAATTTTGCCATTTTTCCATTTTTCCATTTGGCCATTTGCTGTTTGTGCCTTTTGTCGCCGTATTTATGAGTGCTTTCATTTTGTTGTTGCTGGCTCTGAACTTGCAACTTTTTGCTGCAACAGCCGTTCAAGTGCAGCACATTTTTGTCATCATAAATTTTAAATTAGCTTCAGTAAACTTGAACCGGACACGCCATGCTCCAAAATGCTCAAGGTTTTTCTTTTTGTTCATGGTATTATTATTTTTGGAACATGACAAGCAATGAATACTCTTTATCAAGTAGTCGAAGTAGTGATTAAAAGAGGATCAACTCTTTGAGATGAATGAAGATAGATCGAGATCAGATCTAGAGATTGTTTAAAGAGGACTTAAAAACTAGGGAAATATGCAAAGAATCATTTTCTCAAGTGTCCATTAAATGCAAATTTTACACTCAAGCTCAAACTCGATGTTGTGTTTATTGCACTTGTATACCCTTTCAACATAAATGTTGTGGAAAGGGTATTTTGAATTAGTTTAGAATGTAAAAAGTCAGTAGGTTTCTCTAAAACTCTCTATCCAAAATGAGTTGCTCCAATCTTTATGCGATACATTAAGCAGCATTAGATTGCGCTGACCATGAGGTATCTTGCTGTCTTGTTATCCCAAGTTCAAGTTTGCCCCTTGATGTGGCACACATTGTTTTAGTTCTTCACACTTGTCTGCAAGGGGATGTTTTCTTTTTACATAATGTCAAAGAGGAAAGTGGGTGCAACAACAATGGGCCACAAAATCGGGTACTCAACCAAAGGTTGCGGCAACAATGTGCAGAACGACGAGTGGCAAATGGCAAGACGGCAAGGCGGCAAGACGGCAAATTATTACCAGGCATATTGCAACATTCTTGTACGACAATAAAACCGGTATCAAGCGGAAGGTATTTATGAGGACTTTACAACACTGCACGAATTTGTCGGACGCTCGAAAACTTTGGTCTTCAATTCAATTTTAACACCAAGCTGAGCGAAAAGTTGAAAAACTTGCAAATTTATGGTGTGCACACAAATTAAATGTGCTTGTGAGATACAAAGAGAGATAAAGACACAGGGAGAGAGAGGAAGAGAGAAAGCGGAAGAGCAACATAAGGTTACAATGTATTCTTTTGTTTGTCAATGTAATTCCCTTACAGATTATCTTGTCCAAGCTCTCGTTTGAAATACATTTGCATTTTACTATTATTCGAATGTGTTATTAATTAGTTGAATTTTCTTTGGTTGCCAATATTCACTCGTTGCAACGATGCCAAACTTCAGCGGAAATCTATTTGCATTTTACTATTAACGAATATGTTATTAATAAGTTGAATTTTCTTTGGTTGCCAATTTTCACTCGTTTGCAACGTTGCCAAACTTCAGCGGAAATCATTTTGCATTTTACTATTATTCGAATGTGTTATTAATTAGTTGAATTTGCCTTGGTTGCCAATTTTCACTCGTTGCAACGTTGCCAAACTTCAGCGGAAGTCTAGTTACATTTTACTATTATCCGAATGTACATTAATTAGTTGAATTTGCCTTGGTTGCCAATTTTCACTCGTTGCAACGTTGCCAAACTTCAGCAGAGATTGCAATGTATTCTTTTGTTTGTCAATGTAAATCCCTAACAGATTATCTTGTCCAAGCTCTCGTTTGAAATACATTTGCTGTTAACTATAATTTGAATGGGTTATTAATTAGTTAAATTTGCTTTGGTTGCCAATTTTCACTCGTTGCAACGTTGCCAAACTTCAGCGGAGATGTTTAAGTTGTTTTTGCAGACTTTGTTGAGTGTCCTCAGTGCCTGGCGCTGTACTCGCAACGGCTTTCTAGTGTTAAGAGGTCATCGAAGATGTGCTGCGAGCGACACTTGGACACTTGGGCACTTGAAATGCCATCGGTCGCCATCGTTGTCCTTCAATTTGGCCGCCGCACATTGTTATGAAATTTTGTTTGTCAATTGGCAATGGTTTCCACGACTCCCTCTGTTTCTCTCTCTCTTTGTGTCTCTCTCTCACACACATACACACAGTGGTTTTATGGCCGGCATGGCCATAAATGGGGGCCATAAATCTGCAATGCCAACGCCGGTCCAGTTGCGAGTGATTGCACATCGGACACAGTCCAAGAGCGGAGCATCAAAAGTGGCCACATTAGTGCCATAAGCCATAAGCTATAAGCTATGTCATGAGTGTGTGTGTGTGTGCGAGACTCTGTGTGTGTGTGGGTGTGTGGTGTGTGGGTGTGTGTTTGCAGCGCGTTAACGCGTCGAAAGCTGCGCTTAGAGGCATCAACGTGGGCATTGCCAGCGGGAACAGCCGCCTCTTTCCCCATCTCTCTCTTTCCCTCTCTCTCTCTCTCTCTCTCTCTCCTCTCTCTCTCTATCTGGCACTTTTCTGGCCGCATCGTCGGCTATTTCAATTTCCCCATTGGTTCCAAAAAACCAAAAAAGCCAAACGCTGACAAAAGTTTGCGTCCATCGTCGATTAAAACGGGATACACCCGGAGATGCTTGACATGCATAAACATGTAACATGTGTAAGCAGCGGGGGTTGCTTGACTTGTAGTTACCCTAGTTAAACAGTAAATACATATAGGGCTTAACGTAAAGTAGAAAAAATGAGGTAAGCTTGACTGACTTATCTAGACGATAGTTTGTTCTCAACTATCGTATACATGTGTTTAACACAAATATTGCTTCTTTATTTTCTGTTAAAGTATCGCAGATAGTTGCTAAAAATTTACATTTGTATATATACGATACTTTTAAAACTATCGCTTAGTGGCGCTTTAAAAAATAAACCTTTAATTTGTATGTATTTCAATGCACTGCATTGTTTTTTCTTTATGCTTCTTATATAGAGTAATCTCTTTGATATTTGCTGATCAACATTTTTACTATCGTCTTTCTATCGCTGAGCTTACATATAGAATTTATGTAATCTTTAGACGATGATCATTAAACATAGGTAACGCAATAAACACGTATGTTAACTTAGTTACTGATATACGATATTCGATACTTAACCTTACTATCGCATAATCATAGCATTGAAAAACTTCCTTAACAATATATTTGTATGCGATGTTTGCTTGCTTTTTGAGTTTAATCTCATCAATAGATATCTTTATGGTCTTACTATCGCTAAGCTGTGCTTTTCAACTTGCCCTAAATACCCCAATGAGCTTGGTGCAGGGTATACACATTGCTGGTGCAACAGTCGCAGCTGTCGCATCTGTCAGGCCTGTCATTTAGATCCGTTCGCCCGTTGCAATGAGGCGGCAACTGTGCGCAACAATGCCGCATGCGACAGCTTCAGATAGGCGCCTAAAAGCGTGCACTGCGCTGATTTCACATAGAGAGAGGCAGGCAGAGAAACAGAGTGGGAGAGAGGAGGGGAGAGACCCGCCCATATTCAGTTAGTCCGACACAGAACGTTCACTTTGCATAGCGTCGAGCGTAGGTGGAGGCGTGTGCGGAGGCGTTAACTTTGCCTTTGTTTACAGGCTTTACTGGCTATGCTGAATGGGAAATTGAAAATGTTGCAGTATTTTCTGTTGAGCAGGAAGTCAACTTCCGTTGCCTGTTGTTGGCACAGTTTAGCTCATTCAACGAATCGATATATGCTGCCAGAGTTATCGATAACGTGCGAGTGCCTTTGTGTGTTGTGAGCAAAGCAATGCCTTCGTCATCACCGTTATCACTTTGAATAAATTACAAGCTGAAAAGTGGGTTTTTTAAAGCTCATTTGAAGATACAGCATAGTAGGCTAGAATTTGTATACCCTGAACAGTATTGCACGTGGCATGTGCTGGGTAAGGTATCCCATTAAAAGAGTACTCTATCAAGGGGTTACCCGCTGCTGTAAACTGCACACCTTCTCTTTTTTCTTTTGAGTCGTTTACATTCTGTGCTCCCTGATGATGTCAACAATATCTCTCTACCCTTCCTTCCCCCCTCTCTCTCTCTCTCTCTCCCTCTTGCTCTCCCTCTCTCTCTCTCCCTCTATCTCTCCATCCCTCCTTCTTCCTTCTCTCCCAATGGACTACGCACTCGTGTTTAATTAAAAATTTTGGACAGCTTCGTGTCTGAGCATAAATTGCGCATCGATGCTGTTGATGCGATGTGTGGCAATGTGGCTCACCCCTTGTCCTGTGTCAGGCATCACGAAAATTTGCTCAACTATTTCAGCAATTAGAAGATGAGGTGGGCGCTACGGGGGGGGGGGGAGTGGGCGTGTCGGAGTAGACCGAACTTTTGCCCCATTCAGCATTTGCGTATAATTAATTAGTGCCCGAAATGCATTTCATACTTTAGTGCGCAACGGACTGAGCTGGCCTCACTCACTCTCCCGCTCTCTCTCTCTCTCGCTCTCCCTGTCACACACACTCTCCATGCCTCTTGCTCGCCTTGGCTGGCATATTCTCATGTCCATTTGGGCTGAGAGTGTTAGGGTTTTTGTTTATGACAACTTTTAAATATGCATATGCACACCCACACGTACACACACCCACACACACACCCGCAAGAAGACACACTCGGACATATGCAAAGGTTTGAGCAACATGTGCTGCCTTCTTTTCGGCGTTGCCTGTCTGGCAAGTTGCGAGTTAGAGAGAGACCAGCTAGGAGCAAGACAGAGGGAAAGAGAGAAAGGCAACAGGAGATAGAGGAGATAGAGGAGACAGAGAGAGAGAGATGGAGGGTGGAGTGTAGAGGGGGGGAACAAACTGCCAAGCGACTGCGGCCTGCAAAATTAATGGCCATCAGTCGCATAATAAATGAAGCGATGCCTTTGTTGCTCTACTCTGTGCCAGCCACGCCCCCTCTCCTCCGCCCCGCCTAACGCCGAAGGGGCCGCTGTGGGCGTTTCGTTTCTCTCAACATTCTCAACAAGAGACAAGAGCAAGACAAAAAGTTGTAAAGTTTTGCGTCTAAGGCCGCCTCGGACAGAGACATTTGCTGCAAAACAGATTCGCGTGGCCTTCTCCATACATCTCCATGACATCTATGCCTTCCTGCCTGCCTGTCTGCTGTGCGAGCGAGACAGCAAGCTGGCAAGCAGTGTCGCGAAGACAACGACGACAACTCATTTTGTGTATGCAGTGCACACATGTTGGCCACGCTCGTTTATTCATTTGAATTATTCCCAAAAGCGCATTTAATTTTAATTATGCGTGACAATGCCTCATACAAAATGCTTTTGCCCCGCCCCGCCCCCGCCGCCGGTTGCCGCGCCCCCATTTTATACGCTCCCATTGCTGACAAGATTAAAGACTAGTTCGCTTGGCATCCCAGTCCAGGCCCAAAACTAGATGCGGCCCCATTACGTCTGCCTCTCCTCGAGCGCTGGGAGCAGAGACAGTTTTTAATCTTCTTTTTATCTGGCATACCCTTGCCGGAGGGTGGGATGGAGTCGCTTATTTCCCGCACCGACTTTGTTACGGGCTGGGGTGATGGATATGCAAACCTGTCGCACAGTATTAATAATAAGTCAAGTATATATCTGGTATATAATATATTTTTTACTGCGTTGGATCGAGTACCTTACTCCTTCAGACTGATTCTTTCTTCGAAGTTACTTAATTGCTGAGCATTCTGTATGGAAAATAAGATTCTTTTGAAAATATTTTTAACATGACAAATGAGGTCAGCATAAGGTATAATAAAATACATATTCTTCAGTTATTTATTTACTATATATGGTAATACATAAATGAAAAGAATATACTATGTTTCAGGAATATTGAATTTTTAGTCATTTTCTTTGAAGTGTTTCATATAAAACAGAACAGCAAAAAGGTCATAATAGTGAAAAAAGGTGAAACGGCAAACACAACTTGAGCCATAATAAAAAGAGATAGAGAGTGTATGTGAGACTGGCATATATCCTATAAAAAAATATAATAAATTTGTATATATTAATTGCATTACAAATAAGTGTACAAATTAATTAATTACTATTAATTCTAAATAATATAATTTTCTTATGATGCATTATTATGTTACCCACTCCATTGCATTGCCCAATTGACTCTCCTCACGCATAAATACAGGGTATACAAATTAAATAAATATTTCACAAACAAAAATATTTGTCCTCGGTTCGTTCTTCAGAGTTTTTTCTTTTTGGTTACATTTCTATCTCTTTTATCTCACTTAATTTTTTCTTTTTGCTTTCTATCTGTAAGATTGAAAGTGAGTTGATTTGGAGCAGAGCAAAAGTTGAAGGGAGGGGGGAGCAGTAGATGTGGGGGGGAAGAGACTTGTGCCTGCCTGTTGACTGCATCATTTGAATTTTGGGTTAAACATTAAGGAGGTTGAAATGTGCTAAAGAAGCAACCGAAACGAGCTTACTATGGCAATGGAAACATTGAAAGAAACGAGTATCTCGATAGAATATACGATCATTTTGTATTCTATCGAATTAAGGATAATGAACCGATTAACTTCGACTTAACATAAGATAATTCTATTATTTATCTAGCAAGTTTTTATCGGATTAAGAATCGATTGACGTGTTTGATAACTATTTGTTTTGACACAGTTTCTTTCTGTTTTGCCCACTGTACCTGTACCACTGTATGTCGCTTGCCTTGAGGCTTGAGCTTTTAGGCGCATGGCT
Organism: Zaprionus africanus; assembly: GCA_018151435.1. Classification (NCBI taxonomy): domain Eukaryota; kingdom Metazoa; phylum Arthropoda; class Insecta; order Diptera; family Drosophilidae; genus Zaprionus; species Zaprionus africanus. Next base: position 5,707,728 of record JAECXB010001995.1, read on the forward strand.
TAAGCGAGTTACATGCGTTGTGGGCATATTTCAAATGCCTCTGCCACAGCCAAAAGGAGGTCGAGGAGGTCCGACGAGAACGAGGACGAGGCGGAGGAAAAGGCAAAAAAATATAAATAAAAATGAAGCTAATAAATACAAAAAGGGCAAAGAGACTGCGGTCGCTTTTAAGTGTGTGTTTAACAGGATGTTGACGGGGAGTGAGAGAGAGAGAGTGAGAAAGAGAGGGGGAGGGGGTTAGCTTAGTTTTGCTGAAGCCATAACGAATTCGTTGCCTACTTTTTGGTGTGGTCGCTGAGCATAAAACATGATTATGAACGGGCTGCCGGGCCACGAGTCATGAGCCTTGCCACGGCCCATTCAGGGGCGAGGGGCGACCGTAAAGTTGTGCCTGCAATTAAAGCCGCGAATTTCATTTTCCTCTGCACTGCAAAACCGCACTAAAGTTGTGTGTTAAGCGGCTTTTGGCTGCGTATTTAAGCCGTTTATGTTGTAACGTGTAAGTGCGAAATACACACACACACGCACACACAGTCGGAGTCGTACGTATAATGGCATTTCACACCAATGTGCGGGCCGTATGTCAGCTGCAATTTCCTGGCCCCAGCGCCAAACAGGATCGGGTTCTGTTTCTATTTCTGTTTCTGTTGTTGGCAAAGTTGCCAACGGGACACTCAAAGTAATGCCGAAAAATGATATTAAGCGGATTGCCCGACGTGCCAGAGTGCCAAGAAAAGAGTAAGAAAGAGACAGAGAGAGCGAGAGAGAGAGGGAGCGAGGTAGAGCAGTTGTGAGTCGCCCTGAGACAGAGTCTCAAATTTATGAAAACTATGCGAAAAGGAAAAGCAGCCAACAGCAAATGCTACACCAAACACCAATAATACTTATGACCCATGTGCACACACACACACACACGCACACTCACGCCGACCCCCCCACACACACACTCAGCAGGAGCGTAGGTAGTTTGCTTCGCCAGGCACCACAATATATATTTATGACTACGGGATTAAAAAGGATATTAGTCAGTTGTCGCCCGAACAAGTGCAGAAGGAGCAGCAACAGCGGCAGCAGCAGGAGTAACAGATGCCTGCTAGTTTACAGGCGACAAAAGTAACATAAACGTTGTTGATAGAGCTGCTTGGGGGCTGTAAACTGGCTTAACAGCGATAATGTTCACTGTTTTAAGCGGCAAAGTAACATAGATGATCTTAGTTGCAACTGTTAGGTTTAGACTTTGAATCTGTTAGTGAACTAATTAACAGAATTGAGAAATTTAACACATGTTAACATATGTTATGTACTTGAGATGTGCTAGAAATAACATGACTCATTAATTTGTTAGCAATCATGTAGTCTTTCTGTAGACTAATTAACATGATAGATTAATAACATAAAAGATTGCTAAATATGTTAGTTTGTTTAAACAGTCCTGTCGCTGTGCACCTAAGCGTTAGCTGTAAACTGGCTTAACAGCGTCAGACACTGCTAATTGACTAAGCGAAAACTTTAACAGTTCTATATTTTGTTGGCTGACTAATTAACATTATTTATATTAATATGTTAGGTTTTGGAAGAGACTTAGAACTATATAACATAAGGTAGGTAGAATTTAACAGTCTTGCAGTCTGTGAAAAATTAACTGATGATGAATTTTGTAAGATGTTGTTATATTAAAAATACTTAAATTATTTTAAAAAATTTATTTAAAAAAAATCATTAGCATTTCTTGTTACCAATCTGGCCTGTGAAAGATTACAATAATGCGAAAAGGAATCCTTCAATTTCATCGCCTGTCGCTGCGCCCCTTTGGTGCATGTCACACTCGTATTTAAGTGTAATTGGTGTGTGTATTTCATGTGTGTGTGTGTGTGTGTGTGTGGGGTGTATGTGGCCCATTGTATTCGTATTCCTAGTCGTATTCGTATTAGTGTTTGTATACGTATTCATCTGTAGTTTTACATAAATTCATAGAGCTGCCTGGGCTCTTTGGCTCTTTTCGGCTCTTTCTGGCTGCCCTCTTGCTGTCCCCCCTTTCCCTCTTCGTGCCACTTCCACTCCCATTCATTCCCTCACCCTTATCGGCTTTAAGCGTTTGGGGCTTAATTGCTCAACAAGTTGGCGTCGTGCGGCGTTGCCATGGCCAAGAAACATATGAAATGAGGCAGGAAAAAAGTTGCTTTGAATACAAGCGAATACATGCGAATAGCATTCAATTTGAGCATTTCCCCATTGCGGCACAGGAGGCCACCTGCCAGGCTCAGTGACATGTGGCATGTGGCGGGTCGGACAGAGGGGAGTGCAGGGGGGGGGGGGGGTTAGGGCTTGGCATTTGCCAGCGACATCTAATGCCATCAGCAGTACACGGTGAGAAAGTAAGGAAACACATGAATCAAATGAGAAACATTGAAAAGAAGGTCTTAGGTAGCTGGCATTTAATTTAAGGAGAGTAATATATATACTATATTAATATATTTATTATTGTCTGTCTAAGTAAATCAATTAATTTATGAGATAAATTGTTTGTTTGTTTAATTAAAAAGCACTTTGCACCAATGAAATTCATTCTCAGTTCAAACTTGAGGAGCCTGATTGACAGGCCCGTATATTGGCGCAAGCAGGGGGTGTGGCTCAAGAGGGCTATTGTTAATAACAAAAATAAAATACAAATAAATAAAATAAAATATCGAACAAGTTCAAACATTCTTTTACCAGAATGATTGATTGGATGAGCAATATAATCATTCAAGAGGAAGAGCAAAGATTGCCAAGATTAAAACGTTAGAACTGTGGAACATATTTAGTAAAAAGTTTTTTATTTTATGAAATGCTGTAATGCACTTAAAACATCCAAAATTTTAAGGTGAATTAAACTGTAAATATTCTGTTTGCCTTTAATAAGTGAAGACTTCAAAGACATCAGAAACAAACTAACTAAAAAATTCATTATGATATGGAAAGATGTAAGTATTCCTTTTAAAACATCAGTGAAAACATATTCTCAGTGTTTGTTGGTCAACACTAAACTGCTGCTTGTTTCGCGCAGTGTACTCAACGTAGGCATTGATAGGCAGCAGGTGCGGATTTGGCGGCCCCGACTTGACGGGCCCGACTTAAGTCCTCTATTGTCACATGGCTCGCTAATTGGCCGCATTTTGGCCGGAAAAAAAGGTCAGCTTGAAAATCAATAGAAATCGCCGCTAAGCTAACCAATTTCGCTGACATTTTGTCTGAGCTGCGTCGTGTGCCTCGTGTTCCTTGTGTGTGCCTTGTGTGGCGGCTCATCCTTGGCGCTCTTGGCAATCCCGACGCGCTGCGTTTAATTTAAAATTCAAATGCAAATGCAAACAGGTTCTGGCAGCGCGTGAACAGGACAAACAGGTCTTGAACTGGCGGCAAAGTCATTAAAATTCGCAGGCGGCCAAACAAATGTGGCCGCGTTGTGTGCTACGTTGCCTCTTTAAGGCTAACTCGGTTTTGGCTTTAATACAGCCAAACACAGGCACACACACACACGCACACTTTATATCTTCGCGCGCACAATCAGCGCACGAAAGTATGCTACACGCATAGCCTCCTCAGCAGGCTTTCACAGAGAGAGAAACAGAGAGCGAGAGAGAGAGAGGAGGAAGACGTTCGAGGTGAGGTTAGAAATCAGCAGGCAGGCAAAACACGAGCGTCACGCTGCTCACCACACCGAGGCAGAATCAGCAGCAGCAGAAGCAGCGGCGGCGACTGCGTCAGTGGCAGTGACAGCGGCAAAACAAAAATATCCCTTGTGAATAAAGGGAAATCTGCGGCGTCTGCTGGGATTTTTTCCGATGTCAGTATGAAAGGTATTCCTGTTTTCAGATTCGCTCTGCTTGGAATTTCTTTCAATTAAGATTGTCGATTGAGCAAGCTCATTAAAGCTCTACAAGTTTACTTTGTGTGAGCTTTGATTTGTTTGTGATTAATATAAAATTTTCGACTTTCTTTTCAGTTTATACTTATATATAATAATTTAAATTAACTTTATAATACATTATTATAAGCGCAAAGCTCCTTAAAGCATGCCATTTTTTTTCGCTCATTAAAGCTCTCCAAGTTTATGCTGTGTGAGCTTTGATTTGTTTGTGCTTAATTTTAAATTTTCGACTTTATTTCAATTTAGACTTATATATAATATTTATAATTAACTTAATTATATATTATAAGCGCAAAGCTCATTAAAGCATGCGAATTTTTCGATTAAAGCTTCAACTTTTTAATTGTCGAACTTTCAAATTATTTTGTGAGTGATTCAATTTTTGAGAAGCCCAAGGAGAAAGCTCATTAAAGCTCGGCAAGTTTATGCTGTGTAAGCTTTAATTTGTTTGCGACTTTCATTTCAATTTATACTTATATATAATAATATTTTATAATTATAATTAATTTTATAATATATTATAAGCAAAAAGCTTATTAAAGCTCATTTTCTATTATGCATGAGATTTTTTGGAGTAAAGCTTCAGCTTTTTGATTGTTGAACTTTCAAATTATTTCATTACTTATAAACCTTTTAAGAAGCGCAAGTTGAGTCAATTGAACTTAATCCCAAAAGCTTTTACCCAACTTGAAGTTAACATTAACGATTAGACAAAACTCAAAATAGAATCTTGTAGGTTTTAGTTCAGCAAATAAAATTGAAACTATTCACGTTTCCCTAACAACAGGGTATAAGTATTGTATCAATGTTGAAGCTTTAGCTTGATGAATTCGAAGCTCTTTCTTATTTTTACTTTTTAAAACTTTTTTTATCATCAAAAATGGAGTTCTCAATTAAATTCATGAATTATGAACAAAAACTAAACCAAGCTACTCACTGTGCGCCCACTACAGGGTATAACAGGACCTTAACCCGTATTTCGTTTCGTGTGCTGGCAAAACGGGAAATTCTAGCTCACCACGATGGCAGGCGATGCTCTTTCAACACACACACAAACACACACACATGCGCACACTGCACAGCTGTGTTGTGTACGTGTTCGTGTGTGTGTGTGTGTTCGCTTCGTTTCTTGTTGTGTGCCACTGACTCCGCTTGCTCCGTCGGTTGTGTCGGCTGTGTCGGCTGTCGGTAAATCACAGACGTTGCACGGCACACGGCAATCAGTTTGTGTTTGGCTCTGTAACGCGTTGCGTGCTCCGCGCTGTCGCTCGGCAATCGCCATTGCGAGTTTAACCAAAGAACGAGAATCGAGAAACGAGAACTTGTCGAATATATTTTGGACCAACAGCATTAAGTGATGTGCCAATTTTTTGTTATTTATTTTTTGTGTTTCAAAAAACATCAAAAGCGAATGAATTGAAATGCATAAGCTAGTGCATGAACTGAGTGCAGTTTGAATAGAAGTGAATAGAAGTCAGTTGAAGTTAAAGTGCTCGCTGTGTGGTAGCAATTGTTGCATACGCTACTCAGCAAATATCACAAATCACGCTGCTAATTCTAAATGGTAAATCGCAGTGGAAAGAAGGCGCTGCTGGGCGGGAGCGGGGCGGCAAAGCGGGTCAACTTGCGACCGTTGCCAAGGCCAAAGTGCCAGACGAACTGGCGCCATTTTGCTATTGATATTCTACAATATAAGCATGCATGTGCTCGGTATACCCGGTATATACCCTGTATATAAATTTATGACTAAAATAATATTTTGTTTGTTTCAAATTTTTCCTGTTGTTTTCATTTCGTTTCGCTTTGTTTTGTTTTGTTTTCATTTCTCTTGGCATTTTTGGCGCAGCCATTTCTGATGAATTTCCAGTTAAAGACAATGCGTATGCGAGTGTGCTTGCATGTGTGTGTGTGAGAGTGTGTGTGCTGGCCATAAATATTTGATGAACATTTCGCATGCAGGCAAAAAAAAAAAGAGACAGTGGCAAAAAAATCGAAAAGAAATTCTAAAAAGAAGAAGAAAATATTGCACAAAAAATATAAATCATAATTGTCACAAGGAGTAGGGGGCAGGCAGCGAGGCTGCGGTAAAGGCGGCGGAGGCGTGGCTGCGTGAATTTTCCATTTCACTTGGCTGCTTTAAGCGCGCTTTTGCCTCAACTTGCAGCACCAGCAGCAACAGCAGCAGCAGCGTGTGTCATTAATATGCCTAAGTCAGCGTGTGTGTGCCACAGTGTGTGTGCCACAGTGTGTGTGCCAGTGTGTGTGTATGTTGTGCGTGCGTGCAAGGCAATTGCATGACACTGCTTTGGCTGCTTGGCTCCTCGCTCGAGCTGCTTCAGCTGCTGTAGCTCCTTCAGCCGGCCAGACATATGTATATTATCTCTGGTGAATTATGGCCTGGCCATATAGATTCCAAAACGGCTTGTCCCTGCAACAACAACAACAACAACAGCAGCAGCAGCAGTTGGACAGTGTCTGGCACACACACACACAAATACACACACACAGAGTCTGTGCCTGCCCCGGCCGCTGTCTGTGTCTGCTTTGTGGCACACATTGTTAAATGGACGATACAAAACTTCAGCAACAACAAGACAAGAACAATTCTGCCAGGCGACACATCCTGCCAAACATGCCGCCTGCCACTTGGGTGTCCCCCCCGCACTCCTCTCTCTCACAGTCTCTCTCACACTCTCTGCAGTCTGCCATCTCGCATTACTTGACTCTTGTGCTCTGCTGCAACTTGAAATTAGATCTCGATATGAATAGCCAACCAGGGTATCAACCCCTTCCAACTGCCTTCCTCCGCCCACGCTTTCCCCTCTATATACACACATATTTTTTAAATCAGCCCAATGAGTCGAAGAATTAGCTCACTAATTGGCTGCAGCAGCAGAAGGAGCAGCAGCAGCATTTGATGCCCGGCATTAGCTTGCTAGCTCCACCTCGGCACCTCGTCACAGTTGCCCGCTGCAATCCTCGCAGCACAATTTATTGATGGCATCGCCGGCTGTGTGGGGAGTCAGAGGAGCAGCACCAGCAGCAGCAGCTTCGATGGCATCCGAGCGGCAGCTAATGCCAGAAATTGAGTTATTTATGCTCCACAATTGATTGCTCTTTGTTGGCCAAAACGTTCTCGACGCGTTGCCCGACGCGTTGCGTTGCCATTTGCCGTGTCCGTGCGCTGCTGCTGCCTCTGCCACTGCTCTCCGGTCAAGCAAGTCGAGCGTGTGGCGTGTCGTTTAAATAGCCAGCACACACACACACACACACACATATGTATATATCACACACGCCTTGCTTTGCATTTTTAGCGCTTGAAATTTAAGCTTTTTTCTAGCCAAGCAGCTAAAATTGCTGTCAGTGTGAAGCGCAGGCTGAAGGTTTTATTTTGACATTATTCATAAACATATTCATGTGACATTTTGAAGCTAAGAAAGCGCTCTACTGTAGACCAAAACACGCTACAATTTAGCTTATATAAATCAATTAAGTAATTTAAATATCAATATACTTAAAGAAGACATTTTGTTTTTGCCTTACAAAAAATGTTGCCTACTTTTCCGCGGGCTTACAATATACAAATACATATAACCTTGCAGAGGGTAAATTTGATTTTGAAGCTTGCACCTAAGCAGACATCTCCCACACCATAAAGTATATATATTCTGAATCAGCTTCAACAGAGGAGTCTTTATAACCACGTCAGCCTTTCCGTCCGTTGTTCCTTCCTCTGTCCGTCCGTCCGTTTGACTGAAAAGGCAAACTAGTCCCTCAGTTTTAGAACTATCATGATGCAACTTGACACACATGCTTCATATTGCAGCACGTTGTTAATAAGTCGGAACGAGCTGAATCGGATTAATATATCGTATAGCTGTCATACAAACTATCGGCCAATTTTTGTTGTTTGTCAAGATATGGCAACCAAATTCACTACATAGGACTTTCTTTTATATATATACGAGTAATATGCATATAAAATTTAATCGAAATAGGACTACTATAATAGCTGTCTTGGGAATAATCGACTGAAATTAAGGTTTTTGTAAGAAGAACAGTTTTGATTTTAGAAATAACTTTACTGAGCAGTGCCAATCAAAGTGAGACATAATATTGAATATATTACGAGTATTGGAACGAACGACGAGGACTTAGGAATCTGCAAGGGTATAAAACTATCGGCATGCCGAACGTACCATTTTTTTCTACCTCATTGCATATTCCCTTGATTATTAGTTTGTATATAGAGTATTATAATGTATATATACTATATAGAGTTTTAAATATTGCTGTTGCTGCAAAAAATCTCTGCTTTGTTGTGTGTGTAGTTTTGCTTCTTTTGTTTGCGCATTTTTTGCTTCATTTTTTTTGCTTTTTTTTTCGTTGCGCCTCAAGATGGCAAGAAAATAAACGCTGCCATTTGCATAAAGAAGCCAAAGACTTGTAAATATGTATAATACGAAACCTGTATATATTAAAATGCTGTACATACATACATATATATATGCTATTGCTGTTGCTTTTTTAATGGAGCTTTGAGCAACTCCTGAACTGGAGGAAGCTTTACTTAGTTGCTGCTTTTGCATGGCTTTTGGCTTTATAAAAGAAACTCATCTATGTGTTCGATGTAAGGGGAAAGACCTGAACAAGGCAACCAAATGTATGATACAATAAAGCTCAGGGAGGAGCTAGATGGAATTCAATTGGGGATAAACTTAACAACGTGCAATTTTAATGGGAGAGTGAAGGAAATAATTATAAAAAAATATAATTTAAATTTGGGATACACAAAGAATACTTAAGGGTACTTGCATGAATATAATAATGTGCAAAAGAAATGGGATTTGCATGTAATATGATAGGCATAATGTAAATATGATAAGGCACAGATCGATAGATAGATTCTGTGCCAATTAAAAGTAAAGTCGAATCGAAAAGATTCTCCGTGTCTCGCTTTCTTTATCTATCCTGTCGCTGTCTTTCTTATTTCCTTTCCTTTTGTACATATTTCACTCTGTCTTGCTTTCTGTATTTATTGATGTTCCTATCTGTTTCGATACGATTCGCGCACATCAAATGCCAAATGACAACAATCAGTTGAAGCTGCAGCGGCAGCAGTTGCAGTTGCAGCATCAGCTTTTGCTGCGCATTTGTGGTTAACACCCGAACAGGGCAACGTCATTCGCCCTGCCTCTGGGCTGGCTCCCCGGGGAGCCATTAATCATGTGGGTGACGCCTAAATGTATGCAACATGCAGCAGGCTGGCGGCTGCATGTGGCGTGCAATTAAAAAGCAAACAATTGCAACAGCAACATAAATTTGCCACGCCAGACGCAGACCAGACGCACAGACAGCACACAGTAGGGGACGCTGAGAGTAGGGGCAGCGAAAGGGAAGAGGGACTTGCAGCAGCAGCGCTGAGGTATGCAACAATTCTATGCAGCGCACGAGTGTCGCGATAATCGTAATAAAATGAACACGCAATAGAAAAGATAAGGAAGCAGCAAAGAAGCCGAAGTAGCAGCAGAAGAACTGCAAGAATCCGAAGTAAAGAAGTGATAACCTCCCCCTCATCCCCCCTGCAAATGGACGTTGCCGGCACCACGTTGATGCTGATGGATGCAACAGAGATGCAACAGCAACATCATCTTCAGATGCAGCGCCAAAGCATCAGCGATGCCAGCGGCCAAACAGCAATGTCCAGCGATTCAAGCGCGGGCGCTGCCAGCACAACAACAACAGCAGCAGCAGCAGCAGCAGCAACAGCAGCAACATTAACAGGAACAACAGCAACAAACAGTGAACCCTCCTCCAATTGCGGATCGAATTCCATTGCCGTATCCGTCTCCAGTGCCGTCTCCATTGCCGTCTCCATGGGCGCCGATTGCGCCATCACCGCCAGCACCTCGAACAGCTCGTCGGGCAACAGTTCGCCGGCCAAGGCGAGCTATCTGCATCATCATCATCTGCATCATGGTTCGCTGGCGCATCTTCATCATCATCATTCGTTGCAGTTGCATCACACAGCGCCGCCCTCGCCCCTGGCTACAGTTCGCCATCAGCAACAGCAACAGCAGCAGCAACAGCAGCAGCAGATTTCCGCACCTTCTCCCCCTCCCGGCAACTGCATGGCCGTCTGTTGCTCTGCTGCATCCTCGTCGCATCATCATGTTGGCCCGCTGGCCCATGTGCCTGGCCACCACTCGCACTCACATGCGCATTCACACTCGCTCTACCCGCTGATGGCTGCCGCCCAGCTGGGCTACGTCAGCTCCAGCGGCCCCAGCTCGCTGGTCAATTCGCCCGCACTGGGACGCCGCAAGCGCTACACGAGCACCTCGTCCAACTGCTCCAGTCAGTTCAACAACAACTATGCCGGCCTGGATGGCGACTCGCTGGATGATATGCTGCGCAAGGTAAGCCAAGCACTATGATCAGCAGATACTATATATTGCTATATATCTGCATGAATGACTTCAACAATACTGCACTGTACTGTACAGTACTCATTATACCCTTCGACCATTGTAAATGGTCAAAAAAGGGTATACTTACTTTGTGGAAATGTATGTCACAGGTAGAAGGAGGCGTGGGACCCCTATTAAGTGTATATATTCTTGCTCAGCATCACTATCCGAGTCGATTTAGCCATGTCTGTCTGTCTGTCCGGATGTCCGGATGACCAGATAAACACACAGAACTCAGCTATTATAAAAGCTAGAGACACCAAATTTGGCATAAAGGTTTCTGTTTACCAGGCGCAGATAAAGTTTATTTCAAATGTTGGGTGCCACGCCCACCGCTCCCGCATATAAATAGTTTAATCTTTTAAATTGATTTGTGAGCGGCATATAATTCTGAGTTAGCTCATACTTAACTAATTATAATACGAACATAACGTCAAAATTTCAATCCGGTCGGACAACAAAATAGACGTTATAAATCAAAATCCCTGTTCTTATCATATTATAATTATTTTTTAATTTCAATTCTGTAAGCAATTCCTTTCTTTAAAGTATATAAAAAAAAAAGAAGACGATTCTTGAGTTTCCCTTTAAGTTTTCTTCAATTTCTTAGCTTGAATTTTGAACCTTTAACTTGAGCTACTTGAATTAATTTAAAGCACATATACACGCGACTTATAGAGTATATATATTCGTATGTATGTTTATTTGTACTGTGATATCATATTATATATGCGCATCTTATAAACCTCAGTCCTAACTCTCTTGCTCTTACATTACTTTCCGTTGCATTTCGCGCATTTCACTTTGCCTCTCAATCTTTCTGTCTATCTCTCTGTCTGCATGTCCGTCCCTCCCTCCGTCTGTCTGTCTGTCCCTCCTGTCTGCTGTCTGTCTGTTGGTTTGTATGTCTGCCTGCCTGCCTGCTGCTGTCCGCGACTGTAGTCATAAATCTTGAGCCTAGTCCGTAGTTCGCGCAGCATGTGGCGCAGGGCGCTGAGCCCAAAAAAATATGCAACACTTTTTACGTGTTTAACATTTTTAAGCGCAGCGCGACCCATAAATAATATGCGACAAGTTTATTTTGTTGCTGTTGCTGCTGCTGCTGCTATGGAGTTTTGGTTTTTCATTTGTGTTCTTTTTTGTTGTATTTTTAAGGTTTTTATACACTTTATGACGGTATATATTTATTTTGTAGACAAGCTTGCAACGCACCAAAGAAAACAAGAAGTTATTATGATGAAACTTATTATTAATGTTTGCTGTAAATTATTTGACGCGACTATTTTTGTATAGAGAGATACATATGTATAGAGTTTTAGTATACAGATTAAAATGAATCAGTGAACTACAGAGTAGAATCTGGATAACAAACCTTCGGCTTGGCGATGGTAACATTTTTATACCGTTCCACTATTGAAAATGTTCGAAAAAGGTTATACTAGGTTTGTGCAAATGCAAGTAACAGGCAAAAGGTGCCATGGGAGACGCTACGGAGTTTACATACATACATTTATTCTTGTTTATATTTAAGGAACTTTACCCATAACATTATATTTTAAGGCACACATTAGGTAAGGTTCAGAAGGAACTAAACGATTCCTAGTGATTAAAGAATAATAAATACAAATATCCTCTACAAAAATAAAAAAAAAAAAAAAAAATATTGTTTAGTATCGCTAGGCGAGATCCTAGCTCGAGAGACCAACTGTTTGTTATGTACAGTAAATTGCTAACAGTTTGCTAATGAGAGTTCTTAAGTCTTTCAAAATCTGGCAAAGGGTATCTTGCTGTCGTTCTTCTTCTGGCTTTCTCCCTTCGCTCTTTGCACGTTTTTGTATTTTCTTTAACGAGCATGCAAACAATTTAAATTTGTAATGCGCTGCGCGGCGTACAAAACTAATGAAAAATGGCCCGCACTGGCGCTACGCACCTGCATTACAGTTTGGGGTCGTAGCGAAAGACTGTCTGTGTGTGTGTGTGTGTGCGAGTGTGTGATGTGGTATTTGTATTTGTTGCACAGCAGAACCTTTTGGCCGCTTGCATTTTATTAGCGATAATCAACTCCACACTCCACTCGACAATGCAGCACCTTTCTCCCCCCCCCCCACTCCTCCCAACCGCCTCACGTTATTCACTCTCCGCTAAACGAAAAGCGTTGCATACTTTGCGGCTGTGTCGCATTGGGCCGCCAAAGGTATCGGTAACGTGGTAGTGCAGCACGACTGCATCGCATTTGCGGCCGCCATAATGGGCCGCAGCCCGGAGTCCGCTGTCCCCACTCCGCTCCGGACTATGAGCTCAGCGTGCTCAGCGAGAGTGCTGCATGCGGCTGTTGCCACTTGCCACATGCCCGTCGCCCTTCGCCCGCCGGCCGTTTCCCGCTGCCTTTCGTTGTTTGGCATTGCAATTTGCCGTGTGGCACAATTTCAGGCGCACCGCGGCGCGTGTACAATGGCAATTTGAATAATGTGCCAAAATATGCAGATATTGCATTGTTTGCTCTGCCTCTGCCACTGCCACCGTCTCTGCTGCTGCCTCAGTCGACGTCGCAGTCAGCTGTCATAAACGCGCGCTGCCTCCCTCCGCAAATTAGATCAAGTGTAAGCAAAGTTTGTTGCATAAGGCGAGCTCAAAGGCAAAATATGAAAGACGAAACACAAAGCAGCGCAAAGTAAAGAGAGAGAGAGAGAGGAAGCAAGGGGAGAGGGAGAAGTAAAGATGAGGAGCGGCCCAAAAAAGAAACTTAAATCGAATTGGGCCGAAAGTTGTTATCAAGTTGCGGCCAAGTTTAAAGCGTTTCCAGCATCATCAACGAACTTTGGCGGCGGCGGCAGCTGCGGCGACTCCGGGCCGAGGGAAGTATCAGTATAACTTGTATTGCTGTGCCTCGGGCAGTGTGGCCAGTCGTCGCGCAGACTTGTTGAGATTCCTAAGCTCTTGCAGTAAGCGGATCAAGCAGCTTTGATTGCGCGATGCTGACGACGCTGACAACGAGTGGGCAGTGTGACCAGCTTTGCTGCTGTAAGCTGTGCTTGAACTATGTAATCGGCTAACAGGCAGAAGAGAAGCGAGAGAGCTGTTAGTGTGACCAGCGGGCGGACAGACAGAGCTGAACAGTATAATGTCACTTTGCAAAGTTCCTTTTGTATTTTGCATTTAAAAGAAGTATTCAAAAACAACATTTAAAGTTTGCTTTGATGTTCGTTAAATATGTGCAGTGTGACCAGCTTTGCTTGTAAAGGGTTTTAATAGCTGTTCAGAGTGACCAGCTATGCTGGCATATATGTATTTATCAATGATAGCTATCATTCAATACAAAGCCCGTTGCTCGAAGCTACTTTTAATTGTTGCAAATTGTAGTAGAAGCTGCGCTCTGGCTGATTAGCTACTCAAAAGAGCAGTGTGACCATCTCTTTAGACAGTAAATAGATCTGGAACGAAGAAAATGAAAGGAAGTTGTGAATAAAATAATGAATTATCTTAATTGTTCTACCTCTGCCTCATCAATTGCTCATATTTTAATCGATTCTCGGCTGAAAATGCTCTCTCTGCTCAGTTCTCTCTTCATCCTTCTGCCTTCCCTTTCCTCCCTCTCTCTCTATGTTATATTTCTGCCTCTATTGTCACTTGTATTTGTTTATTGCTCTTATCCAATGGCATTTTGATGGCTGAGTAGAGCTAAACCAGAACCAGCGGGTCGCAATTGTTTAATGTGTGTGCCCCAGGCGAAATATGCTGGGCAAAAATTATGCACACCTAAACATAATTACGCGAGTGTGAAGGGGAGACTGTGTGTGTGCGTGCATGTGTGTGTGTGTTGGGGTGTGCTGTTTACTTGCTTGCCTGCAGGTGGGTTCTCTGGGCTTGGCTGGGGTTGAGGTTGGGTTGGGTTGGGTACATTCAAGGCCCTGGTCGGTCGTTAGTCGCCATGAAATGCCTTCGTTCTGGGAGCGAAATGAACAGCAGCCCGCATTGGGCATAGCAACTGGTACACACGCACACACACACACACGCACACATAAACATATAGAAGTTGCGACACCTGCATTGTGAAATAATGTTTTTATAAGCCACCTTTATGTAATGACAATGGGGAATCAAATGTCTATTTGCGCATTTTTCTACCCTGCACAAGAGTGAAATATGTCAAGCAGGTATGTGCAACTTGAACGCCAACTAATTTGATATACAGAGAAGAGTGAGAGAGAGAGACGAGTTAAAACAACTTGGATATCATTGCCAACGATTGAGGGGTAGCTGCTAGTCGAGCATGCTGCCTATTGCTGAGTTATTTGTGCTGCGTCTTTTGTTTGCTTTGCTTTTGCTTTCAACTTTCGCTTTTAGTCTGCTCTGCTCACACCCTCGTTAAAGGTGTGGGAGGTATCATATTAGTGTGCTTATGTGTGTGTGTAGCAGTGAGCTATTGTCAGCGAGCATTGCTTTAAAAGAACTGAGGCACTTATCAGTACTTAAACTGTTTTCGATTGCTTGAATTCTCTTCCATCCTCTTACTCTCGTTTTCTCCTCGCATTGCTTGTCCTTAAAAGCGCCCAAATCGATAACCGATAACAAGTGGGCATCGTTTTTTATTTGGCATATCGTATAACGGTATTCGATGGCCAGACGAAAGCTGATAGATGCACGCAGGCAACCAATTTTGAGGAGACGCGTCGCGTCGCATTTATCTTGCGCCACATGCTCGCAATGCTTGCAACACACACACACGCGCACACACACAGCAAGAACTAGGACAGAAAAAAAAGGAAAACTAACAAAGAAAAGAAAAGAAATGAAAGGAAGAAAACCAGAATCAGATCCTAAACCGAAACCGAAACACAAAGCGTCATAAAATGGCAAAACTAACGAACTCGGGCAGCGTTCCCTAGAGCAGTACGAAAAAAAGGGTTACCGCTTAACGGACCATCCCCTCCCTTTACTGCCCCCTCTCCAGCACACACACACACACGCACACAATGCTCCAGTACAATGTCACTCCCCATGCGCTGCTGCTGTGCGTGTCCATCAAGGGATTTCCCTTCAATTAGGATTAATACTCAAGATACCAAGGCAAGGCGAAAAAAAAAATACTGAACTCAACCAAACCAGGCAGCAGCTAAAATGGGAAACATTGCCTTGGACTGGCCAACTAGGGTAATGCCCCACACACACACACACAGACACACACACACACTTGGACGTATGTGCAGGCAAAAGAGCGAAAACTAAACCCGAAATCAGCTTCGTTTGCCGGTCAGAAATAACCTTAGACTGAGACCCTCCCGCAATAAGCGCGGAGATGGACTCAGCGCAGTCAGGCTAGTTCCCCTTTCTCTCCCCTCCTCCTTCATCTCCTCCAAGGCAGAATGGCGTACAATTGAGGCATTATTAGTAAAGTAGTTTTACATATGTATGTGTCCGAAAAAAACCAATGAGGGAGCAGAGTCTGATTGACCAGCAAATGCCCTGTAAAGCGAGAGAGAAAAAGAGAATGCAATCAAGTTGCATAGTTAAAGTTCGCCAATCGAGCTATCGATAATTAATGCACCTACCTCATTGATAATGTTGATAGATGATTTCATAGTTTAGCTAACTTTCGAGAAGTTATGGCGAAAATACGCAGATGAAACTATCGATAGGTTAGGTTGAAAATATATCGTTAAGTTGAAAATACATCGATGTAACTATCGATAGGTTAATTTGAAAATACATCGTTGAAGGTTTTGCAGAAAGAAAGAATCAATTTACTTAGTTAAAGTTTATTTATCGATACACATTGTTGCGACAGAATAATATTGATAGATGCTTGAATAGCAGAGCGAACTATCGAACTATCGATAAGTTAAGTTAAAAAGACATCAAAAGTAACTTTCGAGTACATTGTTGACGGTTTCCATTAAAAAATCAGTGCGCTTATTTAAAGTAAATTTGATGTTCCGATTGCATAATGTTCATAAGTGCAAATTATCTATAAGTGAAGTTGCAAAAAATATATTACAAATTATAAAGCAAGCGAATATTTATTGACCTGATAACTTTACTCTACTCCTTCAATAAACCTAAGTTCCCTGCACATTCGCTCTACAATCTTTACAGGGTATTCGTGACCTAAAGCCCCAATCCAGCCCGAAGCCGAAAATATACCTTTTTCTGGTATCTTGACACTGACTGTGATGAGGGCCCGTTCGGTTTCGCTTAGCTTTGCCTTAACTTTTCCTCCCTCCCTCCTTCGGACCTTTCTGTTTCTGTTTCTGTTTCAGTTCAGTTTTGTTTTGTTTTGTTTTGTGTTTTTTCTTCTCGGGTTTAAATTGCTTAAAAGTACAATTTATCACAATTGGCAATTGGATGCTATTGTGTGCGCTTGTCTGTGTGTGCGAGTGTGTGTGTGAGCTGCCTGGCAACAACTTGACCGAGTTTCCAAATAGCTTCGGCCCAACTTTAGCCCTAAAAGCGGCCCCTTCTCTGACCGCAGTGTGTCAAAATGAGTTTACACATGGCACATGGCATAGCTTTGCTGTTTTATGTATCGCACAATTGCACTGCTCTTATCTTGGCCCCGCCTCTTATTTTCCTTCTCCTCCCCCTGGCTGGTTTGTATTTTTAGAGCTTCGCTCATTTTGGCTTTTTTCAAGCCACTTTTGTAGTGGTAAAAATTTGTGGGAAATTTTGTTGTTCATGCGCTAAACTTGCTTGCCTCGTCAAGATTCGATTTTAAAGTTATCGTTTGTAGCAATCAGCAATCAGTATCGATAATTTTAATATCGATTGATTTGAGTTAAAGAGAAAGATAAATGAAAGAGTGAGAATAAAGAGACTGTGGCAAATGCCTTGGCAAAACTATTTACGCCCTGAACCTCCAACGCCTCTTGCACTTTATTGCAGTGCAAACACTTTTATCGATATACCGATAACACTTACTAATTGGTCACGCAATGAGGGCACTCAGCTTGGCAGCTGCAGCGTAAACATTCGCGCGCAAAAATATGCAAATTTAATATGATTTTAATTTGCGCCCATTATCAGCACTCGCACTCACAGCCACGCCTTCCTGCTCCCTTCACACACACACACACGTACACACATACACAGAGACAAGTAATACACACACAGACACAAGCCACACTGCGTAGTTTTATCATTTTTGCCGAGGCTGCATTCATCAGCAGCCTTATTGTCAGTATTGAAAGGAACGCAGCGAAAGAGACGGGCAACAGATAGAAAGAGAGAGAGAGAGAGTGAGAGAGGGAGGGAGAGTGAAATGTAAAGAAAAGACGTGCTTGCTGTAGTTGGAAGAATGTTCTCCCTCATTCTCATTGCGTAGCTCACTTTTCTGCGCTGCAACTTATTGAGTTCAGTTACAGTTTTTGCGATTCAGATTCAGGTTGAAGATTTCAGATCTCACACACACACACACACACACATGAACATGGCAAGTCTGTTGCTCTTTGTGCTTGCTCGTTCACCCACACACTCGCATATATTCATGTTCACGTGTAGATTTTATTAAACATATGAATTCATTATGTAAATGCGACAACATCGTCGACAACGTCAGCCAAGGAAAATTGTATGGAAAATCGCCTCATCCATTTGCCCTTAGCCCCGCCCCGCCCACACCCACGGCACACTTTGCATCCCTTAAGTAGTTTGTGGGGAAGGGGGGGGAGGATGGGAGTCAACGTGGGGTTAATGGGTTATGTGCTGTGATTCTCGAAGAGCTTTCCACTTTGCCTGGCGCCTTTTGTTGATTTTTATGTAAAGCGCAAATTGATTTGCCATCGGGAAGAAATTATGAAAATTCCGCATGTGAAGTGAAAAGTTTCTTTTTGTTTGGCTTTTGTTGCCGTGTGGCCGTGTTGCATAATTGAATTCCGTTGCGCCGTGTGTGCCTTGTGGTCCATTTCTTCCGGTTCATTGGGCGAGCCGAACTGATCAATTGGGCAAAGAAAAGTGCCAAAGGAGAAGAGGGGGAAGAAGCGATGAAAGTGTCTTGAACACAAATCACGACCTCAGCTCTGTGTCTATCTCTTTCTCTATGTCCCTCTCCATCTCTCTCTGTCTCTCCCATCCTCCTTCTGCTTGTCTGTCAGTTGTTGTTACTGTTGTTGTTCGCACACAATTAACACTCGAAATGTTTAACAGGCCTTAACAGTGGGCTTAACTTGATGCTTGCCCATGTTTGTATGCTACATGCCGCATGCCGCATGCCACATGCCACGTTCCACATGTGCTAAGGAGGAGAAAGTGAGACAGAGAGAGTGAGAGAGGCAGGGCATCACATGCCACTTCATTTCATTTCTTTTCATTTTGGCAGACAAACGCGCGCACAGTGGTTCAAGTGCTGTGGAAAATATGCTGAAAATTTCACGAGAAATGAGTCCAAGTAAAAGCTTGCCTTGTTTAAGTAATATTTATGCATACTTTATTATTATATATTTACTGATGCATATAAGGGAAAGAAGAAGCTGATACACTAGGTAAAGCAGGCAGTATTTGATCTACAAGATCTACAAGCTCACAGTAATTATTCCTCTCCAACAAAATATAATCATCCTGTGCTAAAGAAAAACTTTATTGTCCACTCACTGTTTTTATGATATATGTATATAGGAAAAACTAGATAATACAGATGTAACAAGTTCGATTTTGGTTGCAGCGCTAGATTTTTTAAACTGCTAACTTAAATTTTTATTTCTTGATAAGCTCTTTAAGTTAAAGATTGCCAAATTATAAATCAAATTCGAATATATCGAATGAACTTTTTATATATAAATTTATATAATATACATAGAGATATATAATCCAATATATAATATGTATAATATATTAATTGATATATATTCTATATATATTCACCAATGCAAATATTTCAAGACTTCATGAAGACTGAAAACTGTTTAACATTTTTCACTTATTCCTTGCCTTTTAGTGACCACTGTGCAGCATCTTAATTTGGCCATTGTTGTTGTTGTTGTTTTGTTTTTTTTTTTTTTTTTTTCGTTTGTCATAAAGCGGCGTGAATGTAATCAAGGCGGCTATTATTCTTAGATTTGAAGCGCAAATGAAAACGGCGGCCCGCAAGACGGCGGCTTTCCCTTGGCAGGTCTTGCCTTCCCCCCCTGCCTCCCTCTCAGTTTACTTGGGGTTCGATACGAAACAATGGGCACATACATGTGCGTGCGTGTGTGTGCATTTGTTGTCTCTAGTTGTGTGTGTGCGTGTGTGTGCAGCAACAAAAAGGCAAACGCGCTGTCGCATACAAAAGCCTCATTGTTTGCTTCATGTGAGAGAAGGGGAGCAGAGAGCGTGGCAGCGCCTTCAGAGGGGGTGGGTGATGATAATGGAGGTTGGTAGTGAAGTTTGGAGTTGGAGTGAGGGAGGTCGGGGGGTCTTGGGGCTTCAGACATGTAAGTGTTGCGGCTCATGTGCTTAAATATGCACATTGTGTGTGTGTGTGTGTGTGTGTGTGTGAGTATGCATGCGAGTGTAAGCGTGTTTGTGTAACCATTTTTAAGTAACTTCGGGTTGCGTGTCGTGACACGAACATGATACGAGATTAAGCAGGCACATTAATTATAATAATAAATGGTATTATGCTATTACAGTAGTTATGATAGTGCCGGCATCCATGGTAGCTACAAGGCGAGTGGGGTTAACTGGATGCAATGGAAAAACAGTTATTCCAAGCGAACAAATCTGATATTTATTGTTCTATATTTATTATGCATGCGTAGGTGGGTCAATTTGGGAGGTTAACCATCAATTTGATAATATTGTACAAGAGCTGAACAAGTTTATACTAAAACAGAGCTGGAAGTTAAGTGGCATAGTAAGTATATGTTGCACTTAGTTGATTGATCAGGAATATATATATAGTATGCATGTAGGTGCATATTTACATTCGCTCAAGTAACATTTACTTACTAATTGTAGTGGTTGCCAATAATAGGTATAACTCATACAAACGTTCACCCTATAACCCCCTGCTTTTCAACTGATCAAGAATATATATTGATATATGTACATGTGCAGCTTACTGATATCGATTCATTTCCATGGTTTTATTATCTTTTCGTTGTACATGCAGAGACATATAATGAAATGATTGATCAAGAATATATATTATATATGCCATATACACGAAGTGAAGTAAAATCTTTGAAAACTAGTCGTGTAAGTTAAGAGCAACAACTCTGTGGTTTGCCAATATGCAATTGATCTTGACTTCGTATCTGATCAAGAATATATATAGAAATGGATACATCACTCCTTAACTGATCAAGAATATATAAAGATACAGTACAGTCGGAAAGTATTAGAACAATATCGCAGACGACAGTCAAAGGTCGGTTGAAAGAAAAAGGTATGATTGGACGGGTTGCTCTCAGAAAGCCACTTCTACGACCAGTAAATAAACAAAAAAGACTGAAGTTTGCTCAAGAACATGTTGACTGGACGATTGATCAGTGGAAATCAGTTTTATAGGTCAGACGAATCAAAATTCGAACTTTTAGGTAGCCATCGGCGTCAATACGTTCGCAGAAAAGTCAATGAAAGATACAAACCAGAGTGTACTGTGCCAACTGTAAAACATTGTGGTGGCTCAGTGATGGTTTGGGGCTGTTTTAGCCACGCTGGCGTTGGTCAACTAAAAAAAGTTGAAGGAATAATGAAAAAATAACAGGCCATTTCAAGAAAATCGCTTAAAGTAACATAGTCACTGTTTGCTGATAAATTTTAATTTTAGTTTCGGTTAAATACTTCGAAAATGTTTTCAAACCATAAAGCTACCTTAAATGTAACAAACTACTGCGAATATGTTAATATATTTTGGAAAATTATACGATAAACTGACAAACACAACTTTTATTATCTTGTTCTAATACTTTCCGACTGTACTGTATGGTTACATGTGTGTGTCACAGATGCTGATTCATCTCCATGGCACGAATATCTTTTTCCAAAAAGTCGTTTATTATTATTTCGTATATACAGAGACATTTCAGGAAATGATTGATCAAGAATATATATTTTATATACACAAAGTGAAGTAAAATTTATTAAAACTTTTTGTTTAAGTGAAGAGCAACAACTCTGTGGATTGCCAATAAATACAAACATGAAATTGATGTTGACTCCCTAACTGATCAAGAATATATATATTCTTGTAAATGTTACTGCTGCCAATTCATCCCCGTGGCAGCAATATCTTTCAGCAAAAACTGATTTATTTGCCTTTTTGCACAGATTGGCGAAGCAACCTATAGCGCGACTGCCGGGTCGCACTCGCTTTCAATTAGTCGACAATATGAGGACAAGGTCTTAAATCGATAATGACCCCTCCGTAGGGGCTGCGGCAGCTACAGCCAGGCTGGCCAGTCTGACCAGTCCAAGTGCCAAAGTGTCTGGCAAAAGGGGCCAACAAAAGCAGCAGCAACAACAACAGCAATAACAACAACAACAGAAAAAACAACAACGATTGCTTGTGGTTCCGGTTCCAGTGCTGCCGGTTCGACTTTTGGCTTTGCCTTGTCCCTTGTGCAACGTTTTTCCTTTCGGGTGCCAATGGCAAACAATTGCATTGTAATTTTTCAGCAACACATAAGGCATAGTTGCTGTTGTTGCTCGGAATGTTGTTGTTGCTGTTCCTGTTGTTGCTGGACTTGAACTGCAGTTTTGGCTGGCATTTTTGTCTTTTGCCAACAGTCGCCGGCGTCGATGCCACAAAAGCCACTCGAAATATGCTTGCAATGCTCGCATTGCTGTGCGGTGGTCTCTCTCTCTCTCGCTCTGTGTGTATGTGCGTGTGTGTGTTGGTGTGCATCAGCAAACAGAATTATTGAAGCGCGCCGTTGCCGCCCACCAAAAAAAAAAGAAGAAGAAGAGCAAATGTTGCCGCCCTGTGAAGAGGCAACCACATGCACGGCGCGCCGTCAACCCTTTGTGGCCGTCCGCTTCACTTAGCTCATCGTCGTCGTCATTTTCAATGTTGCTGCAACATCGACAACACTAGCAGCAGCAACAGCAGCAGTGGCAGCAACAGCAACAGTGGCAGCAACTGCTGTAGTTGTGGCTGTGGCAACGGCTTTTGGGTCAGTGTAAAGGAATTAAATTACAGAAGGAGTTGCATGCAGCATGTGGCATGGTAAATGGAATATTGAACAGCGTTAACTATGAGGCGTGAGGGAGAGGGGGGGAATTGTACAAAAAATAAACTGAATACCGAAAATATTGCAATTTTTACTGGACTCGATGCGACTGCCGGACAATGATTGCAGTATGTATAACCCAAAGTTACCCGGGGCGACAAATTTTAACGCACTACGGAATGCAATTTTGGGAAGCGAATGAATGGAAAAGAAACAAGTGAAAATATTATCACATTTTATGCAGCCTCACTTTTTATTGAAGCTAACACAGCGAGGCATTTATGCCATAAATTGATGGGGAGCCTTCTGTATCGATAGCTAGCTAAATTTACATTTTGTCAATGGGTACCGTTTTAGAGAAGAGAAATACTTTCGCTCTAGTGTATAGTCATGCTTAAAATCTGTAGTTTCTGATTAAATTATGCCTCAATATCATGTTTTATCGATTAAGAGAAGATACAATTATCGGTAAATTTGAATGTTGATCCCTTTTGAAAATCAATTCCACCAAAGTGGTTTATTTAACGATGTTTCCAAGAATTAAGGCTTTTACATACAATCTATGGAGAAAATGCGCACATTTCCCTAGACAGATTCGACAGAAATAATGTAATGCAATTACTGCACATAAATCGAATTTATCGATAGGTTGAACTTAGAGCTAACCTATCGTTCTACTTAACAATACCTCTAAGAACTTATGCAGTGAGTACCTATAGATTCTCTTCAAAGAATGAGGACATCTCCCTAGACAGATTAAATGCAAATTATGTACAGCAATCACTGCAAATATATCGAAGTTATCGATAGATTAAGCTTAGAGCTAACCAATTATTATATTTCATAATGTCTCCAGGAGCTGATGCTGTTACAATGCATAGATTTCCTTGAGGTAATGAAGTCCCTAGACAGATTAGAAAGAAATTATGTGAAACAATTTTTGTTTACGTATTGAAATTATCGAAAGACTTAGCTATCATTGTACTTAACAATGTCTCCAAGAGCTAATGCAGTTATTATCTATATTTTCTATGGAGAGCATGAAGAATTTCCCCATGGCAGTTTAAATGGAAAATTTAAAAGGAATCACCGCAAATAAATCGAATTTATCGATATGTTTAACTTAGAGCTAACCTATCGTTCTATTTAACAATGTTTCAAGAACTTATCTATAGATTCCATGGAGAGAATGCAGTCATTCCCCTAGTCAGTTTAAATGGAAAATTTCTAAAGCAATCACTGCTTATATATCAAAGTTATCGATAGGTTTAACTTAGAGCTAACCTATTGTTCTATTTAACAATGTCTCTAAGAACTGATGCGGTTACAACCAATAGATTCCCTATAAATAATGAGCACATTCCCATATTCAGCTTTAATAGAAATAATGTACAACAATCACTGCAAATATATCAAAGTTATCGTTAGGTTTAACTTAGCTCTAAGTTCTTCCCTAACAATATCTCCAAGAACTTATGCAGTTACAATCTATAGATCCCTACAGAGAATGAGCACATTCGCCTAGCCAGTTTAAATAGAAATTATGTAAAGCAATTACTGCGAATGTATTGAAGTTATCGATAGGCCTGACTAAGAGGTAAGCAAGCAGCTTGGCACAAACAAGCTTCCCCTTGATATTCAATACCCTCCGCCCCCTGGCACACCCCTGGCACTCAGCACTCAGAAGGAATATGTTGCCTTAGCTCAGGTTGTAGCTCAGTCATTTTGTGGAGACCCTCTGGCTTTTTGCACTGTCAACAGCCGCAGATTGTTCTTGTTGTAGACCAATTTTTGTGCCCCAAACTTTTGACTGCTCAAGCAGCAAATCATATTGCTTGCTGCCCCCTCTCTCTCTTTCCCTCTCTCTCTCTCTCTCTCTGTTCGCCTGCACTTGGGGCTCAGTCACAGCTGAAACTTTGTCAACAATGTTGAATAATTAAAATGCTCCCTCGACAACAAGTCTGTGCAAAGACTAGAGCGCGTCTCTTCTCCCCCTCTCTTTCCCCCACTGCCTCTCTCGCTCTCTTGCTTTCCCATTCTCTCCTCAAGTCAGGCCTGCCTGCCTCGGCGCGCTGCTGCATTGTTGTGACAGTTTATAGAGGATTTGTGGGAGCTGCGAGGAGAATGAGAGCAAGGCAGGGGGCAGAAGTCAGAGACGGTAACTGACATGGGGGAGGGGAAGGCAGTGAGAGGTGGAGGCATGTCTTGGCGGGCCTGTTTGTCGTAGTCGTAGTCGTTGTCGTCTGGCAGCCTGACGGAGCTCATCAGCAATTCTCAATTGCTATTATAATATTTTTTGCTTTCCTTGTACTCGACGCGACGTCGGCTTGCTTGGCTTTCGGTAAACACCTGATACAATGGCACTGCAGTGTGGCAAGGAGAGCCGGGGGAGAGGCGTGGCTGTTGGGGCGTCAAGTTTTCGCTTAATGCGCAGTCCCCATGCAGCGCGCGCTGAACTCTGTCGAGCTAAAAATTCATCAACTTTGTTGCATAATATTTCAATAAAAGGGCCCGAAAGTCGCGTGGCAGTAAAGAAGAGAGAGAGAGGGAGAGAGAGAGGGGCAGAGAAAGCGAACAATTGCCTGGTGTCATCAAATTAAAGCACACTTTCTGGGGCCGCCTAAACCCACATCCCCGTCACAATAGTGCACTGGGGAATGTTTTAGATTTTGTGCAGGCAAATTGCAACAACAATGGAAGGAGGCGAGTACGATAAGGACTAAAGCAGTGGAGCTCTGGCCTATGAAAGCCTAGCACAGCGGAGCATCTCCCTGGGCGACATTTTTGACAGGGAACGCCCAGACGCCAGTCAAATTAGTTGGGCGAACTAATGAAAACGCGCCTCATGCAATTTTCCATTTAGCTGCAGTGATTTTCCCAGCAGAGAGCTGTGCAAAAAAGGCAGTTGAAGCACTTAAATATAGATTAGCCATATCATATTGAATAGGGGATTTGATACAATTTTGTATTAACTTTTTATTCAGATTACTTTCTCTATAAAAAGCACTTCTGCTTGTATTTATCATATTACACTTGAGCAGCAAATCCACTCTTAGCGTTGCCTTCTAGACTTCTATCGTCTTGTGGCTGAACTGGCAAATTGTTGGCAGCTTTTCTCACTGTACTGAGTCACTCTTAGCTGAGTATCTGATCTCTCTGTGGTAGTCAAGGCAATAAGCTGCTTTGGCTCTAAGCCTTTTACTGCTGTACATTGGCGGTTCACTGTCTCATGCGTATTGAAAGCTTGGAATAGCGAATCTTCAGACTAGACTGGCCAAAAAGAGCTAACTGATCCCCTGGCTTGCTCTCTAGGAGGGACCTAGGACCTAGTTACTTAGTTAAGCTGCGTCTATCTTCGCTTACAGAGATTAGACTCTGC
Organism: Zaprionus africanus; assembly: GCA_018151435.1. NCBI lineage: Eukaryota > Metazoa > Arthropoda > Insecta > Diptera > Drosophilidae > Zaprionus > Zaprionus africanus. Next base: position 5,733,630 of record JAECXB010001995.1, read on the forward strand.
CAAGAAGATGACGAATAGCCAAGCAAATTATTTGCGTCTAGACTTGGTCTGGAAAGGGTAGAATCATCTGCACATGAATGCTGCAATTCCTGCGCTGATCTGACGTTTTGTTCGAGAAGCAGAGCAGTTATTTCAGGCTAGAGAGCAGCTGTCACTCTGGCGACTCTAGTCCCAGTACAGCAATGACAGACACCATCTAAAATAATTTTTTTTTAAATTACAATCTCGTTTTCAAATAACAATAGGTATTTGTTTGGCTAGCTGTGAAAAAAAAGAAAAAAAAGTAGATTCATTTTTTTTTTTTTTTATTTATAGTTTCATTGTTTAAACGTATAAAATTCAAATAAAAATACCTTCTTTCTCATAATGATCAAAGAGCTACAGTCAACTTTAAAGCAAAGCTCCTACCTTCCACCTTTGTCTTTCTTTCTCCCTCTTTTTTCCTCTCTCACTCCCTCTCTTCGTCTTGCCCGCCCCTTTAGCGTTCTCATTTAATTTTGTATAATTTTAATCCAATTAAACTTAATTAACGTAACGTAACTGTAAACCACGTGCCCGTATCCGATGACTTTAACCCGTAGCTGAGCCAGAGCTCGCCGGGATTCACTCAGATTCGCAATTATTACCACTTACGGCTAAATACTGAAGCTACACACACACACATACACTGCTGTCTCCCGCTCTCTCCTCTCTCTCGCTCTCTTTCTCGCTGTATCTGTGTTTGCTGGCCACAAAAAGTTTGCGAGCCACAAAAATTTCCGTATCATGCAACCGCAACAACATTGAAAACTTTTAGCCGAAAAAGGCTAACGAAACTGCGAGAGTTTTTCGACGGGGATAAACTTTTTGCTTTAATACTTTCGCTGTGGCTTCTGCCTGTATTTATCCTTGTTGTTGTTGCTGTTCCTTCTGCTACTTCTCTGTTGCTAGAGTTGCCCTGCCCACATTTGGGGGCGCATTAAATTTATGCTTCCACCTTTGGACAAGGCATAAATCTTTGTTATGCCTCCCGCTTTGTCTTCCCTTCCTACCTCTCTTGCTCTCTCTCTCTCTGCAGCTCGCACAAAATCTCGCCAGGGCACTTGCCCCCGCTCTCCCTCTCTGTCTCTCTCTCGCCGCTCTCTTCTCGTAATTATTTTGGACATTTTGGCTTTCGTTTCACTTTGTTTTCTGTTTTTCTATGTTTTTTATTTCTGTTTTTTTTTTTTTTGTTTCCTTTGCTGTTGTTTTACTTTTGTTTAAGTCGCGTTTTAGGCCCGAAACCCCGAGGCGCTTATGAGGTGCATTTTATTTCTCTCGGTTCTCAGTTCTCATTTCTCGTTTCTCAGTTCGCAGTTCGCAGTTTTCAGTTCTCAGTTTTCCGTTTTAATTAATGCTTCCATTGGCCCGAAAGGCCCCGCATTTAACATGACTTTATAATGAGTTTTAATAGCCTTGTGGCATTTGATGCATGCGGCCAGCTTTGTACAGCGCCACATTAATCATTTGCCCAACTCTTTTCCTCTTTCTGTCTCTCTCTCAGCCTTCTCAGGAGCCTAAATGATGCCTTGGCTTGAAGGAAAATTCAATGAATTTTAGTAGATTTTATTTGATTACGGGTGAACAAATTGCAGTTGTTGGGATGTATAAAGCATTCTAGCTTGAATTTGTAAATTTAAATTGCTATTTGGCTTCATTCTTTTGTTTATCAATATGAAAGATGTTCAAAGGAATACATACATACATTGAAGTACCTTCAGTAGTCCTATAGTTCTAATTTAATGTCTAAAGACATTCAAATTTGTAGCAAGGTTAACTATAGGTAAGATAAAATAGAACACATTGTTATAAGCTGGTTAACTTGTTATAATTTCATAAAATATAACAATGTGATCGATATTGATGCTCGGAATAAAGGTCAGTTGTGACTGCAATATCATATGAGCAACACATCTGGCAACACTAAATGTTATTGAATTTGATCATCGAAATAAATATTAGTTGTAATATCATTTTATTAATTTTAATCGATTAACAAGTCTATCGATAATCAGTATTCAGTCTCTAGCAGCAATAAACAAACTGCGCAAGTTATCGAAACGTTTCTCTTAAATTAAACGGTGGCAACACTAAATTTTATAGATAATAATGCTCGAAATAAAGGTCAGCTGTAATATCATTTTATTAATTATTATCAATCAACTTGAGCAACAAGATTATCAACAAGTATGTTGATAATAATCCGTTTTAATCTATAATAGCAATAAACAAACTGCGCAAGTTATCGAAACGTTTCTATTTTATATAACAATGTGGCAATACTAGCTGTTATCGATATTTATGCTTCAAATAAAGGTCAGTTGTAATATTTTTTTATTAATTATAAACAATAAATTTGATCTTCTTCAACAAGTCTATCGATAACAGCAATAAACAACTGCGCAAGTTATTGAATAGTTTCCTTTCGTATCATTTGACCTGCAACGCGAGGTTTATCAATCAATCAAATTGTCACTTTGATGGACCCTTCTCACCCTCCACCTGCCTTAACTGTCGAGTTGAAAGCCAAACCGGATGTCTTTAGCTATAAAAATGCCGCTAACGTTTAACAAGGCTTAACAGTTTCAATTTCCGGTTCCGTTTTTGCAACTAACTTCTGTTTCAGTTCCCCTTCCCTTTCCCCTTTGCAGTTCCAGTTGTTTCCCGCATTGCGTGTAACCATTAATAAACCTTCTGATTGTCCAGCGAGATTTATGTTTACACGCAATGATACACCCCTTCCCTCCAGCCCTGGCCATGCCCCTTTGGCCGATAAATTGAATAAGGACCGAATGCCAAATGTGACAACTACAGCAAAGAAGGCAAACAACAACAACAACAACAGCAGCAAAGGCAACAATAATGAGGGCCAAACAATTGCCGCCTGACATTGCATTATTTATCGATAACAATTAGCAGCGATGCATGAAATGCGATAACATTAATTAGACTCTGCCCGCTCAGCCCGTGTGTGTGTGCGTGTATGTGTGTTCTGACCCCAGTGCCGATTGCCAAGCTGTGGCTTAGGCAATGCATATAAAGCATACAAGGCATGTGTGCGTCTGAGTGTGTGTGTGTGTGGGGAGCATGTGCGGCCCTTGACTCGCTACCAGTAGCTCCACTTAATTGCCTGGCTTCCCCAATAATAATAACACACTTTGTGTGCAGGCCTGTGTGTGTGCGTGTGTGTGTGTGCGTGTGTGTGTCATCGATATAACCATTAATTGCGGTCTGGCTTTCTTCTGCCTCATAATTCATGCTGTTTATGTGTGAAATTTCAATATTGTCTGAGGCTTTAATGAAACACTTTATGCAAACCGATAAAATCGATTATCGATTATTAAGATTGTTACTTATTGCGTTGAGGAATGAAGAAAACAATGTTTTAAATGACATTTTGATGAACAGCTGAAGTGAGTTAAATGATAGCAGGTTCAGTTTTTGTTGCTATGCAATATAGGTAACAATCTGCTATCGATAAATCGATTAATTGATTGATGTTGCTTAAGATATTTAACTGTTATGCTGATTAATCCCTTAGCGAAGGCTTAAAGGCACTATACTTCAATTATTTAGGCTTACACACAAATATAATAACAAAAAAAAAATCAAACCTATAAAATCGATTATCGATTATTAAGTTTGTTGCTAATTACGTTGAGGAATGAAGAAGACAACTTTTCAAATTGACTTTGATGAGCAGGATAAAAGCGTTAAATTATAGCAAGCTCAGTAGTTGTTGCTATGCAACAAAGGTAAAGGTAATCTGCTATCGATATATCGATTAATTGATTGATGTTGCTTATGATATTTAACTGTTCTGCTGATAATACTCTTAGTTAAGGCTTCAAGACACTATACTTCAATTCTATTAGACTTATACACAAATACAATAACAAAAGAAAAACATACGAATCAAACCGATAAAATCGATTATCGATTATTAAGTTGACTTTGATGAGCACGATAAATAAGTTAAATGATATCAAGTTCAGTTGTTGTTGCTATGCAATAAATGTAACAATCTGCTATCGATAAATCGATTGATTGATTGATTTTGTTTAAGATATTTAACTGTTCTGCTGATAATACTCTTAGTTAAGGCTTCAAATTACTATTCTTCAATTCTTTTACACGAATGCAATAACCAATAGAGTACGCATAAATCGAACCGATAATATTTATTATCGATTAGTTAGTTTGTTCCTTATTACGTTAAGGAACGAAATAAAAAATGTTTTAAATTAACTTTGATGCGCAAATGAAGGGAGTTAAATAAGAGAAAGTTTAGTGTCAATTGTCATTATGCAATAAACAATTTACTATCGATAAAGCAGATAATCAAATAATACACCAAGAGACGAAGACACATTGACTACCTTCCTCAGAAGGTCTTGTAGGCCACATATGCTAACCTGTCTTAAAGCTTTACATGGCAAATTTCTCGAATTTAGTTTGCACGAAAACCTTTAAGAGGTTTTTCATTCATTTTCAACCAATCTTCAAGCTGAAGAAATAAAGAAAAAGAAGAAGAAGAAACAGAAGAAGAAGAGGCAAAACGTCGAGGACATTTAGAAAGTGCAAGATACGATACACACGATGCTGAGAGAGAACGGAGTGACACAAATACGAGACGACAGATGCCACTTACAAGGCCGAGGGGTGCTCGGGCGGATGCGTGGGCGAGGCATAGGGCGATGGAGGGGGGTGTGGCGGGTACGGAGCCTAGCCAAGTTGGCAGCCATGTCAACACTTATCTTTATGAGTTTCCGCTTTCTGTAAAGTCATTGACATGTATTCCTCCCGTTGTCGCAACTACTGCATGCCAAAAATAAACGCACAGCTGCCGTGCAAAGTCAGAGCTAGCTAGCATGGGTGGAGTGAGACAGGAAGAGAGAGAGAGAGAGGGAGAGGAAGAGAGGGAGTGGGAGAGCGGCGCGCACAAGAGGCGTCAGCAGTCAAGCAGCTCGTAATATTTGCGCGTGTTTATTTGCTTGTTGTGTGCGTGTGTGTATGTGAGTGTGTGTGTGTGTGGGAGGGAGTGCGTGTGTGTGTGTGGGTGTGCGCTGCCTACTTTTGGGCACCATTTGAAAAATCTGAAAACAAGAGTCGCTATGACATCGACAAAAGCCCATTCCAAACAACTGCGTCATGAAGCTTTACAGATGGAAATGAACTCGAGAACGGGCGGGACGGGGGGCAAATGAAGGTGAAATGCGGAAAATGTTTGCAAACTGTTGTGCCAGAGCAGAGACGAGAGGGGTAGGGGGAGTAAGGGTACGCGCTATCGATGCCACATTGGGGCAAATTGTTGAAATCGCTACGGTGCTTTTAGGCGGCAAATGCAATAAATTACAGTTCGAATAGCCTCCATGGGGAGAACACCTCCCCTACTCCCCCCTATGGGAGTTGCTAGATGTTTTGTGTATGTGTGTGTGTGTGTGGGTGTGTGTGTCCTTAGTATTGCAATAATTATTAAGATCGTTGCCACTTAAGTCAACATACAGCTGGATTTAGGTTGGGTTGGGGCAGCAGAGAGAAGAGAGTTCCATTGTGAATAGGTGCACAGTTCATATTTGAATTATATTCACAGCAAAGTTATCGAACTTTGAACTTTACTAGAGTCTAATGTAAAGAAACCTTAAAGTCAAGTTTGGTGTCTCTGACTCTTCTTGTTTGCTGAAATCATTACGTTCATACAGACAGACAAGGCTTCATCGACTCGACTATCGATGCTAATCAAGACTAGGAAAGTCGATACATCAACACCTCATCTTATCGATAGTTATGCATACTATCGAACAGGTTTTCTCACCTTAACTTCCGCTCTTTTTCTCTCTTTGTGAGATCGTTGCTTAGTGCCTGATTTGGGCTTTTTAAAGAGCAACATTCGCACGCTTTTCACTTTTATTATCCTTTATGTGCAATTTCGCACCTTCAATTGCAGTCAGCCACACACATAAAGAGACAGGAAGAAAGAGAGAGAGTGAGAGGTAGGCGGGGGGAGTGGCAAAGAAGCTGCCACACGTAGTAGCAAATCAAAATCTTGAATTTATTCCACATACGAAGCGCATGAATTTCAAATTACTGTGGGAACACCGCACACAAAACACAGCACAGGGTGCTGCAAGAAGGGCACGAGGAGGGGGAACATGAGGAGGGGCTGGTGAGGCTGGCACGAGAGAGTATTACGAGTGTCCAAAGCCTGCACAAAGACGTGTGTGAACACTGACCCGGCACACAAACAGACACCGACACAGACAAGCAAAGAAGTCAAGCCACAGTCAAAGAAGGCCCCCCCTATTCCCTCTTTCCCCCTGTCTCTCTCTCTTGTTTTCTCCCACTCTTTCACACTCATTCTGCCGTGGCATCTCCTGATGTTTATTCGCATTTCCATTTCCATTCACACTGCCTGACTGGCAGGCGAAACGTGTGCAACACGTTATATATGTTGCATACCGCAAGGGGGCAGTTCCAAAGGGGAGCAAGAGAGAGGGAAAGGGAGAGGGGCATTACTCTCCAGTTCTATGTGGCTCTAATGACTGCGCTGTGGTCGTGTATCTTAGCATTTTTAAACCTTTTTCCATATGCCTTGTTCGGTATTATTTGGCACCTTTTTGTTGCCCACACGTAGAAAAAGTGAATTGCGAGAGACAGAGAGGGAGAGGGAGAGAGGCTGGCAGTAAAGGAAACCAAAGCGGCTCATTTGAAATTCATGCGGCCACTCACTGGGTGCATAAAGCAATCAAATCAACCACAAACACACACGAGTTGCTGCTGCTGTTGTTGTTGTTGTTGCTGTTGTTGCTGCTGTTGTTGTAGTTGTTGCTATTGCTGGTGCTGCTGGTGTTGCTGCTGGAGCTCTCGTGACGGAGGCAGTTCAGGTTTTTAGCAGCTCTTTTGGTTTCCTACACGTTTCACTCGTGTAAATAATAAATAAGCTTAGCATACTTTGCGGCGCGCGCAAATGCTGAACGTGCCGAGGCCAAAAGTGACGGCATAAAAACGCCGACTATCGATTGCAACACCAGCAGCAGCAGCAGCATCAACAACAACAACAAAGACCACGTGCTGCTGCTGCTGCTGTGAGGCGCACAAAATCTGCGCCTCGGCAATCCCATCAAAGCATTCGCCCTGGCGAAAGCGAAAGCTGCCACTTGTGCAACCCTTTTATTATTATTTTCTTTTATTTTACTTTGTATGTAAGTGTGTGTGAAAGTGTGAGAGGGAGAGAGTGTGAGGGAGAGCGAGAGGGAGAGCAAGAGGAAGAGCGAGAGCGAACTGTTCCTTAGCAGGCCAGCCATGATTTATGCATTGGGTCCCAGCCCAGCGGCAAAGCTATGAAAGCTCTACCACATTTGCATGTTAAATCAGCGAAAGGACATGCTGCCAGCTGCCCTACCACCTCTCTCCCTCCCCATCCTACTCCTGCCAGCCCCCCCCCTCAGGCTCCAAGCCGATTGCCCTTTACCCGCATACTTAATCTGAGTTCTGTTCTGCTGCCGTAGGTGCCTCCCTTTGCTGCTGCCCCCCTCACTGAGATTTGCATTTAAGATGCGACCTAATGCCGCGAATCGATCTACTCAGTTGATCACACTTAGCATACGAGGTATAAATACATATACATATGCATAGGTAGATTTGCATAGCAGATATGTTAAACTTCTTTTCCTGCTCTACAGTTTGTATGGTTAAACATGAAGGTGCTTTCATCTCTTTTTGTTCATCATTGCCTTAGGAATATGTTCGATAAGTTCAAATTATATGTGCCTATAGGTGAGCCAAATCAGAAGCCTAAATGCGAATCACTTTCATAGTAAAGTTATCGATTTAAAGTTATCGAATACTAGGTTTAACATCTATAATGTAAATTAGACTTTACTTGAGTCTGTTATAGAGAAACTTAAATGTCAAGTTTGATGTCTCTGGCTCTGCTTGTTCTTGAGATCAGCTCGTTAATGCAGACAGACAAGGCATCAAAGCCTCATCTAATCGATGCTGATCAAGACTAAGTTAATCGATACATCAACACCTCATCTTATCGATAGTTATGCATACTGCTTAACAAGCTTTCTCGCCTCGACTTCCGCTATCGTCTTTTCACTCTCCCCTCCCTCTCGTTGCATGCTGCATGTTATGTGAAACCAATTAGTAATGCAATTAATGAAGCGCAATCTGAGAGGAAGCATAGAGGAAACTGAAAAGAAACAGAGAGGAAGAAGGAGACGGAGGCGAAGTGAGGCAGAGCATAATGAGAAGCTAGAAAAAATCACAGCAGGAAAATAAAAACTGAACCGAAAGAGAGACAGACAAAGAGAGAGAGAGGGGTCAGTGTGAAAATTGAACTGCACAACGAAAGAAGAGGAACAGGTAGAGAGAGAGAGAGAGAGGGAAAGAAAGAGGAGACATCGTGGAGTAGGAGGGGGTTTATAGGATGCTGTGCTGTGCCAACAGCAATTTGTCTTTTCATTAATTATTTAGCAAGCAAAGCGAAGCGAACAGCGGACGAGGGGCAGGATGGGGCAGAGGCGCGGGGGGGTGTGGCACGCGCTCGTGCTAGCAAGAATATTGACAGTTAATTAATTGAATCTGTTCAACGTGTTGCAGCAACAGCAGCAGCAGCAGTGCTGCAGTCCAGAAGTGGATGAGCCTCATCTCCCTTCCCAACTCCCTTCCTCATCATCAACTATCAAAAGTGGGCGTGGCCAGTGGAAAAGTTTAAAGTACAATTGCGCCAAAAAGTTGCGCACTTAATTGTCTGGGCAGCGGAAATGAAGGCAACTAGTTACCAGTTACCAGTTACCAGTTAGCAGTTAGCAGTTACAAACTCCGTGGAGTTGGCCAAGGCGCTGGTCAAGTAAGTTTTGGCTTGGCAAACTTGCAGCAACTTCGCAGTAACTTGTGCAACAACTTGTACGCACTTGCAACGCTTCGCAACGACTCGCAACTTGGCGCATAAAGTCATTAAAGTTTCAATACGATTGCGCCTCCATCTTTTGCTAATGCCAACAAATTAATACAGCTGCAGCTGGCGTACAACTTGCCCAAAAGTGCTCGAGCAGATGTCATTAAACCCGATTGCAGAGCGGCTCAAAAATGCCCCAATTTATGTAGCATACTTTTCGGTGCCTGCGTGTCATTCCCCATTCCCCTGCCACTGATTAGTCGTCGCCAGCACACTCAGCACAATCCGCAGAAGACAAACAAAACGAGCGCAGCTAACGCTACGAGCTCGACTCTGAGATACTCTTTGTGCCACAGATAGCTCTGCAAATTTAAGTTGATGAGTTACTAAATACTTTAGTACTTTATAAATACCTTGTATGTCATGAGTTTCTTGAGAGTTTGTCCAGGCTCTTGAGCCACACATTATGTAAAGTTCAGAAGGAACTTAACGGTTCCTAGTGACTGTAAAAATAATGAATAAATGAGTAAAAGTGTCCTGGCTCGAAGGTATTATAACTTGTGTTCAGTCAAGAGCAAATCTTAAGCTAATAAAAATACACTAAAGTGCCAAGAATGTCTATTTAACACCAAAATATGCTCTTCTTCTTGGTACTGGGTATAAAAATCAATGACGAAGGGAGGCGGGTGGCTGTGGTTCTCTCACTTGTTATCAGTCAAAAGCACGCGCGTACTTCTTCCTCATGCCTCCATAATTTTGCATCTGATACAGCAGAAAAATACAACGGAAAGTGTAGCCTACTTTTCAGCTGTTGTGCGACTGTTGAATTCACATTTTATTGAGGACTTTCGGTTTGTCACATTGACAACGAGAGCTGTAAATGGTTTTTGATGCTCAGCTTGGTTATGTAGTAAACACCATAAATAATACACACACACACACACATACATAGAAACATGTGTCGATATTGGTTTTATGTCTTAACTTGATTAAAACTGAATTGAATTGAATTGAAAGCACTTTCAAACGTTGACTTAATCGAATTGAATGTATGTATGGATAAATTACAAGGCACGAACTCTGTCATCAATCATTTCTGTGCACTTTTTTGAAGCAACTCGAGAAGAATTAACTTGCGGATTCAGATATTTCGGGCTGGGCACAAGAAAATTTCATACACAGGTTGCATTGTCTGAATCATTGTCTTGGAATGGGTTTTAAAGCGTGATTATTCCTTTTGTACCTCGTTCAAAACCTTCTTGATCGTAGTGTATTTAACATACTATTGCTTAAAGATCGGGCAACTTTTCCTGACTGACATTTGTTCGTGTTTTGATCCAAGAATCGAAATGAACTTTGAATTATTTTGTGATTGCATTTATGCGTCGCGATGTCTTCTTCGTGGTACGTGGTTGGCGCACATCACGATTAATTTGCGCCGCAAAAGCCACAACAAGCTGCAGGGCGGAGCGATTGCCATACGCCCACTTACCCTACCCAAACACCCGCCCACCCGCTGTGGTAACCCCAAGCTGATTGGTCACGTGCCTTGCGCACGGGGCTGGGCTTCAATTCGTTGTGATTGCTTTGTATCGATTACAAAATGCATTACAACATTGCCACATGATAAATAACATTGAATGGGCGGTTCACCACGGGGAGCTACCAGGAAGGAGGCGGTGCCGGTGCCGGATAGAAGCGTGTCGTGGCACAACTTCAGATAAATGAAACAATGAGCAGCATACGAAACAGACACAAATCAAACTTCATTGCTATAAATCAAGCGCTCCATTTCAATTTGATTAAAATTCGCGCTAACTTCAATGTGCCGTTCATCTGGAAGGGTTTGCGAACGTAACGTGAGAGTTTGCATAAACTTCGTGCAATGAAAATGCTAAAAAAAGGGCTACCTATTAAAGACAAATGTATTTTAGAGCAGAAAAAAGCGTAGTACAGACTTATACCCTGTGTTGCTAGTTTTGTTTTTGATATGTGTTGTTAAGATGCTATTTAGAATGTATGGTTTCAACGCTTAATAAAAAAAAAAATATTAAAAAAAAAAAATAAAAAATATAAAAAAAAATGTTGCTAGTCGATTGAGCTGTGTTCATCAGGTTCGCAGAAGTCTTCTTCTGCCTCTGATAGGCACAAGAAACCACAAAAAGTCATAAAATTCAATCTTATTTAAAAAGTTCAAACATAACCTCAATGCTTTTAACTACTACAGAATGCCTTAATGCTTTTAACGCATACATAACCTCAATGCACTTTACTGTTACTTATTTATAGAGCATAAAGTGCACTTGCAATTGCATTAAAATTCAAATTTAATTGTTGTTTCTTGTTGTTTCTTTTGAAAAACATATGAAGGTCAGCACTTGGCCTGATTACCATTCATTTGAATCCTTTCTCACTCACTGTCACTCCACTCTGCATTCACTGGCTCTGCCTGTTCAGTGTGACCGTATGCTATTAATAACAAATGAAAGTGCCGTCAGGCTCAGCACTTTGCCAATCATCTGCTGATGGTTGCTTCCTCTTCCCCTTCCCCTCCAGAACCAGTTCCAGTTCCAGTACGAGTTAGACTTTCAGTTCGAGTTGTTGTTGTTGTTGTTGGCATTAAACCACACGTGCCACTGTTTCAGCTCTTGTTGCTGTTGTTGTTGTTAGGGCAGCAGAATAAAATGCAATGGCGTGATTATTGAACAATTTGTATCAATTTACTTTGGCTGCGTAGGGCAGAGAGTCGAGCAGCCGCACAGTCGCCCACTTTGCCACCCACTTTCGAGCAGTTACACACTCCTCTTACTCCTTCCCTTCTCCACTTGCTTTCTCCCTCTCTTCTATACTTTAACTTTATCTGCTTTTTTTTCTACACCATCAACCGCCACCCGCCGCGTGCTTGGATGTTTATTTATGCATTTCACTTGATGCTCATTGCATGCTTCGCCCCTTGCCCCGTCTTCTTTTACCCTCCCCTCCCCCTCTGTAAATTCACAATTCCTGTTAGTCCTCCCTTCCTCTCTCTCTGTCTTATGGTGCTTCCCCCCTACTGCAGCTTTCTTTTTACCTCGGCCCTTTGACAGGCCGCCCTCTAGTTGGCTTTATTACAAATGGGAATTATTATTGATATAAGTGGTGTGTAACTGCGTGTGTGTGTGTGTGCATGTGTGTGTGTGTATGACATGAAGTGCGCACAGCTGAAACAACAAGCAAGAACTTGTCCCACCTCCAGGGAGACAATTCGAAGGAGGCAGGCCAGAAAGACCTGCAAATGGGAGAGAGAGAGGAAAGGAAGGGAACTCGCTTAAGACATTGCCGCAACGTGCCGAAAGTTTGCTGATGCTTGGACAAGCGTCTGTCACACGTATCCTCCAACCAACCACCCAACACACACACACATACAAATACACATACACACTCACTCGCACCCTCAATGCGGTTGGCAGTGTCACTTGTGTCTCTCAAGTTTATTAAAGTGGCATAAAAGTGTCATTGGCGGTTAATGGTTGGCGATTAGTTGCATTAAGTTGACCATGCCACTCCCCTCTGCCCCCTCCCACCTCCCCTCTAGCCTCTCTCCTTCACCCTCGGCCCACTGTCGATTTCTTTTCCCATTGAGTGAGTGCGTAATTGAATAGCCCAGCGAGGGGGAAGTGGAGTCAAAGTTGTTGACAGGCAATCAGCTGATAGAACTATGTTATGTCCGATCAGATATGTGTGCTACTACTATATGGTATATAGACTCTCCCTCTGATGAGTTGCTCTTAAAGTTTTAGCCGACAATTGGCAAGTTCATTTCGATTCGATTTGTTTGAGTGAACTCAGCAAACTGTTTGCAGGCCATAAAATTAGCTTAGACTTGAGCGGCTGAAACATTAGACAGATATCTATGTCAATGTATCTTTGTATGGCAAGTTATATGTGTAGAGGAGTTAACTAGAGATTTAAGATAACGATAATGTTGCATGCAACATGCATTTGAGTAGCTGTAGTAGATAAGAAACATTAAGGGAACTCTTGGAGGAAACTCAGCTTGGAAACTTAGCTTCTAATGGAAGAGTAACTAAACGTAAGCTTAATGAAGGGTTAGAACTACATATAGGGTAGTTATAGGTTCTTATGGGTAGTGTTAGTTGGTCACACTTATGCCAGCAATTCTCGACAGCGAAAAGATCAACAGCAAGTTAGGCAATTCCATCAGGCAAGTTCACAAACATTATCAAGAACTTTAAAACGTATAAAGCATAAACTATTTGAAGTCTTCTGAATAATATATATAATCACCTTTTATACCCACCTATTTACCTAAATATATGTTGTACAGGTATTTGTTGTACTTCTTGTTCCTTTCTACACTTGACTTCGTTGCCAGAGCACCTCAAGTTTGCCCATTAACCGCACAATAACCTCAATCTCTGGCGAGAGAGAGCAAAGCTCATATGGCAGTAATTGATATGGCTGTAGCTGTTGCTCTGGCAATGCACATATAGAATAGGAGCATATCGGATTCGCATAGCGACATCATCTTTGGAATTGATAGTCGCGAGCTAAGGAGAACTGGTAAAGTTCTTCTCTCTCTCTCTCTCGTACTGCGAGACGTGGCGAAACTTATTGAAAAGTCATAAAAGCCATAAAGTACAAAAAAATGTATCTTGCTAGGCACATGTAAAGGGGCAGAAGGAGGGGGGAGGGGGTGCAGCGAAAGCTTTAACTTGTCGCAAAAGCCGCATAAAATAAAATAGAATTGGGGGAGGGAGGGAAGGAGAGTGTGGAGGAAATGGGGATAACCTGAAACACATTTTGCCAATACGATAAACCCGACGGCATCGAAATTGTTTTTGCTTGCAAAAGGCCAAAGAAGAAGAAAAGCTTTGCTGCTTTTGCTTTTGCTTTTGTAAATCATTTAACACGCTCTCGATTTTTATTTTAATGGCATTGCCGGAAAGTTTTTAATGGCAACGGGAAGATGAGGCAGGAGTAGCAGCAGCAGCAGCACAAGAACTGACTTTCCTCCGAGCTGGTCTGGTCTGAGGCCCCTTTGCCTGAGGCGGCTGCCTCAGCTGCCTCTCGCATTATGGGCACATCGATAATATGCGCAGCGTTCGACAAAGTGGCAAGCATCAAGGCGTCATCGTCCTTTAATGGCTGCCACACAGCGCGCTCAAGATGTTGCCAGCAGAAAGAAAGCGAAAGAAGGGAAGCTGCAAGGGGGAGAGTGCGTGTGCGTACATTGAATCATTTGCTGGCTGCTTTTGACAGGCATTTCAGAGCAAACTGATCACTGTAGTCATGCCTGCTAATCGTTGATTGAAACTGATTTAAGAAGCTTAAACTTAAGATGTATTCGAATGTGTATACAATATGAATACGTATACATAACTATATGTTAACTTTTCTAGGTAAAAGAATCTTAAGTTTTTCTGTTAAGAATACTTCTTTAGTTACTTTCAAGTTCCATGCCAATGTTCTAGTCAAAGGTTTACGCACATTCACTTATCAATGTGCTAGTTATACACTTCGACCATTGAAAATGGTCAAAAAAGGGTATACTAACTTTGTGCAAATGTATGTAACAGCCAGAAGGAGGCGGGGGTGACCCCACAAAGTATATATATTCTTGCTCAGCATCACTAGCTGAGTCAATTTAGCCATGTCTGTCTGTCTGTCCGGATGTCCGGCTGTCCAGATGAACACACAGATCTCAGCTATTATACAAGCTAGAGACACCAAATTTGGTATGAAGGTTTCTGTGTACCCGGCGCAGATAAAGTTTATTTCAAATGTTGGGTGCCACGCCCACCGCCCCCGCAGCTTTGTGAGTGATATATAAAAGATACAAAATTCTGAGTAAGACTATACTTAGCTAATTATAATACCAACATAATAACATAATTTCAATCCGATCGGACAACAAACACGAACGTTATTAAACAAAAACCTTAACGTTTAAAAGGTCGAAGGGTATCCCATTGTCGCGTGCCGCTCGACTGGTACCCTTGTTTTTATATATAGCCTTGGCAAGAGGATCTGTGCTACGACAAATCAGATATACCCCTGCTGAGCTTAGAACTTAATTCTTAGTCCAGTGTTTCCTATGACGTCTAGGATTTTCCTTTGACAGATTAAGCTCAGCTTTTTTATTTCAGAACGGCAGCTTCCAAGTGTTGCACATCTCTTAAAGATAAGTGTATTAATCTATACTATATCTATATTATATTTCTATCATATACATAACTTACCTGTTCAACTATCTCAAAATGCAATTCCCGAGGAGCAACCAAGGAATCTTTAAGAGTTTCTTAGGGTTTCTTCTCAAAGGAGTCTAAAAATCTTAGTATTTTCCATTCACATTAATATGTAATCCTTTACTACTTAATTAAACTATCAAAATCACAAAGTTAATCTCTAATTTAGTAGAGTAGAAAAAGCCTTTTATTAAATTATGTTGCAGGCAGCCATTAGCAAGGCAAAGCTTGTTGCAACACGCAACATTTTCAAAGAGATTAGTTTATACATATGCAAATTTGCCCACAAACTATCGTTTATGTATATATTATATATACAGTATGTACCCACGCATACTATATATGGGTAGCCTGCTAAACTCTGCAACAATTTGTGTGTCCGAAATTTCATTAATTATTAAACAATAATTATAAATTAAATTGCCACCATAAATAACGCTTTGGGTCGCAGAAAGAGAGTTGGCGAGCATACAAATTTCAACTAGCTCTCTATCTCTCTCTCTCTCTCGCAGTCCCTGTTGCCTACTCTCTCTTTGCCCCCGCTGGACTGCTGTGCCTTTCAGCTTGCATATCTGATATACTCAGGCGTCAAATGTTAGCGGCAATGTCAGCGGGAATAGTCCTGCAGGATGCTTGTTGACCGACTGTGCCAATCTCATGAAATCACAATGCAGCCTCAGTGTACTCTCTGCACCTCTCTCTCTCTCTCCCTCTCCCTCTCTCTCTCTCTCTCTCCCTCGCTCTCTGTGTTAATGATAATCATGAATATTATGCTGCTTGTTTGGCGTTTGGGCCCCGAGCTGACTGTGTGTGTTTGCCCAGCAAAATGTTAATACGCCGAGACGGCGAGCCCAAAACTTCTGCAGCCAGCTAAATTTTTGATTAGCTTTGGCTTTGCCACCGACTGACTCCACTGCTCCGCCTGCTTTGCCTTGTTATACACTTGCAGAGGGTATATTCAATTTTGGCCAGAGAATTGCAACGAGTGCGTAAACTAAATATGTTGAATTTATTCTGAAACTGATTCAACTAAAGAGTCAATCTAGATGAACAATTGTCGAACAGAAAGAGTTTTTCAGTCTCTTTACGCGCACATGAAGAATGTTACAGAACACTGTGGCATTATATATAGCATAGAAACAATCGGAACAATCAAAAACCTGCAAGGGTATCAAATCTTTGGTATGCCCCGAGTTGACGCTCATTCGCTGGTTTTCTTTGGCTCTTCTTCGTTTTGTGCTGCATACTTTTGTGCGCAATGAAATCAACTTAAGGGGGTCAACCTGTGTAAAAGCGGTATTTCGAACGCTTTTTTTGGGAATTTTTTTTTAGGATAAATAATTTCAATACAAGAATAAGTTTGATGTTATTGTAAAGGTTAATGATTTTATTATAACTGTAAATTTTTTCAAAAGTGTAAACCGAAGGCTAGTATTTATTGGTGCCATTTAAAGTGACGTCCTCAAAAAAATACCGAAATTGCGTGCAAGATTCCGCTCGAACCACTCATCAGAAACACAAAAAGTAAAAAGAATTTTATTTGTGTTTATGTTGTCGAGGTACTGACGTAGGATTTTGATGAAATTCAAAAAATTTAATAAATGGCAGTAAATTTCATAAAAATCGATCATTTCTTTGCTTTTTTCGATAAAAAAAAAGGCTGTAAAAATAAAAAAAAAAATATATATCGAAAAACCCCTACGTGAGTACCTTCATTATTCTCTGTTTATGGTTCTGTCGAAATTTCAAGTTGATCTGATGAGTAGATAATCTTTAATCCTGCACGCAAATTGCAAAAACATGGTTTCGAGAAAAACGCGTTTAAAGTTTTGAGGCAACAGAACTTTGTAGTGTAGCCTGTCGCATTCAGCGCCCTGTCACGTTTGAAATAAGTCGAATTCGGGAAAAATATTTTAGGACATCATTTTTCACATCTTGAAGATGCAAGAAACGTCAGAAAAAAAAAATCGATTTCTCGAAAATTTTACACAGGTTGACCCCCTTAATTAAAGTTAAACAAGCAGCTAATCAAATTTTTATTCAACAGTCTTAACGGTCCAGGCGAATGCCTGCGCCCAGTTGACTGCCCGCTACCCCACTCTCTCTCTCTCTCTCTGTCTCTCGCTCTCTCTCTCTCTCTCTCTCTAGCAGCCTCTACGTTGGCAACTCTTGCTGTCCGACGGTTAACTAAACGTGGCGTAATTTCATTTTAAAAATGTATGCACCACCACGTGTGTGTGTCTGTGTGTGTTTGCAAATGGTTGTGTGTGTGTGTGAGTGTGTGCGTGTGGGTGTTTGTGTGTCTGTCTTTGTTCGTTTTTAACGAGAACTTTTACTAAACTATTTGGCACGCCGCGAAACGGTAGACATCATAGAACACCTTTGTTGTGGGTAGGTATTTATGCCACTTGAGGGACAATGTGCCGCAAGATACCCTGTAGAAATAGTATACGAAGTATCTAAGATTTGATCTGTATTTTATTTTCTTTGTATTAACATACGTATAGGTTTATTTAACCCAACATACATACTTGTACATATATCTTTCTACAGCCATGCACCTTTCTATATATTTTTCTATGTATCTTTATCTTCACCTACGAACCTTTATATACTGCACTATTTCTATGCGTAACTACATGACATAAGTATATGTGTATCTGTGTCTGTATCTCTATCTGCAACTGCATCTGCATTTGTAACTGTGGCAAGGCCGTTGCATGGCAACAGCTCATCAATTCAGCTCTCGCATCAACGGCAATCGCAGCCTACAAAATCTGTTTGTTTCGCTGCCACGGCACATTCCGCGTGCATTCCCCCGTGCTCCCCTCTGCGTTCGCTGCCCCGGCAACTGTTTTGCCAGATTAAATGACTGTCGACAGCTGAGATGAATGGAAAGGTGCGACGGCAACTGCGACGGCGATTGCGATTGCGTTATCGTGTGACAGATGCGGCTGCCGTTGCTGCCCACCTGCGAAACAGGCAAACTGCCAAAGGGGCAAACAGGGGAACAGGAGGGAAAAGGGGGAGAACAGGGTAAACAGGCGAATGCGTTTTCAATCAATTCCGTAATTTAATGCAAAATGATGCGCTTATGTTAATCCGGGTACGTTGCCAGTAATTATGTTGATTATCATTAAATACACAGACGAAACTAAGTATTATTATTGTACACACCCGTTGAGTTATTATTAATACTACTGCGCCAGCTGCTGTCAGTCGAGACTGATTAGCGCAACGATGCCAGGTGGGGGAAGGGGAGCTGGCAACAGATTGTGTTACCAATTTGCAAATGCAAATTGAAGCTGCGTGAGTAAGGGTGAGTGGAATGTGGGAAGCTGGGAATGGATATGGAGACTTGCACAAACGGAGTGGCAGCTCGATTGGAAAATCTGTCTGAAATTGTAGCCCACATCAAAGTGAACTTTGAACTTTGGGCATGTGCTCGACTGTGGCTCATCTTTCCTGCCTGCCCATCATCGTCATCATCATCATGAGTGACATCAGCCTAGAAGGCAGTGTAGCAGCCACTGTTGTCGAGCTTAACGTCTGTAAAGATTTCGATTTCATCCTTAATGGCCACACCCGAGAAGCGTTCACTGCTGCCCATGAGGTTCCTCTGTTCCTGCTGCTGCTGCTGCTGCATGGCCTGTGCCGGCTGCTGTGCTGCGTGCTGGTGCACATCCGCACAGATGCTGATCTCCTCCAGGCGGGCGGGTGAGTGTGAGTCACGCATGCGTGTCTCCTCGACGGGCTCAGCATTCTTTGGCGTGTCTCGCGTTATTCTCTGCTCGGCTTCGCGCTCTGCTATCGTTGCTGCCATTGGCATTTGCGGTTCCGGCTCAGGCTGCTCGAGATGCACCACGCTCCGACTGGAGGCCTCCGGCTCCAGTTGATCGGCGAACATTTGCTCATCGTCCCGATACCGCTTGAAGCACAAGCCGAGCCACAGGCAGTCGCTAAAGATGCGCATTGTTTGGCTGCCGGGCCAGAACTGCTCAATTTTATAGCGCCAACTGCTCCACCTAATTGAAATTCAAATTCACAGTATGAGAGTGTGTGTGTGTGGCAAAGGTTTGTCAGCTGTTTGCTTATCGATCGAGGTCGAAGAGAGAAGCAGCTGCTTCTTGCAATTTATTTTCTGCCAAACAATCATTTTCTGCCCCTCACGTATCCCCCCCCCTCCCCCTGTGCCCTCTTCCTCTCTTCCCTCTCTCCCTGCCTTTCACTTATCCAACAGTTTCAATTTCAATTTCAATTAACCAAACTCGACTCTGAAATGCGCCGCACAATTTACACATTTTTCGTTGCCTACTTTTGTGCGCTCCCCTCATCACTTCGTCAAAGAAGTTTTCGGCTAATGAGTTTTGTAATTATGCCAAGTTGAATATATAATTACGCCAGCTCGAATGCGCAATAACAAAGAAATAGATTATAAAAAGCAGCAAAACAAGAAAACAACAACAAACAGCAGCAGCAGCAAAAAAAGAGGAGCAAACAAAATGAAAAAGAAGAAATAAAATGAACCTTTCTTAGACGAAAACAATATGACAAGATGATGATACGAAGGGCAAAAGGAAAAGAGAGCGAAAGAAACAAAAAGCAATGTCATTGATATTGTTTACTACAATATTATTATTCCATATTTAGGCTCTGCTGTGCTCTGTTTTAAGGCTTATGAGATGCCGAGCTTACTCTACTATGTCTTTAAGATAACTTATGCTTTAACCTGAACCTTATTACATTTAAAAATAAACACGTACATAGTACTTAATGCTATAAACAATATGTTGTACAGTAAATATCTACACATTTTTTCAAAGAGTCTTAGAACCTGCACTAGACCGAATTTCGATCAGTTCTTGCAGAAAGCGGCTCTTCTGGTCTTTCTATCTGCTTTCTTGGGGACTCCAGTCTGGTAGCATATTGACAATAATGCTTAGGCTCTTGCTGAGACAATATGCATACCATATACATTATATCATAATGTATATATATTAGCATTTTATATAATACTGCCTTTCATAATAGTTCAAGCGCTTCTCATGAAGTTAGTTTTCCTCATTAAACACCAACTTACTTTAGTGCACTAAAGTCAAAAGTCTTCTCACTCACTCTCTCTCGTTCCCTCTCTATCTCGCTCTCTATCTTCCTCTATGTATGTATGTGAGAGTTATTCTCTTCCATTTTTTGTGCTTTGCGGCTAAGCAAACTAGAAAAATATCAATGTCATTTGCAGGCCTTCGGCTACATTTTTCGGGGGTTGCTTGGCTGTGAGTTGCTGCTGCTGTTGTTGTTGCCATTTTTGTTGTTATGTAATGTTAGATGTCTGCTCGTCTGGGGCACATCATTGCGGTTTCACTCGAGTTGCCCCGGCGATTTGCCACTGTGCAACGGTGCTTTCAGGTTCATTTTGCTGCTGCTGCTGCTTCTGCTGCTCTTGTCTATGTCGTTTGGCTTGTTTATTTGGCTTTGGTCTCATGGCTGTCAAACCAAGCGCATAACCGCAAAACACAGGCACACGCACAGCCACACACGCACGAGCAGAGAAAGAGAGAGGGAGAGCTGGGAGCTGGGAGCTGGAACTGAAGCTGGAACTCGAACTGGAGCTGGAGCTGGATCCACCCTGGCAATGGCAATTGCACATGTTTTGGGTGCCACGCAGATATTTTCAATTTGTGTAGCATACTTTCCAGCTGCTTCAGTTGCTGTTCCTCCTTTGATTGCGGCTCCTGCTGCAAATCTCATTTATTCACTTTAATTTTTGTCCCTGCTCCACACTCCCAACCTCCACACCCCTACCTACCCCCTACCCTCACCGCACTTGATGCAACCCCCATTGAGAATCCATTCGTTTTATTTCACTTCACACTCGCGCAGCGTCTTTCTTTTCTCGTTCTCTCTGTCTACCTCTCTGTCTGTCCCTTTCTTCCCCGCTAGACTGTTGTTGTTGTCTGCTGTGGTCATGCCCACTTGATGCGTATTTAATTAACGTTAATTGAAATTGATTTATGTATGCAATGTGCGTACACTTCGTACCCCCTTGCGCGCCCTTGCCTCACTCCCCGCTGTGCCCCATTCTGGTGTTTTTCCCCCTTTTTGGTAAGCAGCCAAAAATATGCTGCGTGAAATTTTTGCGGCAAGTTGCCGCATGTCGTCACAACTCACAACAACAACAAATTATTACGGAGCATGAACAATTTTTGCGGCTTCATAAAATTGATTAGACACAAATGGAAAATGGAATTTGGTCTTTGCGCTGCCGGCGATTTGTCGAAATTGAAATTAGCATAAAGGCAGCTCGAGAAAACGGTTTGGAACGAAAGGAAGGTAAAGGGAGGTGAGCAGGTTGGGAATAAACTGAAAGGGACGGAAAGTACTTATCAGTTTCTTGGTTGGTTGGCCATGAAAAGCTTGTTTAACTGCAGAGTGAAGAAAGGGTTATTAAACGAGTGAAATGAGAAGATAAATAAATAAATAGATAAATAGATAAATAGATAAATAGATAAATAGATAAATAGATAAATAGATAAATAGATAAATAGATAAATAGATAAATAGATAAATAGATAAATAGATAAATAGATAAATAGATAAATAAATAAATAGATAAATAAATAAATAGATAAATAGATAAATAGATAAATAGATAAATAGATAAATAGATAAATAGATAAATAGATAAATAGATAAATAGATAAATAGATAAATAGATAAATAGATAAATAGATAAATAGATAAATAGATAAATAGATAAATAGATAAATAGATAAATAGATAAATAGATAAATAGATAAATAGATAAATAGATAAATAGATAAATAGATAAATAGATAAATAGATAAATAGATAAATAGATAAATAGATAAATAGATAAATAGATAAATAGATAAATAGATAAATAGATAAATAGATAAATAGATAAATAGATAAATAGATAAATAGATAAATAGATAAATAGATAAATAGATAAATAGATAAATAGATAAATAGATAAATAGATAAATAGATAAATAGATAAATAGATAAATAGATAAATAGATAAATAGATAAATAGATAAATAGATAAATAGATAAATATATAAATAGATAAATAGATAAATAGATAAATAGATAAATAGATAAATAGATAAATAGATAAATAGATAAATAGATAAATAGATAAATAGATAAATAGATAAAAAGATAAATAGATGAATAGATAAATAGATAAATAGGTAAAGAGATAAATATATAAGAAAAATAGATAGAAGAAAGAGATATAAGGATTCGAAGAATAAATTGTTTCTTTATCTATAGATTAATTGAAGATCTTTCTGGACCTGTCTTAGATAAGTTGCACAGCTAATTTGGGCAGTTCCTGAGTACCCAACTAATTAGTTTTCAGCCTGCTGAAGCTTAGTCTCTCCTCTGTTCCCTCACTGCCTTTCTCTGTCTTCGTCGCTCCCTCCCTCATCCGGTTGTGGAACAAAATCCATGCGTGGCTGCCAATTTGAGTTTTGTTGCTTTTGATGTAAAACTAATCAAATCAAGGCACAGCAGCGCTTGCAAGGGGGAGAACGGGGCGGGTAAAGAACAGGAAGAACAACTGTAAATGTAATTCCGGCCAAAAACCAAGCGGGTCCGCACATAAAATTAACGAGCAAACGCGCCGGCGGAAGTATGCGATGTGATGCGTTGCGATGCGTTTGCGCAATTTCCACATCATTAATTTTTTTCATTTGGCCAGCAAAGCAATTGCAGAACAGCGTAACAACTGTTCCCCCACCATTAGCCTGACCTTTGACCTCGCCACTGCCTCTGTCTGCAGCTTGGCCGCCAGCGCACCTTTTGTTGTCCGCGCATAGCGAAAAACATTAAAAGCGCTCGCAAAACACATGTGAGTTTTGCTAATGTTGTTACTGCTGCTGCTATTGTTGTTGTTGCTGCTGCTGTTGTTGGCTTTTATGTTGATTTAATTAGAAAACGCAGGATGTGAAACTTTCGCCTGGTGCTGCCAGTTCTTATAGCATAATTTTAGGAGCAAAACCAAATCGAAACAGTTCAAGACTTTTGCCACAACAAGCAATGAGAAAGCATGAGGGAGAGTGAGAGAAGGAGAAAGAGAGAGTGGGAGGGGGAGAGGGAGGCAGAGAGAGAGAGAGAGAGAACGAGAGAGACAATAAACCGCAAGGAGAATAACAAGGCACCTGCAGGCACTCGTAAATTAGAAACGGCATTTTATGCGCGTGCAAAACAAATGTTTTGCATACTTTTGCGCTCGTAAAAAGTTTCATTTGATGCCGCGCATAAAATCACTCATACGACCTGTTAACCAATTCCAATAGCACATGCACGCACACACACACACATGCACATACACATGTATACTTGTTCAGCTGCTCATTATTAATTTATTTCCTTTTTCCCTTCTCTCTTTGCAGGTGAGTTTCGTGAGTTTCGTGAGTTTTTGTGTGCAAATGATCGGGAATGGCAGCTGAAGCTGAAATTGGATTTATTGATTGCCCCACTGTGCACGGGTTGCTTACGAGCTGAACTCAGCTAAGCTTAACTGGGTGCCACAAGCACTCAACTGGTACATATCTTGCCTAACCCTAACGAAGATGTGAAGAGGTGAACAGATTAATCAAATCAACAGTACAGTTGTGCATTGCCCCGAGGTAGCGGATGGTCACAAAATCCAATTACAAGTACATTCAATTATTGCAAAACTGCTGAGCCTTAACCTGCACAAAGTAGAAGTGCAGATCGGAGGGCAGACAAACCTTTCATATAATATCATAATATATTAATATATACAGGGAATACAATGTCATTTTTCATCCCAGCCAAGTTCTTCCTTTGTGCATCTTGTTCTTCATATATTGCGTAGGGCGCATCATAAGTTCTATACCATATATAATACATAACATATCCGCCCTCGATCATTAGCAAGCTACAGAGTTGCAGAGCGGAGCAACCTTCTTATTTTTGCCTGGCTTCTGTTGTTGGTCCCCCCCTGGATTGCTGTTTGGCATTTCCTAATTTCGGCAACAATGAAACGTTGTCTGGAAATTTTCCTAATTATGCGTTACCTGCACGTACGAAGCCAAGAGCTGGAGGGCTGAGAGGGCTGAAGGGAGGGAGGTTCTCGAGGCAGGCTGAACAGATTTGCAAATGCTTTGCAATACGCATTGTGTTTAGAGCCCCCTGCGGAGGGAGGAAGGGAGGAATCAGGTGGCTCGACTTGCTCTGGCCAAGTCAATGGACCACAAAAAAGACGAAACAAAAGCGCGCAAAATGGCGCAAAAATTCCAGAGGGGGAAAGTGGGGGACTAGCAACGGAAAGAGGGGAGGAGGAAGAGGAAGGAAAGGGAAGGGAACTACGCTATGTAAATTTTGTGTGCTGACAACAAACCCCAAAACTCAGCTGCCCCCCCAAAAACAGACACACACGCGCACTCAGCTAACGTTTCTGTGATTAACAATTACAAAACAGAAGCAAAAACAGAACAGAATGAACAGAAGGAGAAGAGAAAGAGAGAGAGCAGGAATGAGAAGGAGAATGGGAACTGAACTGAAACGAAACGAAACCTCAGAAACGTTTTCCGTATCCAAAACCAGCAAACAATACGCCAGTTGAAGGACACACAAGCAAGGGGGAGGGGGAGGGGGGCTCCCTCCTTGGGTAGTAGGCGGGCGGTAGGCGGGGCTCTGCCCTGCCCTGTTCTGCCCTGGCATTTGCTGGCATTCGCTACGTGAGTTGCCATAAGCAATTTAGCTAATTTTCTACAACGACTAACGCAAAATAATCGAAGCGTAAGATAACAAAAACAGTTGAGCTTCAGTTCCTGTTTCTGCTTCTTCTTTTTCTTCTTCTTCTTCTTCTGCTGCTTCTACTGTTTCTGTTCCTGCTGTTGTCCTTGCTGTTGTTGCTGTTCTTCTTAGGCTGCTACCACCCCCACCACCCTGTACACTCTGCCTTGAGCATGTCGCACAGCATCCACTTTAAAAAATAACAAAACACAAGAAACCAAAACGAAATACGGAAATAATAATAATAACAACAACAACGACAGGGCAAGAAAAAGCATTGGTCATGCCGCAGATAAGTCCACAGTCGGTTCCACAGTCGGTTCCTGGCCAGATTTGATAGCAGATTCACGAGATTTGCTATGCGGTCTGCCCTCAAGCATATTTACAAATTGTGCTAAATGTTCGAGTTGATAAAAACGATGCAGGCAGACTCGACTTACTGCACACACCCAATCAACACTGTCGTGCAAGTTATGCCTGCAACTGGGTGGAGTACCCCATCCTGTGTTGCATTCAAGTGACAACTTCCTCATCAAGAGTGCAATGTACGGTATACAGAACCGTATGGGTGTGGTCTTTAAGAGATGCCCTTGCCTGTCATGTATATTTTCTCATTACTAATGACTACAACTGATTCCGATGCTGCCATTTACTTGTCTACTACTATTATTATGCAACTACTTCTGCTACTGATTCTTCTAATATTATACTACTACTACTACTACTGATTCTTCTAATATTATACTACTACTACTACTACTGATTCTTCTAATATTATACTACTACTACTGATTCTTCTAATATTATACTACTACTACTACTACTGATTCTTCAAATATTATACTACTACTACTACTACTGATTCTTCTAATATTATACTACTACTACTACTACTGATTCTTCAAATATTATACTACTACTACTACTACTGATTCTTCTAATATTATACTACTACTACTACTACTGATTCTTCTAATATTATACTACTACTACTACTACTGATTCTTCTAATATTATACTACTACTACTACTACTGATTCTTCTAATATTATACTACTACTACTACTACTACTGATTCTTCTAATATTATACTACTACTACTACTACTGATTCTTCTATTATACTACTACTACTACTACTAATTCTACTATTATACTACTACTGCAACTACTACTATTATGCTACTACTACTACTACTACTACTACTATTATACTACTACTACTACTACTACTCCTACTATTGTACTACTACTACTACTACTATTATACTACTACTACTACTACTACTCCTACTATTGTACTACTACTACTACTACTATTATACTACTACTCCTACTATTGTACTACTACTACTACTACTATTATACTACTACTACTACTACTATTATACTACTACTACTATTATTATACTACTACTACTACTACTACTACTACTACTACTACTACTACTACCACTACTACTACTACTACTACTACTACTACTACTACTACTACTACTACTACTACTACTACTACTACTACTTCTGCTACTACTACGACTACTACTACTACCACTTCTACTTCAGTTCAACACAGACCAACCAACAACTCTCTTGGAGCTCCCATGACCCATACCCCACGTTTGGCAGTACCCACGCTCTTTAATGTACTTCTAATCTTCGCATCTTAGGCGGCTCTGTCCGCTTTTCCTTCCCTTTCCCCACCCCATCTGTATCCATCTAGAAAATTTACTCCGACGCGATCATTTGAATCTATTTGCAATATGCATTTCATACGAAATCGACGACTTTGCTTTCTATCCGAAGTAAATAAATTCAAATATTTGCCTGAGTGGCCTGCTCTTTCTTTATTTACCCCTCGCACTTCCCCCTCGCTGTTGTTCTGGCTGTTGCTGTTGGGGAGTGCATAAGCATAACAATAAATGTAATGCCTTGTAGTGGAGTGTATGCTGCGTAGTTTGTAATAATCATCATCATAATCATCATAAGCGCCATAACGTGCGGCAAGTTGACAGCCAGCTTTGTTCTCACTCACTCTCTGTCTCACTCACACTTTATTCCCCGTCTCTCCCTTCTTTCTCTCTCTGTCTCTCTTGCGGACAGCTGTTTTAATAATCGTTGCTTTTTATGCCATTGCACATTGGCCAGCAGGCCAAGGCAGAATGAGCGAGAGTGAGAGAGAGGGGGGTGGAGTCTGTCCAATGGAGCAGCTAAAAATCAAATTTGCCTTTCCTACAAGTATTCCCCACAGCCACACCCACTCCCGCCCCTGTTCGTTGCCTGCCTGTTCGTGTTGCAAATGCCATTTGATTGAATTTTAAATAACGCCTCAAGACGATTCAACTTGTGGCATGGCAAGGAAGCAGTCGGAAACGGAAATACCATAGAAACGTACAAAAAGGGGTGCAGAAACGGGAGGGAGAAGGGGCAATGGGGAGAGAAACAATGCAACTACAATGCACAAGCACTTTGAACTGATTTTTGGGATTTCCCTTTCGCAGTTACCCATTCTGTCTCTATCTCTCTCTCTCTTTCCGTCTCCCTCCATTCTCGTGTGTGCAAGTGAATTAAATGAATTTCGCTAAACTCTCTCGCCCGTTGGCAAGACAAATGCGCTTATTGACTTAAAATGGCCGCGCATAAATTTCTCAGCTGACAAGCTCGGCCATGTCTCATCGTGTCCTCTTGCCTTCTTCTCCGCCTCTTCCCCTGTCCCCTTTCACCTTTGCAGCCCAGCGCATATAAATTAACTGCAACTTTAGCTGTCTCAGTCTATATCTCTGCCATTCTTTTTACCTTTCTCTGTCTGAGCTTGTCGTAGATTTGCAGACCAAGTCTCTGTTACAGTTGCCAGCAGGCACTTTAGCTGATTACTCTGGCTGTACCCAGCTCTGAGCCTTGTGTCATGTTGTCACATGATCTCAGAGTACTTCCTCAATGCAGAAAGATCCATGTGCCTGTCACAGAAAGTAACCTAACCTAAAGTAACCTAACTTAAAGTAACCTACCCTAAAGTAACCTAACCTAAAGTAACCTAACCTTAAGAACCTAATTGAATTTGAACTAACCTCAACTTACCTTATCCAAGTTAAGCTTATCTAAATAAATATTTTCTCAATTAAAGGCTGAAATTCAGTAGTCTTCGCTCTCTTTAGAGTTTTCTGTGCTAAAATCAATTTGCCTGTCACAGAATCTAACCTAAAGTAACCTAACCTAAAGTAACCTAACCTAAAGTAACCTAATTAAAACTGGACTAACCTAACTTACCTTATCGAAGTTAAGCTTATCTAAATAAACATTTCCTGAACTGCAGCAAGTGATCAGTAGACTTCGCTCTCTTTAGAGCTTTCTGTGCTAACATCAATATGCCTGTCACAGAAAGTAACCTGACCTAAAGTAACCTATCTATGTGCAACGGATCTAACCTAATCTTTACTTACCTAAAGCCAAACTGGTTTGCAGCTGCATTTGAATCTTGCTCTCTACTATCTCCCTTTCTCTTGTCCTTTTAATGTGCTGTACCTTTTATGTATCACTCTTCTTCTCCCTCTCTCCTTCTCTCTCTCTCTCTCTCTCTCTCTCTCTCTATCTGTCTTGCCCCTTCTTCTTCCACCTTATTTCCTTCTCATTTAGTTTTGCACCGCCGGCAATCACGCGTTGTAGGCACCCTCGCAACCTTTTGCAACTCTCTCTTTTTCGTTATGTGTCCCTCTCTCTCTGCCCCACTCCCTCTCTTTGTCGCTCTCACTCTAGATTTCTGCTATCTCATAATTGCGTAGGCGAGTTAGTACTCATTAAAATCGTTAATCGCTGTCGCCTTTATGTGTTTGCATTCGGAGGACTTTACTTTTAACTCGAGACGAAACTGGGGAAAAACCCGATTTGCATAAATTTACGCGCTATGATAGCAGGAACCCCCGACCCCGCTACTACCTTCCCCTCTCTCTCCCCCCACTCTCTCTCCCTCTGTCTCTCTCTTGCCTCAGCCGAGTCTTTGCGCTGTGTGATGAAACGCTGTCGCCCGCGGGCGCTGTCCACGCCACGAACGACAATGAAAGTAGAGACAGAGAGTGATACAGAGAGAGAGAGAGTGAGAGAGAGAGGAGGGAGATAGCGCTATGGCGTGCAGAAAGAAAGACACTTAATTAAAATTTTTATTACGAAAATTTTGCTTTTGTGTCGATAATTTTATGCTTATCATCATCAGCAGCAGCAGCAGAAGCAGAAGCAGCGACGGCGGCTTCTAATTTGCAACATCAGCGCTTTGTCATGGCTCTACACTCTACTCCGTGTCAGTCTTCGTCTCCATCTCCAAGGTGTTTGCAAAAACGCACAGCGCATACAAAGACAAGCGTGGCCTCATCTAGAACTCATAGCTCCTCTCTCATTCTCCTCCTTGCCCGCCACCTTTGCCCGTCGGGCGAGCACATAAAAACGGAAATTAAAAGGGAAGCCAACGCAGCAAACTGACGTCCGATTACGATTCTCCTGGTCTCATGGTCTCCTGGTCTTCTATTCCTAGTCCTGTTCCTATTTCTAGTCCCAGTCCCAGTCCGACTTGGATTTGGTGGTGTCCGTGGAAAACTGCTGCGATTTTCGCTTTGCTTTTGTGTATTCTTTTTGCGCTCCGCGCTGCACGCAATTTCGGACGGAAGTTTTCGCTTAATATGCAGGAAATTTCATTAAAGTTGCTACAACTTTAGTCCCCACCCTCAACTGGGGGAGGAGCAGACAGTAGAGTGAACTTCTGTGACGAGGGAGAAAGAGTTAAGGAAAGCTGACTTTGTCATTTGATCGCTTGCATTGCTCTGCTCATCAATCTGGACATAATGATGGCTCGCTGTCAAGGTGACTGGTCCTTGTGGAAGTTGAGAGTTATTTAAC
Source organism: Zaprionus africanus (assembly GCA_018151435.1). Classification (NCBI taxonomy): domain Eukaryota; kingdom Metazoa; phylum Arthropoda; class Insecta; order Diptera; family Drosophilidae; genus Zaprionus; species Zaprionus africanus. Next base: position 5,763,479 of record JAECXB010001995.1, read on the forward strand.
TATTTGCGATAGGATGACACAAAGGGAGAGGCAGCTTAGTTTAGTTACGAGACACTTTAAAAGGTATATCTTTAAAAATTAATAGATTGATAAATGTAAATCTAAATAAGAATATAAATAAATAAATAAATAGTTGCCTTGCCTGACAGTCAGCTTCTGCAAATTTACTTAATTGATTAGTAAGTTGATCCTAGCAATAGTTGTCCGCTTTTTGTGTTATGTGGATTAACTAGCCTTTATGTGTATGTACTATATTTAATCAAAAATGAGTTGAGCTTACATTTGTATACTTAGCTATTTGTACATAAGTTATAATAAAAACTTAAATACATAAACTTTATATTCCTTTAATCAACCTATGCCCAGCTAAGTCTTTACTTAACGTTATAGCTCGATTTATGTGATTTAAAGTAAATGATTTACGTAGTTTTTCAATCAGTGATGTGACTTGAAATTGTTTACATAAAATCGATTACTTTTCGCTGCACATGACACGGCAACCAAAGTCAATTCATAACTCAAAAACAGGCACTCACCATACGTCACAGCAGAAGCTAAGCCAAGCAAGGCTGCATTTACGTAAAGCGAGCTTACGTGACAGCTTATGACGCACACGAAGAGAGGGAGGAAGGGAGAGGGGAAGGCAGAAGGACACACTTATTGATATTTGCACAATTGATACGCAGCTGGCAGCGGGCTTTCAAGAAGTGCTGCCTACTTTGGGAGCTGCCCATCGAGGCGAACTAATGAGCCTATCACGGCTGAAGCCGAAGCCGAAGCGGCAGCCGAAGCTGGTGTCTGGCAGCAACAATTGCCCCAATGAGTTGCTGCCACAATCAATTTGACAGGCAGCCATGTGGCAGCCAGCCGAGTCTGGCAGCTGGCCAAGTAGACTGGCCGGGAGTAACCCGACGGAGTGTCCCGGAGAGTGGCCCAGAGTTCAGTTTCAATCTTGGTTAGGGCAAACGACACACACAAAAACAACAACAAACTCAGCCCACATGTCAACTGCCACACACACACACAGTCACACACAGTGGAAGGGAGGGAGAGGCAAGATAAAGAGAGAGAGAGACAGGCAGACAGCCGCAGCAGTAGAAGCTATAAAAAATTTAAGCAATGCGGCATTTTACACCTTTGCCAAGCAGACGAAGTGTATCTCAAACTGAAACAGAACCAGTAACCGAGCTGGCATTGAGGCAACCACCCACTTGTCCCTCCCCCCCCCCCCCTCTCCTTCTGGTTCTCTCTCTCTCCTGGACAAAGCTGAAGCCATCAGTGCGGCAATCAAAAGCAATGATTGTTGCTCATAAAACGAAACGGTTATGTTTATCTGGCTTGCGCCCAGAGGCCGTCTAGGCCCCCCTCCACCTTCCCACCTTCCCTTGCTCCCCGTTCCCTCACTGGCCCCCTCTTTGGCAGCACCTTTTTGGGGGCAGCCTAAGTAAAAGAAATGAGTGCGCGAAGTAAATATTTAATGGCGATACAACACAGCCCCGTCTACGACTTTGTACCCCCCCTGTCCCCCTTTCCTCCACACCCCTGGACTGTGCGTAGCTAATGGACTCACTCGCTGTAAACTGTAACTGTTCCTCGTTCTCTCATTGCTGTTTGTTGCCGCTCACTTTTTGAACAAGTGCAAATGTTTTTCATGGCATTTCATTTTATTTAATTTCTGTTTTATTATGATTATATTTTCAGCGTGCTTTCCATCGCCTTCGCCTTTGCCTGCGGCTGCGATTGCGATTGCGACGTTTGGCTAACCAAAATTACTTAATAAAAACTTTTCACTTTGAATTATTTACTTCACTTGCTGCTTAGCTTATCTTTACGCCCTGCAACGGCGCTGAACCGCACCTGGAATACAGCTCGGCGTTTAGATATGAGTTGAAGGCGCTTTTACATAAGAGAGAGTTCAAGTTCTTGGAACTAGTAACTGATTGATAAATACAGAATATGAGGAAAGCAGAGTTGCCTTCGATAAGCCAAAGACTTGTGAGCAGGTCCGTGTGCAAGGGGCAAGGAATACTCAAAGCTAAGGTATACAGCGGGTCATGTCAACTTTGCTGTCACTAATTCTTAGAATTTCTGAGATGAGACATGCCTAAATCCAGCGATATTGATACTGAACAAGAATATATATAAATACAGTGTGAGGCTTTGCTCATTTATGACAATTGTTTATGGCCAATTAAATATAGCTTAGTTTGGTGTATAAGAATAATACATGAAACATAGCTTTTTTAATCCTTATTATTCCGCTTGGGAACTTAGGGCATCTACTAAAGCCTTCCATCGAACTCTATTCTACGCCGTCTGTTCAGTTCTTGGATGGTTCTAGATGGTTCTTCTATAGGTTGCCTTGGGTCTTCCCATTCGTCAGCTGCCTTGCGGATTCCAGTCCATTGCCATCCTGACGATACTGCTTCGGTTCCTTCAAAGAGCACGACCTATCCACGTCCATTTTTTCTACCTTATTTTGAGGTGTGTAGGGGGCTCACCTGTGACCCGAGCCAGCCCTACATGAAACATAGTAAAGTGATCAAATTTAAATTAAGCTTTATTTGTGTTTGTTATACAAGAATACAACTGTCAAATTGTTTGTCTATATCCCTCAAAATGACTGAATTCTCTGCGCGCACACAGACTTAATCGACTTGGTAGTATTTAGGAATTAGTTTAAAAAAGAATAGGATAAACCAGATTCTAATTAAAAGTCGAAAGAATATGTTGCCAACTTAGGTTTACAATGGAAGTTTGCAGGCTTAAGGGTTGCAGGTTGCAGGTTGTCGAGGAGCTGGCAGATAAGTCGCGTAAAAGCCACAGCAAGTAGAAGGAGAAGCAGGAAGCAGAGCAAATGGCATGAAAATTGAAAATGAAACGTAACACGCCGCAATTCAAGAAACAAATGGATCTCCCTTCCAATGCCGATGCCGATGTCGATGCCGAAGCCAGAGATGGAAACTGAAGCAAAGCTCCGCACCGAGGCAGGAATAGGAATTTGCCCACGCTGTGCAATTTCCAACTGCAGCAGCAGGCGAGGTGAGGCAGCCGCAGGCGGAAGGAGGGGAGACTGGGAAGAGGAAAGGGAGGACGCGTCGGACGAACGTGCAGACATGTGCCGGGACAGTAAGCGATATTCAGTTAGTGTGTTGGCTCGCCATCGCCTTCACCTTCGCTGTCGCCGTTGCCACTCCCACTAAGCAACTGGCCGGAGGGAAGGAGACCGGAGGCGGAGACGGAGATAGCTGGAGCCAGCGGGTTCGGTTTAACTTTGGCAAACGGTTACGCAACGTTCTGTTTGTGCAGGACGCGGGTGCCGTCGTTGTGGCACGTGGCACGCGGCGAGACAAATGGCAGCGTCCGCCCGACTGGCAACTGCCTGACAGGTGCACCAGCCATGGCCACCAAAGCGCAAACAACAACGTGCAACGCGCAACGGGCAACGCGCAACCTGCAAGTCACCAGCAAAGCACTGGCAAAACTGCGAAATAACACTGAGCAGAGCATCCTCGTCGCGTTTTTTCTCTCGCATTTACATAAAGCAAATGAACCTGAAATGGAAGATGGGCCACTGCAGCTTCAAGCTGTAAAAAATGCATGTACACATAGAGAGAGAGGGATAGAGAGCGAAAGATAGAGAGAGTGCAAAGTGATTTTAGTCGACTGGCGAATACCTTGTGGAAACTGCTTCTAGCAATAAGGTTCTTAGACAATTATTCCCTTACACGCGCGATTACTTCTTTAAACCTCAAAGACCTAATCGATCGGATTTGCACATAGGTTCGAAAAATAAATTAGTGCCTGATCATTCCATAAACATATCTAATTCTATATACTGACACCCTATGCGATATCTATGTAAATAAAAAGAAATTATTTATTGCATAAAATTAATTCAGTGCAGATTTAGGTACCTAGTGGTTCACTGTTGCTATTTCAGAAAAAAAAATATACTAAATAAAGTTTCTTTGATTCACAAGCAAAAAAATGTAAAAATAAAAAATAACAATTTTAAATAAATATTTAAGAAAAAAAGAAAAGAAAGAAAGATAACCAGAAATTTAATATTTTAATATATGTTCTTTTTGTTTTCTTTTTTCCACTTCGCGTCTCTTTGAACCCATACATCCTTTGTCCATTTATCTAAAGTTAGATATTGATGCGTTGTTCCGATAGATTATATACTTGAAATAACATATATGTACACATTGTTTCGCTTAAGGGTATCGCGTTGTCCTTCTTTTAAGTCTCTGCAGTGTGTGGTATAAGTATCAAATCTATGATCAACCTAAGTCAATCATTTGTGGAACATTTAACAGACTTTTATTGCTCGAGATATTTAAATTTGTTGATTTAATAGAAAAACTTTAATGTCGACCTATCATTCCGATTGGAATTATGTGTTATAGGAGCATCAGCAATAGCTTTGATATAACAAGCTGCAATGTGTTCCAAAGTAAGCAGCTATATCTTTACAATCTATATTTTATATATATATACTTTGTTGAAAGATATATAAAACAAGATATCCAAAAGTATCTACGAAAGCAATGTTTACAAGTTCCGACACAAGTAAACTACCCTGTGGCGATGCCAGCGCACTACTCCTATGCATGTACCATGAATACGCATTTATATATAAATACAATATATATATATATATATTCTTTGTATATACGCAAATACAGTATATATATATAGGAGGCACGCAGTTTGCTGCATTTGCCTTGACCAAAAAGGTAAATACTTCAATTTGCGCAAAATGTTGTCAGGTGAACTAGGTGTGTATGAGTGTGTCTGTGTCTGTGTGCTCGCTGTGTGGGTCAGTTAAAAAATGTAAGATAAATATGGCTCATTCGTGTATTTGCCACAGACATTGCCCACACAGCAGGACCAGAGCAGCTCCAGCTCCAAAGCCACAGCCAGCGTCAGGGCAATACAAAGTGAAATGGAAAATTGCAAAAGAAATTGAAAAGTTTACCCATACACACTCCACCCTCCTCTCCACACACACACACACACTGACACGCACACTCACATAGACACACCCCCTTAATGAAGCTGTCCGTTTGCGGTTGTTGCTGCTTCTGCTTTCTGCTCTCTTGCCGGACTCCGTTTGGTTCGCTTCGCTTCGGTTTGGTTCATGCCTGGCTTTAAGCTGGACCATAGTCTCATGTTTGCCCAGTGCCCAGTGCTTGTTACACTCAAGTATCACATTTCAGCTGGGCACTACCCCCCTCCCCCTTCCGCATCCGTGCCGGAAAAGGGGATCAAACGTCAAAGAGCCGAAAAAAACTTGCAAAATAGATGAAGTACGAGATAACATATGTGTGTTTCTATCCCAGTCAGTGTGTGTGTATGTGTGTGTGTAATGCTATAAAAATGCCATAAATATGAGTCTTACGTAACGCTAACCCTTACGTATTAGAATTTGATTATTCCTGGCCCCAAAAGTTGCAAATTGTTCTTTAAAATGGATTTTATTGATTTGAACTGCAAATCAACTAGCTGCAAAGGCTGTCTTTGGCACATGTTCGACTGTGCGATGCCCTTCAACTTGAACAGACGCAGCTTGAGCTACTCTACTTAACCTCAAAAAGCGTTTAGACGATAAATTAAACCTCAAAGATAAAGTGTCTATACATGATTTACTTCACTTGATAATATAAAGTAAACTTATTGTATATAGAAGGCAAGTAATGGGCATTTTCGACTGTGCGATGCCCTTCAACTTGAACAGACGCAGCTTGAGCTACTCTACTTAGGCTCAAAAAGCGTTTATACGATAAACTTAACCTCAAAGTTACTTCATATACTCGTAGATGATTTACTTCACGTGATAATATAATGTAAACTTTTTGTTTATAGAAGGCAATAATTTCTTCGCTTACCTTTCACTTTAAAGGGTATTTGAAGGTCGATCAGTGTATTTGCCGATGACAGTAATATTTTTACAATTTTATGTGTTTGCAGCTCAATTCAGTCACCTTTTGACTGCCTTGCAAAGCCTTTTGGGATAGCTTTAATTGCTCATCTTGTCTTTCTCTCTCTTCGTCTCTTTCACTCCGACCCCCCCCTCCCTTTTTCCTCCTTTGCAAAGCTTACAAAGTGGCTTATCTGCAGGGTATTAGGCGAGCAAAGCTGAAGACACGCTCAGCCAGCAAGGGTAGCATCAAAGAGAGAATTCCAATTCCGAATTCAAATTGGTAGCGACTTGCGCCGAGGGAATCGCTCGAGACTCGGGGACTCAGAGACTGAGAGACTGCACAGGCTCGTCAGGTGCTCGGCTGTGTTGCTGTGTTGCTGCCTCGGTGCGGCGTTTAGGAGCTTAAAGAGCGGCATCCTTTGCGAGTTGTATTGACAGCTGTTGTCGTCGCCCTCGTCAAGAGCTCATTTCCATTACTTATTCGCCCCGTTGGCGCGCCAAATGCTAATGCCAATACAAAGGGGGAAAAAAATAAAACACAACAGACAGAGAAAGCGAAACAGTAACAGAACGAGGAAAAGAAAGAGAAACATTTCAATGTGTTGCATTTTACTTGTGTTGTTTATCTTTTTTTTCGCTTGCTTCCTTTTTAATTAAAAGAAATTAAAATGTAAATTTGCGCTCAGAACATTTCTCCTGTTGCTTTGTGTCTGCGCACGCAAGTGTGTGTGTATGTGAGTGTGTTGTTTATGTGCTGGAGTGTTATTAAAAAAACACGTCGACAAGTGGAGACAGCGCACAGAACTCAAAAATAAACCAAAGTACAAATGTAAACAACAATTAAACGTTCGCTAAGCAAACAATGCCCCACCTTGTGGCAGACACACAAATACACAAGGGTGTGCCATGCGGCATGTGGCATGTGGCAGGGGAGCAAGCAAAACTGGGTGTATCCAAGAAATGTATCAGAGACGAAGAAACAGAACAACTTTTGTGACTGTTGCTTGAGGAATTATTGAGATCTTGGAAATATTAAAGAGAATGGAAGAAGGCAATACAGAAAACTGAAGAGAGATATATAGAATAGCTCAAAATCGGTAGATATATAATAAAGTTGCTTGAAATGTTAAGAAATGTAAATGGATAATTGAAAAAAGAAGATCTACTTATTATGTAGAGAATGTTTATTGAAGAAATATATGAGGAACGTGACGTAAATAAGAGATAAATGTGAGGTTAGTCTAAGGCAGAATAGGTACAGGAATGGAGAAGAGGCAACATTTTAGAGTATGCGTGTGTATGGAAAAGAATAGAAGAGGAACAGCTGGTGCTACGCGATCGCATTCTCTTTCCTTCTCCTCCCCACATGAGCATTTCAATGACGTCACAGCTTGTTGGTCTGCATAAAAAATCAAAGCTAATAAAGTTCTTGTTTAATAAAGTCTGTGTTTGGATTGAAATTTTGATGTTATGTTGGCATTATAATTAGCTAAGTATTGATCCAATTCAGAATGTTGTATCTGTTTAATGTCGTCCGCAAAAAAAATGATTAAATTATTGATTTGCGGGGGCGGTGCGCGTGGCACCCAACATTTGAAATAAACTTGATCTGCGCCTGGTTAACAGAAACCTTCATGCCAAATTTGGTGTCTCTACCTTTAATAATAGCTGAGATCAATGTGTTTATCTGGACATCCGGACATCCGAACAGACAGACAGACATGGCTTAATCGACTCGGCTAGTGATCCTGAGCAGGAATATATACACTTTGTAGGGTCTCCCACGCCTCCAAACATTTGCACAAAGTTAGTATACCCTTTTTTGACCATTGAATGGTCGAAAGGTATAAATATTGAAATTAGATTATATGAAGAATCTGCAATAGATAGAAGACTGAACATAAACATGATATGAAATATACAAATGTAAGCTAATGTTTCCAGTCACATATGAGACAAACATGTCTTAAATGTATTCAAGCAGCTTAAAAACTAACTAAATCACTTTTAAATGTGGTAATCAAGGCAAAGAGATTAACAGACATCAGCTTGTGCTTCTGGCACGGTTCGGTTGCAAAAACCACTTGTCAGCTGTCCAAGCTGTCCATCGACTGCTGTAAGCGGACTGCTGGCAGTGAGAAAGACCGTAGCGAGTCAGTTGTCGCCCAACGACCGCTCGATGTTGGCGCTCTTGAAGTTCTGCTGCCTGTGGAGCGGCGCCGGCCTAGTGTCTCGTCCACGTTCGTCCAAGCCGCTGGACGGATTACCTGCGACTGGAGCGAGCTGCGATGAGCGACCCATCTCTTGGGTGGCAGTACGGGAATTGGGCGTCGATGTGGCGCCGCTGACAAGGCAACCGATGCGACAGCTCTACGGCACATCCCCTGTCCACGCAACGCACTTGGATCCCACCGAATCCTTGGAGGAACTGGTATTTGCATTGGACATGAGTCTGGACTTCAATCCGTATGACGTGCGCTTCAATGTGGAGTTGACTGAATAAATTTCCCATAAAAATATATGTATATCTCAATTTGCCACACATTATACATCGTTCCATTTCACTGATTCAGTATGCGTTCCTTTCTCAATTGTTTCCTGATATTTGCTCAGTTTTAGATTGAGCCCTGTCCATTTGTCTGTATGAGCGTCTTTATCTTAGCTATTATCAAAGCTAGAGACATCAAGTTTGACATGAAGCTTACTGTGATTTGTGTGCAGACAGAGCTTATGTTAAATTTTGTATGACACGCCCAACGCCCACGTAAGACGATTATTACGCAAAGTATTCAAAACCTATTTTTCTACTTGGATAGATAAATACTTTGCTCTTCTATCCCCCAAATTTCAATGCAATCGGATAATTAACACAGAGGTTATTCCAGCTAACTGTTGATGTTATAGAAACTGTTCCATTCCACACATTCCTTTAAATAATTATCGATAGTTCTTGTGGCTTGTTTCATTTCCATACATTCCAGTGCATTGCACATTTGCAAACCTTTTTTTCGATTATCTCAAATATTCGTTCCATTCCAAGTTCTCTTTTCGAATACCAATTCCATTTGTTTCACGTTTCTTGAGCTTCGATTTGCACTTCAATTTCATTTTAAGTGTGCTCACGCTTTCGCTTCGCTACCCGATTCAGCTGTTCCTCTCCTCCATTCCTTCCTCAATTTCCAATTCCAAATTGTTGCTCGTATGTAGAAAAGTTTGTCAATCTCTTCCCTGTCTCTGTCTCCTCCCTCTTCCTGCCTATTTGCACGTAGCAAATCCAATCAGAAGCGTTTTTCTTGCTCCTTCCTCGAATGGAAACATTCTCCCTTGCCCATTCCCCGTTCCGTTTCCCCCTCAACCTGGCATTGCCATTGCAATTGCAGTCCAGGTGCGGGTTCTTAACTTATTTGGTGTTACTTTGCGGTATCATTAACCTTTAAACTTGGACGCCAGCAGCGAGCGGGTTCGACACGACGCACTGTAAACTTTTGCACTCGCCAAAAGTTTTGTGCGAGGCGCAAAGTTTTTGCAGTCAGTGTCGCTCGCGCTCACACCCGCAAGCAGAACGTACAATATTTAACTTTATTTTCGATTTTCGTTTGCCGCAAAAATTGTATTTGTTGCGGCCAAGGATCGGGAGGAGAAGGGAAGGCGTTGGCGTTGGCATTGGCGAAACTTAATTTGCGCCAAAAAACTTTTGCCGCGCTTTCAGCTTGCTGTACCCAGCACCCCTCTACCTCTCTCCTTTGCTTGTCTTGCTTCCTGCCCCCGTTCGACTGGCTTCCTTTTTTTAATGCAATCAAGCGGAAATTGATACGTCACCGCCAGGCCAAGCCGAAAGTGGGAAAAGAGTTGTGCACGTGGTGGGGGTGGGGGGGAGAGTGGCAGGGGGAGAATGCCACACAAAAGTGTTGCCAAATTGTTGCAAATAAAATGGCTGATATGGAAATTTTATGCGCAACTTTTTCACGCCGCACACTCTAATAGAGAGGCAAGAGAGCGCAAGGAAATATCAGAGTGAGGGAGGAGGGAAGAGAAGAAAGAGGGGTAGGGCTACAGGTGTGCAAGTGAGCTGTGCAGCTGAGGTGTGCAGCTGAGGTGTGAGCAGTGTCCTTGGCATTTAACACTGGCAACTGCGTGCCACACTCGCCAAGAGAGAGAGAACAAACACAAGCTCAGGCGGCGCATAAATTGCCTCTACCGCTGCCCCTGCCTGTGCCTCTGCCCCTGCTCCTGCCCCTGCCTGTTCCTGCCACGCTAGACTGCTCCAAGATGCCGGATATGCTTGCCGGAAGTGGCTGGCAAAAGTGGCAGCAACGGCAGCTGCAGTGCAACACCCGCGCCCACACCTACACTGCCAACACTCAAGTAATAATCTTTACAGAGAGACCGAGAGAGAGCGAGAGGGAGGTCAAGTAGAGAGAGAGAGCGAAATTAAGGTCAGCAGCTGCAAATTTCTTGTGGCATTTCAATTGTTTCTTGGCATTCGATGGCAATTTGTACCATTCCAGCCTCTCTCAACTGTAGCAGCTGACCCAATGCATTCCAATTTCTTGTCAGCTCAGCCGGAAAAGTCACGATAACACATCATCGAGTGAGAGCAAGGAACATCCCAAGTGCACATGTATCTTACTTGTATGTGTAAGCCTTGTGCAGATCTGTATATATACCATATAATCTTTGTAAATATCACAGAACTCAAAAACCATTTAATTTTTTACAGATTAGGTTAGGTTGCCCAAATGGGTAATAGTGTACGAGTCAAATAAAACTTTCATAGAAGCTTTCAAGGAAGCGCAGTTGCTCTGCAACCTGATAGATCTAATGTAGACCCTGCTGAGACCTCTAAGGAATACATTACTTTGGCTGAAGTGTTTACCGTACCTTACCTCGAGAAGGTGTCGCCTTGTGTTGCACTTATTTTAACATTCATAGTTGCTGCACATACTGACCTTCCTCTGTGTCTCGGGCTATAACACAGAGACCCTTACTCACTATTCCTCCTATGCTCTTTGCCTACAGTAGTCCTGTGAAGATTCTCCCTGAGTTGTTACTCAGCTTTAATATCTGTTTAGACCTCTTGAGCTTAAAGCAGCTTCGATTGTCAACTTATATGCAGATCTTTGTCTTCTCTCATCTTGAATACTACCTGATAGTGCTGCTAACTATGCCGCAAAGAGCTCTGCAGTCCCCATCATTATTATACCCTTTGACCATTGAAAATGGTCAAAAAAAGGGTATTCTAACTTTGTGCAAATGTATGTAACAGGCAGAAGGAGGCGTAGGAGACTCCAAAAAGTACAAATATTCTTGCTCAGGATCACTAGCCAAGTCGATTAAGCCATGTCTGTCTGTCTGTCCGGCTGTCCAGATGAACACACAGATCACAGCTGCATGCATTTTTTGCATTCAATCGTATCAATATCGGCAATATCGTACAATTATGGACTCTTAACGTTTAAAAAAAGTTCGAAGGGTATCCCACTGTCGCGTGCCGCTCGACTGTTGCTCTTGTTTTTATATAACTTATCCTTAGCTACGCCCGGACACCTTTTCGATATGAAAATCTTCTCCGATACACAAAAAAATTGTCGAAACTTGCAGCACACATTCATTTGGCAAAAAGAATTCCTTATGAAAAACTAAACTAACCTTAAACAAAATACGAGTCAGATGTCACAACCAAAGCCAATTGAATGAGATTCCCTGTTGGAACGAACTCACGCAAGGTGCAAGCCGAAGCTGGGCGCAACATGATCAAATTTAAGTTTGGCCATCAATGGGGCTTACGAGGCACCATCGCCGAGAGAAACTATGCTGTGTGGGCCCCATAGGAAGAGGCGGGGCCCAGCTGTGGCGCTGCCACTTCAGAATGCCCATCAATTTGAAACTTAATCTTGCCGCACAAATAAGCCGCGCCAAAAGTTAAGACCTGAAGCTGGCGTTGTTGCCGGGGCTGGCCAACAAATGACTTGAAGGTGGGGCAAGAAGAACAGCAGCAGGAGACAGGGCAGGAGGAGACAGGGCAGAAGGAGGAGGGGCAGCAGAAGCAGCTGAGTCCTGCAACTGGAAACTGGGAGTAGCGCTATTGTATGCAAACAATTTACAGCGCAAAGGCAGGACAGAAGGGAAAGCAAGGGGGTGGGGGGAGAATGATAGGCAGTGTTAGCAAGTGAGCGAGAGAGAGAGAGGGGGAGGCAAAAGAAATATGTAGACCAAGCGAAGGCGGACGAAAAAATGAGATTGAGTTGAGCAGAATGAGCTGAATGAGCATGAAAAACTAGGCGCCGTCTCATGCATAAAACTCAAAATTAAAACAAGCAAAGAAAGCTACAGTGGAGCTTGCTCGACTCTCAGCTACCCTACAACAAGTAGCTCACAGCTTTGACAGCCTTAGGCTATCTTATTAAGTCGATTAAATCAAGCGTAGGCGTGGTACTCCTTATTTGAACTGACCTTTATATGTGCAACGCATGCAGGAATTATCTTGCAAAATTTCTTGTCTCTACCTTTAATAATGCCTGAGTTAACTGCGCTCACACAGACAGCGAGACTTCAACTCGAGTGCATACTCCCCTAAGTTTGCCTGTTACATATACTAATATACAGTTTTTTGACCAGGGGTATTATGAAAATGAAATACAAGGCGCAGCTACGAAAAAAGAAATACGGAACAGCAGCAACAATGGAAAGAAGGCAACGCAACAATGGGGAGAGCAGAAAAAAAACAGCAGCAGCAGGACAAAGCGGAGAATGGAAATGTGTGCGTGTGTGTGTGTGTGTGTGGAGCGGCGCAATAGATGGACAGACCCATCAGGGATAATTGAAATTCGCCGCAACGTCAAAACTGCGTCTGAACGTTCCGTGGGGTAGAAAAACTATAGCATACTTGCAGGCGCCAAATAGAACGCCGATTTTGGTTGGTGAGCAGAGCTTAACTTGGTCATCTGGCAAAGATTTGCGCAGCTCATTAATCGCTCCACGCTTCTCTCTCCAATAAAGCTACCCTGTTTTGTTATGTATACCCTGTAAAAAGGTGTTGGAAGACTTACTATAAATCTGTGTTTCAAATGGATTTTTCTTGAGGCAATGTACAACATAAAATAATTCATTTAAAATACATTCAGCCCAAATTTGATTTGTTCTCTTTGGTTGGTGACTCTGTCGCGCTCTTGCCGCGTTATACAACACTCTTTTATCAATGGGAATATCGACAGGGCTATGGATAAATTAATAAAATAAAGCAGGGTGTAACGACTAAGATCGCACTTGAATACTCGTGTTTATCTACAGGGTATTCAAGTATCAAGGCAGAACTCAAGTCTCTGTTTTTTGCAGCTTCGACTTGAGCTTCGTTTCTTTGCTTTCCTCCGAACTTGCGGCAACTTGAGGTATAATTCTTGCTGCACAATCTGAAGTGGACAAGTTCAAGTGGCGTTTGCTGTGTGGCAGAAAAATATTATTGCATACCATGCGGGATGGGGCGGCATTGAACCTTAAGTGGCAATTACCAGAGAGGCTGCCACTTGAGGCAAGTCCAAGGCAAACGGACTGCTACAATTAAGTTAATTAGTAAGCGAAATAAAAAGAAGCTAAGGCTGGCACAAAAAACAGGCACATTAACTACCTTAAATGCTGGCTCTACCTGGCTCGGCTACAGTCCCCACACCTACCCCTCCCCTCCCCCTCTCCCTCTACCACTCACGCAGTCCATTAACAGTAGCTGCCCCTACCCCCAATTGGCTGTTGTCTGTTTTCTCATGTCTGTTTTGTGTTTTGTGCTTTCTGTTGTATGTTTTGTCTTGTGCTTCTTGTCTGCCTTCTGTTTTGGCTGCTCTCCGTGCGCAATTAACTTGATTGCGCCTATAAATATGCAGCACTTGGCTGTGATTATTGCACGCGCGCGTCTTTTCATTTGCCCAGCCTTTGTACTCCCCTCTCTCTCTCTCTTCAACAGTCCCTGCCCGTCCCTTCACACTGTGCGTATTTTGCATGAGGCCCCTAAGCCTAAAAGTATGCACTAATTGCTATTCTTGCCGTCTGATTGCGTCCGCCGCAAAGAACCTTTCTCCCTCTTCCTCTCTGTCTACTCATCTGAGTGTCTCTCTTTCCTTTTTACTGTCCCCTTGCTCGCTTCTCCTCTTAACACTTTTCGTCCCTCCTCCTCCTCTTCTTGTTCTTGCATATTTATGCTGCCTCTTGTCTTGTTTTGAGTTGTCTTTTGCTTAAGTGGTTTTTATGCCGAATTTATCAAGCTTAAGACATTTTCATTTCTTTTCTTTTGTTTTCATTTGTTTTCTTTATTTTCCCACTTTCCGCCTCCACTTCCATTATCCATCTACATTTTTATTTGCATATTTCACCGTCTTTTCTTTATTTTCTGTGTTTCATTCCATTTCATTCCCGGCTCAAATATTATTTATGTACGAATTACGAATTAATGATGAGTATTCTTTCATATTGTAAAATTATTTTTTATTTATCGATTAAGTTTCTTTTGTCTCATTAATTTTAGTAAATATCATTCATTTTATTCAATATCATTCATTTTATTTCATTATATTCATTTTATTTCATTGAATTTATTTTACTTCATTTAATTCATTTTATTCCTTTCATTCACTGCATTTTATTTAAGTCATCATATTTTCTGTTATTTGTTTTATATAAAATCATTCGCTTGAATTCATTTCATTCTTTTAATTTCATATTATTTATTTAATTTCATTTCAATGAATTACTTTTATTTTATTGATTTAATTTAATTTCATTAATTTTTTTTGTTTCGTTCTATTCATTCTATTTAATTTCATTAATTCTATTAAATTTTTTTATGTCTTTATAATTAAATTCATTTAATTTCAACTCATTTCATTTGATGTCATTCATTTTAATTTATTTTATTTTATTTGATTTTATTCATTTAATTACATTTCATTCACTTGATTTCTTTTCATTCGTTTCATTCGCTTTCATTCCATTTAGAAAAGTTGCTTGCATTGAAACCAATCTGTTTCATTCCACTTTAATTTTAATAAATTTTCTCTTGTTGCTTTCTTTATTCATTCTCCTTCTGTTTCCTTTCCGTTTTATTCTTCTTCAAGGAAACTAAATGAAAAATCAATTGACCAATTTTAATTGGAAATTCGTTCCACTTGTTTCATTGCCATGCGTTCCTTATCAGCCTCAGGCCAACAATCGAGCAACTGTCGTTGCAAACTGCCTCTGCATATTTTGTTCATTCTTCTGTTCCTGCTCTTCTGCGTGCTCATCCTTTCCGCCTCCCCCTGCTATCTTTTGCTCTGCTCTTATGTTTGCACCTCCTTCTAATGCTCCTCCTGCTGCTTATCTTGCTCCTCTCCTTGCTTTCAGTTCCTAATTCTTCTCTTCCTACTTCTCTTCTTGCTCTATGCCTTGTTCCCGTACCTCCCCCCTTCTCCCCTTCCCCTGCTCCTGTGCCGACAATCGGCTTAGTCTTTTGCCCTGCCGCGGGCCAAGCAAACTAAAAATGGGCGTGACAGCAGACTAACTAGCAGCAGCAGAAGGAGCAGCAGCAGCAGGCATTGTTACTCCTTTTCTTGGCTGCTGCTCCGTCTGTCCCGCCCAGCCTTCCCCCTCTATGCATCCCCATCCCCATTGGCTTCTCCCTTGGCAGCTGTCTATTGTCTACTGTCTGTCATCCCGTTCGTCTGGCTGCCGTTGTTAATCTTTAACCTGAGTTCTAATCCGTGCGTCATGATTGAAAGCAGCTGCAGAGCGTGTTGCGTGTTCCGCCTGCCTTCACGTAAAGCATCGAGAGGCGGGAGGGAGCAGGGGGGGAAAGGAGTGTTGCACGATGTCTTATGCGTTGCTTGAATGTGGAAACGATGAGCGACAAACGCGGCGCATGATGAACACATTGACGAGAGGATTGTCATTGTTGTTGTTATTCTTCTCTCTTGTTGTTGTTGCTGGTGCTGCTGCCTGTGGTTGCTGGTGAAGCTAATCTGATTGCCATGATGTACTTGCCTCATGCCAATTTGTGTCAATTTGCTGAAGTTTTGCGCGCGCTGCACTGCGTCACTTAAGCGCACGCCGTGTGGCAACTTTAAAGTTGCCACAAAGTTCGCCTTAAGCGTTTTATGCGCTGCCATTAAACGCTTCCGGCCAGGGGGGGAGGGGGGCACAGGTGGTACAGGGCGCTGGGGCGCATCTAATTAGCCTCAGCTCAGTTTTGCTGCGACCCAATCAAGTTGCAAGTTGCACCTGGCGTCGCCCTTGCCACAGTTGCATAATGAGCGCGCACTGCGTGCGCTGCCTTTCCAAGTGTCTTCGCCTGCTGCCGCTGCTGTTGTTGTCTGTGTGTTTGTGTGTGTGCGTGTGTGCATGCTTTGAGCGGGTTAATGAGGCTGAGGAACCTTAACCCATGTTAGCCTACTTTTCGCCCGCGGCGTGTGGCTTTTTTTTGCCGCTTCATACTTGACCCAAAGCAAACTGAAGTGCACCGAAAACAGGCCGAATACATGAAAACATGTATGTAGAATATATGAATACCACACATATTCACTTTGCATATAGTTGCGGCCTTCGTGCAATTGACACCAACTGCCAGCGGGCAACACTTTGTTGCATGCCAAAATGGCAAAATGTTTGCGCATAGAACATGAAATTATAATGAAAACCAAACCATGTTTCCTTTTTCCCATTTGTCGCTGTTGTGAAATGCAACCAACTGCGGTACAGACGACTATTAAAATGTGTATATATATAGTATATATAAGCACACACATGTGTATATATGTATATATGCATGCGTATACATAGTGAGAGCCGATGCAAAAGTTTGTTTGCTTGCTGGAAAACTTTTATGGCAGCTCAAGGGCGATTTAATATTGAAATGTTGTGAATGCTTTGACTAAATTTCATAAGTATTGAAGAATTATATCGTGTTGATATATATAAAGGGATTGTTTACTCAGCCGAACTTATACTCTGTGCACAGAAATGCAGACAGAAAGACGGTCCGAGACACAGACAGACAACCATAATATTTGATAAAGAGACGACAGACGTACATACAGAGAGATAAAGAGACATACAGACAGACAGACATACATACAGACAGACAGACATACAGACATACAGACATACAGACATACAGACATACAGACATACAGACATACAGACATACAGACATACAGACATACAGACATACAGACATACAGACATACAGACATACAGACATACAGACATACAGACATACAGACATACAGACATACAGACAGACATACAGACAGACATACAGACAGACATACAGACATACAGACAGACATACAGACAGACATACAGACATACAGACAGACATACAGACAGACATACATACAGACATACAGACAGAAATACAGACAAACATACAGACAGACATACAGAAATACAGACATACAGACAGACATACAGACAGACACACAGACAGACATACAGACAGACATACAGACATACAGACAGACAGACAGACATGCATACAGACAGACATACAGACAGACAGACATTCAGACAGACAGACATACAGACAGACATACAGACAGACAGACATACAGACAGACATACAGACAGACATACAGATAGACATACAGACAGACATACAGACAGACAGACAGACATGCATACAGATAGACATACAGACAGACAGACATTCAGACAGACAGACAGACATACAGACAGACATACAGACAGACAGACATACAGACAGACATACAGACAGACATACAGATAGACATACAGACAGACATACAGACAGGCATACAGACAGACATACAGACATACAGACAGACATACAGACAGACATACAGACAGACATACAGACAGACATACAGACAGACATACAGACATACAGACAGACATACAGACAGACATACAGACATACAGACAGACATACAGACAGACATACAGACAGACATACAGACAGACATACAGACAGACATACAGACAGACATACAGACAGACATACAGACAGACATACAGACAGACATACAGACAGACATACAGACAGACATACAGACAGACATACAGACAGACATACAGACAGACATACAGACAGACATACAGACAGACATACAGACAGACATACAGACAGACATACAGACAGACATACAGACAGACATACAGACAGACATACAGACAGACATACAGACAGACATACAGACAGACATACAGACAGACATACAGACAGACATACAGACAGACATACAGACAGACATACAGACAGACATACAGACAGACATATAGACAGACATACAGACAGACATTCAGACAGACATTCAGACAGACATACAGACAGACATACAAGCGGACGCCTTCTAATCGCAGTTAGAATATCAAAAATTAAATTTTCTTAAAGTTCTTAAAAAATATCTTTTAATCAAAAGAGAAAACCAACACTTAAATAAAAAATATATCAAATAATTATCATACACACATATATGACATACCCGATGCAATAAAAAATGAATAATGTTTTTAAAGTCTATATTATCTATTATATTGAAATGAAAATCTGCGTATTTATTCAGGATCGATCCAGAAAACTGACTAGAAACTCCTCTCAAATCTGATTGAAATCACAGCTTTATAAATGATGCTGTCATTCCTTGCCAAATTATAAAACCATAGTAAATAAAGTACAACAACGCTTAGTACACCTAATATGCGCACAGTAATAAACTATCAAATAATAGTTTGCCATCATGCAGTGCAAACACTGTGTGCACCACGCGGCGTATGCGCGATTTTCTCTGCGCTTCTCTAATTAAAATTGCCATAGCTTGACGGTGGCGACAGAGAGACGCGACGCGAGGCGAGTTTAAAACAAATAAAAAGCGCACGTGCTACGCGTCATTTGCAGTTGGTTTTTCATCGTGCCACACCCCCCACTCACGCCCATTTGTATGCGTATCCCTCTGCCGCTGCCCTCTTCTTCAGATTTCCATTCGCAATTTGAAATTGTAAGCAGCTGTTGCCAGTGGGGAGACGCAGAGCAGTGGGGGCGTACAGATGCAGAAGGGGTGAGAGGGGGAATGGGAAAGGGAGGGGAAAGCCAGGTTGCATTATGCAAATGTGTTAGCCATTCGATTTGATGGGCGCACTCATAAATGTAATTATATAATGCACTCGGCGCTCAACTACAATAAAATGCATTCGATCTATGAGGCGCGAATCGCATACTCCATAAGGAGGTGTGGCAGGGAGAGAGAGAGAGAGAGAGACAGAGCGAGGGAGGGAGTGTAAAAAAGAGATTAACATAAATGCATTTATTTATGTTTTATTCATAATGCCGTCGCGTTGTAGTCGACGCACTGAACGAGCTGCGTTTAATTTTCGTATTAATTAAAACTGTAATTAATTTCGCCATTTTATTTAACTATTCATTACAAGTGGCCCCCGCGGCGACATCTATTACAGGCAGGGGGTAGTAGGAGAGGGGGAAAGAGAGTAGAAATTGTGTAGAAGAATGGGAAGCAGGGAGAGTCCAATTATATTGTATAAACATTAAGGGAAACTGAAAGATCCACTTTAAATGATATATATAAATATATATTAGTAAGTTACATATGTATATATATATATATGTTCAATAAATCGAATTCACTTTATGTGCTTTTCAGTATTAGTCGGTATAGCATATATGTTATTCTTGATCAATAACCCGATTTAACTTCTTTTTTCAGTCTTATTTGCCTATACCCGTACTTCTTTTATATTTCCTTGAGCTTCAAACTGATGTAAGATGTTAGCACTAATTTAAGAGGTTGTGTATATATATGTAGTATATATTCTTGATCAATAATCAGACTTTACATATATTTGCCGTCTTATTTACATTTCTGCTTACTTCTTTACCACAGATTTAGCTTTTCTCGAGCTTAAAACTGTAGTGAGCTGTTAGCTGTACATTAAGAGATGATGTATATATATGTAGTATATGTTCTTGATCAATAACTCGATTGGGGGAGGCTTCTTCAATCTTTAATCTCTTAAGTAATACATTTTGGTATATCTGCTATATATTCATGTTCTCTAAACTGAACTTACTTTATTACTGGATTAACTGATCGTGAAGAAACCTTCTGCCTTGTTACGAAATATTTCATATCTTATAGGTTTCCCTTATTGAATGATTTATCATTAATATATCACGCCACGCTGCTGTCACTAGCTCTGAGACTGCTGTCAGGCGATAATCGAAGCAATCCAAACAGTCTAGACAGTCTAAACATCAAACTCAGACAGTGTGTTTCGAGGGGCTAAACATTTCTAATCAAAGCAGTTGGCAATACGGTTGTAATCGCAACTGAGAAGAGAGTGCAACAACGAAAACAACTGTGTATAAACAAAGTGAAGCGGCATAAAAGCCAATTGAACATTGACGAGAGTTTTCAGTGCATTGCGATCGATAATGACGGCCAGAGTTGTCTTATCGTTTGTGCTGGACGTCTTCAGGTGCCGCAAATCGATTCTGCGTCAGTCAAACAAGGCTAATCAATCGAATTTCGGTTCAGATTATAGTCTCAAAACCGTCGAGGCGAAGCCAGAAGGTCTTGTTGGGGTTGATCTTGTTGTTGGTCTGCCGACTAAGTCGGAGTTGCAGCTAGAGTTGCCGCAAGAGCCAGAGAAAGAGCTACAGTTCGCAATGGAAAAGGTCGAGGCACAACAAGGAACGCAGCAGAGGGCGCAGGAGAGGGGAGAGAGCGATAGTGACAGCGATGTGTACAAGGATGCCGATAACAGTATCTCCAAGGAAAGTCTTAAAGATGCTGCTAACGATAAAGACATCTACAATGATGTGGAAATCGATAGCGATAATGATAACGACGAATTTGGCTATGATGATCCACGTCTGCCCGAAATGTTCATTTAGGCTCAGTGTGTGGGAATGTATTGGCGTGTGTGTGTGTGTAAGGAGGGGTGTATGTGAAAGGATGTGTGTGTTTGTAAAGGTGTGTCTGTGGCGGTGTGTGTGTGTGTGTGCGAGGGTGTGTGTCTGTTCGTGTGCGTGTTATTTACTTATTTAGTTGAGCTCGTTTAACAAATTTGCATTATTTACAAAAAGCAAATGGCCAAAAATTAATCAGAGCCAAAAATGACATAATTACCAGACGGCAACAACAGCAGCAGCAACAACAACAACAACAGCAATAGCAGCAACAACAACAGCAACAGTCGCAATAAAATTCAATTACAATAATTTTTAATTAACTTTTTGCAATTAACGCAAGGCGAGGCAACTGGCGCTGAGGCACAAAGCAAACCAGCTCGACCAGCGGATACCCTGGCACAACTAGACTCGATGAGAGCTTGTAGATTTAAATATATATTTAATATAAAATAATTCATTATAATTAGCATTCTAGAAAATTTAATTTAATTCAGTTTAATTTAATTAAAGTAGAATTTAATTTTAATTTTTAACTGTTTTCTTTCTACAATACTCCCTACTCGCAAGACTCACACGCGGGGTATGATAAATAAACAAAGCAATGGCAAAAAAGAGCAAATCGTACAGATGATAGAGTGACGGGGCTGTGGGGAGGGGGTTGTAGGGGAAGGAGAAGGGGTATAAATAAACATAAATGAAATGTCTAGAAATTTAATAGCACGACAAATTAATCCACATGTCAATGAGCTAACAAAGCCTTTGGCCGCACCCAATTGTAATTGCAATTGTGTAACTTGTACAACAACAACGGCAACAACAAGTGCAACAATCCCTACTAAATATTGCATGATATTAAATAACCAAATAAACCTCATGCTCGCGAGATAAGCCTTAAATTACAATGAACAAAGAGTGAACTATTGAATAAATAACATATGAGTTATTTACAAATATTTGTTTATCTGACTGATTCGGATACAATTACCAGATAAATAACACGGTCAATCGAACAGATTTAAGTAAGCCCCTTTTCTGATATACTTGTAGAATAGTGATAAAAAAAAATCCCTTTGACTTAGCAAGTTAAATGTACGAGCTGCTTATACGTTTCTCCCATTCAATGTATCCAGAAAAGGGTTAACTATATGTGTGTAAGAATGTAACAGGCAGAAGGAGACGTAGGAGATCCCAAAAAGTATACGAGGTGTTTTCAAAAAGTAAGCTGACTGACTCAAAAATCGCGGGCAATGTACTTTCAATTATAATCGATATTTACCGATTGTCTTGTTATATTGGTACTCTCTTCCCGAACATCTGTACCAAGCTTCAAGTGGACAGCATTTTTGTTTGGTTGTGAGAGGCGATTTTTGTTCCAAAATTGCTAAATTTTGACCAAAAGAACCGTCGCATGAGCGATCGCTCGAGAGCTGTTGAATGACGTCAACGATAACCAAGATTTACTCAAAAGGTCGTAACTGTTGACGAATCATGGGTATATGGTTATGATATCGAAACCAGAGTCCAATCGCCCCAATGAAAGAGCCAGGTAAGCCAAGACCGAAAAAACAAGCACGCCAAGTTTCATAATTGTTTTTCCACATAATCGATAATCGAAAGTACGTTGCCCGCGATATTTTTATCAGTTATTTTACTTGTTATATATATTCTTGCTCAGCTTAGTCGATGAGCGTCTTTCTGTCTGTATGAACATCAAGATCTCAGCTATTAAGAGAACTAAAGACTTCAAATTTGGTATGAAGATTTCTCTAACAAGTGCGCGGATAAATGTTATTTAAAATATCGGATGACATGCCTACCGCCTTCGCAAATTTGTCTTCTTGTTGTATCAAGCAAACTAACCAAGTCAAAACTTGCTGCTTTCTTATATTTATATATTTAATAAGAAAACTAAACTCCATTTCAATCTTCATACTTGTATTTGCTTTACATATAACCAAATGTTCTTTACCTCAACTTTGTTTAATTGTGTGCATCATGAGCGATGATGACAACCCTAGTGCACACACTCAACTCAACTGGCATGTTTGTCTGTAACTGCCATTTCTCTTCCCCCTTTGGCTCCATCTCAAACTCTATTTATATCTTTATCTGCTCAGTAACATAACCAAATGTTCGCCCACATCTCGCAGTCATTCGCTGCAATCACATGTCCATCTCTCGCTCCATCCCTGGTCCGTCCCTCCATCAGACTATTCATCTGTCTGTCCTTCCGTTTGTCTGTGCGAAATTGCATTCGTGGTGGGCAAATTAGATTTGTGTACAAACAGCTTTCGTTCCCGTTGAAGAGTTTTCCCATCTTCCTCCTTTCCACCTTTCCCCCCGCCCCCTTTACCACCTTCTTCAGCCAGAGGCGTCAGCAGGGAAAGGTGCCGAGTGAGGGTGAGAGAAAGAGATAGAGAGATATCCAGAGACGACTTGGTAGAAACATTTTACATGAGGCTCGCAATGACCGATCAATTTTTCATGACCTAACGAAAAATTCATTCATATTCTTTACTATCGGTTCACTCGATAGTTTTCAAGCTTGAGCAATTAAAAGAATATTGGTCTGCCTTTGCACCTGAAATCTTGTAATCCTTCTGGTATCGCTTAAAGATTTCATTTTGAAATCTACTTGACATAGTGCTTAAAATCGTTCATACTATCGTTAGAAATCGCATGCAATAATGCTAAAACTTCAATAAAAACCTCTATCATTCACTCGTTTTTAATGCAAATGCGAACTATCGCTGTACTATCGTTCGAAATTGGATGCAATGGTTGCATAATGGAAATCTATCGATGCTAAAACTTCAATAAAACATTCCATCATTCACTCGTTTTACCATCGAACTATCGCTGTACTATCGTTCAAATGGGATGCAATGGTTTTGCATAAATGGAAATGTATCGATGCTAAAACTTCAAAAAACACTCCATCATTCACTCGTTTTACTATCGATAGTTACACATGCGAAACTTTTTAATGTAAATCCGAACTATCGCTGTACTATCGTTAGAAATAGCATGCAATAGTTTTGCATAAACGGAAATGTATCGATGCTAAAACTTCAAAAAAAAACCCTTCATCATTATCTCGTGCTACTATCGATAGTTAAACATGCGATAGTTTTTAATGTAAATGCGAACTATCGCTTTCCAAACAGCTTCTTATTAAGCGTGCCCCCTGCAGACACCTCTGCCCCGTGCCATGCCCCCAACATGTGCATAGTTTGTGGCAAACAACAACAACAGGAGCAGGAGCAGCACGTGGTACAAGGTGAGGCAATTAAGGCAAAACGTAGCTGCTTAAAGCGGCGAGTTGGCCTGGTCAAAAGATCTAATTAACTTGCCAATTGGCAGGCCGCATCGAGCTGGCCAAGTTGGGCCTATAATTAAACAGCCAAAGGCAACAATTTCTTTGTTTGCGTGTGTGTGTGTGTGAGTGTGTGCATGTTTATGTATTTGCCACGCAGTTGGAACACACCTTGCCACAACAACAGGACAACGGCAGGAACAACAGCAATCGCTACCCCTATCAAGTGGCAAGTGGCAAGTGGCAACTTGCCGCTGCCCCGCCCAAACACGCACACGCATGTGTAGCTGCCCCCCCTTCCCGCGCACAGAAGTTTATCAGCCGAGCAAGTTAGGAATCTAATCCATTAGCTTTGCGGCCTCCAACTCCTCCTCCAGCTCCGCCACAGCACGGGAGCTGCTCACAATATTGATGAGTCTCGTTGCTTGCCTCGATTTGTTTATCAATTCGCACTTTAATCGCCAGTCTCGCCATAACTATTTATATCTTTGATCGCCATTCCTCTCCCGCTTTCGCCCTCGCACCCGCTCCCGTTTCTGTTCCCGTTCCTGTTTCTGTTCCTCTTGCTGCTCCTGTTCCGGTTCCCGTTCCCGTGCCTTTTCGCGCTCCTTTTCGGAATCGTCCAGTATCCGATCGGCCCGTTCCATGGCGCGATACGTGATGCGGCTGTCCCAGTTGGAGATAATGTCGCCGACACTGTCATTGGACACAGAGGAGGTGTTGCGGGTGTGCCGCGTGCGGGATTTGCTGCTGCGGTGTCGCTGCTGTCGCCTATTCGCTTCGAACTCGTCGCGCTCCTCACCGGGCGCAGCTCGGGTGCAGCTGAAGAAGCTGTTCAACTTGGTGCACATCGCAAGCGCAACTGTGTTGCAAGCCACAATCTACAGCAGCTTTTATCTCCAGATAAGATATATATATATATGCATAGAGTGTATAATCTGTCTGATTGCAATCCAGTTGATGGACAGCTGTTTCTCTTTCCTCTGCGCTTGCTGCGTCAGCGCCTGTCGCCGCAGTGCGCCTCGAACATTGCCATGTGGTGCAACATTGTGAGTCGCCTCTGGCGCTTCTGCTGCTGCATTGGATCCCACAAGGAGGCTCAGCTTACGCGAAGTGCCGCCTCCACACTCACCCTGGATATAGTCATCGTCGACGAGGATCTGCAGCAGAACAGTCCCTTGACCAATGCACTCGAAATGAGTCCCATCAGCCCCTGGCCCAACCTGATGGTGCTCTAGTTACATCTAAAATCCGTACAGAGTGCAATATATAATCCATATATCATATATTTAAAGTGCAATAAACAAGCTTAACTAACCCGGAAAGAGTTATCTTTGTTGTCCACTTGATTAGCTTCGCATGAGACTCGCTGACAATGTTCGCGAATTATGCCAAGTTATTATTCGAAGAGCACTCAGCACTTGAAGCAACTACTCAAAAGTGAAGCAGCTGATTTCCTAAGGGGTGCTTAAGAGACTCATTCGAAAAGAAAGTACAATTATTTTCTGCAAGATACTTTTCGTTATTCAAAAAAGCGTTTCGTAGGCAATTGATAGAGGCTCAGTTGGTGGAACTTTCACGAGAATCTCTTAGAATTCTCTCGGTATAGAATTCTGAAGATATAGATGAAAATCTAGTCGTTATCGAGTTGTTAAAAATTTTATTTACAGAAAGAAAATTATCTTAACTTAATTGAGAATTTTATTAACAAAAGGGATATCAAAAGTCATTCGAGAAACCTTAAAATACACAATCTACAGGAAAAGATGTATCTTAAGTTACTCGCCAGGTCAATCTGTAAAAGTAGATATTTCTAATCCTAATCCAGAACTCTCTGACATTTCTTCTGTAGTAGGAGAAATATCTAATATTAATGGGAAATCATTTCAAATTCACTCTATTAAAAGAGAAATATTGTTAACTAATCGATAGTTCATTTGAATACACTCTGTAGAAAGAGAAATAAATTGAGAAATATCTAAACTTTACCAAGAATTCTTTAAAAATCCTAATGATTAGGAAATATAAATTAATCGAACCCAGAATCCAATGGAGTTCCAACTCTAGGCGAAGAAAAATTTTAACTTTATCAAAAATTCATTAAAATTTTATCTTTAGAAGAGGAAATTTCTCTTTCCAGAAGGAACCTTTTAATTTTAATAATTTATTCCTATATCTTAAAAAAAAAAATATCTAGAGAATACCCTTAAAGGAACCATCTTCATAATTTCGCTTCAGCATCCGCTTCTTTCTTCTTTTCCCAACGAAAGAGTTATTAACAAGAATTATCCTTTAACCCGCATCAAATTGCAGACAGTCTCTCTGCCTCAAGGACATTATAAGAGTATTTGGCCCTTGGCCCCTTCTACAATCGAGTATCGAGCTCAAGATAAGGTTACCATGCAGTTCAAGGGAGGTGTGGCAGATGGGCTGTGGTGTGCGGGGTGCGGGTGTGGCCAGGCCACTCAACACAACGTAACCTAATCAGCGAGAGGCACTTGAATTCGATGCGAACCATTATCGCAGGCAATTTGAACTTGCCCACCTTCTGTGACTCCATCTGCCATGTCAAGCTGACGACTCTATGACTTCCGATGGGCCACGCCTACCACCCACAACCCCCTCCGACAGCACTCGCCTTCTTTCACATTTTCAGCTTCCGCTGTTTATGTTATGGCCATGAGAGATGAGATGAGCTGAGCTGAGATGAGATGAGAGCTCTCATATTTTGGCATCCATCAATCAATGGGGAAGGAGGTGAAGGAGCTGGAGACGTTGGAGGAGGCGAAGCAGAAGCAGAATGCTCGAGGCTGGCCCTGTGAATGGCCACTTAAATGCCATAAAAAGCGGAAATTAATGCACTGAAAGCATTCAAATGGCAAAGCAGTCAAAGGGATGGCAAGGGGGCAAGTTAAGGGGGAGAGGGGAAGAGGGGGGCAGAGTCAGTCAGGGTAAGTCTTTAACGTTGATGCTCGATGAAGCTCGCGGGCTCCATTCGGGTGATTAATTGATGGCATTCCAAGAGAGTCCCCAAAGCGTCGCACACACCCATGGATGAGGATGGGGATGGGGATGAGGACAAGGGGTCTGTGGCACGTTATATCCGTTATGGGCCTGTTAATGGCGACCCATTGAGCAGTTAAAAGTGCGAGATTAGCATTTCCGCCCAGCCAAGGCACGAGCTGCCTTGACAAGTGGCTGCCTCAAGTGGCACGCGGCAAGGTGTGTCGCCCCAAAACAAAACGAAAAGACGCGCCCAGCTCCGATTTGGAATGGCAGCTGAAACTAGCAGACACAGTGGCGCCGTGACCCCTCGCAGTTGGCAGGCCGCACCTGCCACAGCAGCAGCAACTCAACCCTCGCTTCAACCATCCCCCCGCGCCTCGAACTCTCTCGCAAGCTGCCACTCACAGGCAGGCGCTATGAATTGTATTTGCCAGGGCATTATCCTTACTAACCGCAAATCGTCTGTCATTTTCTATGATTGATTGATTGATGTTGATGAAGCAACGATAGAGAGGGAGAGAGGGGGAGGTGCGGGGCAACTGTGGGAGTGAAGGGGCATGGTCCCATCATTCCAAGTGCGGGAGGAGAACTTGGCCTATTGGCAACCACTCATTCTCCACAGCCTCCACTGCCTGAGCTGTAAAGCAATCGATAGTTTGTATACATCGATAGTTTCCGATGTTTAATAGATCTAGGTCATCGATTATTCGCCCAAAAAGTGATATTCAAATTAATTGAAGAAAACAAGTCCAAGCCAAAGCTTTCAGTGAACTTATAGATACCTCAAACAGAAATTACCAACGACTTCTTAGATCAGACTTAGTCGGGACATTGCTGGGATCATGTTTTGATCGTAGCTTGTTCAATCGATTGGTAAAATCTTCGCCTTCCTGTGCAAAAGATTTCAGCTTTCTAAAGTGTACAGTCAGCCCTGGAGAGGGCTACAAAATGTTGTCAATTTTCTCAGTTTCTCCCACTTTTTTAAGAAGAAAACGTTCTAAAACGAAAGACCGCGTCGTAAAGCCCCGCCGCGTACGGCACTCGTGGCGCCATCTGTCGCTCGACTGATGCAACTCAACACACTTACAAAGCTTTACCACTGTCGAATAACGGGAAATTCGAAGCACTCTGGTTCGTGTCTTTGCTGCATTTGGTGACTGTGTCAGCTAAAAGTGCCACCAAAACTTTGAAACAGGATACTCGACAGCTTTCAACGTAAAACGAAAGCTCAAAGTGAAATTTGTTAAGGATAATTACAAAAAATATGTGAATAGATAGAAAGACATAGGAACTGTGTTAACAAATAAATATTTAATTAATAAAAAATTTACGCATGATTCCTGGCTTGCCGCCAAAATTCTATGGGTAATATTAAATAAATAAAATATTAAATAAATATTAAATATTTTTATAAAATACTGTCAACATATTATGGAATTTAGACAACTTCAACATATAATAGTGATCAGTATGATCGCTTAAGATAAAGGCTTTTTTTATGAAATCTTGTATTGTTTTTCAATGTAAAGTTTATTATCAGTAACAATAAACGTTATGTAATTAGTTCAAAATCACGATTTACATATCAACAAAAACAAGAAAGCTTAAGTCGAGTTTACTCGTTTGGTATATACCGCAACCAACCCTTTGTTCTTTTAAATAACTCCTTTTTCTAGTAACTTCTAAGTTAAGCCTACTTTGTATTGCATACTCACAGGCGTCGTCTCTAAAAACTGTACATTCACAAAACATTTTTCCTGAATAAGCTCGCAACCAAATTAACCATTCAAATCATTTAATTTATTATGAAGACTGATATTGAAATACTTATAATACCATTGGAGCCTTTCTATCCTGTCTTTAACAATATTTGTCAAGATGTATCATATGGTTCATAAAGCATCAATCATCCAATTATTATCTTAAGACTCTCTAGGGATCCTTTAAAAATTGTTAAGCTTCCCTTCTTGATAAATAAGCTTGAAAATAATGCATATAAATGATATGTAGTATTAATTTAACAAATGCAATACTTCAGTTATGTTAGACATATTCTTAAGAAACACCAAAAAGTGAAGTTAAATCGCAGTTAACCCCTTATTGCCTTGTGGTTTACGATTATGAACAAACTGAAACCATAAAATGAATATGAACACGCCGCGTGGCGATGAAGCTAGCCACTCGATTATTTGCACATGATTGGAGTCGTTTAAGTAACATGCAGAGCATACACCCCTGGAACACCCCACTCTATCTCTCTCCCTCTCTCTTACACACACTAATGTTTAATCCACTAACGGTTGTTTCTTTTTTCGCCTTTCTTGCAGTTAACGGAGCTCGAACAGCGCGTCATCGAAGCGGAAGAACGCGCCGAGGAAGCTGAAGATAAGGTAAGTCATTAAATGACTGACAACGGCAGCAGCCTCTGCCCCTTCCCCTGTGGGGCGTTGAAACAAGGGTGAAATGCTGCAGATACCACGTCCAGACGGGGGCCAGACAGCAGCAGAAGTCAACCTCATTAGAAGGCGGTTTAAAGCGTTTAAGCATTTGCATGACAATGCCAGAGTCCGGCTAATAGCTAAAGCTATATACAATACATATAGTGAAGGTTTTTTCTATTTCCCATCAACTTTTCCCCGAGCAGAATGCTGTGCCCAGACACGGTTAACGGTACATGGTGCAGAGTTCCACAATACATAAATCGACTTCCGCTCCAGAACCACCGGAAATACACATTAATGCAAGGCAGCGTGGCACCCTGACACCCTTCGTCCCCTGCCTGGCTGCAAAGTTCGTGTGGTTGCAAGCAATGCGAAGCTTTGTTGCCCCCCTCCTCCCCCTCTCCCGTCTCTCTGCCCTTCCCTAGATGTAATGAAACTACCCTCGTGCATGCGACAACAACAAGGAACAAGAAGCAAAGCCACCCACGCAATACTCACGCACCACAGATCCCCAGTGCCTCCCCCTCCCCATGGAGTGGGTTTTCAATATCAAATGCGCATTGTTTGCATTAACAAGTCCCTTGGGGGTTGTTGTTGTTGTTGTTGTTGTTGTTGCTGTTGTTGGCTTTGGCCACGCAACACCCCGAAAAGCGGACGAGATGCAAATATTTGCCAAGCAGGTTTATCTCTCTCTCTCAGATCCCTTTGGAGTTGAGCCATAGGCCTTTGGCTCTGGCTTTACCGTTACCGTTGGCAACCACTGTGACAAATTGAATTCTTGTTACTCTGTTTGCGCCGAGATTAAATTCATGTCCAAACACGTGCGCATTGTTAACTAGCTGCAAACCGGGCCAAGGGCAAGGGCAGCCCCCTTTGCTGAGCACAGCAACCCTTCGTAGGTCTTTCAACAACCTGAAGAATTTGCTAGAACAGACAATCCTGTTGCGGGTGCTACAATTAGTCGCCCCTTTCCTCTTTTTGCCAACCCCATCCTCGCCTTCTGCTGAATATTATTACGCTCATTAGAACTATTAGTCTGTGATTGGTGTAAATAGACTTGCCCAAAAGAGAGTTAAAGAGTTCTGGGCCTATATTTTAAAAGAAAGAGAGAAGAATGCTTGCGGATTACTTAAAGAAGTGAACACAGTAGGCCAAAAAAAGTGTATATATTCTTGCTCAGGATCACTAGCTGAGCCGATTAAGCCATGTTTGTCTGTCTGTCCGGATGTCCAGATGTCCGGATGACCAGATGAAGACACAGATCCCAGCTATTATAAAAGCTAGAGACACCAAATTTGACATGAAGGTTTCTGTTGACCAGGCGCAGATGAAGTTTATTTCAAATGTTGGATGCCACGCCCACCGCCCCTGCAAATCAATAATTTAATCATTTAAGTTGATATACAAGATACAACATTCTGAGTAAATACTTAGCTAATTATAATACCAACATAACGTCATAATTTCAATCCGATCGGATAAAAAGAACAGACAGTTATTAAACTAAAACCTTGTTCGCTATGATTTTGTATACAGACCAGCAAGCTGTGACGCCATTGCAATGCTCATGTAGGAAAAAAATAGGAAAGAGAATGCGAGCGCGTAGCGCCATCTGTCGTTCTTCTCTTTTTTTCCATGCTCACGTATATTTTGCTTTTAATCGCACACACATACATACATTTGACCAATGAAATGCTACACGCATATACACGTATTCATACACAGACGCATGTAAAGGCTTATGTTACGATATTTCTATTAAGTAGAAGTATCGTACAATTATTGACTCCTTACATTTCAAAAAGGTCAAAGGGTATCCCACTGTCGCGTGCCGCTCGGCTGTTGCTCTTGTTTATGTATCAAAAGAATGAAGAAACAGTGGCTAAAGAGCAAAGGACCAGGAGAAGGGAGTTTCTCTTCAACTTTCCATAACCTTAACACAATCATAATTTTAAAAGGTTATGATCAATTCTAGTCCAACTCAATTTAGTCACTTAGTATTTCGAAGTAAGCATGATATAATCAAGCAGATCATTTCAGACATTCGGGAATTTATTTTAAATTTTTATCTTAAATAATTACTTTTTAAAATGTCTGATAACTTAATAATTGAATAAGGAAAAACCAATGAAGGATACATGGCTTCAAAATGCGCTTTTCATAATTCCAAACAAAATTGTATGTAAAATACACACACTCCTTGCATTTCTATAAACTCGGGGAACCCCCTGGTTGTCTACTGCCAATCGGATTAATTAATCATTAAATGGAAAGAAAGTAAACATCGGCGCACTTAGCCATGCCTCAACGCCGGCAATTAAGTGCAAGCCTCCGCTTCCTCTTTTCTTCACCAGAAGGGAAAGCCCCAATTGGCCTCCAATGGCAGCGGCAAGGACGCAAGACGATGCGCCGCTTTAAACAACCTTCGGGGATGGTGGGAGGAAGGCATGTTGCATGTTGCATACGCTTAGGCGCACATGGCACACTTAATGCACAGTGTTGCAAAACGCCGGCAAGCGAACCAAAACACAATGAGACCTCTGCGCGTGCGTGTACGAAGCGTGCAAGAGAATTGAAAAGAACCGAAACCAGAAGGAAAGCCCAACTTCTGCATAACGAAGGCTTGATACCCTAGCAGTATTAGGCTTCTATTGCCTTACTAGTTGCGAGAAATAAAACAATGTTTAAAAACATTGTTTACGTATTCTTTAACAGCTATAAAAATTTAAATGCTGAAAATATATAATTTATTTATTGAACATTTCTTTTTGATTGTTCCTATTAGAGTTTTAGATAGAACGTCGGTCGCTTTGATTGTCACTGATAAGATAAACAACACAGGTCTTCTCCACCTTTTCAAAAACCCTCATATTTCAAATTTTTCCAAATACAAGTATACAAATACATATTAATAATACTTATATAAGTGCAGATGTACATATAATTTGTAGGCGTTGCAAGTTACTGGCCAAAATGAATATACCCTCTAAAAGAGGCTAAAAATGAAGCAAAATAAACAACGGCAAACGAGGTGCATGCAAAACTGCAGCATTGCCTGCTGTGCTTGTCAAACTGTAAGCGCAATTTTGGGGGTTGCTTTGCCTGAAGCTCAAAAGAGAGAGAACGAGAGTGAGAGCGTACGCAGCGCGAGAGCAGGAGTGCGTATGCATGTGTGTGTGTGTGTTGTGTGTAATTGTTTTTTATGACGGCATTCAAACACTGCAGCAAGCGTCGCTTCCTGAATCTTTTGTGACTTTGTCCTCGCCAGCTGTGTACAGCGGAAGGAGACGGAGGCAGGCGCGAAGAGTGGAAAGTGTAGAGTGCAGAGTTAAACGGAGAGGAGAGTGGCGTCAGGAATCAAAAAGAAAGCAAAAGAAAAAGGAAGGCAAAAACAACCACCGAAAAAACAACACAAAAAAGCTGACTGACTGACTGACTGAGAGAACGAATGAACGAACGAAGGAACGAACAAAGGAAGGAACGACGCAAGGAACGAATGAACGCACAAAAGAGGCAACGAGAAGCAGCGTAACAAAGCGCAGAGCGCAAAAGTTGTGCAAAAGAAGACTTGTAGCTGCTGCGACGCTGCTGCACACGGGCTGCGTTTTATTTATTTCCGTTTCGATTTGTTTAAACAATTTTCACGCATTCAATTCAACTTACAAGCAATCCACAACAAAAGCTACAGCAAGAGCAACAATAACAACAAAAATTACCTAACAAGTGAGCAGAGTTCAAGGCAGCGCGGCGACTGCAACAACGATAACGACGACGACGACGACGACAACGTCGACGTCGGCAGCGTGACAGCGCCAACGACAGCAGAGGCGACGACATTGCTGAAGAGATTCTCTCATAAAATGCATAATAATAAAATAAGTTAATTATTCAGTGCATAGCAAAAGGCGCGCAGTGCGGGGCGCAGACTTTTATGCCGAACTGTATTGGAAAATAGAAACAAATTTATGTCAAATTGTCGGACTAAAAGAAAAGAAAACGTTACGAGTGCGTGAAAATTGCCGAGCCAGTGTGTGCGTGTGTGAGTGAAAGTGTGTGTGTGTGTGTAAGTGTATATGCCTGCTCTGAAGAGAGTCGAAGGTGCTAAAGTAAAGTATATTATAGTTTAATCATTATAAATAAAATTCACAAGACGACAAACACACGCAGCAGAGGCCATTCACATTGATAACGTGCTTGTCCGTCAGTGTGTGTGCGTGCGTGTGTGTGTGAGGGGCCACCCTACACCGTGTATTCGCGCGCGTGAGAGAGTGCGACAGCGACAGCGAAAGAGAGCGCCAACGGGAGAGTGAGAGAGCACGAGCACGCGTGCCGTGAGAGCGCGCGCACATGTCGATAACAGAGACAGCTGACTGACGATTGGCGACAAAGCGGAATGCAGAAGAAGAAGAAGGAGAGAAAGGACGCAGCCAAAAGCAGACAGCGAAAAGAACGTGCAGGAATTGTGCATAAACTATTGAAAAGGACAACAAGGCAACACTCAAACAACAACAACAACAGCAAAGAAAACGACAAGGCAGCGAAGTAACCACAAGAAGAAGTAGAAGCAGAAGAAAAGGGGAAACAGTAGCAGCGTCTAAGCACGGACAAAAACAAAACATATCAAAACAGAGACACAGCAACAACAACAAGAACACCAACAGCAACTAACGTCCATTTACAATAACAACAGAGCCGTGAATATAGTGACAAGCGATTCGGAAGGATATAAATCAAGAAGCAGAACACCAACGACAACAACAACAAGTGCAGTAGGCAAAGTAGCCAGTGATAACAATAAGAAGAAGAAGCAGAGGAACAAGAACAACAACAACACAAAGTAAGCTAAGCAACGCCACTGCCTACAGCGTTGCCAGCAACACCCAACGCTTGAGGCATTGCCAGACTCAAATGCCGCTACAACGGGCAACAGAAACAAAAACAATAACACAAGCAACAATAACATAAACAAGAACAACAACAACAGCTACAACTGCAGCGAATTAGTTAATAAGCAACAAAAGAAAACGCAGCGAAACGAGGCAAAGAACAAGACAAAGAGAGGGCTGTGCAAAATGCTGCTCTGCCCCCGTGCGAGTGCGAAACTTCGCCTGCGTCGCTGTTGCGTCTGCTGCCGCCACAAACAAAGAAAATGCCAATATCGGCTGCTGCACTAGCAGCGCAATGTGCCACTCCTCCCTCCGCCCACCCGCAAGCAGGCAACAACTAAGACATCAGACAACGACAACGACAACAACAACAACAACGACAGAAACAACGACTTCAACATCGAAAAGCAACGAAACCGTTTTATGAATGGATAACTATAGAAAAAAGGTGAGTGATGAATCCGTTAAAGGAGAGTTCCTCCATAAAAAGTGCAAATCAGCTGCTGGAATCCAAATCAAATGATGCTAAGACATTATGATGAGCCTCGTCATAGCATCCGTATACTGTTTGTACGAGTATATGTCGTATTATGTCAAGAAAGAAACTCTTACCCAAATATTTTATCCATATTTGTTATTTGATTACACTTTATGCAATATTGATTGTAGAATCCCTCCCTGATGATCAGAATTAAACAGAAAAAGAGTTATGAACTCTTAATTTAGCAGAAAGTAAAAGTAGGAGTAGAAAGTCAATGCACCGCAACCCTATGAAGTCTATATATTCGTGTATATCACCAACCGTGAATACTCCGAATAAAATAATATATAATTATAGAATTATAATTTAAATTTCTTTGAAATTGTAATGAGACTTGTTACCAAATCCTTTGAACAATTGTTCACACTTGAAAATTGTAAAAGTTGTTCAATGGAATTTAAAAATAAGTTCAACTCATATGATTATAAGACATAATGTCAAAATAGCACCTTACAGCGCCCAAAAACATGCTGATAAGGAGCCTAAATTGTTTTAATTGAAAATTTAAACGAAACTTTTTCGCATATTCCGTTCCTCGATTAAGAATGCATCGGAGCTGAGTTCTGAACCCTCGATCTGCACTATATACATACGAGTATACGAGGTGTGTTCAAAAAGTAAGGTGACCACACGAATTTCGCGGGCAATTTACTTTCGATAATCTATTTCTTCTCGAACATCTGTACCAAGTTTCAAGCGTATAGCATTTTTTTTTAGTTATGGGAGGCATAAAGTTTATAAGTGTTTCGCGTACTCGGCGATGTTTTGTTCCAAAATTGCTCAATTTTGACCAAAAGAACCGTCGCATGAGTATCGCTCGAGACCTCTTGAATGACGCCAACGATGACCTAGCTTTACTCAAATGGGTGACGAATTAAGGATATATGGTGTGTGTGTTCATGTTTCTTTTTCTTTTGTGATACTCGAAAAAAAGGATAACAGCTACCTGAGCACTAAATACTCCAAATTGTGTATTTTTAATAGTGATAACATCAACAATAACTCTACTTTCCTTCAAAAATAAAGGAATATATAATACAGTATGTCTGAGTTATTGTCAAAGTAGAACTGCCCCAAATCCAAATATGCTGGGAATAGTACCATAACTGAACTGCAGATTCCGAAGATTCCAATCGAAATCAGAGTCTCGCATAAATTTTAATGTACCTCTGATTTGTATATATGCTAGAGAATTTCGGAATCTCCAGATCATACTTTGGATATTTCGCCTGGAGAAAACTGTCACGCTGAATAAATTCCAGTGCAGCACAACTATAATTAGCCAAGATGCTGCTAAATCTGTATGATTTTCAAAACATTTTCGAAATTCTCGACAGAAGACGCCGGAATCCGATGGGATGATAGTCAAATCGGACGCCCACCTGGCCATGCTCGATCAGGGAAGCAGGCAAAGAGAATCTTAACCGCAAAGCGCATAACAAATTTATATTAATTTTATGCTCATGCATATAATATCGTATCTAAAATTAGAGGAGCCAGTTCCATCCACGATCAACGATCAACGATTCCCTGAACTGAAACAACACTCAACTCATAACACTCAAACGGGAAATTTATGTCGCATTTCAAAATCGCCGAGATGTATGGCCCGCGTTATTTATGACGCAAACCCACGTCCCCCATTCCAATATCTACTTCCCCTTTCACTCTGTCTATCTCTCTCGCTGTCTGGCGGCATCGAAATTCAATTAAAAAATTTCGCATTTCGATTTGAACTTTTAACCTTTGCGGGGCAACATAATTGGGTCATTCCGCTGATGGGATTTTTCAATTATTTAGCCACTTATCTGTTCGTCGTCATCTCTTTGTTGTCGTTGCCGTTGTTGTTGCTGCTGCTGCTGCTGCCCCTCGGCGCGGCGGCGCCTGCTGCTGCATTCAACACATCAAGCACAAACACTGCAAAATCAATTAACGTGCAACGTGGGCGCAGCAGCAACAGCAACAGCAGCAGCAGCGACAGCATTGCATCCATCAGTTGCCACACACGGAAAAGGAGTGAGAGCAGGAGAAGGGGTAACTGCAGGGGCAGCAGGAGGTAGAGGGGAGCTGCTTAGTGCTGCTGCCAGTTGATTGATTGCTCGCAGCTCTGACGATAGACGCAGCAGCAACAGCAACAGCATCGGCAACAGCAACAGCTCTTTGAGTTGCATTCACTTGGCTTGGCTTGGCTTGGACACGTGCCAATCTCTCAACAAATGCGTATTGCACTTACTATCTCTGAATGCCTCTTGCCCCTTCGCCCACTCCTCGCCGCGCACTGGTCATTTATCTCTTTGTAAACAAAGCGCAAAGACGATTTGATTTGATTCAAAAACACACACACACAGAAAGCAGTTACAGTTACTCGCCGATCCCAACCTCACTGCGGGGACCCACCAACGTTGATTGCATTTCGCTCCACTCGGACTTGCCTTAGAGTCGAGTGTGGAGAATCTAGATACACTTCCCTGGCAAAGTAATCGGACTCAGCTTGATTGGAAATTGAAAAATCTTTGTTCTTGCATTATATTCACACTTGCAATTCGATATTCATTGTTTTGCAGAGGCGGAAGAAGGCGTGGCCAATATATATAATATACATGATCTACGTACAAATAAATATAACACTCATCCCAACAAAGTTGGTCTAGGATCTGGGATGAGCTGTCTGATAGATAGACGAAAAGACAGACAAACATACAGACAGACCTATAGGCAGTTGTACAGACGGACAGACAGACAGACAGAGAGACATACAGACAGACATACAGACAGACATACAGACAGACATACAGACAGACATACAGACAGACATACAGACAGACATACAGACAGACATACAGACAGACATACAGACAGACATACAGACAGACATACAGACAGACATACAGACAGACATACAGACATACAGACATACAGACATACAGACATACAGACATACAGACATACAGACAGACATACAGACAGACATACAGACAGACATACAGACAGACATACAGACAGACATACAGACAGACATACAGACAGACATACAGACAGACATACAGACAGACATACAGACCAACATACATACAGACCAACATACAGACAGACATGCAAACAGACATACAGACAGACATACAGACAGACATACAGACAGACATACAGACAGACATACAGACATACAGACAAACATACAGACAGACATACAGACAGACATACAGACAGACATACAGACAGACATACAGACAGACATACAGACAGACATACAGACAGACATACAGACAGACATACAGACAGACATACAGACAGACATACAGACAGACATACAGACCAACATACATACGGACCAACATACAGACAGACAAACATACAAACAGACATGCAAACAGACATACAGACAGACATACAGACAGACATACAGACAGACATACAGACAGACATACAGACAGACATACTGACAGACATACAGACAGACAGACATACAGACAGATAGACATACAAACAAACAGACAAACAGAGAGACATACAGACAGACATACAGACAGACATACAGACAGACATACAGACAGACATACAGACAGACATACAGACAGACATACAGACAGGCACACAAACAGACAGACAGACAGACATACAGACAGACATACAGACATACAGACATACAGACAGACATACAGACAGACATACAGACAGACATACAGATAGACATACATACAGACAGACAAGCAGACCAACATACAGACAGGCATACAGACAGACATACAGACAGACATACAGACAGACATACAGACAGACATACAGACAGACATACAGACAGACATACAGACAGACATACAGACACACAGACAGACAGACAGACAGACAGACAGACAGACAGACATACAGACAGATAGACATACAAACAAACAGACAAACAGAGAGACATACAGACAGACATACTGACAGACATACAGACAGACAGACATACAGACAGATAGACATACTAACTAACAGACAAATAGAGAGACAGACATATAAACATACAGACAGACAGACAGACAAACGGAAAAACAGACATACACACTAAGATACAGACAGACAGGCCGACAGACAAACATTATATTATTCTCAAGGTATGCATACACGTATTACTGAAGAAAAAAAGCAATACAGGGCATATGCGTGTCGATCACTCTCTGTAGACTTTTTAACAGTGATTATGCACAAAAGTTCACACAGAATTGTGGAGAGAAAAGCGCAGCGCGTTGGCGTAGGCGATTTTCCTTGCTTTTGTTGCAGTTGTTGCTGTTGTTGTTGTTGTTGCTGCTGTAGTTGAATTAATGATGCATGCATCCGTCATCAAACTGCAGCATAAACGTCGAGGCTGACGCAGACGCTGACGTCGGCGACGACGACGACGACGACGGCGCCACTTTCGCTGGCGCTGCCGCCCACTCGCTGTCGGGGGTCGCAGTCGCAGTCGCCGTTGGCATCGCAGTCGCTGTCGACGCTGTTGCACATTTGAGAAAATGTGTAATGCGTTTTATGCGTTGCGCTTTTCTCGGTTTAAGTGGTCTGCTGTTGTTGTTGTTGTTGTTGCTGCTGCTGTTGTTGTTGCTTTCTTTATTTAAAACTCATCAGCAAGTCGACGACATCATTTGGCGGTCTCGACAGCGCGTCGACTGGCTCCACATTAATATCGCATTTAAAAATAGCCCCTGAGCATCAGGCTCGAGTTGGGAGTCAGTAGTTGGCACTCCATGCAGCAGCAGAAGCAGCAGCAACAGTTGCCGCTGCATGTTGCATGTTGCACTTGCTGGCCGCGAATGATTTGTGGGCAATTTTGAGTCAACTTTAACTGGAGTCTCAATCGATTTGCCCAAAGTAAACGCACTTTAACAGTTCGAGCAAATGGTGGAAAATTGACGGCACATGGGAAAGAGAGGGAGTCGGGGGTGCAGGAAGGGGAAGTGTTGTAGTGCTGTAGTTGGCCGACAGCCAGTCTAGTCGGGGCGTATGGCATACACACTTTCTGTTGTTGTTGTTGCTGTTGTTGCCAGCGTCTAGCCAATAATCTTCATGCTAGCTGGCGCTCTGATGGATGACAAGGACGACAATGGAACTGACTCATCTCTTTTTTGCCAGGCGCGTCTCTGCTGCTTCATCTGCTTCTTCTACGGCTTCCTCTTATTTATTTTCCTTGCGATATTGTTGTTGTTTTTTAATCAGCCAAATTGTTGACACGAACCGCAAACAATCAGCTAAAGAGCCCAACAGGCAACATGTTACATCTTGATGTACATTTATTATACGCTTGCCTTCCCACTCACTCCTCCCAGTCCATCCTCTCTCTCACTCTCTCTTCGTCTCTATCTTGGCTTGAGATTTAGCGGAAAAATTTCAGCTAGCGGGGCAAACGCTTCGCAGCAGAGATAAATTGTGCGGCGCCGCTGTTGCTGCTGCTGTTGCTGCTACTGTTGTTGTTGTTGGTGTTGTTGTTGTTGCTGCTGTTCTCGATGTTGTTCCGACACATAATCTGACAACTGACATCTTTCTAAGTCCCGCTTCTGCTGCACGACACGTTCCTCCGCCTTCGTTGCTACTCACATGACACGCACTTTCGGCCGGAAGGAAGCCAAAGTGACTGATGCAGGCAAGGATGCTTGCCCCGCTCCCTGCCCCTGCTCCTTGCACCCCCTACCAACTTCGCAAACTTGGCTAAAGTCATTGACATCAGTTGTACAACCAGATGATCGACCAACTGATACCCATTAGGAAGTGCAAATGGTGAAATTTAAATATTATTTATTATTCCAATATTTGATAGCATAATTCTTCTCGAAGTAAATGAGATTAAGTTAATCAGCACAGGAAAATCTTAAGATACGTAAATAAATAAATAAATAAATAAGAAACAAAAGCACAATAGATTTATATAGTACGAGGGTCGTTTGATTATTAACAGCTGACTGTAAAATTTTGAAAGCTGCGTTTTTTGGTTTGCGTTTTATAGGCATTGAAAGCAGAGGATCTCGTGAATTTTAACGAAAATGGAGATCGAGATCGTCTGCTTTCAATGCCTATAAAACGCAAACCAAAAAACGCAGCTTTCTCAAAATTTTACAGTCAGCTGTTAATCGATAACTGCTGACAGGAGCAGTGTTGTATTTAGAGCAGGTGCGCGGCAAATACAAAAAGTCACAGACTTAT
Source organism: Zaprionus africanus (assembly GCA_018151435.1). Taxonomy (NCBI): domain Eukaryota; kingdom Metazoa; phylum Arthropoda; class Insecta; order Diptera; family Drosophilidae; genus Zaprionus; species Zaprionus africanus. Next base: position 5,804,677 of record JAECXB010001995.1, read on the forward strand.
CAAACGACCCTCGTATATCGTAGAATAAATACCCTTTTCAAATGATAATAAAATATTAAAATACAAAAACTATAATGATGAAGGCGAGTTTAATTATGCTTTGCCTTATTTGCCAAAATGCATATTAGTTTCAAGCCAGATCGAATGACTATAACTTGTACCTTAACTCTTCATTTTACCAATGTCGTTACACTATCCAACAAAACGTTTTTTACGTGGTTTTGATACGTTCAAAATGAATTTGTAGTATTTTAGGTTATTATAACCAAATTCAATGTCTCGCAAAATGATTTGGATCGGTTAGATGCAAATGAAACTAAAAGGTAGCCTTTATTTCCCTTTATAGCTGTAAAGACAGTGGATGATAATATGTGCTTGGAAATCTTGTGTATATTCGTAATTATATAGTATAATAGTATAGTATAGTATAATGTATACCTATATCGTAGAATAAAAGATTTTTAGCACAAAAACTATAATGATGAAGGGGAGTTTAATAGCCTTATTTATGAAAATGCATTTTAGCTTAAAGCCAGATCGAATGACTATAACTTGTACCTCACAATTAACTCTTAATTTTACAAATGTCATAACACTATCCAACTACAAAATGTTTTTGACGTGGTGCTGATAGGTTTTGAAATTATATAGGAATATAGGTTTTGAAATGTATTTGTAGTATTTTTGGTTGTTATAACCAAATTCAATTTCTCGCAAAATGATCTGGATCAGTTAGATGCAACAAAAAAACTAAATAGGTTGCCTTTATAATATGATATTATTTGTATGGTACATACTTGCAAATGTTGTGTATATTTATATTTTTATAGTATAATATATAATATACGTGTATAAGCACAACTGCTTAAAATTCTTAATTGATTAACCTCTATGAATGTAATTCTATGATACAAGAACAAATTGCAATAATATGATATGGATACGTATATACACTATACATATATTTATATGCTTTTCGGTATAAATACGCAAGATCTACTTTAACCTTTGTCATCCTTCTGTGCGTCATCTAGCAAGGAATGGGGAACGGCACACCAAACGAATCAGCCATCGGAGCTCATTAGGACCAAAACAGCAAAAGTATCCACAGTAGTCGAAGCATTAAAGTCCCGATGCCCGATAAGCAGGCCAAGAAATTTCCCCATTCACTTGTACTAATCAGATACGCGTTGAATGTTATGCGCTCATAATATATTAAACATATACAGATGTGCTGTGCGTGTGCGTGTGTGTGTGCACAGCGAGAGTGATATATGACATATATCGCAAGATGAATTACCTGCCACCCCAAAAATAAAACCAACAAAAACAACAACGAAAGAAGCAGAAACTGCAAATGCTTTGCTTAAACTTCCCTCGCTCAGCTGTCCATGCAGACACACACACACACACACACGCGCAGTGAATTTCCCTTCGATACGCGCAAGAATTTCCCCAGCATTTGGTACTTGGTACTTGGCATTGGGTACTTTAGTTGCCGCCTGCTGCAGCCGGTTCAGTTCGCCGTGGATGCTCGACTCGTGCGCGTCGTGTTTAGCGGCGTCTCAAAAATCAAAGAAAAAAGAAGAAATTCGCCTTTCTGAAATCGCGTCGGCATACTTCTTCTTCGCCCGTGTTGAATCATTTTTGAAAAGAAGAAAGTTCTATCCGCGAATTTTTTTCACACTCTTTTCTCGAGTGAAGTTAGAGTGAAGTTGAGCCCACTAAGAGGGTGCCTAGAAATCCACCCTGTCGGCAGTTCGCGATCGGTGCCGCTCCACCCACCCGTGGCCAGTATATCAGTAGCCCAACCACCAAACCGGTTCTCAAATCCATTTTTCCAAATTGTTTGGCCACGCGAATTATTATTGTTGTACGCGTTGCGTGCTCGAAAACAACCCCCAACCCTTATCGCAATCTATTGTACTATATACCATATACTACGATATATGTATATATGTTATGGTTATGGCCTGCGTCGTGGCAATGAACTTCTGATCTTATTGGAATCGAGAGTGCGTGTGTGTCCCTTTGAAAATCAGACTGAACACAGTACGAAAATCCACTGAAAATGGCAGAGCTGCTCTTGAAGACGGGCCCTCGCACAATGTGCCCAAAATGTAGGTAGAACCACACTCTAAAGACCTTTCATAAGTTTGGAATTTGGTGTGAAAATGTATTATGTTAATGGTTTTATTTCTTGTTTGTTTCCTCACAAAATTTGAATAGGTTTTTATTAGTTGAATAGGTTTTTTGAATAGGTTTCTCTATTTAATTGAATAGGTTTTTTTCGAATAGGTTTTTTTCAATTTGATAAAAATATTTTTATATTTAAACTGTTAAGGAAAAAGTTAAGATTTCTATAATAATTATACAACATATGGTATATGTACATATGGGTATATTTTATTTATTATTATTATAACACATATTTATGCAAATGGTTTTTGGTTTACAATTCGATTCTGTCTTATTCAGCTTACGTATTTCTAATAAGAAACGAAATATGAGAGCAAATATCTTCTTATTCAATAAGAATAAGAAAACATATATGAAATATAGTCAATAAGACTTTTTCTGTTCTTATTTTCTATATGTTTTATAGCATCTGAAATAAAGGAAAGCAAACAATTACGTATATTGCCAATTTTAGTGGAAAATATGCTCTCAGAAAGTAACTCTTCAGCTTATAATTCAGCAGCAAAAAAATCCAAAATATCGAATATTCTAAAGTTCTTAGATAAATTTCAAAGAACTCTTTGAATTCTCATGAATTGCAAACTCTCAGTACCTATGCATATCACACATTTCTCTTTATACTATATGTAAGCTTATCATGTGAACTTGTGAGTTTGAAATCGGCTCTGAGGAAGTAATTCTTCAGCCTATAATTCAGCATTTTAACAATCTAAAATATCGAATATTCTAGACAGATGCATTTGAAAGAACTCTTAGCTCTTTGAATTCTCATGAATTGCAAACTCACAGTACCTAAATCACACATTTCTCTTTATACTATATGTAATCTTATCATGTGAACTTGTGAGTTTTCCCATAACTTAACTATAAAAATCGAATATTTATGAGTAGCAAAGACAAACAAAAAGTTTTAAGCAGAAAAGAACAACAAGAAGTGTGTGTGTGTGGGAGGAAAGAGAGAAGCGGAAAGCAGGGAGAGAGAGAAGAGAGAAAAGATGAAAACACTTTTAATTGCTCTTAAGTTTTCCTCTTTCGTATTTTCGGTCGTGTCTGTTGTGCATCGCTGCACTCTGTCCAGGGCGACATGAATGGAAGTTGTCTTTGTTGTTTCCGATTCTCTTGTCGTTGCTGTTGTTGTTGTTGTTGTTGTTGTGGAACTGTCGCTTTACGCTTAATTGGTTGCCAACATGGAAAAGGTCACGTTTATGAGTTGTGATCGAAAAGTCGAAAAGCCTTCGCAATTGCAACTTAAACTCATCAACGTTGAAATATGCTGAGATTAAGTATAGATAAACGTTGTGGGTTTACGTATATGAGGAACGTTGGAAGATTATGCTTTTTTGAGGACTTTAATTCAAACTTTAAAGACAAATAATGTAAAGAACTTTTGACTAAACAAAGATCTTTTCCATGCAACATTCCAGTATGTATTACTATATAGTTTTGCTCTAGTATGTTAAGTACAGATAGAAATATTCATTAGAAATGATCAGATATATCTTTATCAAATCATATACATAGCATATCTATTATCTATTCTGTTTGTAAATTTATTTCAATATATAATATATCATATGTATCTGTCTTTTCATTAAAGTTCCCCAAAATCAGAGTTATTTAAATTGCTTTATGAAGACTATCTTTGCTATTTGTGAACATATCTCAATCTCAAGCATGGCAAATATAGTTAAAGGTACTATATTAGTAGTAGTAGAACCATTCTTGCCAAACTTCAACAATATCTGAGCATTTAAGGAACCCCTTAAAGTGAAGTTCTTGCCTGTAAAATGTGTAAATGCTTTTCAAGTTTCTCTCTCTCTCGGTCTCCTGCTCTCCCTCTCTCTCACTTACACTTGAATGCACTTTTTGTCGACATTGGAACAAAGCCGTTTTCTAAATTAAAAAAATAAATAATAACAAAAGCAGGCAGTAAAGTAGCACATCAGGGAGGGGGGTGCAGTGGGGGGCAAACGGAGGCGTGCAGACTTCCTTTGCTTCAGTTTGTGCAGCTTGTGGGGTTTCCCCCACATAATTAACAAAGGGGCGACGGGGAGGGGAGCAGGGGGCAGCTAAGGTATAACCAGAGTTGACAGTGTTCCCCCAGACTCCCCTCTTGCTCTCTCTCTCATTCTTCCTCTTGTTGTTGCTACTGGTTACTGATCGGTAGCAAGAGAAGTTCCTGCCACGCCCCACTCTGCCCCGCTTCGGTTCGCCACTCAAGCGTAAAAACATCATTTGCACCAGAGCCAAATAAGCAGACAGTCGACTGAAAGAGAAAAGGGAGAGAATGAAAGGGAGAAGAAGAGAGAGAAGGGGATAAGGGGGAGGGAGAGAAAGTCTACTCGAAAATGATTATTGAAATTCGCTGGAAAATATCGCTGTTGATTTTCCATTTTTCATTTTGTGTCGCAAACTTGTCGCGGCATTTTTATTTGGCCAGACTAACACACACACACACACACACACACACACACTCACACACGCACTCGCAGTTGCACTCAGACAGACCGAAGGATACTCGAGACGCGCACTGGGAGCATCTTGCGGATACTTTGAAGATGCTAAATCTGAAATTCTAAGCAGTCGATACAAGTTGTGCGTAACCCCAGACAGACCAGCAACTGTCCGACCCCTCCCCCTCAACCTCGTCGCCCCTCTCCTGCCATGACTCTCGTCGCAGAGGCGGCAGGCGTGGCATGAACACCGTCAAGGAAAAACTTTTATCAGTAGCGAAACTTTTGTTTTAGTTTATTGTCTGGCAAAAGGCGCAGCAAAGTTTTTTCTCGCGTTTGTCTTCCCCTCTCTCTCTCTCTCTCTCTCTCTCTACCTATCTCTGTCTCTCACCTTTCCCCTAAGGAAACTGATTAAGTTAAGCTTGCAAGTGGGCGTGGCTAGCAGGCAAATTACTTGTGAATGCAGCGTGCGGCGTCTGTGCATTATAAATAAATCAGTTGGTCGGACAAAGAATTAAAAAGTTGTCAAAGTATTTGCAATGGGGTTGCCTGCTAGACGAACATATACTCTGTTAATGAAGTGTGTATGCAAATAACCTAAGAAAAGGTTAAGATTTTGATTTTTATCCAATATTTTATAGGCCAATCATGAAAAGTTTTTAAGAAATCTTATTCTCGATTAATCCATTCAATATATTCGATCATTTTTGTGGTTCGCAATTATAATTGTCACTTGCTTGTTACACAGCATAAATATATATATTCTTGGTCAATATATCAATGGCAATCGATACAACCGTGTCTATCCTCATGCAGTGTACACCCTATATACATAAAACTAAAAAAGTTAGCATAATGTTAACTAAATTCTGAAATGTGGCTTTCAAATGGGAAATGGCAAATGAGTGAAAAATAAAAAAAAATTTTTCTTCAATAATAATACCCTGTAAACCCACAAGAGAGCATGCACTATTGCCCAGTCAATGTAGTTATACAAGTATTTTAAATACATGCAAGCTAGTCATACCCTTTGCTGTAAGGGCATTTACAGGGCATCGAGAGCAGCAACAAACGCAGCAAAGCGCAAATGCAACTTGAAGCCGGCGGCCCTTGAGGGAGTCGGTGCAGGCAGTTGAAAGACGCCGTAGAGTATGCAACACGTTCCCCCAAATGACGCACGTCGAGTGGCACTTGCAACGCCAGCGGCAGCACAATTACAGACGGTGGCAACGTCCGCGAGATTTTTAATTGTTGTGAGCAGGCGACGAGCAGTGAAGGCAGACGGAGACGGGGGCGTGACGTGGGGCGGGGTGGGGTGTGGCTAAAAGGGTGCACGAGCTGAAGAGTGCAGGAGCGTGGGCTGGGAAAGGGAGAGAGAGAAAGGAGGGAGAAAGGGAGGGAGAAGAAGTTGGAGCAGAAAGTGCAGCACGTCGAGCATAATTTGCAACAAGCACATTTTCAATTTCAAAGCTGCCAAAACATGCTGCAAATATTGACATTGACTCTAATGGAAAAAGCATCTCAGCAGCAGCAGCTAAAGGAGCAACGGCATCAGGCGGTGGCGCCACAAGCAGCAGCAGCAACAAAGGCAACAGCAGCAACAACGGCAACAGCTGCTGCAGCCGAGCTCAGCTCGCATTGGATTTCGATTAAATTAAAATTTCCCAACGTTTAAAGCCGCAAAGCGGCAACAGCGCGTAAGCTGCGTTAAGTGGCAGGGTTGGGGAAGGAAGCATAGGGAGGAGGGGGCGCAACTGGGGCTGCAACTGAGGCAGTAGCTGCTGCTGCGGCAGCAGACTAAACGACGACGCGCTGCGAGACAATGCGACGCGTGCCAAGGTTGGTGAGGGGCGCAGACACTCAGCTATGCAGCTTGGGGAAGCAGCAGGAATGGGGGAGGGGGCAGCAGTGGAGTATAGGGAGAGAAAGAGAGGGAGACAGAGAGAGGGAGAGAGAGTGAGAGTATCCAACAATATTTTATGGAGTGTTGTCTAGAGTGGCTGCTGCTGCTGCTTCTGCTTTGTTGACTATAAATAACAATGGAATCATGACTCGAAATTAAACGTCGAAAATGTTGCATGACAGGCACTTGCCTGAGAGAGACAGTGAGATAGAGAGCGCATGAGAGAGATGGAATATGCAGCGGAGTCTGGGGCGAGGGTGTGTGCGGGCTATTTGCGCAAGAAGTCAAAGAAACACAAGAAACGCAAATAAAACGAGGCACATGTGAAAGATGCCAAATATGATGTGCAGGCGGGAGAGAGGGAAAGGAAAGAGAGAGAGAGAGAGAGGAGGATGCAGAGTAAGAGAAAAGACTGCCAAAGGTAGAGAGAAGGGGGAGATGGAGAGGGAAGACACTCGCATTTGTTTGTTCTCTGTGTATATTAACAAATTGCCAAGCGGCCCATCAATTTGTTCAAACAATCCCCCAGCACTCTGCTCCTCCTTCTCCATCTCCCATGCCACCCTCCTGCCTTAAGTGAGCAACTCCCTGGGTTGGAGCTGCCAATCAGAGTCAATAAATTGCCAGCTGTTCCGAATGGAGAAAAGAGGGAGAAATCGCTTTTCAATGTTATCAATCGAAAGGTGCGCAAGCGGAGGAGATGAGGAAGAGAGAGGAAGAGAGGGAAAGAGGAGTAAGGCAGGCAAGGCAGAAGATATATAATATATAGGGATACACAGATAAAGAATGAAAGCGATATGTAAAGAGAAAAATTTAAAAGAAGTCAGAAATAAGTCTTAAAAGGCGAAGAAAGAAAGAAAGAGAGAGAGAGAAATGCATACATAAGGAGGAGAGACATATAGGCACAACATATAGATAGAGAATGATAGAAATATAAACTTAAACAAATATATAAATAATTAAATAAAACTAACATATACAAACATCTAAAAAGAGAACGAAAGGCCAAAGTTATGTGAGTAATAAGAGAGTAAAAAGAAGAGGGAGATAAATGTGGAGACTGGACCAAAAACTGCGAAAATAAGCTGATATTATCCTTAATTTTCCTCGATATGTCCCAATTATCGATTAGTGAATTGCTGGGGTGACCATGCTTGAGAATATACTTAAGTAGAACTAATTACGCTAGCAAATCACAGTTCATTAAGGTAGCCCCCTAATATGTTAAGCAGTTTATCCTGTTTGGGGTAACCATATTCAAGCAAATTAAACCAAAGCATGACTGGCATATTCGGTTTAAGGTTACCAAATTTGAACAAATTAATCCCAATATATCCCCTTAAAGTGACCATATTACAGCGAGTCAAACTAGAGCATGGCCCAATATTTCCAGTTTAAAGTGACCAAATTCAAACAAATAAAACTAGAGCGTGAACAAATATATTCAGTTTAAGGTGACAATATTCAAATAAATTAATCTAGAGTTTTTCCCAATATATATTTAGTTTAAAGTGACCGTATTTCACCATGTCAAACTAGAGCATGTCGTAATATATTCAGTTTAAGATGACCATATTCAAACAAATTAAACTAGAGCATGACTCAATATTTCCAGTTTAAGGTTACCATTGTTAAACAAATTTGACTATAGCACGACCCAATATATTCAGTTTTAGGTGACCATATCCAAACAAATTAGTCTAGAGCTTTTCCCAATATATTCAGTTTAAAGTGACCATATTTCAGCATGTCCAACTAGACCACAACTCACTATATTCAGTTTAAGGTGACCATATCCAAGCAAATCAAACTATAGCATAACCAAAACGAACGCTAAAAAACATAATTATTGCAAATACAACAAGGATACATCTTTATAAAGCTAACATTTAAGTTGCCGTAAGCAAAAGCGCCATCTAGTGGCGATTACAAAGTTATTAATCAACTGTGACAGAAGCTTTAATGTGCCTCCATCTCTAACCGCTTTTGCCTTCCGCGTGTCTCTCTCTCTCTCTCTCTTAGCTGCACTGAGTCACCACAAATGGACATTTTATTACTACACCTCCTTCATACGTTGCCACTGTGTGGGCTAGCCCCCTTCCTGTCCCCCTGCTCTGCCTCTGGATTTGTCAGCTTACAACATTTTCAATAACAAGTCACTTGGTGGGCTGCTCGCCTGCTCTGCCTCCTAGCCATATTATGGCTCATTGTCGTTAGTCATCTGCCTGTCCTCCCCCTCTTGCCACGCCCCTGTGTCTAGGCAACCCTTCAGAGCCGGCAACAAGCTACGCCACTTAATTGCGTCTGCTCATTTAGTAATAAAAACAGGATTCATGCTTGGCCAGCGCAGAGAGAAGAGATTCCAAAGGAAGAGAAGTAACTGAAAGAATGAGAAAGAGAGGGAGAGAGGAGTTGGAAAGGAGGATGCCAGGGCAGTCTGAGTGCCAAGTGAATCGTTTTTTTTTCCATTCTTTGCTCAGCTGCAGCCGCCAACTTTGTCCGTCGTCGCATTCGGAATTCAAATCAAAATTTTATTCAAATGCGCCATAAAATACATTATACATAAGTATCTCTACATATCTAGATAGATATTGCACTATATATAGGTACATCATCTGGTAGTATATGATAATATGCAGCATAATTCATTCATCTTTCATCGGCTCCGTCTTCCTCTCTGTCTTGGTCCTAATCCGATTGTGCGTCGGGGCAAATTATTGCATGGGATTTCACGAGGTTTACAGTTAATGCAACTTGTAGATGGAGTAGAGGCGGAGTGGAGTGGGGGTAGGGGCACTGCGGCGCTTACGGCTGGCTGCATGTGGCATGTGGCACTCTGCTAGATTTATGTTAAGTGGCAGACATTGAAACTAGTCGCATGATATTTACACTCCATTGCCGGGTGCGTCCCTCCTCCACTATCCCTCTCTCACTCTCCCCCCCTTTCTCTCCTTCTCTCTTTCTTCTTCTGTGCATTTTCCATTTTTCGCTGCCTTTGGTTCAGTCAGCAATAAAAATGTCGTTCCGCAATAAAAATCGAATTGTTTCCTTTTGCCGTCCGCCAGTTGCAGCTGCGCTCAGCCGTAAACTGAGTCGGTTTGACTCCTGGCCAAGGAAACTTAACCAGATCTCGAGTAGGGCTCTACCACCCCCACCCACTGCCACTTTGAGTCGGGCTGAATCCAATCAAATGCTGAAAATTGCCGGATTTAGCTGCCTGACAGCACGCAGATTTATTCCCATACATATCTCTCATATCTAATCTGTGTTTGTTTAGCGAAAACAAACTCAACACCATCTCCACCTCCATCTCCTTCTCCGCCTGCTGATTCCTCTCTTAGCATTTGTTCTTTGTCGCTGGCAAAGCAAATTTCATCACGCCTAAATGCATTCTCGACTCCGATTCGAAAAAGTTGCCAACTTGTTCAGCCGCAGACTTCGCTTGTCCTAAGCATAAACTAGCCCGACTTCAACTTCAAGTGCCCCAAGAAACCTAAGAGAGAAGGCGAGAGAGAGAGAGAAAGAGCACAACTTTTATAAGTGAACCGAATGCTGTCGCTTAACTGTTGCCCCGCCTACACTGCCACTCTTTTTTTTTTTTTTTTTTTGCCTAGCACCATCAAGTTTGATGGGCCAAGTTTTTGGCCAGAAACTTGAAACCGAAACTACTTGGGTGCATTTAATGCCACCTCTCCTCCTCCTCTGGCCGCCTCTTATCCACGTCGCTTCCACCCCTCCTTGAGCTTAGCTGCTGCCACATGCCGCACACACTCCTACAAAGTTTCCATAGTTTAAACTTTTGTTAAGGCAAAAGGTTTTTTCCAGATTTCTCGACAACGACTCGACGCGTTTCATTCGAGATTAGAACTGAAAAAATGGCATAGGATTCTTAAAAAGTTATTTCACATCGAAGTTAACTTAAGTCGGGTGATAATACATTTGATAATATTTATATAAATGTTATATTGATGTGAAAAACAGCCAGATAGACTAAACTAACTAAAGGAACTGGAATCTTTAAGATATCTCATTGAGAAGCTGACTTCTTCTGAGATTATTTCAAAGCAATGAAGAAATTTCTTTAATAGTTTTTTTCTTTACATTATAATACTTAGCTCTTGTAGGGGAATACGAAAATTTTGCAGGCAGCAGGAGGCGTTGCAGACTCTGCAATGCATATATATTCTTGATCACTTTCCCTAGCTGACTCGATTAGGCAACCGTTTACCATAGATGATCTCAGTAATTACAAAAGCTAGAGACACAAAATTTGACATTAAGGTTCCTTTACATCGTATACAGATCAAGTTTATAGAAAAATTTTGCTGCCACGCCCACCAGCCATACTAATTTGAAATTAATGAATGTTAAGCACAATATTAAAGTCATTTTCTGCTTTAAATTACACTAAGATTAATGCTATAAAATTTTAAATAAATCGGATGATTAACCCATAACTTATGCAAGTTTAGATTCTTTATAGTGCCGAAGGATTCAAATATATATTAATGGGGTAAATCTCAACGTTATGTCAATGATAACGTAGATTCTTATAGAAAATTTCACTTAAAATGCATTCCTGTCTATGTTTCTATAACAAATACGAGGGTCGTTTGATAAGTCCGTGACTTTTTGTATTTGCCGCGCACCTGCTCTAAATACAACACTGCTCCTGTCAGCAGTTATCGATTAACAGCTGACTGTAAAATTTTGAGAAAGCTGCGTTTTTTGGTTTGCGTTTTATAGGCATTGAAAGCAGACGATCTCGATCTCCATTTTCGTTAAAATTCACGAGATCGTCTGCTTTCAATGCCTATAAAACGCAAACCAAAAACGCAGCTTTCAAATTTTACAGTCAGCTGTTAATCGATAACTTCTGACAGGAGCAGTGTTGTATTTAGAGCAGGTGCGCGGCAAATACAAAAAGTCACGGACTTATCAAACGACCCTCGTATTTTGAGGGCCTTGAGAAAACCTGCTTTCAATGCCTATAAAACGCAAACCAAAAAACGCAGCTTTCTCAAAATTTTACAGTCAGCTGTTAATCGATAACTGCTGACAGGAGCAGTGTTGTATTTAGAGCAGGTGCGCGGCAAATACAAAAAGTCACGGACTTATCAAACGACCCTCGTATTCTATTTATATTCCATAAATCGCCTGAGACTAGGTACATCAGAAGTTCTTACTCGTAAATAAAGTTAAGGTCTTGTTCTGACTAGATTTGAGCAAACCGAAAAGTTGCAATATGCTTGCAATCCCAGTTCCAGTTGAGGCACATCTGGCATATCTATAAACTGCAGGATGCGATGGCATCCTTTGTTCGATTCACAACGCATTTTATGCTGGGTGTCGTCAGCCGACAACGAAGCCATCAACTCGTTGCTTTTGCATTCGCCATAACTCTGTTTATGGCATGTGTGTGCGAGTGGGCGTGGTGTGGGTGTGATGGGGGCGTGGCTGTTCGTGACAGGCAGAACGTGGCATAAACTCTGACATTTTATATGCGTCGCGTCCAATAACCTGACGTTCTGCATGTTATTTTTGGCAGTCTATTTATTTTTAAGATCGACCCTTTTTTTGGGGTAGGGGCAGGAGCAGGGACAGGTGCAGGGGTGGTAGTCGGACAGGAGAGTTCCTCGACCCGCAGGGCAAACACTGACACGGCGAGCATTGGGCAATTGACCTATTTGCGTTGTCAGACAATCCGAAGTGCCAAACTAATAATGCAATAGCTGAAGACAGACCGATAGACTGAGACAAGTGAGGGAGAGAGGGAGAGGGAAATAGAGCAGGCAGAGTGGAACAGCAACAGCCTCGAGTGGCTCTTCACGCTGTTCGCTTCCGGGTTGATTTCGGTTCTCCGTGCGGTTTCCTGTGTAACCGCATGACCTGCACCGAGGGCAGCTCGACAAGTTGGCGTGCCAAGTCGAGTTATTTCACTTCACTTCCTGCACCTCTTGCTGTGCTTTATCATTGTCGCAGTGCCGCTTTGTCTTCGTCCGTTCCTCTGTCTGGCTGTCCACTGCATTCCTTGCAGCAAATTGTTGTGTGCCCCTGGAAATATGCAGTGCACATACCTCTGCCACATGCCACATGCCTCTGCCTCGCACCTTTCAGATTGTACTCGAGTGTTCCTGCAAGTGTTAAATGATGCTCCAAATGGCTGTGCCTTTAATTACACTAGTTTCTGCACCAATTCGCCTCATAACTTAGCCACGCCCACCTACCTGCTGCAACCACATGCAAAGAGCAGCAATTAGAAACGAGTCTTAATTACATTAGTGCCACAAATTGTACATCATCATGATTATATAACAGATGTATGAATGTCTATATCATCTATCACAAAGGTTTTTTTTATTGTTATTAATTTTTTTTTTTGTACCAAGCAGCATGTTTAATACAACAACTATTGCTTTTTTAAATTATACTACTATATGGCAAAAATGATAATTTTAATATAAATAAAAAATAAAGAGGAGTAATTTTAAAAAATATTTTGTATATCACAAAGGTATATCATTAGAATTATAAATATGTATGTTCATTTTTTTTTTTTTTTTTTTTTTTTTCAGCATTGTTATAAATACATATGTATTTTAATAAATGTTTGTTATTTATTTATTTTTTTTTTTTTACCAAGCACCATTTTTAATACAACAAGTATTGCTTCTTTTACTAACATTATTTTATATTTTGTATATCACAAAGGCATCTATATCTTACCAAATGAAACCAACGTGACTGAATATTATAATTATGTATGTTAATTTTTTTTTTTTTAATATGTACGAGTATGTTCGGTCTTTTTTTACTAAGCAGCATTTTGAATACAGCAAGTATTGTTTCTTTTACTCATATTATTATATTATAACTATATTACCATATAACAAATATTATAATTTCAATATAAATAGAATGTAAAAATGGGTAATTTCTTTATATATCACATAGTATATACAATACATATTCCATTCATGCTTACCTCAGGTGCAGTCAGTGCTCAACCCGGGGGTTAGAAATGAGTACAAGGGAGAAAAGGTTGGTAAGGTGAGGAGGTGTCTTGAAGGCAACGTTACTTTCAACTGTGGCAGCTTAGTGCACATTTAATTGAATTTACAAAGTTATGGGATTGGAAAAACTTAAGAAGTGTTGGGTGAGGTTGGGAAAGGGTTAAGGGAGGGGAAAGAGAATGGAATAAAGGAAATGGGTTAACCCAAGGAAATAAGCATAAAATTCGGATTTATTACCGCATGCAAGGAGCAAGTTTCTCATCCCTCTTTCTCTTTTTCTCTGTCTCGCTTGCAGGTGCGTGCTATGGAGCAGCGGCTGAGTGAATGGCCAAAGCCCCAAGCACAACAACAGCAGCAGCAACACTCGCAGCAGAGCACGGCGACCAGTTCGCCTATTCATCAGCAGCATCAGGCAGTCGCTGCCGCCGCATTAGTGGCCGCCTGTCAACAGCAGCAGCAGCAGCAGCAACAACAGCAACAGAGCCTGGTCGGGAGCACCAGCAGCACCGGCAGCACCGGCGAGGCGGCGGAGAAGACAATTAGCTCTTTGGAGATTCAGGTGGAGGAACAGCGTCAGTTGCGCCTCCACGACGCACGACAAATCGAGGCAAAGGCGGCCAAGATCAAGGAGTGGGTGAACAACAAGCTACGCGATCTCGAGGAACAGAATCAGCTGCTGCGCGAACAGAACATCAAGTGCAACCAGCAGCTGGAGCTGCTCAAGAATCACATTGCCAACCAGTCGCAGCGTCACAGCATTGTCGGCCCGGTGCGCAACAGTCTGAGCCTGGATGTGCAGGACTTTGCCAGCACGCCGGAGACGCGACGCCGCAGCGAGAGCCTAGATCCGCAAGAGATTATCAGTCGTCCGCTGACCAGCTCGTATCCACATCATCAGCATCGTCGCAACCTATCGATGGAGCCCCAGGAGCTTGAACGGAATCTTGTCGCGGCTGTCGATGGCCTCACCCTGGCGCCGCTCTCGAGCATCTCCAGCAAGGTGTCGCAGTCGACAACGGCGCCTGCAGCAACAGTTGCTGGTGCCGCTGGTGTTGGTGGTGGTGGTACAGTCGCAATCGGCACTGGGATTGGAGCAGGTGCAAGGCCAGACAGCTCGGACACGGATACAGCGCACGATTATGCTGAGATCTATACTCCGTCGTGCGAGAAGCTGCCCGCCTGGATGAAGAACAATCCGGCACTGATGGCCAGCGGGGGCAACTCGAGCACCACCACAACGACCACCAGTGAGGTGGGCGTGCCACGTCCGCCCACACCGCCGCTGCACCGCTTCCCCAGCTGGGAGGCCAAGATCTATCAGGTGGCCAACGATGGCCTGGCCGGCAGTGGAGCCAGCAATGCGACCGGTACCAGCACTGGGGACAGCAACGAGCCGACACCGGATGTGCAGGAGCACAGTCTGACAGCGACGACGCTCTCGAACGGACGCACACGGCACACCACAGGGACGACGCATGGCCACGAGGGCAATGCCAACAACGGCACACTCGGCAGCAGCGGCACGCCAGGCACACCTCAGCCGCCGACGCGGCAGCAACAAACCGCCAGCGGCGGCTTCTGTGATATCTCCGTGCCGGTCTATGCCACGGTCAAGGGTCGTGCCTCGCAGATACGCTCGATGCCCTTTACTGGCGACTCCAGTGACGATTCGAGCGATGGAGAGGATCATGCCGTCATGTTGACCCACAACTCGCACAACTCATCTAGCACAGACAACACGGAGACCTCGACTTCGGGCAGCGCGTCGAGTCCCTCGAAGAGTCTGAAGACCTCGTCGAGCCTCAGTCCGGCCAAGCGCAGTGGCTCCGAGAGCCCCAAGAATGCCAAGGCTCGTGGTATGTAACCTAACTTCAAGTTTACTCCCCCCCTACCTTCCGTCCCCTCGTCCTTCTCTTCGACCAGTAAAGCGTAACGGTAGTGGTAGCTCTAGCTCTAGCTCCAACTGCAACCAGTACCAAAAAACCATCACAGCAACAGTAACTAACCACATCGAAACCCACCACATAACACTAACCCAAGGTGAAAGCCATCCCAGTTGATATTGTCCTCCTTCTAGTTCCTCCTTTGCTTGTTCTTAACTGCAACCAGTACCAGAGAACCATCACAGCAACAGATACTAACCACAGCGAAATCCACCTCGTAACAATAACCCAAGGTGAAATTCATCCCAGTTGATATTGACCTCCTTCTTGTTTCACATTTGCTTGTTCCTAACCACAGCGAAACCCACCACGTAACACTAACCCGAGGTGAAAACCATGCCAGTTCATAATTTACCTTCCTAGTTCCTCCTTTGCTTGTTCCTAACTGCAACCAGTCCCAATGAACCATTACAGCAACAGATACTAACCACAGCGAAATCCACCTCGTAACAATAACCCAAGGTGAAATTCATCCCAGTTGATATTGACCTCCTTCTTGTTTCACATTTGCTTGTTCCTAACCACAGCGAAACCCACCACGTAACACTAACCCGAGGTGAAAACCATCCCAGTTGATACTGTCCTCCCTTTAGTTCCGCATTTGCTAGTTCCTAACTCCAAACAGTACCCAAGAACCATCACAGCAACAGTAACTAACCACAGCGAAACCCACCACTTAACACAAACCTAAGGTGAAAACCATCCCAGTTGATATTTTACCCTCCTAGTTCATCCTTTGCTAATTCCCTTGTATTAGTCAAGGCATTTATATTGAGTTCCTCAGCTTTTCCTCTTATTTTTACTATTTCGCTCAGCTCTGATAATGGAATACCCCCTTACTACTTTCAAACTCTATTTCTTCTCTTCAAGAAGTCAAAGTTTTTATTTTTTTCTTTTCTTTGTATCATATCAAGTTCAAATTGAGTTGAAAGTCTCTCAGTTATGTATCATATCTGTAAGTTGTTTTACGAGGGTCGTTTGATAAGTCCGTGACTTTTTGTATTTGCCGCGCACCTGCTCTAAATACAACACTGCTCCTATCAGCAGTTATCGATTAACAGCTGACTGTAAAATTTTGAGAAAGCTGCGTTTTTTGGTTTGCGTTTTATAGGCATTGAAAGCAGACGATCTCGATCTCCATTTTCGTTAAAATTCACGAGATCGTCTGCTTTCAATGCCTATAAAACGCAAACCAAAAAACGCAGCTTTCTCAAAATTTTACAGTCAGCTGTTAGTCGATAACTGCTGACAGGAGCAGTGTTGTATTTAGAGCAGGTGCGCGGCAAATACAAAAAGTCACGGACTTATCAAACGACCCTCGTATATGGTAATAATCCCTATTCAAATTTCAGTTATTGAAACACTAGTTTCAACTTTTTTGTTTGTATACTCAAGATACCAATAGTCTGTGACATCCATTCTCTTGTTTTATTGCAATTATAGTAGCCTTGTAACAATACAAAAAAAAAAAAAAAAAAAATTAGTAAATGAACCTTGTATGTCTCGCCTTATGTGTGCTTCATACCCATCTCCATCCACAATTCCTTCCTTCTTTATTTTTCCAAGTACTGTTTTTAGTCCTCGTCTAATCAACTAACTTATTCAAAGCGTATTCTAACAATGAATCTAATAAACGGGTTGCATTTCCTTCGCCTTCGACATCGTCTCGTCTCATCCTCCCCGCCCTCATCCATTGCTGTTTAACCCTCTCTCATTTGCAATCCGCCACTGATCATATCATTAACCAACCAACCTAACCACCATCCTCATAACAGTCCAATCACGCACAACCCCCCATCAACCACAACAACAACAACAACAACCATCAAACCACAAACAGCACCTACTCCAACAACACCAACAACACCATCCGCATCATCACACATTGCCACACACATTGACGCCCCAGGCGCCGCTGGTGGCTGTGCAGCACATACAGAGCACGCTGCCACGCCTACATACGCCCACTGGCGCGCAGCTGACGCAACTGCGCGTGAGCCCCCACATGCGTGGCACAGTAATTTCAGATCTTTCCTTTGAATCAGGCCTCTCCGACGACTACGCCCTGCCGCCGGACGCGGTCTCCGAATCGACATGCATGGACGCCTCGATGCCGTCGCTGTTGATGCGTCAATCCTACGTGGATTCGCCCAGCAAGAAGCTCGAGTCACTGGAAAAGGTAGGTTCGATATAATTACTTGTAGTCTAGTACTTCAAATGATCTATCATCATCATTCCGTAGATGGGGCACCTGGCCAAGCTGGGTGGCAAGCTAAAGACCTGGCGCAAGCGTTGGTTCGTTCTCAAAAATGGCTCGCTGAACTACTGGAAGAGTCAGCACGATGTACAACGGAAGCCACAGGGTCAGATCCAGCTGGACGAGGCCTGTCGCATCAGTCGCGCCGAAGGTGCCTCCACCTTCGAGATCGACACTGGGAAGAAGGTCTACTACCTGACGGCCGACTCGCATGCCACCATGGACGACTGGATACGCGTGCTGCAGAATGTGCAGCGTCGCAATGCGACCAAATTGCTGCTCAGTCGCGACGATCAGAAGCCCACCGTGCAGGGTTGGGTGACCAAGGTGAAGAACGGACATGCCAAGAAGTGTTGGTGCGTCTTGCTCGGCAAAATGTTTCTCTACTTCAAGGCGCCGGCCGAGACGGTAAGTGACTAGAGGGAGGAGACAACAGAGAACAAAAATCTAACATTGCTTAACCTGCACAGAACCCGCTGGGACAGATTAACATGCGCGATGCGCGCGTCGAGGAAGTGGAGCATGTGTCGGACTCGGATTCGGAGGAGCGCGAAGATGCCGCACAGGATCAGGCGCGTTTGACCGTCGCCATCTATCCGGCACATCAGGGACCCACCTACCTGATACTCTCCGGCAAGCCAGAGCGCGACAATTGGCTTTATCACCTGACTGTCGTCTCCGGCGGCGGACCCAGCGCGGGCACACAGTACGAGCAGTTGGTGCAGAAGCTGATGGAGACCGACGGGGATCCCAGTAAGTGTACCCTAGAATAATATGTGCCCTATCTAATGCATTCCTCCCCTCCCACAGACTGTGTACTCTGGCGTCACCCGATCTTGCTGCACACTAAAGACACCATCACTGCGCCGCTGTCTTCCATGCATACGGAGACAATGCAGCCGGAAGCCATTAAGCTATTCAAGGTAGGTAGCCCTGCGTGATCAAGTACTGTAATTAAATCAACGTGCTCTTCTTCTTTATGTTCGATCCTCACAGAGCATTCAGCTGTTCATGTCGGTGGCCGTCAATCAACCGGGAATCGATTACCATGTGGTGCTCGCCCAGAACGCACTGCAGCATTGCCTGGACATGCCGGAGCTGCAGACCGAAATGATCTGTATACTGATCAAGCAAACCTCCCGACATATGGGACAAAAACTAAGTGTCGGTGTCCAGGTAAACAAGAAACTGGGCAAGCAGACGCGCGTAAGTTTTTCAGTTGCAAAGCTTCTTATCATTATCGTTATCGTTATTGTTATCGAAATAAAAGAGATGCGAAATGCTCTTTTAGTTTTAGTTGTTCCCCTTAGTTCTTAAATCTTTCTTGTTTCAATATGATTTCCGATATTCTGTGTATAAATATCTTAATCCCACACAACTAACCCAGTTTAACCTGAGCAACACGACAAGTTTGTGTTCGTGTCTGGCAACTTCCGATCTCAAAGCTCTGTTTATAAAATACTCCAAAGAACTATCCTAAAATTCATACTAAATCATGAGCAAATCAAGCTGTATTTAAATGCAGCTTTCAACCGATATCTCGAGTAGGTATCGCACTATTATTTTGGTATATTTATTAATTTATCGATTCTATGAACATTTGCCGGCTTTTTTTCAAAGCTTTGCTTCAATTAAAAAGCTTACGAACGCTTTCCAAAACAAACATTTCTAATACTCTTTAGTCTTTAAGATACGCTACGCATAAATGTAGCCGATTTATATGATATTTGATAGTTGTATATATGCTATACATATGGACGCCTAAGCTTGATACTTGCTTCGATATTTCGTGTTCTCATTTTGTAATGCATGATCCTTTATCTTATCTACTAATCCGTAATACCAGTTGATATTTACTTCAATTATCTTTTATCTACTTCGTCTTCTAGTTATTCTTGTTCCTTTTTGTGTTGTAGTGGACACAAACAATGAATTTCCCCCCATAACTGTCATACTCGTACACATTCTTAAGTACTATCTGAATAGATGTATTCCCTTATGCTGTCTAGCTATCGATAACTGTCTGCTATGTTACATCTTACTATCGATTGTCAATCAATTAATCAATTGCTTCATTTAATAATTGAATTATTTAATTAAAATCATATATCAATGCAAACGATAGTAGCATCGATAGTTTTGCAGCACACCAAGTCATACACATACATAGCTTTCAAGATGAATGTAAACACCAGATCAGAACTTACTCTATGTGTATATATACTCTTGAATACATATGTACGTATTTATTTTGGATCTGATTATTGATCGTTGTCATTGTATAAAGTATTTGCTGTAAATTTCACGCACACACACATATACTCGTTAATACATGAGGTACAAAACACACACACGAACTTTACGCGCTCTCTCTCTCACACACACACACGTACATATAAAACTGATTCGGAAAACATTAAGAACCATTCTTGGGGCCCCCGTTATTGAGTATAATATGAATCGTGTTAGAAGAAAATATATTTAAATATCTTCAAATGAGTATTTAATTGGCAAAATACGTTCCCCAATACAAGATATATGTATAAACCAATATATATTTATATCTTCATGGAATATTTATTATTTATTTTACTTTCGATAAATTGAATTCTTCAATCAATTGAATTCTATCTCAGATCTTCTAATAGTTTAGGGGCCCCGCACACTTCAGACTCCATACTCACCACGCACACAACAACAACAACAAGAACACAGCAGCAGTTAAAATTGTGTCTACTTTTACGCTCAGTGTACAACTCTCTCTCTCACTCGCTCTCTCTTTGTCTCTCCCTTACTCTCTCTTGTGCTACGTTTGCACTGATTGTGATTGCAACTTGATCGAAATGAGTTTAACTAACGTGGCATACGATGATGAAGATGGAGATGAAGATGATGATGATGATGATGAGTCTTCTCTGTTGATCTCTAGAGTTTTCCAACTAGTTTTTTATGTTTCATCGTTTGGTGCTTTCTCGTTTCTTTCTTGGCTTTTTTGAATGTTTCGCATTATTCATAAACATAAAGTTAACTCGTTTCGCTTTGTAAAAACCAAAGAGAGAACAACTCTTCCATTTAGCCTGTTAGAGTACACTGTAAAAAACAAACAAACAAAAAATTAATAGATATAGCAACAACAACAAAAAGTCAGTTTCAGAGCAAAAATTGATTGAAAATGTTTTTTTGGCTTCTCTTCTCCTTCTTCTCTTCTGTTTTTCTTCTTTTTGTGTGTGTGTGTTGAACGAAACAAAAAAAAAAAATATTTTGCGTTACGTTTTGAACCGATAACCAATACCGATATCCGCTAATCGATAACCGATATCCGCTAACTGTACCGAACCGTATCCGACGTGAACCGTTGACGACGAAATTTACAGCAACTACTTCTGTGCGCCACCCAAAGCCTGTTCACCTGTGACACCCAACAGGCTGGACAAGCTCAGGCCAACGGCAGCTCGCCCACATCGATACAGGTATGAGGGGAAATTTGATTGTTGTCAATCGTATATCGAATATCGTATATCGAATATCGTAAATGAGTCGTATGATCGTTGCTTTCAGTTCTTCTAGTCGATTTGTAGAGTTGCCTAATCCAATCAATGAACTCGAAATCGAATTTGCATAGTTCTCTCTCGCTTAATGTACGGTCCCATTCTCTCTCTCTCTCTCTCTCACTCTCTTAGGCACCCGTTTCGACGCCCATCATCGACTGCAAGTCGAATCCGCCCGCCTACAGCTTCGTGCAGGGCTGGCAACTGCTCGCACTGGCAGTGTCGCTGTTCGTGCCCAAGTCAAGTCGCCTCCTCTGGTACCTGAAGCTGCATCTGTCGCGGAATGCGGACACCAAGACGGAGACGGGCAAATATGCCGCCTACTGTGAACGTGCGCTGGAGCGGACACTGAAGAATGGCGGACGCGAGACGAAGCCTTCGCGCATGGAGGTGCTCTCGATCCTGCTGAAGAATCCATATCATCACTCCCTGCCTCATGCCATTCCGGTGCACATGATGAACACCACCTACCAGGTAAGCATCAGAGAAGCCTTTTCCAACACTACCACTAACACTGCCACTCCCACTTTTTGTAGGTGGTCTCCTTTGACGGCTCCACCACAATCGAAGAATTCCAGACCACACTGGCCCAGGAGCTGGGCACCCGCGACGCTGCGAATGGCTTCTGTCTGTTCAGCGATGATCCCATTGAAAAGGACCTGGAGCATTATCTAGAGCCGCTGGCCAAGCTCTGCGACGTGATTAGCAAGTGGGAGACGGCACTGCGCGAGAAAGGATCGGGCAAGTTCGAGAACTCACGCGTCATCCAGCTGAGCTACAAGAATCGACTCTACTGGAAGCATACCATCAAGTGCGAGACGGACAAGGAGCGCCTTCTGCTGTGTTACCAGACGAATGCGCAGATCGTCCAAGGACGCTTCCCGCTCTCACGCGAACTGGCGCTGGAGCTGGCATCGCTGATGTCGCAGATCGACATGGGCGACTACACGCACGAGAAGTCGCGCGATGTTGGCCTCAAAGCGCTGGACAAGTTCTATCCGTATCGCTATCGCGATGCTCTCGCCAGTGAGCAGCTGAAGGATGTGCAGGAGCTGCTCATCTCGAAGTGGACGCTGCTCAAGGGCCGATCGACGCTCGACTGTGTGCGCATCTATCTGACCTGCTGCCGCAAGTGGCCCTACTTCGGGGCATGCCTCTTCCAGGCCAAGCCGCGGCAATGCGAGCCGCACGTGGCCGCTGTGACACCCGTCGCCTGGTTGGCCGTCGCTGAGGATGCGCTCAATGTGCTTGAGCTGTCCACAATGGCGCCCGTCGCACGCTATCCCTACAGCAGCGTGATGACCTTTGGCGGCTGCCAGGATGACTTCATGCTGGTCGTCTCGCACGACGATGGCACCCTGGCTGGCGGCTGTGAGCAGAAGCTGCTCTTTGCCATGAGCAAGCCAAAGATTCTTGAGATAACGCTGCTCATTGCAGACTACATGAATGCGCTGGGACACACGGTGCCGGGCACTCCGCAGATGAACTCGCTGACGCGCAATGGTTCGCATCGTTCGTTGCGCACCTCGCAGCGCCCCATCGGCGGCAGCGGCGGGGGCGGAGTTGGTGGACTAACCACAGTCGGTGCTGGAGCCAGTAGCATAACGGGCTTCTCGACGAATGCAACCACAACGGCCCACAATACCCTCAACTCACATGCAACGCACACGCTCAACTCGACGCATTCGCACACGTTGAGCAGTTCGCATCATGCGGGTGGAGGAGGAGGCGGTGGAGGAGGTCGCGGCAGGGACGGAGGAGGTGGCAGTCATCAGGGCACACTCAGCTCACATACGACAACGGGCCACCATGATGGGCATCATCATCACCATCATCATCAGGTGGCGCATCAGCCGGACATACTCAAGAGCACGCCCGATCATCAGCGCATTAAGTGAGGGCGCCCAACGTGGGCGAAACACACGATAGGCGACGCTTAACGCGCTACTCAACACTAAAACGTTCTTTCCTAAGCTAATAACGGTACACGTACTCTAACTCACACATACTTATAATGTAAGCACCTTTTTTTTTTACTAGTTGTAAGTCGTACCCGGCGTCAGGTACTCACACAGGCATACATATATACGCTATATAGTGGGTGTACTTTCCTATATTCACAGACATATATACATACATATATATATGTGTATATTTTATATCATCTTTGTTTGTAATCGACTCTTGTACAGCAATTTGTACGCAATAGTTTCTTGCACCCTCTTCTCTCTCTGTCTCTCTGTCACTCAGTCTGCCTTCTGTCTCGTCTCTTCTCCGTACAATCTTGCTAGACTAGACTCTTGCTACGTACAATATGTACATATATATTATTAACTGCTTTGTCACGAATCTCACATTGTCCCTCCATGCTCAAAAACTGCCTTTGAATGTAGAAGACAAACCAATTGAAAAGGAAAGCAAAACCAATAAGCCAAAAAAAAGAAGAAAAATAACAAGAGACCATATTGCATAAATAACATTAGGGTTACTCATGAGCAACAGGGTGGAAGAATGACCGATATTTTGTAAAACGATGTATTTTTTTTTTTATTTTTACTAAACATTTGATAAACTAGGAATGAAAGTAAAAAAAAACGTAAAACATATATGTAAATGTAACTGTTAGCAACATTTAGAGATACAGTTAGGGAAACCTATCGATA
This sequence comes from Zaprionus africanus, assembly GCA_018151435.1. Taxonomy (NCBI): domain Eukaryota; kingdom Metazoa; phylum Arthropoda; class Insecta; order Diptera; family Drosophilidae; genus Zaprionus; species Zaprionus africanus. The sequence goes on from JAECXB010001995.1 coordinate 5,828,656, forward strand.
TCGAACCTATTCATTGTGGTTTCCGCACTTGTCGTCCGAACTAGTTTCGCTTCACTTAGTTTTTTTTTTTGCATAGATCACAAAATGCTGTCTAGAGAAACGAATGAAGAAAGCAAAGAGGAGGTGTGTCAAGTGTATTCAGATATCTTTTATATATGTATTGTGGATGTATGTAATTCAGATCTGTTCCGTTTCGTAGTCTCAAAAAGAAAAATGGGATGAAAAACACAAAAAAAAACCTCATCTTGTCATCTCATTTAACAGCTGATATTTGTTTATGTTATATTACTATATATATGAATGTAATTTTTTACACACATGTTAAACGCAAACAAGAAATAATAAATACATATATATACTATACACACAAATATATGTAGTATATGTACAAGTAAAAGTAATTCATAGCCAACCGAACACAGCCAGAGCTTCTAGTGGAGAGCAGAATTTAAGAAATTAATGCGAATATATAGAAACTGCAATTGATCGTATATACAACATGAACGTAAATGTTTAATATTTTTTTCAATTGTGATTTATACAAGTCAAAATCAAAGTAAAAAACTAAAGGAAAGCAACGTATACAGTTCAATTTACTACATAGAAGAATATTGAGGGAAATCATATATCCAAGTACGTCAATGCAACAAAAATACTCGATATATAGCTTAGTTCTTTCCATTTCCCCAACCAATTAGTATGACAGTTCCGAATCCTCCCACTCCTAACCTCATTTTGTTTGACTTCCTTACGAAACGTATGCGGATTCTTCCAATTCTCACTTCAGTTGAAGCTTAAGCTAAACACACAAGCTACACACACATATACACATGCATATATATATATACATATTTATCGAAAAGGAAATTATACATGAATGAATCATATATATAAAGATATACATATGTAACGACGATTGTAAATGATGACGGCGCATTTTTTTCCTAATTGTAAAAATTTGATATTAAAAATTTATATATGCAAAATTGCAAACCGGCAACGGCGGCATTCAACTATATATATATATATTGTATGTAAAACCGATATGGCAAGGAATTGGCGAATATATCATCAAACTCAAGTGAAAGGAAATATATAATGGAAAAATTAATCATTCAAAATAGGTCGTTTTATTGTTGGGAATGCAAAATTAATCATTTAAAAATCGGATGTTTTTCTCTGGAATGGGGTGAAGGTATATTAAACAATATATATTGTATATTTATGTACTGTATATTTAACCGATATGGCAAGGAATTGGCGAATATATCATCAAACTGATGTCAAAGCAAACATATAATGGAGAAATTAATCATTCAAAATAACACGTTTTATTTTGGGGAATGCAAAAATGAATCATATAAATCGGATGTTTTTCTCTGGAATGGGGTGATGGTATATTAAACAATATATATTGTATATTTATGTACTGAATATTTAACCGATATGGCAAGGAATTGGCGAATATATCATCAAACTGATGTCAAAGGAAATATATAATGGAAAAATTATTCATTCAAAATAACACGTTTTATTTTGGGGAATGCAACAATGAATCATTTAAATCGGATGTTTTTCTCTGGAATGGGGTAGAGATATATAGAACAATATATGTGTATATATATAAATAAATATGTATATTAAACCGATGTGGCAAGGGATTGACGAATATATCATCAAAATCAATTAAAAGGAAATATATAATGGAGAATTTAATCATTTTGGGAATGCAAAAATAAATCATTTGAATGGAAAGTTTTTCTCTGGAATTGGGTGGAGATATATAGTAAATGTGAATGTACATAATATGAAAGTGCAGCATGAATAATTTTGTTTTTGCTTTTTATTTTCGTTCAGCTTCTGGATAGACAATCTAAAGACAATCTACAGTTTACCACAATTAGTTTAGTTTCTTAATAATTTATGTATAAATTGCCTAAAATCGTATTTTATTGATGTGTTATAGACCATTGCATCATTAGTCATCTCTCATCCACTGCCTCACATATCATATTGTACAATCTACAAGCTATACACACATGTCTGCATCGATTACACAAATTTACACAATCTTTGCCTCGCTTCGATTGGCTGCATCAGGCCAACAAAGGCGGATGGGGATTGGCAAGGAGGGGCAAGGCATGTTGCAGAAGATTGAAACAGAAAACACAACAAAAATAAATGCATTAACAAATGTGAACAAGTGTGCGAATGTGTGTGTGTGTGAAGTTGCTTTGCAGTTGCGTGTGTGTGTGTGTAGAAATGAAATGAAAACCCAAAACGCCAAGTAAATCAAAGTAATCGCAGAGCATGCCCGCATTTTAGCAGCTGTTATTAACTAGTTGTCGCTGTCGTTGTCTCTGTCACTGCTAAACAATTATTATATTTAATATTCAAATGTCTTTTGGCCTTTGTGATGAGCAGCGTCGCGCTCTTCTTACTCTCCTTCTCTTTCTCTCAAACACTCTCTACTAATTCTTCGCTCGCAACGTCTAAGACGAACGACGACTAACAACTGCGCCAATTACAATTACGACTAACGAACTAATGCGACTATCGTACATATATACATATGCTATATATGCACACATACACACACACATACATACATATATATAGATATAGTATATAGCATATATATAGACATATATGTATATATATTACAAAACCCAAAAGTATAATATAAACACTAGAAATAGGGTGCCAACGGCCGCCGCCTTCATGTACATCGATTTGCGATTCAGTAATTTGGCGTCCTTTTTATACTTTTGCGACATCATCGAAAGGTTCTGTGTCTTCGTATCCAGTTCTGAAAAATATACATAAATATATATTATGAATATATATAGTTGATTAGCTTGTTGTTGTTGTACTCACCCGCCAAGACTGTGCCACGTTGCAGCACATCGTCGATGTTCTGCACCATAATACGCTGCACATCCTGCAGCTGTGTGTTGATGTTGCTGATGTTGCGCCTGCGGTCGGTCAGCTGCTTTTTCGCCTTCTGTATGTACACATCGAACTCTATGAAGGCGTAGGGGCGTGTCACCGAATTGACACGCCGGCCATAGTTCGTGTGAAACTCTTGCGCCAGATCCTCCAGGTAATTGAAAGCCAACCGCTTCGAATACATTTTATCAACCATCACCAGGTAGCAGACATCGTTCTCGATTAGATAGCTGTGTGTGTGTGTGTGAGTGCGTGTGTGTGTGTGTGTGTGTACGGGTCAATTCAATTTCAATTCGATGGCGCGATGGATGACGATGCAATGAATGAAAAGAAACATAGCAGGCAGCAGGTTAGTTAACTTATTCGATCTCGGATTGCATCATCTCATATGCAACCAATATATATGTATATATATACTCACTGGAACAGATATGGTCCTGTCTCGATACTGCTGCGCGCCGGCGAGTGTGTGCCCAGCTTGCGAAAGAGCATCTTAGCCTGATTTTGATAGTCCAGTATGCTGCGTCCAGTCTGCCAAGGGGAAATGGAAGTGAAAGTGAAAGCGGGTACACATGTGTGCTTGCGCGTGTGTGCGTGTCTGTCTCTCCATGGACATGCTCGACTCACCTGTTCGTCGTCCTGCATGGTACCCACCAGGGGCAGCCCATCGATGACGCGGGCAATCATTGTCAGCAGCGCCATTTCTACGGCTGTGTCTGTGCCCTGTGTAGCTTCGTTTGCTTGCTTCTCCGCCTCTGACTCTGCCTCTGTTTCTGTCTCTGCCTGCACTGAGCAGCTCCAAACGCACTTAAGGTATGTGGCAATGTATGTGTGTTGCTATTATTATTATTGTTGTTGCTCTTTGTGTCGTGTTGTCGTTGTTGTTGCTGTGCTCAAACTGTGGCCACGGCTACAGTTTAATGCGAGGCAGCGGCTGCTTAGCTTTCCACTTGGTTTGTTGATGCCGTGGCCGCTTCTCTCCCCACCGGCCGTGGATTGTTGTTGTTATTGTTGCTGCTGCTCGGATTGCTAACTTTCATTCAAAAACTGAAATGTATTAACAAATGTATTAACAAGTATCAAAAGTGACAAAAGTCGTTTACCTCACACACCCCTCACTCTCCCACACACACAGTTTAGGTAACCCGCCCCCTATCTCACTTAATTTCTCACCTTTTGAGCATTTCTTTACTGCTTCTCGTCTCGGTAGATCCGTGTTTTTGCACCGCCAGCTGCATAAACATGCAAAACTATTTTGAGTCTGTGTGAAACTAGCTCTGGATGCGTGTGTTTTTGTGTTTTGTGCCAGCAAACACGTCAGCGGCTGCTAGGGTTGTTGACGGGCCTCTCGCACACACTATCGCCTGTCTATATCGATAACATCGACATGGTTTACCACCACAGCAGCAATCGGTATTTAATTTGGCGCGCACAAATTAAAGCATGGAAGTATGGCAACGCTACCATTTGATTCTTGATCTATTGCTGTTTTAAAATGTATCTATATCGATAACATCGACATAGTTCACCACGGCACCAATTGGTATTAAATATGGCGCGCACAAAGGAGCTCAAGCAATTAAATCAAAGTATGGCAACGCTGTCAGGTTACAAATCCGCTTCTTCTTCCATTGCTGTTTTATTTGAAATGTATAAAATTCAAAATAAATAAATTACCCTTGCCGAAATTGTCATTGAAAACAAAGATATGTACAAGGACATGTGTAAATGCATGTATATGCATATACATCAGTGACGGGCAGACTTACGAATGTATGCGCAGCAAAAGAAACGAAATGAATTTGCGAAGCACTTGCAGAAATCCATATTTCCAGTAATGACAAATACAATTTTTCACTTTTTTATTACTATTATTTCATTTGAAATTGAAATTTATGAAATTTAACATGAACTGTGAAAGTAATCGAAACTGAAGTTACAACTAGGCGGATGCTTCGAACCACTTAAGTACTAGTTATCGATTATAGTCAGCTGTGTGCTATCGACTTTGTTAATCGTGGCGGCCACTTTTGATTTGATCTTAGGTCTTATAGATAAATTAAAACTTTGTTTGTAATTGTTCAACAAAATAAGCGCATTCTCTTTTCCATTCTCCCTTATCAACAACTGCTGCATATAGCGCACATCGCTCTTGTTACTTGACTAAGTTCAAAAGAAAATAAAACTCATATAAAATTGTAATTGACAATTGTCTTGGCGGTCAACGCCAAGGGAACTATCATCGCTAATCGGGAATTAGTTAGACTCAGATCTGTTAAAATGCTATGTGAATAACATAAGATAAATTGTGAATCCAAAGAAGTACACATTCATACGGGCAAATGGGTGTGTACAAGGCACGATTGGTAATAGGTTTGTACAGCGAACATATTCAGTTTGGATGGTGTCGGAGGGAAAAGGGGCTCATTCATAGCATACATAGGCGCCATAGCCTCGGCACAGCGCATCCTTGCGATACGCGCTGGCCGTGGATGAAGACGCGTCTGTAAACGAAACATTTGTGATGAGAGAAAAGAAAGAAAACAATTACAATAATAAATGCCAAAAATCTAGAATTTGTTCATTCGAAACGCGAAAACTGGAAGAATAATAATCGGAAATCAATGCATTTTCATTTATTTAATTGATTATGAACTTGCAACTGTTCATTTTGGATTCTTAAGTCATGTTTATGAAGTCGTTAGTTATATAATTATTTGAACAATCAGTTATCCTTAAAGCAAACAAACTGGCGAGCTTAGAGACTGATCCCCTCGCGATTTAAACTGCAGGCACTACACACGCCCCTCCCACTCTCACACACACGCACTCTCATCACCAAGCCCCTGTATAATAAAAAAAAAAAAATAAATAAATAAAAAACAACAGCCGAACGGCGTCTTAACAATCTTTTTGCTGATACAGAGTTATTCCTTCTTTATATAAAGATATGTTATGTATGCATTTTACGTACCACCAAGGGGGCTCCTTATACAATTGAACAAGAAAATAAAAAAAAAATATAGAATAATACGTGAAAATGGGGAAATCAACTTTTGCTTGCCTATAACAGATTTAACAGTTACTTATCAATAATCTAACGCTAAAATGAACTTAAGATCAAAGGCAAAACTAACGTAATGCTAATTGTATAATTAATAATAAAATATATAAGATGTAGATAAAGATTAAGATAAAAGACAACCGAGTGCCCAACAACAAATCGATGTGGGGTTAAGTGTTTTTGTTAGGTCTATTCAAAATGAAATAAGTTTATGTATATGTATGTATTAAATTCAGATCGTTATACAATGGAAAAAAACTGTTTAATTAAAATCATATTTTATGCTTAAATGTAATACATCCATCCCACACAACTACATATGCACACATACGATCTGTATATATGCACATGTGTTGCATGTACGTTTCCATGTCTTCAACTAAATTATATATATATTAATATATAGAGAGGGAGGGAGGAAGGGAGGCGGAAGGGGGGGCGGGGACAACATCTCTGCGTGTGTTTTGAGCTTACTTCGCTAATACAGTTTTTTTTGTTGGGCTAACCACTAACTAGATCGACTAAAGACTGTGAAAGTTATTGGATCTTACACTAGATGTATATGTATCAGTATATGAATATGTATGTATATATAAATGTAAACTTTACACGTAATGTAACTAAGTTCTGTTAACTGCTAATGTTGTTTCTGCTTGCTCTAAACTCATCTGGTTGCAAAACATAATCGTTATGTATGCACAAATATATATATATATATATTTATGTATATATATTTATAGATTCACCCTATAGACTACATAAATACATGCCCGATTTGCACCCCCAAGACACTTGACACTTGACCCTTGTTCTATCTATCTATCTCTCTCTCTCTATCTCCCTTTTTTCTTCAGTTGCACACACGATTCTTTCATATGTACAAGTGTTGTGTGGCTGTGTGTGTGTAGGTGTGTGTAGAGTTGTGTAGAGCCTTGATCCGTCACGAATCCTAACTCTGTTTCGCTTCACTCAAGCTGTAACTGTTACTGTAACTGTAGTTGTGGTTGGTGTTGTTGTTGTTGTTCTTGTTGTTGACATCACAGACATGTTGCGTGGTGTTGCTGCTGCCGCTGCTGCTGCTGCTGCTGCTACGGCGGCAGCATGCCACACGCTCAATTCCAGAGGAGCCAACGTTAACTCTTCGTGATCTCGAGCTGCTGCTGCTTGCTCTCCCACCACTCCTGTATGCTGGAGATCATCTGATGCCGCCGGAACCGCATCGATTCACTGATGCACATATCCACAAAATCCGATCGCATCTCCTGATCGCCCTTGATCAAATTCAAGTGCTCCAGCAGCTGACTGTAATCGCGTCCAGGCTTTCGGATATCCCGAAAGATTTGCAAACGCAGATCGATATTGTGTTTGCGTGCCGCTTCCCGTTGCTCCTCCGTCATGCCACGTTCCGGTGATGCCGCCAACAAGTCAACGCCGTTGCAACTGTTGCCGTTGTTAACAGTTAAGCTGTTGTTGTTTATGTTGTTGTTGTTGTTGTTGTTGCTGCTGCTGCTATTACTGCTGCTATTGCTGTGCGTTGGTGATGCCTTCGCCTCCAGCTTGGGGCTGCTGTTGTTGAAGGCTCTGTGATTGGTGTTGGTGTTGGTGTTGCTGCTGTTTGTGTTAGTGTTGTTGCCACTGCTGCTGTTGCTGCCGGAGTTATTGGTGTTGCTGCTGCTGCTGTTGCTGTTGCTGCTGCTATTGTTACTGTTGCTATTGCTCAGATGATTAAGTCCACTGCCCCAGTAGATATGCGGATTGCCGGCTGCTGCCAACAAGCCGCCGCCACTTCCTCCGCCTGTTGTGCGCTTCAGTACATCGAAACTGTTCCCCACGAGATCGCTGTCGACGCCGTTGTCTTCGTTGTCGTTGTCTTCGCTGGCATTGCCATTTAGCGTGCTGCTGCTGCTGCCGTTGTTGGTGATGCTGCTGCCGCCATTGTGGCAAGTCTGCAAAATGCGTGAGATCTCTGAGGCGTCGTTGATGTCATTGTGACTGAAGTAGGCAGTCGACGAGGAGGAGCTGCTGCTAGTGCTGCTACTGGCTGCATTTGATGATGTTGCTGATGCTGCTGATGCTGCTGTCGCTGTGCTAGCTGTTGCAGCAGCACCTGCAATGCCTGAAAGTCCTGTTGATGCTGCCGTTGCTGCTGTTGTCGCAGTGGCAGCTGGCGGAGAGAGCATTGCACCACTGCCCACACCCACATGATGACTTGTGTAGCCATTGGGCATCAAGAGCAGCGGCGGGGTTGCTGCAAATGTTGAAACCTTTGCTAGGCCTCCCAAGCCACCCATGCCGCCCATGCCACCCATGCCACCAAGGCTTCCCAGGCCGATGCCGCCGCCTGTTGCTGTTGCTGGCATCATCAGCATCGAACTGTCCATAAGTGTTGGTGTCGTGCTGGCATTGCTGCTGTATGCAGCATGTTGCATGGTCAGGCCGTTAAGGGGCACATACAGAACGCCGCTGCTGTTGTTGCTGTGGCTGGGATTGTTGCTGCCGTGTCCAAATATGCTGCTGCTGCTGATGCCGCTGCTACTGTTGCTGCCGCCGATGGCGCTGCCAAAGTTGTTGCTCATGCTGCCAGGCTCTGTGGCACCGTTGCTTGATGCCACCTGGGCTGCTGCTGTCGCCGCAGCATGTGTTGTGCTGCTTGTGGGTGTTGATGCTGCTGCTGCTGCCGCTGCTAAGCCTGCCAAGCCTGCAACACCCTCGGGCAGCAATCGTGCTGATGCAGTGGGTGTTACCGTTGACGCCGCCGCTGCTGCTCCCGCTGTTGCTGTTGCCGTTGTGCTGCTGTTGTTGTTGCTGCTGCCGCCATTGGAGCTGCCATTGCTGCTGCTGCTGCTGCTACTGCTGCTGCTGCTGCCACTGCTACTGCTGCTGCTGCTACCACTGCAGCTGCTGTTGCTGCAGCTGCCACTGCTGCTACTGCTGCTGCTGCAACTGTTGCTGTTGCTGCCGCTGCTGCTGCTGCTACTGCTGGCGCTGTCCGGGTCGTGGGCGATGGCCTCGTCCGCCCCGATGCCGTTGATGAAGTTATGAACGTAACCATTGAGCGGCGTCTCATGCTCGCTGCTCTCCTCCTCGCTGAAGTCAAAGGACAATCGCTCCGGCGTCGCCAGACCCGAGTCCGAGGATGTGTCCGATCCAAGCGAGGAGGCGTAGCTACTGTTGCTGTCCTCGTCCATTAGCATGTCGCCTATACCGCCAGCACCGCCGGCCCCACTGCCTCCGCCGCCTGCCGTCGAACCCGAAGCGGAGCTGGAGGAGCTGCCGCTGCGTGAGGAATCCGTGGAGAGTCGTCGAAATTCAAAGGCTCGTGGCAAAGGTCCCGCCTTGCGCTTGCGGCCACGTGATTGTCCATCCAATTTCTTGGAAATTGGACCACCCATCAGTCCGCCAGGGCCGCCCATCATGAGGCCGGACATGCCGCTGCCACCTAGACCGCTGCCACCAAGTCCGCTCGAATTGCCGCCACCGTTGCCGCTCGATGAGGAGGAACCACTGCCGCCGCCACCTCCGCCGCTGCCGCCACCACTGCCACCATTGGGGGAATTGGGTGACTTCATGGGCGCAACATCACTGAGATCTGCCTCGTCCACCATGACCATGTGCTTGTCCTTCTTGTAGGGATTACCGAACATGTGTTGCCTCACATTGGTGGGTTCAATCTCTCGCAACGGATTATCCTTGTTCTTGAGATACTCCTGATAGTTACCCATCTCGGCAATTGGCAGACAATGGCCCGAATCCTTGGCCACCAGACTGGCAGGTCGAAGGAACGCCTCTCGCATACGCGCTATCTCATCGATGAGATCTCGACGTGGTATATCGAAGGGATTGCGATACGTTTTCGCCGACGCCTGATGCGTCAACTGCGGCACAACAATGGTATAGTTCTCCACGGGTTCTATTTCCGCATGCAGCTTGGCAAACGTGTCCCGCAACAGCGGATGACGCACCAAATCCCTACGCAGCTGGGCACCCGTACAGAGTTTGGCTGTCTCCACCTGACGATATGGAGGCTTCGGTTGCTTGAGCTGCTTGTAAACCTTCAGGCAGAGATTCTCCTGATCCTGTTTGGCCGTGTTCTTAATATGCTTCAGCTGATTGGCAATCGTTGGCGACAAATAGTTGTCCACATTCTCCGGCAGCAGAAACTGTAGCAACTGATACGGCACATTGATGTTGACCAGTGCCTTGCGCAGGAACGGGCAGTAATACGGCGGTATGGAGCGCACGTAGGCATTGAACTTGTACATGAGATCATTTGGCGGACTCATGTTGTACTTGTGGATGAGGTCGTGCAGGAGTGGCAACAGTGCTGGATAATTGTAGGCCAGCACATAGAGATGCACCTGGGTGAAGTTCGGTGCGGCCTTCAGGTACCCGAAGGGCAACTCAAAGCCATGCATCCCATTGGTGACGATCACCTGCCAGCACTTGTTCATCTCTCGCTTGTTGAGTATCTGCAGCGTGAGGGGGCAACCCTCGATCTCGTATTTATCGACTGGAAAGCTTCGCACCAACTGCGGCTCATCCACGGCCGGGGTAAGGATCTTCAGCTTCGGATGTGCATCGCGTGGCGGCAATGTTATCGCCTTCGAGTCTGGCCAATATGGCTCCGGCAGTGGCCAATAGCCAATGGGAAAGGTCTTTTGTGTTATGTGCTTCTGTACGTAGATCATTTTCTTTATCGATTGGAAGACAATGTCGGGTGTGGGTTCATTCGATGACGATGTCGTCGATCCTCCACTACCACTGCCGCCGCCCCCGCCGCCGCTGCTGCTGCTGCCTCCTCCGCTTCCACTGCCACTGGAGTTGCTGCCTTTGCTGTCGCTGGCACTGCTGCTGCTGTTGCTACTGCTGCTGCTGTCCTTGGGCACCATCGGTTCGAATTGCAACACCACACCGGGTTGCACCTTCTGCACGAGACTCTCGATGCACTGGTTGAGCACGTAGTGACTACGCACGCGATACGATCGTCCGCCGGTTACCTCGCACATCCGTTCAATGGGCGAATCATCGTGCGGCACCTTGCCGTCCACACGTTCATCGATCTTATTGCCAGGCATGCGAAGAACCAGCGAGAAGAGACGCTGATCCCATCGGAAGGGTTCTTTGGTAAACTTTGTGCCAGGTATTTGATTGCTCAGCGGCAGAATGATCTCCTGGTGCACCCCGTTGCGATACGAATAGCGTCCACCGTCTGTGATCACAATGATCACCGATGGCTCCAGATAGAACGGACAACGTCCCTGGCCGTACGTATCGATGCCCGATTGCATGCGATTCAGGTTGAGCAAATCGAAGGCATTACGCAGTGATTCGCCCATCGAGGTGAGGCCGTGACTCTGAAGATTCTTCAGTTCGTTCATGAACGTCGCATGATTCTCCTTCCATCCGGCCTTGACATTCGCTGGCGGCTCCTCGAACGTTAGCAGCATGTAACGATCACCCAAACAGTCCTGGGTACGCTGGCGATACTTTAAGAATGTCTCCACAGCTCCTTTGGCAATGTCCAGATATGTTTTTTGCACACCATTCACATACGCCTTCTGGCACATGGACGAGGATGTGTCCACCAGGAAGAGTATGATTGTCATGGTTGCTCCTCCGCCTCCTTCTCCTGATCCTCCACCTCTTCCTACTCCTCTTGCAACTGCTTCTTCTCTGCGTAAACGTAGCCTACTCCTCTTCGCTTCCGTTTCTCTCCAACTCTGAAAGAGACAGCAAGCAACAACGTATTATTAACATTTCGTTTACACACACACACACACATGCATATACATATAAAGACGCCTGAAGAGCATCAAGTGGAGAGTTTATTTACCGTTTTCCTTCGGCGCTCCTCCCTCTTCGCTAGTATACTTGAGCGCAGCGAACGCGGCAGTGGGAGAGAGACAGAGAGAGAGGGAAAGATAGATGACGCGGGTCTTTCGTGTTGTGGGGGTGTATCTTCTTCAGCCACTCTTCTGCTGTTGTTGTACTTATTAGACTAATTCTACTTCCTCTTACTCTTCTACTTCTTCTTCTTATTATTATTATTATTCTTTTTCTTCTTATTTGCTGTTGCTGTTTGTGCTTTAAACTTTGCTCAAACTTCGTTTCCGTTACTTTTCTACTTATTGTTCTTCTGTTTTTCTTTTTCTCTTTTTTTTTTTTTGTTGATTAAAGCTAAAGTGGTGTTTTTGTTGCTCTTCTTGTTGTGTTTGTTATTATTATTGTTGTTTTTTGGTTTCTTTTTTTCGTTTTTGTTTTTGTTGTTGCTGTTTTTGTTTTCCTCTCTTCAGCAAGCTATCGCTCTTTATTGATTTTGATGCTTTTGCTCTGTTCTTCTTCTTCTTTTTCTTGTCTGCTTTGCTAGCAGCTTTCTTCCTTTTCCGTTTGTCCTGGACTGAAGCGGTTTGCTCTTTTTCTTCGTTTCACTGTGCTGCTTTTATAGTACATGTTGCGTGAAACAGCTGACATTTGGATATTGTAAGTAATTGCGAATTCTGCAAAACAAAAAAAAAGGAAAAAAGAGAAGAGAGAACGAAGAATAGGGAGTCAGTAAACGTTTTGCTTATTTGTTTTTATGCGTGTTGCGCATACGCACTGTGTCCCAACACACACACACATACATGAGTTTCTGCTGATTTTGTAATAAATACAATCACACTGAGAGGAAAGAAGAGAAAAAGAGAGAGAGGAAGAGACGCACACACATATGCACATGCATATGTTGGCTCATTTATCACCTTCGTAATCACTGATAATGCGCAAACAAACACACACACACATGCACAAGCATGTGTACTTGTGTGAGGCAGCGAAAAACGCACAATTTGGACAATAAATGTGATAATGTCGACCGCGACTTTACGATGTCACTCTTTCACTCCCTCTCTCTTTCTCTCGATCGGTCTCTTTCAACTTTGCCTTCGTCTTCTCATCTGTGGGAAAAGGTTTGACACAATTTCGCGATTGCGCCAGGCCATGCCAGGCCAAAGAACCAACCAGGCAGACAATGACTCCAATGCGCGCCCAGAAACCCCGCAATAGACACGACGACACTGAGACACGGAGACACGGAGCTAGATAGATATAGACAAACCAAATCGGTTCGGCAACACAAAGTCATTCATTCAGTCTACACTTGGCTAGAGATATTGTGCTTTGCATGGTACTAGTAGAGCTGCTGGCATTAGAGATGAGAGCATGTGCGATACACTTCGATCACAAACACACCAAAACGATCGTGCAGTATTTCTTAATGTTAATTTCTTCTTTGCCTTTGTTTTTATTTCGATTTCATATACGTTTAGTACGCACATATCGGAGAACGTATTATCAACGCCGTCTATACACACACAAAAAAATAACACAAACACTGTTCACATGTTAATACGCAGCAATTACACGCAATGCACACACACACGAACACACGTTGCTCAATTCGCGTCCGTAGCACGTGTGCTAAATCATCATTTTCCATCAGCAATTTGTCACGATCGTTTCACGAACACATCTCTAATTTGCAGCAGTAAATGCCCAAAGCAAATAAAAAAAAAATAGAAAATAATATGAATTTGAAACCGAAAAGTATTCGGAGAATATATGAGTAAAACTTCCTCGGAACTATTGCCTTGGTTGGGAGTGTAAGCCAGGTTTACGTACACTTATATTACAAAATTCTTATCGACGCGGCTGCATTTCTCTCGTTGTCATCGGTGCCGCCGCCTTCTGGCGACTAATTGACTAACTTTTGAGTACAAAGCACTCAATTTCTATTTGAATAGGGGAACGCACACACACACACAAACGTATACGAAAACGTACACAACTCTCTTACACACATACACACACAGACCACATGCGTGTGCCGTGTGTACTACATTCACGTTCAACAGCGCAACGTAGCGTTGCCAGATGACAAATAAAATGCACAATATGATAAAAATAAATGATGCTTGCAGTGAAACAAAATCCACACGTGGCTGCAATTAGAAATTCACATGTGCTCATTAATTGTATGTCCTGTTAATAGCAAATTCAAATAATAATGCACATGCAAGCACACAATAATATTTGCATTTCACACTGGTGGCAACGCTACCAATGCTGTCGCCGTCGCCGCAAACGCCAGCAAGGTAACAAAACAAAGTGGAATGTAGGGGGTGGGGGTTGACCGTCGTCCTCTGGATGTTTTTCAAGACTGAATTACCACACTTCACGGAATCCAAATAGAAAACCTTAGCCTAAACAGCTCAAGTAGCTCACCACCGATTGATAAGCCACAAACGTTTGCTAGACCACCAGTGCTGGGCAACCAACAAGGAACGACCTTGCCGCACAGGATCGCCTCAAGTTGTTGCATGAGTGTGAGTGCGTGCGTGCGTGGGGAGGTAGGGAGGCGGGAAAGCTCTCGTCATTTGGCAAACGACATGATTAGAGTGACCTTAATTTTGAATGCGACATAGGCACGAATGCGAACTAATTTGCATGTAAGCTTATCGGCTACACAAAATCGTCTATCGAACGACGATACACAAATTTGCAACGTCGCTTTCGATTCGCGATGGTGGCGCGCCAAACTTTCAAGTGATATTCTCGTGTATCCACGATTAGCACAGCTGATTGTCGATAGATGCATTGTTGTTATAGCTCTTAAGGTTATAACAGCTTTGCAGCAACAATTATTTGTAGCCGAGTTCTCTCTCTCACTCATTCACCCACACACGCACTCGTACAGCGTTCAGCATCTCTCTCACTCGCGCGCAGCCAGCATCATCATCATCAATATCATCATCCGTGAGGGATGTGTGTTAAAAATCATTGAACATAAGCTACGATATTAACAACTAATGCGGCACTGCAACAGCAGGCGAAGAGTCGAAGAGATAAACGTTGGTGAGGGGATACGAGGAGAGAGTTAAGTGTGTGACGATGTTTTGATGGCAATATTCATATTAATATTTATCAGAAATATGCAGTTACTAATGTTGATATTTTTTTGGTTAACCGAATGAACGGGATTGTGTTGTTGTTGTTGTTATGAGCGATTTTTTATTCTGTTATATTTTTACTTTGTGCCAACAAAAAATTTATCACCACCTCCGCCGCGCGCGTACACTCCAACGACCACAGCCGCGCACTCACTCACACACATAGAAACATATATGAGCACACGACACATCCATATACGCACACACGCACACAGAGAGAGAAAGACGCACATGTGTGCATGTGGTTGTGTTAAGGTGCATAGCCCGTAAGCACACAAACAACAATCTTTATACGCGAGCAAGCTCTCACTGCTCTGCTCTTCTCTTGGCTCGCTCATCCAAGCAGCCGCCCCCAGCCCCCGCCATCCGACCGGACCCACCCAGCCAACCAACCAATCCACTCGCCAACTGACTGACTGACTGTCGACTGCGATGACGACGACGACGACGATGGCGACCGACCGACCGACAAACCGATAGACCGACAGACAGAAGGCCGAAGCGACACGACCAGTGGTGGCATGCATGTATGTATGTATGTGGTTATTTGTATGTTTACTTGTAGTATCTCAGCAGGCGGGTAAGTTTGTTTCACACACACACTGTGCCGCCCCCGTCACTCTCGTTGCGCCTCGAATTGTCGCCGCTGCCTTTTCTATTGCTTCTTCTAGACTGCCGCCGCTGGCCAACCAACCTCTCTGTTCAAAAGTAAAAAACTAACTGAGGTGCTGCGGTTGTTGTTATTTTTGCTGAATATCGATAAATAGTAACGAGGCTGTTACGTATATCGTATATCGGAATGGCGCAGAGTTAGTTTGATTTTCTTTCAATTTCATTATTTGCAAAATTTAGAAAATCCCACTAAAGCAAACAATATAATTTAAATGTAAAAAACATATTATCATTAAAAATCAATAAATATGCATTTGAACGTTATTAAATCTCTATGTGTATTGAGATTTATCATATTTATTAAACGTTTGTCGTTCAACGTGTCTGTCTATCGTTATCGAGAACAGTGCAGGGTCATTTGTCGAGCGAAACACATGTTATTTTTGTTTTGGCGCGCGAACACAGTCGACACGAAACTGCAGCAACCGATATAAAATAAACGAGTAAAATGAGCGGGTCGATAAATAAGTAAACACAGTTAATAACTATAAATATTCATATTTACGCAGTACAATGCCGGAAAGCATTATCGCCGGCATTCCGGTGCATTTCCCCTTTGAACCGTATGAGGTGCAACGTGCCTACATGGAAAAGGTAATTATCTGCCTGCGAGACGGCACCAATGGCGTGCTGGAATCACCCACTGGTACTGGTAAAACATTAAGCCTACTCTGTTCCTCGCTCGCTTGGATACGCACCCGTCAGTCTGAGATGAAGCTGAACATGCAGAAGATGCAAGCTGAGCAACAGAAGCAACTTAGTGCCGGAACTGGGGCCGGTGCCGCTGCCGCAATGGCCGGTGAACTTGCCAACGTAATGGGAAATGCCAATAACTGGGGTGTGCCGAAGGTAATATATGCCTCACGTACCCATTCGCAATTGAATCAGGCGATGCGGGAATTGAAACGCACAGCGTACGCAAACATGCGAGCCGTTGTCCTGGGATCGCGAGATCAGATGTGCATACATCCGGATGTCATGCGTGAGGAGGGTAATTCTAACAAGGTGAACATGTGCAAGTTGAAAGTTCATGCGAGAACATGTTCGTTCCAATTGCGTGTCGAATCGAAGAAGGATCATCCCGATTTTCGAGGTCCCAGCATTATGGACATCGAGGACCTGGTGAAAGTGGGCCAGAAGCTCAAGATGTGCCCCTACTTCGCATCAAAGGAGCTGGTAAACAGTGCCGACATTACATTCATGCCGTACAACTATCTGCTGGATCCAAAGGCTCGCAAGGCAAATAAAATTGAGTTAAACAACACGATCGTCATTCTGGATGAGGCGCACAACATCGAGAAGATTTGCGAGGAGTCCGCTTCGGTGCAGATTCGTTCCTCCGACGTAGCCATGGCCATTGAGGATGTTACACACATCATGAAGATCTTTGCCAGCGGCGAATCTTTCGACAATGGAGGCGGCGGCGGCGGCGGCGATGAGGCAAAAGATTTCACACTTGATGATCTTACGCTACTCAAGGAAATGCTCTTGGAACTGGAAAAGGCCATCGATGGCGTTGTTGTAGATAACAAAGCCGAGGGACAAACTTACCCGCCGGCCTACATATACGAACTGCTGGGCAAGGCAAATGTAAGTCCAAAGTAAGTCAAAATGAACTGAGATGCAACTGTTAATCCCCTGCTTGTTCACAGTTCACCCATGGCAATTGCGCCACTATAGTTGCGCTACTGGACAAGCTGGTGCAGTACCTAATGGTGGCCTCGCAGCACACCACGCTTCGCAAGGGCGGCAGCTTTATGGTGCTCGCCGATCTGCTGAACATTGTGTTCGCCAACAAGGAGGACACTATGGCCAAGGTGCATCGCAGCTTTAAGGTGCATTGTGAGATCGAGGAGGGCAAACAGATAAGGCAAACAACGGGCAACAATGCCAACACATCTGGTTGGCTGGGCAAGGGTAACACTACAACAACAACAAAGGCAGCGAAGGTCATCAATTTCTGGTGCTTCAATCCTGGATTCGGCATGGAGCAACTACTCAATACCCATGTGCGTAGCGTAATCCTCACAAGCGGCACGCTGGCACCCCTTAAGCCGCTGATTGCCGAGCTGGCCATTCCGGTGGCACAGCATCTGGAGAATCCTCACATTGTTAATCAGTCGCAAGTCTACGTTAAGATCATTGGCATGGGACCCGATCGCGAGCAGCTTGTGTCCAATTACAAGAACCGGTAAATCCACATAATATATTTTGTTTATTCAATTTCTAAAATCTTTAGCAAATATTAATATTCAATTTCACAACTCATTGAAATGGAATCGAAGTTAGGCAAGTGCTTTTTCGATTTACTTCAATTGCAATCGATAGTTTCAATCGAATCTAAAGATATCACTTGTTGCTCCTCGTGAGAATTTTGAACTCATTTCACCTCACCTTCTTGTCGGATTTACTAAACATCCAAGAAGGTGAGTTTAACTATTTCGAACTGGGAATATTTCTGCTGTCCCTTTCCAACTTATGCACCTCTGTGTCAGCTTATCTTTTGTTGAACTTCAACTTGATCATGGACACGTTTAGCTTATTGACGTGTTTAAGCCTAACTGTATATAGTATTTCCTTTCTTACCTTTCCGACCTGATCAACTTTATTAGGTCAAAGTCAAAGCTGAAGTGCGGTTGATCCTATAAATTTGGGTTGAATGCGATTTTATTATACCCTGCATTTTAAGAGAAAGACTATGCTAATTTATGTATGTGAATGATTTGACTATTGATTCTGAATATATGTAATTTATATATATATAGATAATAAGCATTTGTAGAATCACAATATAGATATCTCAAATAACTTACTAAGATTAAATACCCTTCATCCATTTAATATTAACCGATTACAACTGTATTAAATCGTCTCTCTCTCTTCCTGGACATTAGTGATAACCCCAAATATATCAGGTCGCTGGGCCAGACAATTCTCAATGTGTCGCGGATAGTGCCGGATGGCCTGTTAGTCTTCTTTCCGTCGTACCCAATGCTGAATAAGTGCGTTGAGGCGTGGCAGGCGAGTGGACTGTGGGCGGACATATCGTGTCGCAAGCCGATCTTCCTGGAGCCACGTGGCAAAGATCAGTTTACGACCACCATGGAGGAGTTCTATCAGGCCATACGAGACTCGAAGGGTGCCTGCTTTATGGCCGTCTGTAGGGGTAAAGTTTCCGAGGGTTTGGACTTTGCCGACCGCAATGGACGCGCTGTGATCATAACGGGATTGCCGTTTCCACCGCTTAAGGATCCCAAGGTGATACTGAAGCGTCGCTATCTAGAAAGCAATCGCACCAAGGAGAATCAATTGCTCAGCGGCCAGGAATGGTATAATCTGGATGCGACACGTGCTGTCAACCAGGCCATCGGTCGTGTTATCCGTCATCGCAACGACTACGGCGCCATCTTGTTGTGCGATTCGCGCTTTCAGGATGCATCACAGGTTCAGCAGCTATCCAAGTGGGTGCGTGGCCATTTGGGCGATAGACCCGCCAGTTCCCCGTTCGGTGTCATTGTGCGTGAGCTGACTAAATTCTTCAGGAATGCCGAGGAAACGGTAAGTAAGATTCCTAGTTTGACGAGCTGAACACTAACGCACCCTATTCCTTTCTTAGATGTGCAAACCGGAAGAGCGAGTCGTTGATACTTTGCTACAGACAATCGGCAAGGACGAGCAGCCCACGCTGACACCCATCAGCCAGATTAAGCGTGAACCCAACACGACGGGCGGCAGTAGCAAATTTCAACTGGCCTCGGAGCTTGCCACGTAGGTGACCCAGTGCTAGTTCTCAACCAGCTGTGCGTACTTAATTTTCACTCATTATAGCAAGGCTGAGATGGCTAACTCCATCAAGACATGGACACCCGCTGACTATGTGAACGCTGCGGGTTGGGGCTCACAAGGACAACCGGCGCCCAATGCCATGGACTTTATGAGCCGCCTCAACTCAAATGTGAAGGTACGTGTGCAGTGGAGTACGATTCATTCCTGAAACTTATTCATACTTCCATTGCAGAGCATTGATTTCAACTGCTCGGATAACAGCTCTTCTGGCCTGGTGAAGATCCACAAGCGCGAACGTAGCTCCCCCACAGCAGCGAGCAGCTCGTCATCGAGTCAGACGAGCAGCAAGCGCTATAAGCTTGTCAGCAATGATGCGATAAAGCTCGAACCAATCAGTCAGGAAAGCAATCCGAAGAGTCAATCTCAATTTCAATCTCATGTCTCGTCAACAAGTTTGAAGGTAGAGCAAAAGGAAGCGCCCGCGTCACGGGCTGACTTTCTGCGTGAGGTTTGTATTCGCGTTGGGATCAGTAGACGTATTTCTTACTTTCTCCTTCATTTGCAACAGGTGCGAAGCTTGGTAGACAGCGATCAGTTCCGAGAATTTGGTAAACTGCTGATGGCCTATAAGACCGGCGGCAGCGATGCCTTCGAGAAGCTAATGACACTGCTGTTGAATGTGCTGGGCACACCTCCGCTGCGTTATATGCTGATTGGAATGCGTCGCTTCCTAAAGGCTGAGGACAAGCCCAAGTTTGATATGCGATTGGCTAGTCTGGATTAACCTCAACTTGGATTTTAAGCAGCTCTCCAACTCAACATCTACATCTTAGTATTTGGCTGGATCAAACTGCCAATTGGATAAGTAAGTGCAAAGTGTATTTACTGTACAATCAGCAAGATCACAATCTGCTTTACCTTACCCAAACTTAATATAAGAACAGCTTCTGTAGGTAGTTAATAAATGTAACTAGGCGGTTATTTTGTAAAACATTTGCAAGTGTACCTCTGTTTCCAGTGATTTATACAATATTCATTTAGCTATAAGACTCATGTATATATACATACATATAATATATATCATATGTTTAATGCTACTGTTTAGTTTGGGATCCCCTACGCACCATTCTAGCTTACACACACATTTAAGTCAGTACATTTTGAGCTGTTGTTAAATTGATAATATTTGATATTGATATTGATATATTTATTGCCACATTATTGATTGATCAGAGGCTTATATGGCCTCGAAACTGTTAAAGTTCCACGGATTTTCTATCATTATTTCTTTCGTTTAACTTGGTTTTAATTGAAAAAAGTCCTGTACATTTTTTTTATTCTTTTTTATTATCTTCGGCTTTTCTTTGTTGAATAAGCGTTCAAGTTTTTAATAGTGATAACACTCAGTGAACATCTGAAGCTTATATGATCATTCGATAATAATCACATTTTTTACTTCACCTTTTTTCATTAAGAATTCGTTCTGTTTTTTCAAATGGTTTTGATTTCTATTTCTTTTATTTTAGCGTTCAATATTCTCTGATTATTTATTTATTCAGATTTAGTACAGACACTATCTAGTTATTTAATAAATTGTGCAACTAGCTATTGTTTGTATTATCGCATTGTACTTTCGTTTTCTTTCCCTTTTCTGCAATACCATTCCTACTTACGTTTTTTTCTATTAATTCGATTGTTATTGATCCATTTCAACACTCTTCAAAAGATTCGCTACTTTTGATTGCTCAACATAGTTTTCGACGAAACTTTTAAAAATCCTTTGTTCCTCCACTATTTGTGCTTTATAATACTCTTGTACTTTTACAGCCTTATCGATATATCAAAGAGCAGGAGAGTCTAAATTATATGATACTTACTTTTTAAGGGCATGGCGCGTAACTTACCATTATCAAGCTGTAGATAATTTCTTTTTTTCTAATCTTTTCATGTTCTCTCACCTTTTTAATAATTAAATGAAAATAGCTGTGAACAGACCTTTAACTTTATAGAGAGTGTAATTTACTTAGATTTATACTCTAATCATTATTCCATTATTGAAATATGCCTGTCCTAACTGCATTTCTATTCTATATTGAATTCACATATGCAAATATCATCTTGGGTTGAACTGTAATTGGATTCGGTTTAGAAAATGTAGCAACACAACAATTTATTAAAGAAACAATATCCCAGAGTATCTGGATGAGTGTGTGAATGTGTGTGTGTACAAGAGTTAGGTTCTCTGAAGAAAATGCTGTCATAGAATAAGTTTCGCTAGACTATTGCAGTTTTTACTTGTTAACAATGAAAAAAATCTAAAAATAAATAACTATACAAAAAAACCAAGCTTAGTTTTATTTGAATATCAAAAGATTTCTTCGGAGCACTTTCGAAAATATTCATTATGAGTTCTGAAATTTCGATGGCTTTTAAGGGAATAACATTTTCAGGCGCGCATTCAATTTGTATACTTTCTTTAAGTTTATTAAAAAAAAAAATAAAAACACTTAAACTAATCGCTTAAAATAGATACCAAATAAAATGGATTTATATAATATGTATATATATATTTAGTATATATAATTACTTGTATTGTAAGTATTTATTTTTATCTGCTTTTGCTTTGCTGTAATTCGTTTTCTTTTCTTTTGTTTTTTAACTTTACACTTAATCATTACACTTTAATTCGATTTAAGTTACATTTGTTTTTGTTGTTTTTGTTGTTGTTGCTTGTTGTCTATATTACGTTTCTGTTCGCCTGGTACTGGCATCGGAAATTGCTGCCGATTTAATGTGAAAGCTGTGCATGATTTTTATGTTTTTTTGGCTTTTCTTATAATTTGCTTGAGTGTCAGGCGGGGCGGAGGCGGGGGCGGGCAGATGCAGTCACCAAAAAGGCAGGCAGCAAGGTGCAGCAAGGTGTAACTGATCCAGCAGCCTAAGCCAGTGCGACAAGTTGCCCCCCAATTGGCGTCTTTAAGGGCTGCCCAGAGACCTCCTTGGATATCATTGCATTCTATTGTTTATCGGTTATCAGTAACTTGCTTATTGTAGTGTGTGTGTGTGTGTGTCGCTATGTCTCTATGCGTGTATGCATGTATGTATGTATGTGCTCTCAAAAGATATGTGACTGTAAAGTTTGTTCAAAACTGTAACTATTGCTAAAAGAAGATCGGGATTTGAAATACTTAACGCCAGCCCGATGAAGACATTACCATTGTGTGCAGCAATAGCCATTATCGTTCTCTCACTCTCTCACTCTCGCTCTTACTCACTCACTCACTATCGTTCAATCACTAGCTCTCTAACTCTTCTACTCTCACTCGCTCTCTCCCTTTCTATTTTGTGGGTATAAAACGCGCCTTGATCGTCTGCATGGGCAAATGCAGATGCTGTTGTTGTTGTTGCTGCTGCTGCTGCTGTTGTTGCTGTTGTTGTTGCTGCTGCTGCATGTGCTGATTGATCTGATGCTGTATGGAGAGACCACTGGCACTGCTGATAATGTGTTGACTATGGAGTGGCTCATTGATTTCGATCTTGATCGCCGTTGCCGCCAGTGAGGTCTTCTTGTTTTTGGGCGGTCTGCCACCTGCAAAAGAAATGAAATACCTTAATGACAGTTCATCGAGGGGCAACTCGAAACACGATCGAATCTTCAATGGATTACAGATATAAAGTTAACTCTTTAATGCTATAAAATCTCTTTAAAGTCTCTTAAAATCTACCACTCAGCAGTAGATCCGATCCATCCATGATATCTACGTAGATCAAATCACAATGAAGAAGATATTTAAATACTTATCTAAGCTGATCTCTGAGTTTCTGTGTGAGATCTGTGCGCATATCAGATCAGTCAACAGATCATATTCGACGCAACACGATCGAATCTCTATATATCTTCTAACGATATTGGGATACTAATCTTAGCTGATCTCTGAATTTGTGTGTGTAATCAGTCAACGAAATTCAAATCTTCTAAAGATCACAGATGAAGCAATCAAGTTAACCTTTTAACATAATCTAGCCTGATCTTTTGATAGTTATGATATCCCATCTGGGATCTGTGTGAAGATCAGTAACTTGAAGACTCGAATTCTTTTTAAACTAGCTTGATCTTATGATAGTTATTATATTCCATTTGTGATCTGTGTGAAGATCAGTGTCTTGCAGACTCGCATTCGAAATACAAAGGAACATGATCGAATCATCCAAGATACTCGAATCGCCATATCTTCTGAAGATCACAGATGAAACAATCAAGTTCACGTTTTAACATAATCTAGCCTGATCTCATGATAGTTATGATATCCCATCTGTATGAAGATCAGTATCTTGAAGACTCGCATTCGAAATACAAAGGAACATGATCGAATCTTCCAAGATACTCGAATCGCCATATCTTCTGAAGATCACAGATAAAACAATTAATTTCACCTTTTAATCTGGCCTGATCTCGTGATATTTATGATATCCCATCTGTGATCTATGTGAAGATCAGTATCTTGAAGACTCGAACGAACGAATCTTCCATGTTTTTCAAGATACTGCAATCTAACATCTGTATGTAACCGATCTCTTCATATTGTGCCCTCTGATATCCTATATGTAATTCGAGTGTAGATCAGCATATTGAAGATTCAAGTCCGCATTAGGTGAACGAACACTTACGCTGCCCCGTCGTGTGCTGCAGCGATAGGGGCTGCCCAATCATGGCCAGCGGCTGTTGTGGCGACTGCAGAGTAGTCTTTTTGGAGCGCTTCGGGGGTGGCAGCTCGTGATGGGAGTGATTCGTGAGCAAATGCTTGGATAGATGCTGTCGCACGGCAAACGATTCGGCACAATTGGCCACCGGACAATTTAGATAGCGACCCTCGACATGGCGCTGCACATGCTTCTTGAGCAACGACTCCTGATTAAAGCTGCTGGGACATATATCGCATTTGAACTTGAACTCATCGTGCATCTTCAGATGCTGATCGAGATGCGATTGCTGCAGAAACTTCTCATCACATTTGCTGCACTCGTAGGGGAACGCCTGGCCGTGGGTCTTCATGTGCGTGTGCAGCTGGGATTGTAGCTTGAAGTTCTTCTCCGGACAGCGTGGACAATAGTATCCAGTGACGCCGGCGTGGGCCTGCAGATGTTGATTCAACGAGGTGACCTGTGTGAACTTCTTGCTGCACACGTTGCAGCAATACTGCTGCACCTTGTGGTGTGACTTCATGTGATTGTTCAGATTGGTCACCTAAATGGGGCATAGAAAAGGATGAAGAGCATGATTGGGTGTGGCACCTGACAACCTACTCACCTGGGCAAAGCTGCGCCCGCACTCGGGCTCATTGCACACAAAGGGACGCTCGCCCGTATGCAGGCGCCGATGATTGTTAAGATTTGTGATTTGAGTGAAGGTCTTGCCACAGTCGACGCACTGATACGGCCGATCGTTTGTGTGGATGCGCTCATGGTTACGCAAATTCGCCGCCTGCGTGAAGCCTATAAAGAAGAGGAGCTCCTTGAGATCAAGTGGCAATAAACAATGTGCAATAAGAAATGTGGCATGCGAATCATATAACAAACCCAATACTTTTTCCATTCTCATTTATATTTATTATTGTAATACGACCTTGTAGATCTATTGTACCCGCTACTCAGCTTAGGGCTCCCTATACAGTCCAATTCCAGTCCAAACACGGAGTGGTGCCTCACGACACACTTCCTTACTCATTACTCTTCTACTCTCTACTTCTCATTATTACATTACTCAACACTACTCCTTGTTCACTAAGGTGTCTTAGTAGCCCTGTGAGGTTTCCCACTGGGTTCTTACTCAGCTTCATTAACTGCTTAAGACTTTTTGGGGTTATGGCAGCCTTAGAGGAACCCAAACTAACTGCAATACAAAGCCTTTTCCATTCTCATTTATATTTATTATTGTAATATGACCTTGTAGTTCTATTGTACCCCCTACTGAGCTAAGGGCTCCCTATACAGTCCAGTTCTAGTCCAAACATGGAGTGGTGAATCTCTTCTCAAGATAGTTAAACCCGAGCAGATGCCTGCCTCACGACACACTTTCTTACTAATTACTCATTCTTTACTACCTTCTACTCTCTACTTCTCATTATTACATTACTCAACACTACTTCTTGTTCACTAAGGTGTCTTAGTAGCCCTGTGAGGTTTCCCACTGGGTTCTTACTCAGCTTCATTAACTGCTTAAGACTTTTTGGGGTTATAGCAGCCTTAGAGGAACCCAAACTAACTGGAATACAAAGCCTCTTTCATTCTCATTTATATTTGTTATTGTTATACGACCTTGTAGATCTATTGTACCCCCTACTGAGCTTAGGGCTACCTATACCGTCCAGTTACAGTGCAAACATGGAGTGCTCAATCTCTTCTCAAGATAGTTAAACCCCAGAAGATGCCTGCCTCACAACACACTTCCTTACTCGTTACTCATTCATTACGACCTTCTACTCTCTACTTCTGATTATTACATTACTCAACACTACTCCTTGTTTGCTAAAGAGTCTTGGTAGTCCTGTGAGGATTCCCACTGGGTTCTTACTCAGCTTCATTGATTGCCTAAGCCTTTTTTGGGGTAACCTTAGAGAATTTTCGATTTCCGCAAGCCTTGTGTTCGTTTCCCAGTCTGACATGCAGATTTTTGTCTTCTCTCTTTGACCTATGCCTCTATCAGTCTGCTCCTTCTTTCGCTAGTGTATCTACTTCCTCATTTCCCGGTATACTGATGTGCTCCATAGTCCGTCGTACAGTGAGGTTGTTGCTCCCTCTTGTTACTTCTCTTACTATCCTAAGTAATATGCTTGATATCCTTGCTCAGGTAGTTGTGTCCTAAGTTTATATCCAATTATCTCCTTAGGGCACACACTTTAACCAGGAATATGTATCCTTGATCCTCTGTTGCCCCTTCTGCCCCCAGTTACAATAGAATGCTACTTAACCCACCTTTGTGGCAATAGCTGCACACAAACTTGCGCTCCGCTGAGTGATTTCGTATGTGCGTCATGAGAGAGGATTTGCGCGAGAAGGTCTTGTTGCACAGCGGGCAGGAGCCCTCCTCGTTGAATATCAGATCCACCTGATAGAGAGAAAGAGAGAGAGCGAGATAGAGAGCAATTAGACAGGGCAGGAGGCGAGAAGTAACGGCATTTCGTGTCAGCTCACTTCAAATATCACAACACACTTAACGCACACACTCCACACACACACCGCACACACACAGCAAACACACACACTCCACACACACACACACTCCGCACTTACGCTCAACAAGCTATCGGCGGAGATTTTAGCGAATTTGTAATTAATCTTTGGCATAAAGTTGTTTTGTTTTCTGCTCCGATTGCTTATTGGAAATTAATTTACTTTTTTTTACGGAATTTTGTGTATCGCGGTTGTTTTGTTTTTCTTGTTTTCTTTAAGTTTTTCTATATGTGTATATTTTTTTTTGCGTGCCACGCACACCCACACAAAAGCGTCAACTGAAAATGAATTTTTTCGCTTTACACAGCGCATAAAACGTCGTGAAATCGACGTCGGCGTCGCAGTCGCCTCTGACGTTCCTCTGCCGCTGTCTCTGCCGTTGCTGCTGCTGCTACTGCGGCTGGCGTCGTGAAAAGCACAGCAAGAAAAGGCAAGCAAACAGCGCAGATATTAATGAAAATAAAATGAAAAAAAAAAAAAAATACAAGAAAAAAAAACAAAATAAAAATAAAGAAAGAAAGAAAATGGGCAACAAGCAAAGGGAAGGCAAAACGTAAGTACGCTACACTTGCCGGCAAGAGCACATACGTTCTATGGAAAGTTTTATGAAATGCCAATTGTACGATCTGGCACAAGTTACAAACAAGACTCCTGCATGAATACATTCAAAACGATAGGTTTTCTACTTCTTTCGTTGGCCTTACCGAATAAGCTTTTCCGTAGTAATTTTTAAATTAATCATTTAGCAATCATTTTAAACGTGTGTTTTGATAAGATTTTCCATTTAAATTACAATATATGAATTATTGTATAGTGAGTATTGTATATTGAGTATATTAAAAATGTTTTGCCCTTAACTGAATTCATTTACGAAAGTAGGTTGAGTACACTAGCTGCTAAAACAGGAAACTCACTCACATTCATTTGTACTTGCAAAAAATATAAAACATCCGTTTAAACAGTAAAATACCCTTTTAAATGTATTCATGCAGTATTGTAACACACACACATTTATACACTTGCAAATTGATAAATATATCTACTGTACTCATATTCCACTGGACAACATTCGGTAAAGGTTAAATAGCTGCCTACATCTCCGTAAATTTTTTTCACTGATAGGACTATATTTATCATGAATTTAGGTGAAAGGATTATTTGGCGGTCGCTTCTAGTTTTTTTTTAATTGAATTTTGAAAATAATTAATTTTACATGTATTTTGTTGTTGGCTAATTCTGAGTAAAACGTCACAACGATGCGCACTGTGTCCCACAAGCGATTTAATTCAAACGAAATGTTGTTTATACACAAAAATATATTATTTTGTGAGTTCCCTACTTGGTGAGAATTTCGGAGCATGAAACGAGAAGTCGTTGGTCGGAAAACTGGCGTCAACGAAGATGTTTAATAGCTCATATACTTTCAGATAATCACATGTGTGAGGCAAAGAAATTTTTTAAGGGTTCTGTAAAAAGAGCGCCGCAGGCGAAAAATTTTTGAAAAAATAAAATCGCACGCGCGATTAGTCCTATCAGTGAAAAAAATTAAAAAAAAATCGGAGATGTAGGCAGCTATTTAACCTTTACCCAACATTCAATTAAATGCGTACACTAGCTACCAAAACATTCTTTTAAAACTGTACTCATAAATTGTACCCATTTTAAATGTGAAAAAGATACATTTGCCCATTTGAATGCATTCATGCAGTACTCACTACATACATACACATGTATTTTATTGCATAGTCACAATTTGTTTATTTTAAGAATTATTTGCATTCTGTATGCGCGTATATGCGGAACACAAAATTCGTAGGGGATTCATGTTGTTCGTTGTTGCTGCTGTTGCCAATATTCTCAGTGCAGCGCGGTGTGAAAAAGAAAGGCACAAGCAAAGCGCAAAGAAGCCAGAGCCAAAGAAGAAGGAGACGACGAACTATGAGTGTAGGTACGTACGTGTGTCTGTATATAAGTACAATGATACATATACACACATATGTACGCATGCATATAAAACAGACATACACACATGCATGTAGTGTGCGGTACGGTACATGGCACAACAACTACAACAACAATAGTAAACAAGACAAGTGCAGCGCCAGGAGCTGCAGTAAATCCGTATGCATTTGCGCGCGGCTCTGTCTGTGTGGGTGGCTTAGTATGTTTCTTGTGTCGTTCCCCAACACTGCGCACAGAAAGAGGGAGAGAGGGAGAGGAGAACACTTACATCTTCAGAATCGTCCTGCGATTGTAGATTCTCGGAAGAACTTGATGATTGCAATTGCTGTTGTTGTTGCTGTTGCTGCTGCTGTTGTTGTTGCTGCTGCTGCTGCTGAAGTTGCTGCTGCTGTTGTTGTAGCTGCAGCACAGCGGCGACAGCGCTGCCGTTGGTCAGTTGTGCCGCCACTGCGTCACTATCATTCGCTGCCGACGAGGCGGCAGCAGCAGCGACCACTGCAACGGCCGCCACAGAAGCTGCTGCTGCGGTTCCCTCCTGCCCCCGCACCGTCTGATGGAAGCTCGTGTTGCTTGTCAACTGTTCCGAGCAGCGCACGCACGTGGGTATGCTATAGCCGGGCACTTGGAATAACTGTGAACAGTGTAAAGAGAACAAAGGTTAGAACACATTATGAAGTGTGGGACAGAGAGAGAGACAAAGATAGAAGAAAGACAGAAAGAGGGAGAGCATAAGTATCATTGGTAATAAGAAGATACGCCAAGCTCCTCCAATTGGCGAGCAAAGCAAAAAGAAAAACCCAAATAGAAAGTCTGTTCAAAAATCTAAAAAAAAGTGATGCCTAATAACTCTTGTGTCCCCGCCTCTCCCCGCCTCATGCTACCTACAATAATAACAGCCAAGGAACTGTTACACACACACACACAGACATGCCCCGAAATGCCAGCACCAAACAATAACAACGCAGCAACAACAAACACACACATTGACAATTTGTTGTTTTCATTTCATGTTATTTTTTTTCTTCTCCGTTGTTATTCTTTCGTTTTTGTTTTGTTTTCGGCGGCCAGTGGCGTCGCTGCGCGGGGGCCTATGTGTATGCGAGAGCATTGCTTTAGTGAGGGGCCTCCTTTCAGTTTCGAAATATTTAAATTTCTTTTTTTTCTACGTTCCGAACTAAATGAAATGCAGCTAAGTTTTTAATTTTAATTTAAATGTGAGATCGTGTGATCGTTCGTTATGAAGTTTTATTACCTTCACGTAATGATTTTTACAATTTTTTGAATTGGTTCACTATTTGTTTAAAAAAGGCTAAAATTTCATAATTTTGTAGATTCAAATAGTTTATCGAAGTCTATTGATAATGTTCCAATGGTTACTGTTTTTTACAATTATTTGAATTGGCTCACTATTTGTTTAAAAACGGCTAAAATTGCATAATTTTGAAGATTCAAGAATTTTATCAAAGTCTATTGATAATGTTCCAATGGTTATTTTTATGTTGAAGGTGTGCCTATTCAAAATATGCCAGTGAAAACCAATATTTCTGAAATATTTGCTCCTTGGACATGTTTGTTTTCGTAATAGAAAATCGAATTAAAAAATAGTTTTGAAGATTTCCATAGATATTATGTGCTTGAACAGCGATTTTAGGAACAATTTCATTACAATCATATAAAAAAAAAAACTTTATGGGATTTTTTTTGTACTAAAATAATTTAATAGTTTCCTCCTCATTACAATCAATGATAGAACAAAATTTATTTTCTGTATGAAACATATTTTTAAGTAGAAAAGGTTGAAAAGACCTGTACTCTTAATATTCATGTATTATGATCACTCACACTTGTGTAATATTACAAATTTTTTAATAAACAAAGTGTTCCATTACTATTCTATTCTATATCAAAATAAACATTTTATTTGACCAATAAAAAGGAGAATTACCAGACAGTAAATTTTAGAGATCTTTTAGGCTAATCGAAAGTTCTGGCCGAAAAAGACTGAGCTGGCAACCCTAGTGTGCCTGCTGTGTGTGAGTGGAAGTGCAGCCTGCTCAAGCTTGGCTTTGATTTAGTTTTTGAGCCCCCCTTGCGTACACCCCTGCCAAGCGAAATTTCTGTCATATTTTGTTAGTATTCTATTTCGTTAGTAGTATGTGTGTGTGTATGTATGTTTGCATGTGTGTTGAAAAGGAGCCCAAAAGAAAAGCAGGACACAAGCCAAATGTACAAATATTATTGTTATTTTATTTTTTTATTTTATTTCTTGTGTGTGTTTTCAAGTTGGCGGCTTGAGCAACTTTGGCTGAGTTGGCTAAAAATAAACGCCAGCAATAGTTGGGGGCCTACAAAGCAATCACACACAAACGCACACGCACACATGAATTCGTTTGTGATGCATAGATACATATGTATTTATATATTGTGTGTGCGTGTGTGTTGCTTTGGGGTCGCTGTGTATGTGTGTGTGTTTGTTGTGCGCGCGCTTTTCAACCCCCACCCCAGCAGTGATGCAGCAGCCGAGGCAGCGGCAGCGAAAACAGGAGCAGCAGCGACTGCTGTAGGCAGCAGTGCAAAATCCGCGCACAAATTCAATTGTTGTGCTTTCCCCCCGTGACAAGAGACAAAAATCAATAAAAAAAAAAGAAACACAACAACAACAACTAAATACACAACATCAAGAATTGCTGTGCGCTCCGCCGCTTGTTGCGCGCCCGCAAACTAATACGCACATCTACACACAGGCACACACACACACACACACAGGCAATAAGAGTTGGGCTAACTAGCATAGTAGTTCTAACTAACTCACCGTTGCTGTTTGAAAACACAGCCTACAAATGGTGTCCATGACTCTGCTCCAGTTTGGCGGCAGGGGCAGGACAACGTGCTCGCGCCTTGCGGTATTTTTGTTGTTTTTGCTGTTGTTGTTGTTTGTAGTTGCACATGTAGCAAGGAGAAGGCGCAAGGTCGACTAACTTTACCGGTTCAAATTTACACGCATCTAAAAGCTTTAATTGCCTTGTTTTTTTGTTTCTTTTTGTATAATCAAAGCAATAACAACACTATACACACACACGCACACGCATACAGACGCACTGATCTGCGTTTGTTTAGTTGTTGTTGCTGCTAGCGTTGCCGTTGTTTATGTTTGCCACTTGCTCTTGCCTTGTTGTTTTTGTTGCTTAATTTCTTTGTATTTTTTTTTTGTTTTCTGTCGTAGGGTTAAAACTGCACTTTACTTTTTTTTCTCATTTACCATTCACGACGAAGTTTTTTGGGTCCGTCGTCGTTTTTGGGGCCCCCGATGTTATTGTTTAGGTGTGTGTGTGTATGCGTATATGCTGAATTTTTTTTTGTAAGTGTCAGTATAGTCGCGCTGCTCTTACACCCACATAATAGCAACCATTCACACAGCAAGGTGCCGTCTCTACTTACAGAACGAACAAAACAAGTGCCAGTGTTGTGCAACACTCTAACTCGCAGTGCGTAACAAGCGCGCGCGCTATTTGAGGTTCAAAGTGCCGCGCATTATTTTAATAGAACAAAAAATAAAAATTACAAACATAAACATAAATCCTCTAACCACTGACTAAAAACAAATAAAATATGTAGTACATTAAATACAATAGACAAATGTCCAAAAAACCATATTGAAAACCAAAAAGGCAATAGGGAACATAAAACGAGCTCGTCTATCAATCCAAATAGCAATCTCCTGGGGCGTTAAAGTTGTCCATCCAGCGGGTGTAATGTCTTCCTCGCTACCCAATTCCTCGGCAATGTTATTATTGCTGTTGTTGATATTGTTATTATTAGCACCACAATCAGGAATATCCAAATAAATAGAGGGCACAGAGGTTGCCGAGGTGGCTGGATGTGCAGTTGCCCCCAATGCATTATCGAGAAAAGTCACGTCAAGCTTTCGATTCGATGAAGTCAGCATGTGCAGGCTTCCCCTGCGACCTGGAGCCGACGTGGGGCCCAGAACTTGACCCTCTTTAATGGTTGTAATTGGCAAATTAACCGTTAAATAATTATTATATGGCAAAGTGCCACCCAGCGAATTATTGTCCGCCTGCCGAGCTGATCCCGAGAAAGATCGGGAGCGAGCATGGCTCGAACGACGACGCATATGTGGGGATAGTGTCGACTTGAGGATATGCTTGCTGTTCAGCTTCTTCACGGGCACATTGTGCTTGCGACGCCAAATGCTATTTACAAAGGCGAACTCAACCATGCTGCCGAAGATGAATATGGTGCAGCCTAGAAACCAAACCTCAGAGACCTTGATATAGCTGACCTTTGGCAGTGTTTTTCCTGTGGAGAAACATTCATTTTTGATGACGGGGTCATTACGTAGGGGTCATTTTGAGTTGCCTACCCTGTGCAGAAGCAAGCGTGATGAAGGTCAACATTGTGCTGCATCCCAGGGTGATGCGTGGTGGTGCCTGGTCCGCCTGCAGCCAGAAAGATACCCATGAGATGGCCACAATAAGCATCGATGGCAGAAAGTAATCCATCAGATAGAAGCCCACAACACGCGTCAAATGGACCGTGAAGCTTAGGGAACTGTAATTGCCAGCGAAGGCACCATGACGCAGATCACTGAGATCTGCATTGATCACGGTCTCATTGCACCAGGATCGCTTCAGCTGAAATTCGGTCAGGTGCAGCGCTGGATCATAGGTAATGGGACGCTTTTGCTCCCAATGCAGCACCAGCTCGGATGTGTTATACATCCAGCTCTCCAGCACTGTGGAGCAGTGCTGCTCATCAAATGGAAATTTCTTCAGATTTAGCCAGCAGTAAAGCGTCGCCTTGATTCGTGTCGAGACAATGACGGTGCCGTCTGGTGAAATGGATGTGAGTATGTCCTTCTCCGAGGTGCCTGAGGTGAAAGAAAAAGATTATATTCTTGCGGTTGAGGTTATGGTTGATTTTTGCACGTCTTACCCAAAATACTCGAGTCACGTTCGTTGGCCAGAAATATATGTGGCATCCAGAGGGAGTCGCGCAGTTGCTCCTCCCCCAAAATGGGCTGCAGCCGCTTGGGCGAAACACTACGGAAGTTGAGACGGGGATCCAAGTAGCGCATCTGCAGCAGTGCATATATTTTAAACTGGAGATCGTGCGCCTCCAAGTTCTGCATAAAGTATATGTAGGCACGCATATACACATCCACTGGTTGACGAGATCCCGTTTCGGTGAAGGTAAACGGACGCTCCAGGCGATCGTACCGGCAGCCATGGGTTAAACGATCGATCAGTTGCGTCTGCGACAGACTGTCACCATGGGCCAGAGTGGGACACACGTTTGTCATGTCGCCCCCGCTGTGGCGTAAGCAGTTTAGCAGAATCAAAATGGTTAAATTTGATAAAAACATTGCAAGGCTGATAAATAAATAAAATAATCTCATCTGGCAATGAGTTCGCAAAACGCGCACATTGGCGGCGACTTCCTAACGGTTAAAGCTAGAGGTGAGTATCGTTGAGTGTGTCATTTTTTGAAACTATGGGCAGCACTGAAATCTTTTTGTCATTCACAGTGCGCTACTAGTACATTGTATTCCCGCCAGATGGCGCTGTTGCATATTATCATGCGGTAGGTGGTGTACGCGCATATCTAATGGACACAACTAAAACTTCAACAGAACGTATGGCAACACTCTTATCTTCCTATAAGAAGACTTTTATATCCTTCGACATTTGATACAGAGAGACGAACCAAGAGATTTTTGGGTATAAGGATTTTTTGACAATTTTCAATTTGCAAAGATCCCCTTATCGATTATATATTATACCGTCAATAAGTTTGGCCAGATTTATAAACATCGTTATTTTAAAGAATTATCTGCATTGGTCACAACATAAAATTAAAATACAAATTGATATATAGATATATTATATATATTTATTTAGTTATAACTACTTAGATAACATCGTTAACTCAAATAGTTATTGGCAGTTTTTTGCATATTAAATTAATTTAAAAATTTGCATTTTCTGCTTGCGGTTTTGATTTCATTGATCTTGAATTGGTTTCGTAATTATAATGAATTTACATTATTTGTGACAATTTTATGATTCACTGCACGCACAAATCGATATAAATAAACATAAACACCCTATGATACGCAAATAGCGTGTGTATTTTATATAATTTGTTTCTCAACTCTCACTTGTAAATTTGAATTCTTCGTTCTGTCGTTCGTGTCCTTATCTGCCGCCTAGTAGTGTAACTTTTATCGCGACAGTGTTGCAAATAAAAACTAGAACGCAAATCTATCTTCGGCAAGCCGAAGGTTTTATACCCTTGCAGGTTTTGGGTTTTACCTTCTTTGATTAGTCATACATAATATCAGAGAATATTATAAAATTATTCGTGTATTCGTTAAGAGTTTAATAACTCTCATCGCTGGACATAACATAAGCAATCATTTTGTGAAAATCTTCATTTCTGATTGACTGATACTACAATATAAAAGCTATAGGATATAATTGTCCGATTTAGATGAAATGAAAAAAGTACAGATAGATTACTGTACAACTTTGATTGGTAATGCTTAGTTGACTTATTTCAAAAAGGAATACTGCTCGCCGCACTAAAATCCTCATTTCGGCAGATTGTTCCTATGGCAGCCATATATTGGTCAAATTTTTATGAAATTCTACAAGAATCGAAAACTATCGATGTAACAATATCTTGAAAAGTACCAACATACGGCCGATTGTTTGGTAGCTAAACATTATATCGGTTCGATCCGAGTATTTCCGATTTATTTACAGCGTGCAGCAATAAGAAGTATGTGTGGCATCAGAATATCTGAACAAATGAATAAGCTGCGTTGCAACCTTCTGATCAAAACTAATATACCCCCTGCAAGGGTATAAGAACCTGTCTGAAAAACAGTACACAAATTTGAAGTCTTAAAATATTTTATATTATCTGGATCCCTTCTAATCGCGCTAAGTCACTTCGGATACTTGTGGTCATATTTTCGGGTATACGTAATAAAAGAAAACGATATATTTGTCCGAAAAAAAAGGTTGACTCGGCAACACTGCCTCGGAACACTTTAAATTTACAGTGGATTAATTTAAAACTACTTCGAACAAAATAAGACAATACATGGAATTGATAGAGATACCGACAAAATTGGTTTGCAATCACTTTACTTTGATTCTTCTGCTTGATATAATTGCTAAAAATTCCTTTTTTTTTTTTTTTTTTTTTTTTAATTTTGCAATCATTCATAGATTTCTTTTTTTATTTCTGGTTATTAATCAATGAACTAAAAATACGTTCGTTTGCATTTTGTTGCCGTTTTTTTGTCAAATAGTTCGCTTGCATATTCGTAAGGTAAATTTCCATCAAATATAGTTTTTAAATATTTTAATAAATAACTACTACATTGAAAAGAGTGTTACAGTGTGTTTTGTTTTGACCGATTGTTTTGGTTGCGCATTAGATAGATGAATCCTACTGTTTGTTGTTCATGTGTTACAATTTTTCTCATTTATTGGCAGTGCAAGTTTATTCCTTCTGTTCTGGTTGTAACATAAATTATACAAAACTATACAAAATTACGAAAAAAAAAAAAAAACAAATAAAACCGCTATAAAATGCAAAATAAAACTCACATACTAATGTACGTTAATAAAAAGATCAAATATTAGCTACTGCTTACTATTTTTAAGGTTGTCGGACCGTCAAATGAGAGAAAAACTTATTTGCAACAATTGAAAGCAAATGAATAGCAAGAAGAAATGATGGAACTCTACATAAAGCTGATGAAGTTGGGGGAGATGGTTTAAATAAAAAAGTCTGATTTACTGATTCACTGTTACTAATGCGACCAGCACAGAGATCTCTCCAAGCACATTGAACAACGGCTATATCGGAGCTTTCGGTTTATGATGCCTGTTCAGTAGGTGATTGGGTGTTTTGCAATGTTGCATATGTGTGTGTGTGTGTGTGTGAGTAAGTGTGTGAGTTTCTGTGGATCTGTTCGTTCTATAAGATACAACGAGTTATGTACTATATAATAGCATATACACATATGTATGTTGTGGTACTCTTAAACTTTTGAACTTTGGACTTGACTTAACTCAAGCGATCCCTGACGTCCGCCTGGCTGCCTTCCGAACCCTCACTTGCATTCGCATTCGCTCTAGCTTACATTAACATTAGTCCAATGTCATTTTGTTTGTACTGGCACTGCCATCAACATTCATCATTCCGTTGCCGTTACGCTGTTGCTGTTGCAGCAATAAACGTATACCATGCCTCATGCCACATGCCTCATGCCTCTTCGACCTGCCACTTGTCTGCCTGCCAGTCTCCACCGTGCACCGTGCGTACGGCCAATGCTCAATCCCATCCGTTCTCCTTGATCATGTGTGCCAGCTCAATGATGAACTTCCCCTCCTTATACTTTTGGCTAGACTCGTAGGCATGCTCATACTTCCAACCAAGCGGAGTTTTGCAACACTCGCAGTAAATGTCGGCAACCGCATGCAGTCCGGTTAGCAGAACGCGCTCCTCAGTCTGTCCACAGGCCACATTCACAACGGAATTGAAGAGGTATGCCGGGCCTTGGCTACCCTGAAACGACTTCGAAATTAGCTCGTCGTGTGAAGCGAGGTGAGCGCGGCAATGAACACATGAGTAGGTCCGGTTTGTGGACGGTAAGTATGCTTGAAATGTTTTCACCATAGTTGCTGAATAATCGTTCAATCTTGATAGATATATATATTTCTCCAAGGAGTGCTTACAACTCCTGTGGTTCTAAAATGTGTGTGAAGTGACTGCGCCGACTGTTGATAATCCTGGTGCCTTCAGCAGGTCTTGAGCATATGATTTTGTCTTAGATTTAAGCAAAGAAATGCACTTCCTGGCTGTTTATTGGACCACTGTAAAGAAATGGAGAAACTTTCATTTAGAAATTCTGTAGGCAATATCTTTTTTATGGGAACGTGGCTTATACTGATCAAAGGACATTAAATACCTTCTACAATGCGTGAACTAGTTTTGTGATTGAATAATGAAATTTTGCAATTAAGAAAGGCAAAAGAAACTAACAACAGAGATCTAGATGCCCCCTTCCGCCTTTTGTGCACTTTCACACATACAAGAAGAATGCATTTTGTTTATAAAATTAATGAAATCTACCCTCCTGATCGTCCATAATATTGTATGTTTCTTCTTTGTTGCGTATTTTGCATACTTACAGGTGGAACTCGAAACCTTTTAATCCAACTTTTTGTTTGCTATGCGTTCACAGCAACATTTTCATTTTGACAGTTTAAATTGTATAAAAAAAAAAGGCTGTGATTCGATTATTTTTATCGATTACGTGCGACGACATCTGACAACATATTTTCACAAAAAAGAAAGTAGTCTCAGCTTTTTTTAGTCCTTTTTTATATATAGACGGACAGACCGACAATTGATTGTGGTCAAAGTTATATTAAACACTTTGGAAATATTGTTTTTTTTATTATATTTATATTTGCTTATTGGTTGCTTCACACAGTACGCTTCTTCCCTGCAAAGAGCCTTCGGCCAGTCCTAGTCCAATTTTTAAAATTAATTTTTTGAAAACAAATTTTACGTTCTAGGGAAAAATTTTGTTTATGGAGAAAACTTTGTTTCAAACAATTTAATACTGATAACGCCATAATACACACCTATTTCACTGGCCATGAGTGTAGTATATGATGTATTTAAAAATAAAAACAAATAAAACTGACGGTTATCATAAAATGTTGTATTTTTTTATTAAAATAAGTCAATGTTTCCATTTGCGCCCATGCACAAACATTCATTGTGGGAGCCCTTCTGTTTTTCTTTTATTTTATTTTTAAATTGTCGAATAGTAAAAAAAGAGATAAAGGGAAAAGCGTAAACAAAGGTACAGAGACGAAACAGCTGACTTTGGTGACAAGGCATTAAACAAACACAAACATATGTTATGTACATATGCGCATCAGCTGTTTCGCGTGTTTGCAAAAGTTCACAATGTTAACACAAAATTATTACATATGTATAAGGACAGCTACAGTAATTTAATTTGATAAATCAAACTCTCATTCGCAAATTTATCGATTGTTGATAACAAAGAGATACGCAGATAGCGTACGGTAAACATTAACCTTTATGCTATTTTGTGTTTGTAGATCTTTTAGTTGCTCAGATCGGCGCGTTCATCCGACATTTTGACTGTTTTGATAAGGAATATTAATACATATATGTATGTGTGTAAATATATATTTTGTGGAGTCTACATACTTGGTGTACTTTATCTGACCAGTTTTAATGTTCTATGCAACTAAGAAAACTAAATGAAATTTTACCAATTATAATAACAAAGAATAGTCAAAAGATAAAACAAAGACTTTTGTCAGACGACGGGGATAACTGAAATGCTTTCCATACTCGTACTTCCAATGGGTTAACGCGGGTTGGAGTTATTAAAAACGCAATTAGATTGAAGACATCTCATACAAATAAACGCTATTTTTACATATATACACACACCTATTCAAATGTATTCGGCATATACAGGTACACAAAGATACAACAAAGGTTGATAGCAAAAAGTTCTTGGTATGGTTTGTTTTTCCTTTTTTTTTGTTTTTTTTTTTTGCAAGCAGCAAATTGCGTTTCAGTGACGATTGTTGTTCTTCTTTGTTGTTGGTACGATGTGTATGTTCTGACAAAACAAATGTACACATGTTGTATACAATAAGCAGTAATACGTATTTCGCTTTTTTACCGTCAAATCTAGCCTTTATTGAAGACCAACGGCGGGAAATATGTTTAAAGACAAGAATTCTTGCAATGCCTACAACGAAGTTAGCTTTATTTCACATTTTTTGCTATTGGTTCTGAACTGACAGCACTGACAATAACCATTTGCATTTGTATGTATGTACATATATTTGTGCCTTACCGTTTGTAAAATTTTTAATTCTAATTTGTATTTGTATATTCATATATACATATGTAAATATACATTTATATAAACAAACATTTACAAAAACATTGAATGGTCTTCAGTATTACAAGAATATTGACAATCAAGGCACGCAAAAACTTTCGACAACTTACGATGCTGTTGAAATTGCAGCTGCAATTTTCTTTTGTTGTGTGAGATGCACAAACACACACAGCCCCATATGCCAAAGCACAAAACCAAAACAACAACGACACTCTGAAAATGACGCTAGACTGTGGATCTTCACACCGTTTGTATAAATTGAACTCAACTCGATTGCATTCTTAAAATTTTTTCTTCAATTTATTGAACCGTACACAATGTTTGTTTGCGTTTGCTCATTTTGCGTGCTGTTTTGCTGCGGGCGCTGTAATTTTTGCATTTGGGAAGGGGGCCAGGGTGGCCGCGTCGATAACGATAAAATATACAATCGGTATAGTAAAAAAATACTGAAATATACCACACAGTTAATAAATATTTCAAGAATAATCGAGTTTTTGGTAAACTAATTATTTGTTCGCTGTTGACTTTAATAGAAACGAACCACTTTCACCTTAATTTATTTTTCATGTTCATTTAAAAATGTAAACAGTTACATAAGTTAGAATCTTTGTCAAATTTCGACGCTTAGTGGTTAAAGTAATTGTTCTAAATCGTCTTTGAAATTCTAACGTCTTTCGATATAAATTGTTTTAACCATTTCAACCCACTAACCATTTATTTA
The DNA here is from genome assembly GCA_018151435.1 of Zaprionus africanus. Taxonomy (NCBI): domain Eukaryota; kingdom Metazoa; phylum Arthropoda; class Insecta; order Diptera; family Drosophilidae; genus Zaprionus; species Zaprionus africanus. The sequence continues at coordinate 5,869,032 of JAECXB010001995.1, forward strand.
ACCATTATTCCAACCGGAGGACTTATGAAATTCATTGATGGTCCTCGTCATCTTAGTACTTAAAATATTTTACAATATCGGAAAAAAGCGAAGTTTTTAATGTGTCAGGGAAAGGTTGAACTTCACATCGTGTTAGACTAAATAAATGTGTTCGTGTTATATTACAATCAAGTAAATACTTTTGAAAAATAGACTACCAACTCATCGATATTTATTCTTGATTATAAATAAATATATGTATATATACAAATATGATAGTATTGATAGGAGATAATATTTTGAAAATGTTTTCATATTTAAAAACCGTAGTCACATTTTTAGTAAAGTTTTTATAGGCATTTGAAATATAATCACATCGCAAAGATCGGTTTGCGAATAAAATGTCAAGACATTTTCGTTTAATATAAATTCATTTTTGCTACCCATTTTCTAAAATGCAAGTAAACTCTTCCTGACATTCTCAAAATAAAATATGGTAAGAAAATATAATAACAATCAGGCAATTACACCTCATAGCTGGCCTTAAAAACATTGATCAAAATTGATTTTTCTACGAAAACATTTATATTTTTTAAGATGTCCAGCGATAGGATTTATTATAGCTGTAAGCAAATACATGAACAATATTATAAAGTTTACATGAGCAGTGCACAAAACTGTAAGAAATGTAATCTTGCCAAAAATTAAACTCTGAAACAAGACAATATTGGAGAAAAATATGAATGTTATAAATATATATATTTAGAAAGATCGATGCATTGATTTGTTCATTAATGTAGGTACCAGCGTGATAGCTAAAATAAACATCGATAATTTGAAAATTTTTAAAAAAGTCGATACATCGATATTTTCATAGGTGTTCCTGCACCTTTATTCCAGCACTATCTATTACTGCACAAGAAAGATACAGACCAGAACACATAGCACGCGCATTACAGAATTTGTAGATAGACTTAAAACTTGTTGTTTATACTAAAAAGTTATTCATTTAGCTTTTAAAACAACAATAAAGGTAACCTCATTAAACGAAAAAAAAGAAATAATCGACAGGTGGAGGTGGCCCTGCAATAGTCCTCGTGTGAGGTAAGCGTAATAAGTGGCCAATGCCACTTAACTAGATTATAAATATTTATATACATGTGTACATATATATGTAGGTGTGTTAATATGAGTATAGTATCAAAATAGTGCATTTATGGTTTAAACCGCATTTATACGGCTGCTCCATTTATGCGAGTTTCTCAAAGTATCCAATTGACTATGTATGTATGTGTGTATTATACATACACGCAAACAGGCCCAAATTCGTAATTGTTATTTGGGTACGTCGAAACAGCTGTTTTGTTTCGCTGTACAAAATGTATGTACATAATGAAACATTCTCTTATAGTAAAGTTGTTGTTAATATTTTTTTTTAGAAAATTTATTTGCTTTTCCTTAATTGAACATTAGATTTGAAACTTTCTTTTGACCAAATGGCAGATAATGAATTGTTTAATGGAATTCATTAGCTCTATGTTTTTGATATCTTTTCAGAGGGTATTATTATTTTTCAAAAAAAATATTTTTTTACATTAGTAAGTAAACAGGAACAACTTACAACTCTTGTTGTCCATCGGACTGTTTGCTCTATAGGATACATAGTATTTTGTCAAAATGCCGTGACCTAGCGGATTCTAATTTATGCAGGAATCGAGACACCGGAGCAAGTACTGACAGTATGTCCGGCATTGGTTCTTCTTCTTAAAAAAAGTTTGTCGCTAAGGGACTTCCTTACAGCAGTACATCCTCCATAACAAATAAAAGCATGAGTATACCTATGTTATACCTAAGTCTCTAGTTTGTGTTTCATTGAGGGAAAACTCTGTTATCTTTAAAGCAGCAATAGATGTCAGTGAAGAAAATACCTGAGATGTCAGGAAACTTATTGTATCGTTGTCGTTACAGAATCTGCAAGTCGCAAGTGTTAGATCCCAGTCCGATTTCCTTATCTTCGTCTCCTTCGTTTTTAGTAATTCGTTGATATTTTTTTTTTGCCCATGCCACACTATGGCTGCGGTCATGTCATTCTCTCTCGCTGCTCCTCAGTATATCTGCTACCTCATTTTGCCCCGATATCCGCCTTAGTGTGAGGGACTAACTCCTTGTTAGCATGTCAAGTTTAGTTCTAACTTTAATACAAGTTTCCATTTGAGCTAACCATACTAAGACATAATTTGTTTGCAGCAAGGAGAAGGAGGCAACATGCTGTGGACAGTGCATCTGGATGGAGGCCCACAGCGCGTCAATCATGCGGCTGTGGGCGTGGCCGACTTCATCTATAGCTTTGGCGGCTATTGCACTGGTGATGACTACCGTTTTAACGAGCCGATCGACGTTCACGTTCTCAATGTCCACTCAATGCGCTGGACCCTGGTACCACAGCAGTGCGATAGCGATGACATTCCCCTCAAGTATCCCTTGGTGCCCTTCCAACGCTACGGTCACACCGTTGTCGCTTACAAGGAGCGTATTTACATTTGGGGTGGACGCAATGACGAGCATTTGTGCAATGTACTCTACTGCTTCGATCCAAAGACGGCACGCTGGACAAGGCCGACAGTGAGTGGTTGCTTGCCTGGTGCTCGGGATGGCCACTCGGCGTGCGTGATTGGAAACTGCATGTACATATTTGGCGGCTTTGTTGACGAGATCAATGAGTTCAGCAGCGACGTACATGCCCTCAACTTGGACACCATGGAGTGGCGTTATGTGCAGACGTTCGGAGTGCCTCCTACTTATCGGGACTTTCATGCGGCAGTTGCCTACGAGGAGGAGCGAATGTATATCTTCGGCGGGCGTGGGGATAAGCATAGCCCGTATCACAGTCAAGAGGAGACATATTGCCACGAGATTGTCTACCTGGATATGAAAACCAAAGTATGGCATCGCCCATTCACCGCTGGCAAGGTTCCCGTGGGTCGACGCAGCCACAGCATGTTCGTGCACAACAAACTGATCTTTGTGTTTGGCGGCTACAACGGTCTGTTGGATCAGCACTTTAATGATCTGTACACATTTGATCCACGTACAAAGGTCTGGAATCTTGTACGTGCTAATGGCCAGGCTCCAACAGCTCGTCGACGCCAATGCGCGATTGTGATGGGAACACGCATGTTTCTTTTTGGAGGCACCAGTCCACGTTGCTCCACATCTCTTAACCCGGCTTCATCAACTTCGTGTGCCATTCAGCCGACACCAGCAACAGCGGCAACAGCAGCGGGGACAACCCTAATTGATTATAGCGATCTTCATGTACTCGACTTCGAGCCCACTCTTAAGATCTTGGCCACAATGGTGGTTTTAAAACACCAACTGGACATCTCCGGACTGCCGCGCAGCTTTCGTTCCGATCTGAATATGCTCACTCAACCAAACAGTATTACACGTCCCATTAATCAGGCTGGCTAGCGTTTGTTCCTGTTGTTCCTGTTGCAGTTACGATTCCTAGAATTATGTTATGTAATCAATCAAGTGGTACGAGTGCTTGGCATTGTCTACCGTGTGCGGGTCATTTCGTGTCTGGTATGATACTAGGACACTGGACACCCAAAAGACAACTTATAAAGCTCAAGATACGTGCTTTAAAAAAAATAAATAACGCCTGCTGGTAGCGGATTTCTCTAGTCCAGTACCCAAGCAAAGCATCCGATCTCTTCCGCAAGTGCTTGAAATACACACACACGCTCACATCTCATACGCATGAACGCACAACGACACACGATGAAAAACCAGTAATTAACAAAGGCCGTTTCAGAAACTGGCTTAAACATGATGCATAATTAGCTATAGTTTGTAAAATTTTATTATATATGTATATGTATGTATGTAATTATCATAAATAAAACACTTATAAAACGAAGATCGGTTCCAGTGGCTCAGTGGAGTGTGTCGGGTTCGATTCCCGTGACCAACATGAGAAATTACATTTGTTTTGTACATATTTTATTCTAAAGGTCTCAGTCGGGCAGCCTCGACTGTAGCTTTCTTACGAGTTCCTCTTCCGCTCTGTGCTAGCCTACAGCACTCGTGTAACCACGCACAGTCAGGTAGCCGTTGATGATGTCCGAGGGCATGTGCTGTATGGAAGCGTACTCCTCGGCGTTGGCATAGCGTAGTTTCGTATGCGGATCGCAGTAGGGTGCTGGCAAACCACTGATATCCGAGTATTTTCTGGGCGGCACCAAGGACGGCGGCGCATTAAGCATAAAGTCTGAACAAAAATTGAATCTATAAAATAACTTTACACTGGATATGTCTAGATTTATACATACAACTGGGCTGTTCAGACGGTGTCTTCTGGCTGCGCTTCAAGTTATGAATTTGGCGTAATGGTCGATAGACACTGTTTTTGGGAAAAGCGAATGGGCGTTTAAAAGAACGCTTTGTCTTAGATGCCGCTGGCGACTCCATTCTTTGGGTTTTAAATGGTAAACAAAATTTTTTGTATATTGTTTACAGCTGCTTGGCTTCGGTTTCGATGTCCGATAGATTTTTATCGATAAGTTGTACTCTGCAATTCATTCACGGTATTCGCGATGTCAACAAAAATGTACCTGCTACATTTAATACTAGTTATTTTCATAATTTTTTTTAACCTTTTAATGTTGATCTTTGATGTGAGAAATATTGAGAAACCAGTACACAATATATTATCACTTTTACCAGGGCTTGGCAAAATTACATATTTTTCAATTTCATAATATATGGCAACGTCAGTTGACATTTCAGTATTTTTGTTCCTTATCTCAGTACTGCATTGAAAACACATTCTGAGGGAAAATGTTTCGCCGCTATGTACCTCTCGCTCTAACTCGTAGCTCACAAATATTTTTCGTCAAACTGAGTAGTAGGCTTAAATAGTTAAATGAAATCTTTGTTTATCTGATTGTCGCAAGAACAAGAGCATTAGATAAGGGCTGAATTGAACGCACAACACTGCTGAGCTGGCCGCTCTATAAGAAATTTGTGCGTGTGTGTGTTTGTTTTGTGTGTGTGCGTGTGTTGTTTGCTCAAACTCAATTCGAATTGCATTCGGACACGTTCGTGTTTGCAAGAATGGCAAGAAATGCAGGCAGCTCTTCCAATAATAATATACCAAAATCAAACACGGCCGGCAACCAAACAGCATCGGCAGCATCTGCGGCTGCTGCTGCCGCGGCAGCTGCTGCTGCTGTGGCTAACGCTAAGCACAAGCGCGGTAGCAGCAACTTGAGCTTCAATCTTTCCTCGAAGTTCATGCTTGATAAGTGGAAAACATTAATAGGCTGTCTTTGCCTAGCCATCGCCAGCTACTTTGGCTACCTGGGATATCTGGAGACACGCGTCAATACACCGTATGATAATCAGAAAATGGTACTGCGCACGGGCTTGGATGATCCGGAACGCTATTGGGGCTCGTACCGACCGCAAACGTACTTTGGCATGAAGACACGGGATCCGAATTCGTTGGTCATGGGACTCATGTGGTATACTCCCAGCAACTTGGGCCCCGGCGGCCAGGGCATTCGCCACTGGTGTGATTTGGGAGACAGGCTGGATGGTTATGGTTGGACCCACCATGATGGCCGCAGCTTTGGCGTTCAGGAAATAAACGACATGCCGTTCGAGATAAAGACCTCGTTCATCAAATACAACAGTGGCAAGCAGTTTGGCGGCGATTGGACTGCACGGATTTCAGTACGAAACACAACACAGGCATGGGACCGTAGCATCTCTCTCATCTGGTACGTTGCCCTAGATGAGCGCACCAAAGGCCATATTAAGTATGTGTCCGATGAGAAGAGCCCGGAGCCAGGTGTTTATGGCGAAACTCAAGGCTTGGGCGAGTTTCAAGTTCGCTTCCATCCAGCCAAGGGGCATATTCTGCACAAATCGTATCTGAGTACAGTGGCTCCTGGTTTGAATAAGCTTAAGGAGACAATTTTTGCGCATTTTAGAGCTTTCCCCGGTAAGCGTGGCAATCGGTTTATTGGTCTGCCTGGAGAGATTGTCTCCCAAAATGGTTTGCCATCGACAAATCCAGAACCGAATTTAATAGCCATACAGATTACGGCAGAGGTGGACTTTACGCTGGACATTACCTACCAATCAACATCGGGATTCGCACTAGGCGACTCCATACCCAAGCCGCCAACAGGACGTGCATACACGGATTCACTTCAGTCGAAGATTCGGGAATTCTCAAAGCGTTTCGACGATACATTCCAGCTGGCTGCCAAAGGATATTCCGCTGAGGAGGTGAGATTCGCAAGAAACGCACTAAGTAACATGATTGGAGGCATTGGATACTTCTATGGCGCTAGCCGTGTGCAATCGGTGCACACACAGAATCCGGTGCCGTATTGGAAGGGTCCACTTTACACAGCGGTTCCGTCGCGCAGTTTCTTCCCACGCGGTTTCCTCTGGGACGAGGGCTTCCACGGATTGCTGATTAGTACTTGGGATATTGACATTGAACTGGACATAATTTGCCATTGGTTTGACTTGCTCAATGTGGAGGGCTGGATACCCAGGGAGCAAATACTCGGTGTTGAGGCGCTCGCCAAGGTGCCTGAAGAATTCGTGACGCAACACAACAGCAACGCCAATCCACCCACCTTCTTTCTGACTCTTCGGAAGCTCCTCACACAGCACAAGGAACAGCTTTCACAGCAGGGGCGATTCGCCACGCTGGAACGCATCTACCCACGTCTTCAGGCCTGGTTCACTTGGTATAACACAACACAACGTGGTGAGTAGCGAAGGATCTGTTTTTCGGTTTCTTGCTTTTTCTTTCTATATCATGATCTCTTCTTTTCTTTTGAAGGCGAACTCATGGGCACGTATTTATGGCGTGGACGAAATGCTACCACACTTCGTGAATTGAATCCAAAGAGTCTGTCCTCAGGGCTGGATGATTACCCACGTGCCTCGCATCCTACGGATCGGGAGCGACACGTGGACTTGCGATGTTGGATCGCCCTTGCCGCCAGCGTTATGGCCGAATTGTCGACGATGCTGGGCAAAGACGACGTGAAGTACTATGAGACTGCATCCTATCTATCGGACAATGGCTTGTTGAATAAGCTACACTTGGACCCCAATAGTGAGCACTATACGGACTGGGGCTTGCATTCGGATTCAGTGGTTCTAAAGTCGCCGTTGGCAAATAAACGCATTACTGTGCAACGTGGCAGCGCTCCGCAGCAGCAACATCAGGAGAAACAGCGCTTCACCTTGAAGCCACCGGATTACAAGTTTGTGGACAGTATGTTCGGTTATGTTAGTCTATTTCCAATGCTACTCGAGCAGCTGGACCATGACTCGCCGTATCTTGGCAAAATGTTGCGGGATATGCGGGACCCCGATATGTTGTGGACAAACTATGGCCTACGTTCATTGTCCAAGAACTCGCCACTGTACATGAAGCGAAACACCGAACATGATCCACCATACTGGCGTGGTCCGATTTGGATCAACATCAATTACTTGGCTGTTAAGGCTCTGCGGCACTATGGTAAAATCAAAGGTCCTCATGCCGCAACTGCTCGCAAAATCTATGACGAGCTACGTGTGAACTTGGTAAATAACATATTTAGACAGTATCAACGTAGTGGCTATATCTGGGAGCAGTACGACGATACAACTGGCGAAGGCAAGGGCTGCAATCCATTCACTGGCTGGACTGGTCTCGTCGTCCTCCTAATGGCCGAACAATTCTAAAGACAAGACCTGCTGTGAGTTCCTTCTGTGATAGCCTCACGCATAAAACTTGAGAAACTATTCCGAAACTATTCTTGTCCACTATGCATGTATTGCCTATAAACAATTAACTTGCATAAGTGATCATAGACTTTCATACTTGCTAGGTTTTAACTATCATACAAATGTCCTTTTACTTAGCTTGGCTTCTTCTGTACAAACTTCAGTTCTGAAAACTTAATAGCGTTAATAGTCGGATTTAAAGTTAATAAACTAATAAAAACTAAATACTGAATATCGTCTTTTTATTATTATTATCATTAGTATTATGAAGCAGTGCAAATCCTTAGTCAAGGATGCTTCTTCCTCATCCATACCAAGGCTGGTCAGTCGCAGAATATGTGCTTGGTAGTTTCATCGTCTTCTTTGCAGGGTCTTCACTCTGTATCGTATAGTTTACCGTGCGATGGTAGACAACAAGAAGAAAAAGAATCCTCGTTCAGAGAAAACTATTTCTTGGCCTAGTCAAAGGATTGGTAAGTTTCTTGGCCTGCCGCATCCTTGGTCTGAATAACCAGTAGCGTTTTGTCATCCTATAAGCCGAAGTTCTCGCCGCGAATGAGAAAGTTCCAGTTCCAGTGACCACATTCACAAGAAAAGAGTGACTTTATTCCGTGAAGCATGTTCCGATCAAAGAGACATATGCTTGCATAAAAGTTATAGATGCTTTTAATTTAATTGAACTGTTTATTTATAAAAAGTTACTGCATCTAACCAATGGCCGGGACTTATTGCACTTAAGATTGAGGCCTTAACGAGAGCACATTACAAAAATAATTAGTTTCATATTACATATTAAAATAAAGTACATGGAACGAAGTCATATGGCGGCTCTTTGAATTGGACACAACTCAGATAACTTCATTGACCTCAGCTAGATTTGTTTAGATATACGATAGAAGTATAAGTCATTAACACAGTTGGTAACAATTGGAGAGATATTAAGTCTAGTCCGATTTATCCTTCCTGTTCTCGCTTTCAGTTGGCGCTAAGGTGGAACTTCTACGAAGTCTCCTAAACGCTGGTAGCCGATCTAGCAATGCCAGAAGTATGCTACCTGGTAGACGTTGATGTTGATTTATTAGATCTTCAATGGCCGTTGCCACCTGAAATAAAAACCATAAAAGGAATTAAAAAGTGTGCAAAATGAAATATTTATCACACATACCTTTATTTGGAGTTCCTGTGGAGTCAAGGTCTCATCATATGCAATGGGTTTCCCCAAAAATGTGCGGAACTTGACCGGAAATCCGCCATAGATGGGATACACAGGTATACGCACTTTGTTGTAGAGTCGCATGAAGAACGTGCGAAATATGCCCACTTGGCGAAAACCTTCACGCAAGTTTTGCGTAAAGCACGGTATAATAGGAACCTTGGCTTCCTGGGCAACCTTCGCAAAGCCGACGCGATTGCGCCAAAGCAGCTCATAGTAATGGTCACCGAATTGCGCTTCGTAAACTCCACCCGGTGAAATAGCCAAGAGGTTTCCATCGCGCAGTATGCTTACACAGGATTGCACTGTTCCGGGACTGACATGAAATGCCTCCGATATTGTTCCCCAGCCAGGCAATTTAAATAGAAATCTATCGCCAATTGTGTAAATCAAGCGCTCACGCTGCAGTAACATTCTCGAGTTCAAATAATACATGTCAATGGGGATCGCACCATGATAGTACACTATCAACGCGGGTCCCTCTTGAGGTATGTTATCCAGGCCGATGACCTCATAGCCATGGTAGATGCGCGCATGAGCATCCCAAATGGCAGCAACAATTTTGCGTCCGACCTGCCAGAAATTCCGATCCGTTTGTACCGCTCGCAATATAACTTGCCTGGAAGACAAATAAAAACACAGTTCATACAAATTAATTAAAAACTTTGCTTATGGCGATAAATAGCCAAAAAGGGAATACTAACTGTGCACACATTAGGAAGACTTCTCCGAAACCTATATAGTGCATACACTTTTGATCACCGTCAATAGACAAGTCGAAATAGGCATGTCCTGTTCTGTCTGTTCGTCCGTCTGTTGCAACGCAAACTAGTCTCTCAGAGACTAAAGCAATCTTTATGAAACTTGACTTGACACAAATGCTGCATGCTGTAAATAAGTCAGACCGATATATCTTTTAGCTGTCATCGGAACAATTGGCCGAAAAAAGGAAGTTTGGTTTAGAAAATGGTAGTTTTCCTAATCAGCATAAATATATGTTATATAGCCCAGTATAACTTTAAGGAGACCCCCGAAATCAGACTAATAGAGAAGACAACATTTAGCCGATATTGTAGATAAAAATATTTCATGCCTGCAGCAATAAGTCTTCTTAAAACCTTTGATGAACACATGAGCAATGTTAAGAAACATTGTACTATAATATATATACTGTAATTAGCATGGAATAAGTTGGGAGTACTGAGGATCAAAGCTACAAGAGTGTATATTCTTCGGCATGTTGGTGATGTTTCATTGAATCCACACAAGCCGAAATGTTGCACAAAATACAGAAACCTTAGACAAACATCTAATTCTCTCATTTGAGCTTGCAAAAATCGTACTTTTTGAAGGAGAGGAGAAAGATGTTCATTACAAATGGAAAGATAATTGTTAAACATTTAAAATGAGTGTCTAAAAGTGATACGACAAATAGTTGCGGCTTCCCTGGAGTTGCGGCTTCCCTGTCCAGACAAAATTGAGGACCTTCTTAGAATAACTGCTTGGGATAAAGAGCTGTAGGCTCAGCAGGGGCACAATTGATCTAAATGGTCGTAGTATATCTTGCCCAATCAAATAATAATAATGTACATATGTATGTATAGGATATAATGTACATATGGCTGTAAATACATATTCCATCAAAATTGTCGCAACGGTCCGTGCAGTACCTTATCAATAGTTGCCAAGCGACATACACGTAGTCTCATACCCTTATGCAGTTAGTTAAAATCAATGGCATATTATTTTTCGCTTTGAGGCGATAATTAATTGCTAAATTGATAATTATGTTTAAATTTAGTTTCTTGCTAAGCTAAGCTGCAAAGAAGCATCATTGTCATTAGGGGCACGGTCAGGTGTTATCAGCGTGGACCAACGCATTAGCGTTCGCATATCAAAATCATAATAAATTATTGCATAGAAATTTTACGAAGAGGTTCCCAAGGCAACAGCATGCGTAGAGCATTGTTTTGATCTTCGGAAGCCAGAAAATTAGATGTGTGCAATATTATCTGCCCAGAAGCACAGCGAACTCAAACATGAATAATCTATAATATTTACTTGTTTGTTGTTGTACATATAAATCAAATCAAACAAAAACATATTTCTAATTTAACTTGGAGTCCAAGTGACTTACACCACGTTACGATGTTGGTCAAGTTCTATAAATGTTCAATAATAATACATATTACTATATGTGCTGGCCCAGCAGTTATAGTCTGAGAGATATGGGACAGACATTGCGATATCGACTTGGCTGTGATGATGATGGAGAATATACATATACATATGGTATATATCTTATCTGCAAACTTAGTGTCGCGCCCGCTCGACTGTGGGGGCCGTTTGGTTTATATGTGCAAATGAACTGTTTTTATAACTATTTTACAAACCAACAAAAGCAACACTTACAGTGCTGATCAAGACCTACACCTTTCGCCTTTTGTTAAAACATCCGTCCCGGAAATACCCATGGAATTCTAAGGGGCAAGCCACCTAGTTACTTGCTTCGCATTATGGAATTAAAATATAATCTAGTTGTAATGACGTATATTACACTGATAGAAACTAAACATTTTTTACAAAACTTTTAATATTTGTTCGACTGCCTCTATAAACGGATATACGGCAGCAATTAACTGATATATGTAGCTAGTTCGACTCTTCTAATTATACCTACTTTATCATAAATATTGTAAACTATACTACGCTGGATAAAGTAACTACTTTGGAGCAGGTCTAGGTAAACTTTTATATTATAACCGGTTTCGTAGTTATGCGTATAAAGTGTGTTTTTATACCCTTGCAAAGAGTACGTTTATTTTGGCCAGAAGTTTGCAACGCACCTTAAGAGACTTTTCTGAAGAAATTATATTCTGAATTAACATTGTCAAAAGAATTAAACTAGCCCTGGATATACTATATACTGATATACATCGCATAGCTAACATTAAACCTATCGGTCGATTTACTAAATTAATTAATATATTGCAATCAAAGTAATATATAATAACAATAACTAAGTAGAATTAAATCATAATCTGACCAAATATAGTTTAATATATCAATAATCTGTCAAAATGAAGATTGTTGCATAAAAACTCGTACTCTTCGTTTCGAAATAAGTCAACTTAGCATTACCAATCAAATTTGTGCAAGTATACTTTCTCAATTTTATCGAAATCAGACAACTTTGTATACACTATAGATTTTACAAGATTTTCAAAAAATAAATGTTTATGGTATGTTCGGCAATATCAGTTATAACAGCTCTCAACAAATACAAGAACAATATTATAAAATTCTCTACATTATATAAAGATGATTCCCTGAGTAAGCCTATGGACAAAAAATACACGGGGAAATTGACCAAAAATTGGTTTTGTTGATAACGAAATTTAGGTGTTTAAAGGGTCCGGGTACGCCTAGTCTCTCAATCATCGGCGATTTCGACAGCAAACTGCAATGTCAGCTGGATTATATGGCTAAGTACACGCTATATGGACATGTATGTTTTAAATATATATACCTACATATGTACATAAGTATATATACATGTGTGACAAAAGAAATGTATTTACTTGTGAGCTTGTGCACTCTGCCTACTTGTTGACGTAAGCACTTTTCTCTAACTCACCTGTGCAACTTATAAATGAAGAGCACCAAGAACGATATATAGATGAGTGCTACAAAGACTAGAGGCAGCAGGAATGTCAAAATCAGCGGCGTTAGAAAACGGTAAAGCCATATCGAATAGTCCAGGTCGATATAGGTTGCTGTGCACAGAGACGCAATTGAATATATGTTTTAACGCAATTATTTATGTTGAAATCTGTATGTATTTGTGAATGTACACACATATAAATTAATTATGTACATATAAATTAAATATATATGTACATTGTGTAAGTGCTAGAATACCTGTTAACTTACACAACATGCTTTGTGGGTTCTTGATGAAATTAGTCATGAATTCCATTTTGAATTGTTTCTTATGCTTATGGCAGACGTTTCATGGATAGAGCGGTTTATTCTTTTTGTTTTCTGTTTGATTTTTCCGTTTTGTGCTTCTTTTTCTGATAGTTTATTAAGCAAATGTTGGCCTAATTTTTACTCGAAGCTCACTTTCTTTCTTTGTGCTTTGTCAACTTGATATTCAATTCGTTCTTGGTTCTCACCGGCTTTTCTAAACGGAGGTTAAGTCTTCGGTGTTGATTTTATTTTTGTTTGTGTGTTGTTGCTTCCCTTTTTTCCCAGTTTTACTGCTTTTGTGCCTATTTATACGATGGCAACTCATTACTACTCAGTAGCAAAGATATATATATGTAGTATATAGGTGGGAAGGTGAGCGCCAGGGTACGTTAAATATTTACATGTGAACATTTAGTGCATTTTGTAATTTCATTTCATTCTGATTGTTATTATCACGCTCTTCTTGATGGACTTATCGTTTCTTAAGTTGCTCGTCCGTCCGCTTGCATTAGAGACAACTGAGGCCGTGTAGCGTCTGTCACATTTTATTTTGACTACGCTGTTTCTTTCGTTATCTTCTCTTTATGTTAATAATATTAGATTGAGAGCGCAAAAGTATTGCACGAAAGTTATTTGTTTTCATTGTAGAGAAGGGATAATATCGATAACACTATCGATGTTTATAATTGGATAATCGTTCGGCCAGTTGGGACTGTATGAATAGTGTTGCCCCACGTGTAACACGTAGGGTTTGAATTCTTTGAAGAACTAAGTTCAGTAGATCCATTTTAAATGAACTATTGTTTTTCTTTAATATATTTGCAAATATCTTTCGCTTATTCCAATTTCATTTTTGGCGATATCTGTTACCACGTTCAGACGTACATATGAAAGAATTCAAGTATTTTGAATACGTAAAATAAAAATAAGCCCTGTTTAAATTAGTCATCATACTATACTAAAAATATTGAAAAATATGCACTTAAAATGTAAGAAAATTTATAGATGCTATAGGAACAATCATTTAAAATCTGGGACTTTTTTACGTTGAAATAGACAACTTTCATACAACTATACCCTAGAGCTGTTATAGATGAAGTTAAGAATAATGATTTTCAATAAAAATTTGTGTACATCCAGCGATTGGAGTTATAATAGCTGTCAATAAATACATAAAATATGTTATTCTATTCTGTATAGAATAGGAACGATCGATGAGGAGGAAAAGGTGCCGAAGGTTGTCTTTAATGATAATTTTCTCTTTCAGTTAGCAAATTTACTTCACTTCTAATTTTTTGTGGTCAACAGAGTACTGGCTCAAAAACACAACATTCTTATGTGTTTCGAGATTATTTACACCTCACTCTAACTCATGGTTGACGAACATTTTTCATCGATCTGGGTACTTCGCTTCAATACGAAACTCGATAACATCCGATAACAAAACACACAGCTCGGCCACTGTGCACTGCACGTGTTTGATTCTGAATTCAACATTTTTTGTGCTTGTCGTTTCCATTGATAACTGTTGACAATGGGGAAATTCAGGTCGAAATTGAAGCGTCATGTCAAAGGTAAAAGCTGGAGCAAAGGACAGTCAGCAATATCAAACCCCGATCAAATGAAACATCGCCTAAAAGCAAAGTCTCGCTTCTTTCAGTCCAACTTAAATTTGCGTAAGTTCTAAACAAAAGACTGTGTTTTTGAATCTACTGTTTATCTATTGGCGTCAATCCCATTGTAGCTGCGGCATCAAGCTCGAAAAATGGACTCACAATGGAAGCGGTCCACCAACACGAGCAGCGTGAGGCCTACGCCGCAGAGTCGACCATAATCAACGATGTTGCCGGTAGCCTCAAGTCGTTTACACTAGATGACGACGATATGTCGGCCAGTGGGACTGGAACTCAACCAGGAACATTTAAGACCTTCCACACTTTCGCTTCGAACTACAGCAGTTGCAGTAACGTCAGCTTTAAAAAGTTACTCACTGGATTTCGAGTGTCCTCCGATCTGCACAAAAATATGTTGGCCATTTTAAGCGCGTTAACGGAAATCATACGAGAACGTGGTGGTAATGAATCATCCACGGAATACTTTCTTCTGCTTATTAGCCAAATAGAGGCAGCTACCGATGAGCGTGATATTATTGCCGGCGTTGCACTGCTTTCGATGGGTATTAAATCGGTGCCAGCTCCAGTGTTGCGCAAACGTTTCGATCAAACAGCAGCTACGTTGCAACAACTGTTGCACCGCTTCATCGAATCCAGCACTCAATCTGTCATACGCCATGTAAGTATCAAAGTTTTTATTTAAAATGGGGATCTGTACTGCGACCTAGAAGATCTATTGTAGCCCTGTTGAGGTTAAAGTTCCGTCTCCTTATTCCCACAACCTGTACGTCGCATTGCTGACTATTTTTTGTTTGCAAAGCCTTGTCAGAATTCTCATAGAGTTCTTACTTAGCTCTATAAAATCTTTGTACCAGCCAAAGAGAATATTTATGAGGTCCTTGTGCGTCTCCCTTATCTTTGTTTGTTTAGGTAACGTGCAGTTAATCAGCGACAAACTTTATATTATATTTAACCTCGATTAATAAGCAATTCTTTCTGATTTTAGCTTATCGGATGTTTGTCGGTGCTGCTGCGTGCCCAGGAATACGCAACATGGACTTACAGCTCAACATATCAGTACTTTGATGCACTGCTAGGATTTTCTATTCATTCTAGACCGAAAATTCGTAAAGCAGCTCAGCATGCTGTTGTTTCAATCATCCATGGCAGCTATTTTATGTTGCCACCACCATCACAAGTCGAGAGTGACAATGCCGACGATAACGCGGATCAGCCACAAAAGCAATTACAACAACAACAGCAACAAGTATCCAATGTGAAGAATCATCCAGCCAGCAAACGTGTCACGAAATTCTGTCTGGCACAATTTAAGCCCGAAGTGCTGGCCAATGCTCCTACAACAGTACTGCATACCCTTGCTCTTCTTAAGGACACACTCTCTGGCTTCCGCACCGATGACATACGTCTTGTTTGTGAACACCTATTGTCCATAATGACTGCTGCTAATGTGTTGGTCCGCACTAACTGCTTTCAGGCCTTGCATGCGCTATTTCTCAGTCGCAGTGCCAATTTGAATGCAACTCTCTGTGCCAAACTGATTGCTGCCATACACGAGTATCGGCCGGATCGCAGTGATGTGCGTCAAACAGTGGCCTGGATTACCGTCCTCAAGGAGGGTCATTTACATTTGGCCACGCTGCAATTCGATTTGTGCATGCAAGCGCTGCCAAGATTCTTTGAAGTCTGTACCACTGACCTTTGGCTATCAGATCGAATTGAACTCGTCACTTGTGTATCCAATTGCATCAAGGAAGTGCTGCAGGATTGCGTAGCACGTGTCTCTAGCACACAGGAGCTGGCTGATCAGCATCGCCAATCAGTAGCTAAAATCATATCCATTCTTCACAAGGTTCTGAACACGCCTTTTGGCGAGGTTTCCAAACATGTTATACTTATTTTCTCAATAGTCTTCGAGTCATGTGGAAAATCCTTTGGGTAAGTAAAACTCTTTGGTGTGTTCAAAACATTTCTTACATATATTTTCTTTAATGCAATATTACAGTAATGAACTCTTGCCTTCGCTGGCAACAATCGGTAAACGGTATGAAAGCCAGGGCGCACTACGATTGCAGATCGAGCACACATTGATAAGCGCCATTAAGGCTCTTGGCCCGGAACTAGTTTTGAAGGCAATACCTTTAAAGGATTCCACTGGTGGTGTGTCTCTAGAGCGCTCATGGTTGTTGCCATTAATGCGTGAGGGTGCCAATGGAGCCAGCTTGCAGTTCTTTAAGGAAAACGTTGTACCGCTGGCATTGAGCAGTCAGCAAAGTTGGCATAAGTTTGCCGCGGAAAAGGACACTGCTAAGGCCCACATATACGAGTTATTATGCTGCCAGCTATGGGGTTTGTTTCCTGGATTTTGTCGACAACCCCGCGATCCCGAATACTTCCGAAAACTAGCGTCTACCCTTGGCAATGCCTTAGAACATAATCCAGAATTCCGTGCGCCCATCTATGACGGTCTAATCGAGCTACTTGACGAATCCCAGAGTCCTGAGTGCCACGCAGCAATTGGTAGTTACGCGCGAAACTTTTTGCCATGTCTGTTTAACATTTACACTCAAAAGCCAACTGGTACTTACGAGGCGGATTTGCGGAAGCGCGCCTTAGACGTCATACGGCGATATATTGCACGTGCGGCGACAGATATTCAAGGACAGCTCTTTGAAAAGGCCCAGGAGCTATTAGCTGAGAGTGCACTGGCATCCTTCGAGTACGATGCGTACTTTGACATTAATGCTGCCATTGTAAGTGTGCAAAATTGTCGCGGCATAGAGAACTTCTTCGAGAAGTTTATGGCACCCATTCTTCGCAACGATAAGTCAAAGTTGGTCGCTAAGGATGAGCAAAAACTTAAGAAGCAGCAACGCAAAACATACGAGTAAGTATAATGACATTATCATTCGTTTCATTGAACATTGGCTTATGTCCTTAATCTCTTATTTTTTAGATTGTTGCGTGAACTAATGACCTCAGAACAGTCATCTTGTCAGAAATTCACACGAAAGAATTGTATTATGCTACAGCAGATACTCCTGGAGGCCTTCAGCACCAGCTGTAACATTTCTCAGGCTGCACGGCTACAGTAAGTTTATTTCATATGGTTTAAGAGAAGGTTCTTCTTTTGTGCGAAATCAAAGCTATATATTTAGTGCAAATTCATATCGATTTCATAATGTAATACGTTACTGAAAGGCATCTTTACATGGCGCTGTAGTTTTCCTATAATATCATGTATATATTTTCCATTAATTTCGGCTTTTATTAATATTTTGCAGCTGTCTCAAATCACTGCTGGATTGCAGGACAAATCTGACTTACAACGATCAGCTGGTGATGAAGGCCATTCCTGAGGCCGTGCTCAATTATAAGGAGTTTTCTACTCGCAAGGAGCCGGTTGCTGAACAACTAATTAGTCTGATTGCCAATTTGTATCAGCAGGCAACAAAGATCAATGAGTTTGTTGATATATTAACTGCCGGTTTTACTGGTGACGAATCACTGATCACCAACACGATTCTAACCTTCCGTGCGGTACTGCAGCATCAGGGCCAACATCTCACTATTGCTACACTAGAATTTGTACTACAACAAGTTTCTGTATTTCTTGTGCAGAAGTCGCGTAACCAGGCAGAAGCAGCAGTCGCATTTCTTATCACATTTATCAAAGTTATGCCCATACCGCTAGTGTCAAACTATTTGGAAACGATTGTAAGTATATTTCAATCACATTATCATATTTTCTCCTTTGGGAGTCTACGTTTAACTTATAATGATAATAATATCAACATTATCTTTTAGATGCGCTCATTGTCGGCTATGACAAAGGACACGAAGCGGTTTTGCCGTATACAAATTGGTTACTTCTTGAAAAAGCTCTGCAAACGCTTTACTACAGAGGAACTTGCACGTTTTGTACCCGGTGACGATGAAGTTACCCATCGCCGACTCAAGAAAATACGCAAACAAATGCGACGCGATACACGCAAGAAGCAAAATGAAGAGGCACAAGCTGAAAGTTCAGATGAAGAATTGGGTGACGATCTAGAGCCGAAGACCGACACGTGCGTGTTTTTGTAGTAGTGCTTATAATAGTTTCCTCGATTACAGTACTTCTTCATTTTCATTTCATATAGCATTGATGATATCTTAAGGGATTCGGATTCAGACTTACCCGAGGACATGGATACAGAGCAGGACGGCGGTATTAAAGAAAAACGAGTGTCCAAATCCAAGTCCAAGTCGAAACAAACGCGTAGCACCTACATACGCGAGGATGCGGATGAGATTGTTGACCTGGTAGATCTAAAGTCTATCAGCAATGTGTTGAGTGAGTGTAAAATGCATTATTCCCAATCTTTGAAAACTAAACTAACAAAACTATTCTGTCCTCAGCAAGTGGCTCTGGTGCTGCAAAACCAAACCAGGCCAAGCCCCAGCCAAAGGTTGCAAATGGAGGCTTCAAGACTGCTGATGATGGTCGTCTTATCATTAGCGATAAGGCATTCCGTGGCAAAGGAAAAAATAACGATGAAATTGCTGATGAAACGGAGAGTGACGACTCTACCGCGGATAGTGGACATGATCTTGGTGGTGGCGGTAACAAACCCAAACGTGGTATGGAGGATGACTCCAGTGATGAAGAGGAACTGCGAAAAGTACCCAGCGCGAAACGCAATCGAAAGGCTAGCGATTCAGTCAGTATGCGTTCAGGCAAAACAGCAACTACCATGCGCAAGGGTATCCATCGTTCTCTGGGAGGTACAGCAGATGATGCAATGTCTGTTAAATCCGGCCGCAGCAACAAAGCCGCCGGTGGCGAATATAGCAGCAAAAAGGCTAAAGGAGACATGAAGCTCCGCGGAAAGCTCGATCCCTATGCTTATATCCCGCTTACGCGAAATACACTTAACAAGCGGTAAGTCTCTTTGATTAATGTAACAATCTTTGGGTTCGACTAACCGATTTAAAATATAATTCTAGTAAACGTGCAATGAACAAGCGGAAATTTAAAAGCGTTGTCCGTAGTGCCGGTGCAAGTGAAAAAGGAGCCGAGGGAACATCACGGCGAAGTGGAAAGGGTGGCCGAGTAGAAAAGAATTATAAGTAATTGGCCAGCTATGGAAACATGAAGACATGAACACGATAATGCGATATTCTATTCAATTTATAACCTTTGATCGCTTAAGGACTATCATTTTAATAATTGTGATAAAATTCTTCAGCGGAATGAATCGTGTCTTTGAAGTAACTGGTTTGTATATAATTCTGCAAAAGCTTAATTTAAAATAAAAACCAAAAAAATTGAAGTGTAAGTGGTTTTTCTCATATTCGCAATGTCTTGAATAACCCGTTAAAGGCCCATCAAACCCCTATATGTTAATATCGTCTGCCTCTTGTTTTCAAATGTCCCGCCCTAATTGGCGGAACAAGAACAGTAAGCTGTGCTGCCAACTTGCAACGGCATTAATAACTATCGTTGTAAACAGTATTTATCCGCAGAGTGTCGTCGGACTGTGTGACCACAGCTGTATCGATAATTATCGATATGCGCAGTATTCCTCCACCAAGTCCTATCGCGCTGTCTGACCAGAGTTTTGTTAGTGGCAAAATACCCGTTTTTTGGCCAAATCATTAGAAGAACTCCACATCAGCTAGAATAACAGAAAAACAAGCAAAAGAGCTGAGTGTGGGGCAAAAAGAACGATTATTTTGCCAAGTTAATTACAATAGTTATGTCCGCGGCTGGAGTTGATGACGCGCTTAGCGCTGCGGGGCCACAACAACAGCAGCAATTGCCGTCAACAACGGAAACAACAGCAATGGCAACAATAGCAGCAGCAGCAGCAATCGCAGCAACAAAAACACAGGCAGCCGGAGCAGCAGCAGCAGCAACAACAACAATAGCAGCGGCAAGCGCAACGTCAACGACGGCAACGGCAACGGGAGCAATAGCAACAACAACAACAGCAACAACGGTGCCGCCGTCGACACCAGCCGTGGCCGAAATAGCCGCATCCAGCGTAAGTAGTTGGCACAGTTGGTGCTGCTGTTGATGACGACGACGGCGACACGTCACATTTTGCTTATTCTTGAACCAATTGTTTTTCTTCTGTTTGTTTACCTCCACCCCCTTCCCCTTCCCTGTGTAGATACGATCGGGTCTGGCTGAATTAGAACTGCGCTCTTCGCAGGTGCTGCAACGTCTAGAGAATGTGAAAACGGTGCCGGGTTCTCCCAGCAAAGTGATCACCGATGATAATCAATCGTCGCTATCGGAACACCAGGATCGTGACGGCACTTCTGCCACTGGTGAGGTAGAGGGGGTGGGAGAGGCAGCTGGCGCTGCTGACGTTGTGCTGTCTACGCAACTGCGACCGGAGCATCGTGTGCCCTCGGACATACTGAAATCACTGGAACAGCTGGTGGCCTACTCAGACAGCGAGGATGATCCAGAATTTCCACTGCCAGCGCTCGATGATGTCTCGCATCTGGCGCTCATCTCGCACAGCATTGTCGCGTACCTCTCCCATTTGGATCGGCAGCATTTGCTGCGTGTGACCAACAGCATCTCCGGAGATGCGACACGTTGGTTGGGTGCTCTCTTTCATTTTGGCAATGCCGCCAGCAGTTTCCATGCGGACAATGCCGATGCCGTCCTACGCACAGTCCGTCTGGCCATCGTGGCACGCTGTCCGGGCTACCTGGAGGGCGGCATTCCGGCGCTGGCACACCCGTGCTTCTACATTTCGGAGAACACAACACCGGTGCGACTGCAATACGCGTGCCGCCAGCTCGGCATCTCGTTGGAGGCTATCAAGGTGATTCCGGAGGACGTTAAGTACGGCACCATGGATCTGGTGCAGCTGCAGAAACAGGTGCAGCTAGATTTGGCCGCCAGTCGCACGCCGCTACTTGTTGTCGCGGACATTGGTGCCTCGCTTTGCGGCTACGTGGACAATTTGCAGCGTCTGCGTGACGTCTGCAAGGCGCACAACATGTGGCTACACGCCAGTGGACATGGCTTGGCCGCCCTGGTCTGTGCCCAGAGTGCTGGAAATGTTCACGATGTGCTGCACTCGATGGCACTCAATTTGGGCAGCTGGCTGGGTGTGCCAAGTCTGCCGATTGTGCTGCTCCATCGCCCTTTGCAGAATAGTGCGCTCAGTGCCTTCGAATCGGATCCGATCCTCTCCAGGCGCCTCAATGCGCTCTCGCTGTGGACAAGTCTGCAAGCGTTGGGCAGAAAAGCAATTGCCGAGCGGCTTCACGTTGCATTCCAGACATGCAGTATTCTCTTCGAGATTGCCTCCAAGTGCGAGGGCATTCGTGTCCTGGTAAGCAATTTGTGCATCTACCCACATCTACACCTTCATATATTTTATCTTTTATACATCTATCCATCTGTTATAAATATACCCTGTACATGCTTTTATATATGTATACATAGATATGCCTATCCACATCTACACAGTTTACTATCTATCTAAAACTGCATGCAACTGTCTAACTATATCTACATATCTGCGTCTATAACTTTCAATCTCTAGTCCTACATTTATTGAAGTTTCTTTTAAACTGCTGTACACAGAAAATCTGATAATCCCTTATAAATTTTGACAAACTAAGCGTAGAGTGCTATATAATATTTACTTACATATATGATGTTGCCAGATAAGGTATAAAAATCTTCGCAAATGTACAGATATTATATTAATAACGTATAAATGTATCTAAGCATACTATATAATTAATTTAACTAACTTTATGCATCTTAAACTTCCCACCCGAATTTCTTATCTTCTATTTACCTTTACTCAGTTTCTTTTATAGGTTTTCCCTTAAACATCAGACCTCAGGTTTTTATCGCAATTACGATGAGTCATCAAATGGAATTTTTTCTTATAGTGCCCATTAAAGTTTTATGTTCCCAACACGTTGCGATATATCGTATTTAAAATTAGTTGGAATTTCATTGAAACATAATGATTTATTTGTAGTTTGAAATTATAATGCTTTATCAAATATCATAATATGCTATAGTTCGGTATAAGGCAAAATATGCAGCAGTTCCATCACATCAATCACAAAGATAACGTTTTCCACTTACCATTTGGAGCAGTTTTTATTGTAGATCAGCATTATCTCATACCGAAAGAAAGCGAAAACTCATCATAAAATACAGTTTTATCAGTGAGAGAGGGCGAGATAAAAAGGGCAAGTTGTAGTGTTGATATCAGCTAAGGTTCTACCTGAGACTATCTGTAGAAGGAACATATTTTATTAATGGAATCATTTCAAGAACCCTGGGGGGAAGGGTAACAAGGTCAGAGTAGGACAGGAAGAACACAGTCTTAATTAATAAATACATATATCTATATATTTCTGTATTCCATCTAGGGCATACCTATCCATATATCACATATCTATATATTACATATCCATCTACTATAAAACAGTTAATAATAGAACGTCTTCACCTTCTTCCCTTTGTAGAGCCACACGCCGGGAGCTCAGACCGGCGCCGCGTTGTCGGACATCATTAACAGCCCGTTCGATGTTAATGCGCTCTTCGATGCAGCTGCTCCGGTGGTGGTGTATCAGTTCGATGGCAGCACAACCATTCCAATCGCATCGAGCGTGGAGCTGACAACTTCTGCCGAAGCGGGTCTGAAGCCCTTGGAGAAGATTAACAATGCCTCGTATTTTGATCGCCTAAATTCGTGGCTGGGCCAGATACTCCAGCGCGACTGTCCCAATGTAAGCAGAAGTCTACTTATCCCCCTACCACCCCTCACTCACTCTTTCTCTTGATCTGATCACTCTTTTTGTACTTGCCTTCCAGCTGGACTTCGAAGTAATTGAGCATCCGACGCACGGCAGTTGCATTCGCTATTGCCCACTAGAGCTGGGCCTGGGCGAGCAGCCGCCCAGCTCGGAGAATCTGGAGAACTTTGCCCAGAGCTTGGAGGCCCATGTGGATATATTGCGTGCCACGATCAAGCATAAGGCTCGCTTCATACATCTGGTCGATCGCAGCGAGGTGCTGCGACTGGTTCCGCTACCCGAATGGGCCGGCATGGGGGGTGTCCGCTTTGTGCCCGAGGGCTGGGAATCTCTGCTCACAGATCAGGCCAAGACGGAGCTGAACAAGTTGAATATCGATCTTGTGGAGGCTTTGAAATCAACAGACAACGCCTTCTCGCTGGGCGAGGGAACCGATGGCTTGATCTGTGTGCGCTTTGGCATGGTAACACACGAGACAGAGGTGGAGGAGCTGCTGGATCTGGTCGTTACTGTGGGCAAGAGTGTGCAGGAGAATTCACGAGTGCTGGACACCATGTCGGAAATTGTGAAGAAGGTAAGCAGTTGGAAGAAGAATCCCATCAGATATTATAACACATTTGGCACTCTCTCAGGGCATTGAGGCAGCCACAGCGGATCTGCAGCGCGAGTCCGAGGAGAAGCTCTGGCAGGAGGGTATATTGCGGCATGTACCGGTGGTGGGACGTGTCTTTAACTGGTGGTCACCGCCCGCCAAGGAGACGGGCATCAAGGGGCGCAGTCTTAATCTGACACAGGGCGTGGTCGAGAGTACCGAGAACATTTACAAGTAAGTCTGCTACAGGTTTTCCTCGCTATCTCCTTCTCTCTCCGCCGCTCACCCTGCTCTTTCATTCCCTTTTAGATATCACATGCAAATGTCGGGAGAAACTGCTCATCAGCTGCCGGCGAATCGTTCGCCGCCCACGCCCATGATCCAGACGCCGGTGGTGTCGTCATCGTCGTCAACGTCGTCGGGTGTGCCGCCCGTCTTTCCCACAGTGGAACCGGTGCCGTGCGAGGCAACCGAGTTGCCGTCCTCACCCGAGGCAGCCACCTTGCTGGCCACAGGCGCAGCTTCATCGCAACAACAAGCAACAACAACAAGTAGCACGCCGGGCAGCGCAGTGGCAGCTGGAGGAGCTACTGGAGCGGTGGCCAATCATGTGGATCACGCGCGCACGAGCAGCGCCAGCTCATCGACGGTGCCGGAACTGGTGGCTGTCAATAGTGCAATAATCAATAACTAAATACACCCCAAATCCCCCCTTCCTTTTCCCCCCTTACCCTCGTCTACGCCCTGGCGATCCCTTTGCAAACTAACTTGATAACTTACGATTAAGCCTAAATATTCAGAAAACTATATAGAAAAAGAAAAAAAAAAACAAAAGTAAGAAACAAAACTCCAAACGCAATTCTGTAATTCCAAAGAAATCTTAGATCTGAGAGAAAGAAGAAAGTGAGAGAAAGAAAGTGCAGGGACAACGGTGAATTCCCCCTCCCAAAAAAAATACAAGGCACCATTTGCTTTTTTATGTATTTACTTCAATAGAAGTATATATGGTATTTCTATAATTCAACACTATATTGTATTATTATTTACCGACTACTATACACACTATGCTACTATATACTACACTATGCTACATAATACATTGTATTCCCAACTTGATTATGATTTTCCTTCCTTTTTTTTGTTGCTTCTTGTGCTGCGTTGTTGTTGCTGTTGGGAAGCGCATTCGGCGATTCCCCTTTCTCCATCTATCACCCCCTCCCCGCCCTCATGGCAAGTACCTATCTAATCTATATATCTATCTATCTATCTATCTATCTGCAAACGGAATGGTCGTGCAAGGCGTGTAGCAATAATTTGCAACTAATTCTGTTTAGACGCTAAGTGAAAATCAAAAATCGTGAAACAAAAGCAAAAAAAAAAAAAAAAAAAACCCAAAATATTATATACACAAAATGATAAATATATATTTATTATACGACAAGTTAAAATAAAATATGCTGCTGAGAAATGTGCACAATTATAATGATCTAATGATTGTTTTCTTTGCTTCGTTTCAAAAGAAAAGAGACAGACTGATCAGCAGGCTATTGCCGTGCTGCTCATTTTCATTGGGTGTGGAACTGAGGTTGAATATTTTTAAATATTATTATTTAATATGGCAGATTATTGTTAATGTTTCGAGATGTTTACGCGCTGAAATCTTTAGAGAATGCAAACAACATTTTTGATTGAATTTTATAATATTTTATTTTTATTAATATTTGTCGTTTTGTTTTGTTTTTTTTTTTTTTTTTAATTTTACGTTTGCCGCTTTTCGCTTGAATGAATTTTTCGTCGGTTTCTTGTGCCGTTTTGAGTTTGTTGTTTCTTGTAGTTTCTACTTTTTGTTGCGCATAAAATACCATATATCATATATCATATACTGTTTCAACGCTCGTCTACCCAAAACTGACAGATTAACCGAGTTTTATTTTCATTCAAATAGATTGTTTTCCATCTTAAGAGCATAAGAGACTTTTCTTACAAGAATTTCGAACTTTTCTTACGATTTGTTTTTGGTTTTTTGTTATTTTTTTGTATTACTTTTTTGCTGTAATCTTTACTGCTATCTTTCTTTGTTTTCAAGCCTGCTCTCTGTCACTCTTTACATTGTCTTTAACTATGAGTTTGTGTTGTACAACTTGATCTTGCCACGCCCACAACTACGAATATAATCTACTCGGCATTTTCAGTTTTCTTCTCACTTCTTTCCGTTTTCGTTTCCGTTTTGTGGTTTTGTGGATTTCTGAATTTGTTTGTTTGTTTGTTTTTGGTTTTGTCAAATTTTCCCTTTATTAACTACAACGCGTACGATGACAACATTTAACACAGAAATATATTTACGAGCTAATGTGTTATATATATGTATGTATTTTATGTATCTATATATAGCTTCGATCCTTGTCTTGTTGTGATACCATTTCATTGCGTTCCCTCTCTCCCAAATTCCCATTTCTTCCATTTGATCTCAACAAACCGCAAATTTCTAAGTTCTTCCTTACTGTATTATATGTACCATATATAAATTTATATATGTATATATATATTCATTGAGAGATCGCTTTGAGTCCGAAAAATGTTGATGAATTAATTTGTTTTTGTTTTTTTTTTTTCGATAATTTATATAACATTATGTATCGTAATTGTATATAAGCGAATAAAAAAACTTGATTAGGTCGTTTCGTTTTTGAAGTTACTTTACAGATCTATACATACATATATGCATTAATTTTACTTAAGAGTGTAAACTTCTTTATCTCTCTTGTCTTATTTTTCTTTTTCTTCTTTTCGTTCGTTTGTGATTTCGAGAAAGGTTCGGGACATTGGGGTTTTTCGCATTTAGTTAGCTATATATGTTGTTTTTTATTTTTATTTTTTTTTGTATACTATATATCATACATTTCCGATGTGCTCCATATATAGTGTACAGTAGATAGTCTAGTACTAAATCCTTAGCTTTACCGTTATCATATTGAAGTATGTATAAATATTGTGTGTCTGTGTGTATGACTTGTCGGGCAGTGCTCGAGCGATTCGCTATATAGTTGAGTGACCTTTTTGACAATCTGGTCACACTGTTCATTAAAATTCCACTAACAACTCCGCTAACTAGCTACATAATTGTATTAGCTTCCGCCGTGTCTTTCCCTTCATCCTTCTCATCTTCTCATCATCTCTTGCTTTTAGTTTATCATTATTCAGTATATATACGAATATATGTATATATATATTAATATATATGCGTGTCTGTGTGTCTATATATAGAGTGTGTATATAGTGTATATATCTATATAACTTTGTAGTTTCGTGTCTTGTCGTTTCGTGTCTCTGTTGCGGTTTGCTTCGGCTCAGCCGAAAGTGGGGGCAGTACTTATATTTCTTTCATATTGCTATTCGGTTTACGAACCAGGCAAATCTCATTCGGTAATCGGAAGTATGGTAATTCCTGATTATCCCATGATTCGGTATCAGTATCTTTCTTCGTGTGAGTTACTTTTGGAAAACTGCCAAGTAGAAAAGAAGCTTGAATGCGGAACTCAAATTAGTTTCAAAATTTGATATTGATAGGGAACAACTATATACTATATAGCGTAGCTGTAATAGGAACAATATAACTAAAATCAAGTTCGTTATAAATAAAATCGGGTGGCAGCTGTTTAGCTGTTTTATTGTATTATAAATGCAACAATATCATTTGTGAAAGATCACTAGATAGAATCGTTTCTTTCTCAGCAATTTCCAATTTGTTCTCACTATATAGTGTTACTTTCTTAACTTTTCAGTTATACTTTCTGTTCTCATTCTTGTTTTCCGTTTCCTTTTTCATTTGCTTTAGTTTTCAGTATTCAGTTTTCAGTAATTGGTTTTGGTTTAACGCTATGCTTGGCTTTGGTTTAGCTACTGCTATAATAATATACAGTTACTTGTATAGCTAGTACAATATGTGTACCTATTTGCGTGTCTATATGTCTATTTGTATATTGTATGTCTTGTTCTGTGTGTGTCTGTGTGTGTGGGAGTGTGCTAAGTAGTTGTTGTTATATTTAATAAATGCATTTGTTGTTAAGCTTACGTTACGTTACTTTTTACGGTTAAGTACAATAAAATCAGGCCAGGCCAGAGCTGATCTGATCCGACGCCTGGACCTAACGTTTCCAGGCAAGCACGAGTATATATAAGTAACTCTATATATACTATATATATATATATGTATATATGTGTGTTGTATAACGGTATACCAGTCTAATATACCAGTATTCCACGCCTGGCGCACAACCCAAACACCCGCAAATAGAGCCCCGAGAATCGATCTTGCTTTCCTCCTTTCTCCCTCTCGATCTCCTGGAGCTCATTCGCGTCCCTCTCTATAGAAATGACGTGCGTTTTTATATATATCGAAAAAAAATTGAGTTATAAATTTGAAAAATATTTCAAAAATGAGACAAAAAAATTGACTTCGACTAAAGAACAACAACAACTGCAGCAACCGTTAACCGTGCTGCAGCTGTTCCCACTTCAACTGTTCCCACTAAGCTTAAATATTGTATATATATATATATATATTGAGTTAAGAGTATTTCTAAATGCGTTGTTTCCATTCATCTTCTTCGTCTGTTTCGTCTGGTGGTTTCCTTGGGGGGTGACTTGGAGTTTACAGGGAGCGGGGGGCGGGGAGCTAATTTCAAGTCAAGTGGCGCTATGTATTTACTACACAGCACAATATAATACAAGAGGTTCTCTGCGAGTGAGATTTCTCGATAGATCTGCGACCCAAAAAGTATGCTATACTTATTTGAAATCAATTGAATCTCGCAAATCTTTTTCAATAAAATAGGAACAGATCTATTGAAGACATACAATATGAAATCATTTAGAAAATCTAGAGAATTCTATATTTATCTATTGGGAAATGATTTCACATCTATGCATGATGATCCTACTTCAATACATGTACATACTTGTATGTATGAATATGCTTCTATATATCTATCTATCCAGATCTGCGAGTCAAGAAGAACACGTTGAATTGGGCATCGCTCCCTATCGAGTATTACTTTACGCACATATCTTTCATATTTCGTATATACCTTATATCATTTTGTTTTGTCGGTTCAGCTAAAAGTTTTGCATTAAAAATTCCGCGATCATAAAAATGGCTATTATCAAAAAGGAATATTCATACTAAATTTGATGTGTATGTGTGTGTGTCTCTGTCTCTATGTGTCTGTGTGTGTGTGTGCTTATATATAGATAGTATATGTTTGTCTCTGTGTGTGTGTGTGTGTGTTGTTGTTGCTTTTGTGTCTGCTGTTTTGGGTTATATACAAAAGTCGAAATTGAGGGTTGTCTTTTCGTTTGCTTTATCTTTGGCTAGACCTAATCGTAGGATGCATAAGGAAGTATTCGCATGCGACAGGCACGCATGCTCTCTCTCTCTCTTTCTCGCTCTCTTTCTGTCTCGCACTCGCTCTTCCTCGCTGTGTCTTCCTTTCTCTCCCGTTCCGTGTGCCTTTTCCTTCTTACAGCTCGGTGACCGCGTAGTTGCTCTCATCGGTTATCGCCGGCGGTGGCGGCGGCAGATCGTCATCATCGTCCATCACAACGCCAGCAACGGCAGCTCCTCCGCCTGCGCCAACAGCTGTTCCGCCGGCTACAGCACCACCAGTGCCGACGCCGCCGCCGCCATTATGCAGCGCCAGCCCGTTGCCCGCTTTGCCATTGGCCGCCTGGGCACGTGACTTGGGGGGCGTGGCATCAACATGTGTTTGCTGCGCCTCCAGTGGCGGCGGTGGCAATGTGGCATCATCCATAATGTTGGCTCCGTTGCCAGCCACTCCGCCTACTCCAGCTCCTCCATTCTGCAAGGCTGCATCCGCTGCAGGCTGCGCAGCTGGCGGCGGTGGCGAGGTGGGCGTGCCAATGCGTGGCGGCGGAATCGCTTTCATCTGTGGCGGCAACTTCATTGGTGGCCGTTGCAAGGTTCTGCAATCGAGAAAGGCAGGGGCGGAACATGTCATGGAACATGGGGATGGGGAGAGGGGTAAGAAGGAAAAGGAAAGAAGAAAAGTTTGAGTCGCCGCACAGCTTGGTTTATCAACTTACTTGGAGTAGTTCTGTGTCTGCTGATGATGCTGCTGCTGCTGCTGCTGTTGCTGCTGCTGCTGGTAGATAGACTCCACCTTGGGCTGCTCCGCATCCTTGGGTATCTCAGGCAGCGGACAGTTCAGTATCGATGGCTTGTACTTGGGATCGAACTTGCCGCCCTGTCGCAGTGTGGAGCACTTGTAGATCTGCTTGTCTCGATCGTAGATTGAGCTATCAATGCTGGTGCTTATCGGCACCACCTCCGTCTCTGGCGGCAGCTGCTGCTGATGTTGCTGCTGGTGCTGTTGCGGTGACTTCAGCTGATGCGGATTGTGATGGAGCTGCTGCTGTTGCTGCGACGGCGGTGGCGGCTGCTGTTGCTGCTGCTGTGGATGCGATTGATGCTGCTGCTGCTGTTGCTGTTGCTGGTGGGGATGAGGATTGGAATTCGTATTAAGCTGTTGCTGGTGCGGATTCGGAGGCGGCTGCTGCTGCTGTTGCTGCTGCTGCTGCACCGACGCCGCATGATGATGCGCTGGAATCTGCGGCCCGCCCTGACCTTGGCTATTCTGGCGTCGCATCGTGGCCAGATTCGATACATAAATCGATCCCTGACTGACTGCCACCAGTGGCTGATAGATCGAATGCGGATTACCATTGGGTGCCAACTGGCCGGCCAGATGCGCCGGTATCTGTTGATAGATCTGGCTCTGACCCGGCGGCGGCATATGATGCTGCTGGGCATGATGTGCTGCCGCTGCTGTCGTGTACGTGCCGTAGGTTCCATGCTGTGCCTGCTGCTGTTGCTGCTGGGCCTGCTGCTGATGGTAGATGGCGTGTTGGTGTTGCACCGCCGCAGCGACAGCGGCGGAATGCGAATGCGGATGAGCGTGTGGATGTGCGTGCGGATGCTGATGCGGATGATGGCAGTAGATGGGTTGCGGCCCCATGGGTTGTTGCTGTCCCATTTGCTGCTGCTGCTGTTGCTGTCCCAGCTGCTGCTGTGCCTGCTGCTGGGCGTGGGCATGGGCCTGGGCCACCTGGGCCTGTGTGGTTGGCGGCAATGACGAAGCGGCTGCGGCGGCGGCGACGGCGGCGGCTGGCGACGATTTTCAGTAAAAGTCATTGGCTTCCAAAGTTTTGCATTGTTTGCTTAGGGTTGCATATTTACCGTTATTGGGACCTAAAATGTACACACAATTAGCAAGGCGGATGAGGATACGGATACGGATGCGGATGCGGTTGCGGTTGCGGATGAGGCGGATACGTGGATACGCAGTTCACGACGATGGACGATGGACGATGGAGACGCATGGAATGAGAATCGGGTCAATAAATACATGAAGAAGCAAAGCTAACTGAACTGTATCGGGAAAGATTATGAAGCTTCAAGTAGTCGATGAACTATTTTATTTAATAAAATTAAAACAACTTAAAACATTCAATTCTATTTGTTTTTAATTAATTCAAGGGCATTACTTTCTCAGAAACTTTTTTGATTCCCCTGCAAGTCTTCACACGATTTTAAGAAACTGAAATTACAAAAATTCAAAACAGAAAACGACTTTCAGAAACCAAAATAAAGACAAAATAATATCAAATAAATAATCTATTATATATAATAGTAATTATAATAAAGAATATATAATAACATATAATAAAAATAAATATGAACCTATATTAAAGACTCTTATTTCAATGCATCGATTAAGTTCCCAGGGAACTCTAGAAATATGTACCATGAAATTCCCTGAAACCACAAAGAGACCTTAGGGTATTTAGGGGCTGGAAAACTGAGAGATACCGTAAGTTGCCTAAGAGATCCTCAGAGAAGTTATAGTCCGAAAACTAAAAGATCTCAAGGGATACCAAGAAATCCACAGAGAATCACAATAGTTCCCCAGTGATGCTTACTAACAGCTCCCCAAAGATAAATCCAGAGTTTTTTCCGGAGTTCCTAATAATGTTTTGAGGAACCTAAGAGATTCCAAGGGATGCTAAGAGATGCACAGACCTGAAACCTCTGAGATTCTTAGAAATACCAAGATATCTCCACAAGAGCCTTAGAGATCCCGAAAGATGCTCAAGAAATCCACAGAGATTCACAAGAGTTCCCCAGTGATGCTTACTAACAGATCCCCAAAAATAAGTCCAGAGTTTTTCCGGACTCCCCAACAATGTTTGGAGGAACCTAACAGATTCCAAGGAATCTCCAGAAGAGCGTTAGAGATCTCGCGAGATCTACAGAGAACATTAGTTTCATTGAGAAAGTCACCCGGAAAAAGCTCATTCTGTTTTCCACGCTAGATCGAGTCGGAAAGGAAGTTGAAGGGGGAAGAATGTTTGTTAAATAGGAAAGTGGGAGTAGGAGTAGGAGATAAATGGAACAGACAACGCGATGCTAATGGTGTTCTTGGGGGGAAACAGTTGTTTTCTTTTGCTGGTCAGGTATGGAGGTGGTGTCGGTGGTTGGTGGTTGTGATTTAGGTGGTGTTGGTGGTAATGGTAATGGTGATGGTGTGGTTCGACTTACCAGTCATGTGGGTGGGGCTGTGGTTATGCGACGGCAATCGACCGAGCGTGTGGGTGCCCATGGCCCGCATGTTCTGCTGGATGTGAGCGTGTGCCATCATCTCGTGCTGCTGACGCTTGTTGGGATGCTGCAGCGTGTGCGAGCCACTGATCACGGGCGGACTGAAGTGCCTGCAAGAGGGAGAGAGTGGGGTATCCGAGCTGCAATGGGAACAGTCTGAGGATCAATTAACACCTACCCGTTGTGGTTGCGGGGCAGGGTGCGTGCCGCATTCATCATCTGCTGATGATTCTGTGGTGCCGGATGCGAAATGTACGAGGGCTCATCTACCTGCGCGTAATCGTTGCGTTTGCGTATATAAATCCAGGTATGCGAATCTACCCACACCATAATTGTCAGCAATATGGCGGCAATGAAGCTGGCAATCAGCATTAACACAAGACCTAGTAATCCTCCCTCGCAAAGGCCGCGTGCGGCGGCCAGGAAATTATGGTGCACCGCCTTGCAATCGACCAGGGCCGTCAGCTGGGTGAGCAGACGTTCGCTGCTATTGAGATCTGCATTCACGGCGCCCAGTTTCGGTTGCAGCCCTGAGCTTTTAAACAGCACCAGGGAGATCTTCATTACGGTGGCCATGGCGCTCCGGGCATTGTTAAGTGAGTTCTGTGATTCCCTCAGACGTTGCGTGAATGGATTCGTGTGTCCCGGCTCACATTGAGTGTAGTGCAGCAGGACATTGGTGGGCAAGTCCCGCGGAGCGGTAGAGACAAGGAAATCCGCTGGACTAATGCACAAATCACCCACAGCGACAGACGAGGAGAGATACAGTCCGGACATTAGCCAGGAGCCGGTAACGGCCAACAGGCCGCAAACGCTGAACAGGATGAGGGCGCAGCGGGAATGCCGTGCCACGCCCACCAGTAAAACGGCACATAGCACAAGCAGTAGGGCCAGCGTGGCCACAGTGCCGGGCCAACGTATTAGTTCCCACTGATCGCCGCGCTGTGCGAGAGAGAGAGAGAGAGAGCAGGAGAAAGGAAGAGAGAAAGAGAGTAAGAGGTACCTTAATGTTCGTTTCACTCTGTCCACTCACCGTGAGGAAGTGCGTCATCGAGATGCCCATCAGTGGGCGCCGTATATCGCTAGCGGCATTGGTGGCCAACGTCACATTACCCTGCACAATGTTCAGAGACACAAAGAGCTTCGAGAGCGCCGTCTGATTGGACACGGGCTGATCAAAGATGTCCGCCAGCTCCACCAGTTGTGGCCGTATGCGATTGGTCAACGTGTTCTCCAGTATGTGCGTCTGATTGCGAATCGTTGTCACCAAATTGTCCACCTTGCGTCCCGCTGTCAGCACCTCCAGCAGCCCATTGTGCAGATCATCGTTACCGTACAGACCCAACCCGATGGCAGCACAACACATGACGGTCACCACAGAGAGAGCCACCTTCAGGCTGGTTATCGAGTGGGCTGGACGCGGTTTGCGATCGCAGCAGCGCGTCATTAGGTAGAACAGCAAACCCAGCAGCGAGACAATCAACAGGGCAGCCGGCACAGATCCCAGAATTCCAAGGCTCTGATGTGTAGAATGTAAAGGAGAAAGGGATAGGGAGATATAGAAGAACAAAGATACATATATTGAAACAAGTATGGAAGATACAGTAAAGTGGGAATGACTGCGATATATGGTACTTGCAGCGCACTGCTTTATCTGTTCGCCCATCAACATTTTACTTTAAATAATTTATATTTTTAATAAGCGATCGATCACAAGGAAATATTATATATTAATATCATAATCATAAGACGAGGCGAGGCTCTAATATGGTCTTTTGCACCTATACTGCTTTCCCTATCTTGACTATAGATGTTCTGCTTTCCTAATGAAGCATAACAGGTCTTTCGTCGAGGAACGAACAAAATGCTCGGGATCTGCGGTTTCCGCGTGCAGTTGTTTCCTCTTAGTCCATACCAAGGCTGGACAATCGCACAAGATGTGCTTGGTGATTTCGTAGTCGTCTGTGCAGAGCCTGCCCTCTGCATCCGACGACAAACGCATTATGGTAAGGCCGCTAAGGTAGCCAACAAGGAGGTAAAGGTCCCTCCTAGAGAGAAGATTCGCTTAACTGAGGGATTGGTGAGATCTGCCGCATTCCTGGTTGGAAGAACCAATAGCGCGCAGTCAACCATTCAGCCCAGGTTTTCACAAGGGAATATATAGTTGACCACCCCACGCTCCAGAAGGGCTCGGGCCATGCAGGAGGGCCGATGACCCCGCCCTCTCTAGTTATAATATATTATAATTAAATATCCATAAAATAATGTATTAATTGATAGTTAATAACCCCTATTGGTGGACATATACATTTTCTTTATTTCTAACTAATTGATCCTATGAGATTTATAGGGTATATAATACATATGTACTTGTCCGACTTTGATGTTATATTGTTTTTAAACTAATTGGCAGTGATAAGTAGAAGTAATACTTAATATTACCTATATGATTGTCATTGTGATTCGATTCAGATGAAATTACATTTGCATATTAATTATATAAAATTCTATGTAGTAAATTTGGTAACGAAAATGTGGTGACAAAAATTGGCTGGTAGGTTGTACAGTAGCTTTGCGATATATCGTTAGGTTCTCTAATTGCATTTCTTTATAAAGCTCTACTGACTTCAAGTTAGTATGTTAAATACTTTGAAGAAGCCTTGGAAAAACAAATACTCGAAAAATACTCATAAGGTTATAGATTGAATAATAAATCTGATCCCTAATGAAAAAGTTAAAAAAGGGTCAAAAATCATGATACATTTTTAATGTCAAGAATAAAACTGTAGCATATTTTTTGGAGAAACATCCGACTAACTAAACATTTTTTTTTTATTTTTATTTATTTATTATTATTGGACTAGCACACTATTACCCTCTTGGAGCAACTTAATCAAATCTGAAGTTTTATTTCAATTAATTTATGTCAAGTTTTAAAGGTCTTGGCGGTAAAATCCGTGCCCACCCCCGGGATTCGAATCCGGAACTTTATATTTACATTTATAAAAATTACAAATTACCCAACTGAATTTGTAGTGTTAACATTATGATATCTATAACGGAATGCATAGTTCTTTACTTACCTCCAGATAGATCTCATCGTTGGGCCGAAACGTGCTGTTGATCTTGTGGAACGTGATGTTGTAGTGGGGCAGTGCGTGCAGCAGCTTGGCTATTACCGGCACCTTGTACTGATCCGTGAACTCATGATAGTCGCCCATCCTGGACGCGCAACGGACCTTCTAATTCGCAAAGGCGATGCTTCTTCGATTACGATGTGCGATGACCGATGAAGTATGAAGATGATGGCGATGCGATGTCGGTGACGGTGACGCCTTCGATGCAAATCGCGAGACGTTGATGATGACGGATGTGTGCACGGTGCGATGCGATGCGATGCGGCGATGCGAAGTGATTCAGTGCGTTGCGATGCCCCTGCGGGTGCGACTCCCTCGTCCTCGTCCTCAACTGCGTCGCTTCGTCGTCGTCGTCGTCGTCGCGGTCGGCGTCGTGCGTCGTGCTCTCGGGGCAGAGTTCTAAACTCTTGACATCAAATTGTCGCACACTGTCGCAGCATAGGGAGACAACAACAACAAGGACAACAACAACGAGAAGAAAAACACAATTAGTTCACGCGCTGCTGAAGGATGCGGACAGGACTTGTTCAGTAAGACGACAACACAGAAATTTAGGCGTGGTTTTGGCACGTTCCACACGCCATTCACACACACACGCACACACACACACACGGACAATCAAGCTTATGAATATGGGACGAACTCAAACGTGAGATAAGTACGCAGTAGGTATCTAATTACTTATGTATGGGTAATAATGAAAAGAAAAGTTGTACATTATCTGTATATGTGTGTGTGTGTGAGCTAAGTGGATGCCAAGTTTCACTAGCAGCATTTCTTGTTAGTACTATACCAAAGTATTTCAGTATATTATTATTATTAGAGTGTCCTTATTTTTACAGTTTTCTCTTGAATTTCAATTTTATATTAGTATATTTTTTGGTTACTTTAAACAATTAAATTTTCCCACTTTACTTCACAGAGATTTCAGTCTCTTTTCGCACCTAGAGATCTGGTACACATTTTCTTCACTCTAAACAAAACACACGAATCTCCCGAACTTGCCATGCGAAACTGCGAATGAACGACTGTGTTTTTGTGCGTGTGTGTGTGCGGGTGTGTGTACGGGTGTGTATGTGTGTGTGGGGGGAAAATGAACTTTATTATTAAATAATCGTGTGGGCGTACGCTCAAAGACCGCTCGCATATTGAGACATGTTCTTGCACTTTAATTAAAAATTGTCTGTGCTGCTCTCATTTTCCTCATGTTCTTCCTTTTTTTCAATATATCTTTCACTACGCACGCACACAGACACACACACACATAGACAGACACGCGCGCATACAAACACCCTTAAATCTCAGAGACGAGACGAGAGAACGCCCGCGCTCTGTTATTGATGCTGCGGCTGCCCAGCGCAATAGCAATTTTGTTCACTTGTCTTCCTCTTCCTTTTACTCTTCCTCTTCTTTTTGCTCGTGCTCCTAGTGCGGCTCCTACTCTTGCTCTTCTGCACGCACGCAATGATGCCGAAGCACGAGTAGCGGTAAAAAGGTAACGGCCCACTCACTCGTTCCCACTTGTTCTCTCTCTCTCTCGCGCTCTCTCCCTATCTGCCTTCTTACTCTCTCTTTCTCTCTCTCTCTCTCACTTGACTCTCAGCACAAGTTGCGCGCTCACGATGTTATACTTTTCATTGTTGTTGTTACTGCTCACATTATTGTTGTTTTTGTCCTGGCCCTGCATGACTCTGTGTATGTGTGCCTCTGTGTGTGTGTGTTTGTATATGTATTGATTAAAAGTTCGCTGTTTCCTTATTCCTTATGGTTCGGTTTCGCGTTCGCTGTGTTCGTGCCACGCACTCGTAATTGCAGCACTCAAACCATACTTCCCCCCTCCACCCTCCGTTCCCTCCTCGTCCACCCACACGACACCACAGTCAGAGCAGCATCTTGCATTTAGTTTGTAGTTGTAGTTGTCGTTGTATGCTTTATGCACACTGTGCACAGTGGGCTTTGTGAACAGTGGCCAATTGGGCATTGCAACATTTTGACAGTTTGCAATTGAAATAGCAACCACACAACGCCCACTACGCGCATGTGTATGTGTGCGTGTGTGTATGTACACACATGCATACACATATTTACATTGCTAGTTTTTTTGAACAGGAACACGCACGCACGGACACGCACACGCACGTCCTATGCGAATAACGAAAACGAAGCTTTTTAATATCAACAAATTACATACACACGCACACACACATATGCACATCTCACGCACACACACATATACGCACATACAAATTTACATATGCAAATTTAAATTCATGCAATGTAACTGTAGTTTATAGTTGTTATTTCTCGGTTAACGGTAATTTCACACACACGCACACACCATCAATAAAAAAAACACTCCCTTTTGGCAAAATGGGTACACAATTTTTCACAACAAACAAAGCTTGCACACGTTCAACGTAAGCCGCATCTTTCTTGCATCCTTCTTACTTTTTATTCGTTTAATTTTTGCCAGGCACGGCCACTGAACGCAACTTGATCTCACAGTTCTTTCGCATTTTCATTGGAAATGATTTTTATTTGATTTGTTTTTAATTCACAGTTTTCTTTCGATTTTTTTTACTATTAGAGCGTGGCGTGTCGACATAAATGTCCTGCAGGAACTTTACATTCCAAAGACTGAGCAAAGTATGAAAATTTTTTGTCGTTCAACTTGGTCACACCCTCTAGATTATGCACACGGTGTTTATATGCCATAGAGGGCACGTTTAGCAGTTACAGGATAACAGGAGACTGAAGTCCTTTCGAATAAGCTCCGGCGCTCCATTCGCAATTTCCCACCCCTCGACTAAACACACACTGCCAGTGTGCACCCATCGTAATTCGTCTGTATCGGCTGCCAACGCATTGAGGGTGTACACACTTTTGATCAGTTGATTTAAGAAACAATCTAATATGGCAACAAAAATAACAATACTGGATAATACTATTTGGGGTTAAAACTGCCTTGAAAAAATAGCAGATCAATTTTAAAATATCTTAATAATGACTTTTTAAGTGAGTCAAACAGATTAATTCGTATTTGTTTTAGTTTAGAAAATCTTTTACGTATATATTTTCAATAATAATGATGGCTTCTCATATATACACATACGTTAATATATATAAAAAAAATGTATATATGTTTTATGTAAATTCATACAGACATATTTACATTCGAGCGGTCAATTTGATTAAAATACAAATGTATGATAGATTACAACTGACCTGTTGACACTGTTTTTTATGACAGGCTATTAAAAATAAGCATCACAAGTTAGTTGTACATACACGTATGCATACTTGCGCATATGATTATTCTATATATGGGCTGTATTAAATAAAAAATTATATTTTAGTATGTAGTACGTTTACTTAAATTAATGGTCATGCATATATATTTACATTCAAAATAAACAAAACACAAAATGCCCCTGTGCTATTTATAAAACATGCAAACCCGTATTTATTTTATTTTTTTTGCGACATCTGCTTTTGTATTTGTTTATTTTTTGCATCCAAGTGACGATAGAAGAGCGAACTTACGTACGCCGTATTTAACTAATAACATAAGATTCACAATAGGCGGGAGCCGCAACAATAATCGATATATCGATAAGCCTTAAATCCGGTTCACCGAAACGCATGCGATATGCGAGCTCAAGCTATCGATACGTGTTTGCCATCCCTAGGGAAGGCAAAGGCACATATTCATTGAAATAGCAATAGCAATAACAATAACCAGGGCTCGCAGCCGTTTTCGCCGTCTGTCTCCGTGTCCGTGACGCAAATTTGTTACTTTTATGCTACTCCCCGCACCCACACAAGAAGCAGAAGCAGCAGCAGCACCCGTGCCGTGCTTAGCAGCATATTCAGGATGAGTGTATTACCATTTGTACGCGGCGTTGACTTTACAAAAAATGATTTCAGCGTAAGTATTCTGTGTGTGCTGTGTTGTTGTCGTCGTTGTTGCAGTTGTTCTTGTTTTTGTTCTTGTTGTGTGTCTAAATGCGGACTGTAAATGAAAGTGCTAAATTAAGTATTGTGTCGTTAGCTGCAGCTGCAACAAGCGGGTCAACCACAGCCTCTGATCAAATAAGAAAATGTGAAAGAAGAAAAAAAATAGTCTTACCATTCACGGCGAATTTGTCATCAGCAGCGCGTACAGCTGCTGACGTTAACGCTGACTGCGACGGCGACAGCGACGTCAGCGCCGTTTCGACGCTTTGTTTGTTTACATTGTTGTTTGTCATGATTGCCTCATTGCCTCGTTGCAGAAAACATTCCCCAGCTCCATGCGGCAAATGTCGCGCGTCCAGTGGCTTACACTGGACCACACGAAACTGCATGAAATACCCGAGGAGCTGGGCCAGCTGCAGAAGCTGGAGCACCTCTCACTAAATCACAATCAGCTGGAGAAGCTTTTTGGTGAACTGACGGAGCTGACATGCCTGCGTTCCCTGGATCTGCGACACAATCAGCTGAAGAACAGCGGCATTCCACCGGAGCTGTTTCATCTGGAAGAGCTAACCACGTTGGATTTATCGCACAATAGACTAAAGGAGGTACCTGAGGGACTGGAGCGTGCCAAGAATCTGATTGTGCTGAATCTGAGCTATAATCAAATTGAATCGATACCCACGGCACTATTCATTCACCTCACGGATTTGCTCTTCCTGGATTTATCGCACAATCGCCTGGAGACGCTGCCGCCGCAAACGCGACGTTTGACCAACCTGAAAACGTTGGATTTATCGCACAATCCGCTGGAGCTCTTTCAGCTCCGCCAACTGCCGTCGCTGCAGAGCCTGGAGGTGCTTAACATGAGCGGCACACAGCGCACGCTGCTCAACTTCCCCACGAGCATCGATAGCCTGGCCAATCTCTCCGAGCTGGATCTCTCACACAATGCACTGCCCAAGCTGCCCGACTGTGTGTACAATGTGAGCACGCTGGTGCGGCTCAATCTCAGTGACAATGAGATTAATGAGCTCAGCTCCAGCATGGAGCAGTGGCAGCGACTTGAGTCCCTCAATCTTTCCCGCAATCAGCTGACCAACCTGCCCGCCGCACTCTGCAAGCTCTCGCGGCTGCGTCGCCTATTTGTGAATGACAACAAACTGAACTTCGAGGGCATTCCCTCGGGGATTGGCAAGCTGGGAGCCCTCGAGTGCTTCTCGGCTGCAAACAATCTACTCGAGATGGTCCCCGAGGGATTGTGCCGTTGCGGAGAGCTGAAGCAGCTGAATCTGAGCAGTAATCGGTTGATCACGCTGCCAGATGCAATACATCTGCTGGAGGGACTCGATCAATTGGATCTGCGCGATAATCCGGAACTTGTGATGCCCCCTAAGCCCAGTGAAGCGAGCAAAACGACCAGCCTGGAGTTCTATAACATTGACTTCTCGCTGCAGACCCAACTGCGTCTGGCTGGCGCAGCTGTGCCGCCTGCCGCTGTCTTGCCAGCTGCATCGACGCCCAAGGATGCGACGGCAAGAAAGATTCGCTTGCGACGTGGTCCACGTACAGAGGGACAAGATGCGGGCGGTCAGGATGCCGCCAAGGTGCTAAAGGGTATGAAGGATGTGGCAAAGGATAAAGAGGAAATGGAGGAACATGATGCTCTGCCCGCGGAATCGTTGAAGCCCAAACGCTGGGACGAATCATTGGAAAAGCCACAGCTAGACTATTCGAAGTTCTTTGAGAAGGAGGACGGGCAACAGCCTGGCCTAACCATCTGGGAGATTGAGAACTTTTTGCCCAACAAAATCGATGAAGTTGTCCATGGCAAGTTCTACGAGGGCGATTGCTACATTGTGCTGAAGACGAAGACCGACGAGTTGCACACGCTCTGTTGGGAGATCTTCTTCTGGATTGGCAATGAGGCGACACTGGATAAGCGTGCCTGTGCTGCGATCCATGCAGTGAACTTGAGGAACTATCTGGGTGCACGGTGTCGCACAATACGCGAGGAGCAAGGCGATGAATCCGATGAGTTTTTGGCACTTTTCGATACGGAAGTGATCTACATTGAGGGTGGACGCACTGCAACAGGTTTCTATACGATCGAAGAGATGATTCACATAACCCGTTTGTATCTAGTGCACGCCTACGGGGCGAGCATTCATTTGGAGCCAATGATTGTGGCACTGGAGTCGTTAGATCCCCGCTTCGCCTTCGTCTTGGATGTTGGAACTCGGATTCATATCTGGCTGGGCAAGAAGTCGAAGAACACACTGAACTCCAAGGCACGTCTCATGGCCGAGAAGATCAACAAGACGGAGCGGAAGAATAAATGCGATATACTTGTCGATATGCAGGGCGAGGAGAGTCCAGAGTTCTGGGAGGCACTCGATATACTGCCCGAGGAGGTGGCTGATTTGCCGCCACCGCAGGAGCATTTGGACGAGAACTATGCGCCCGTGCAGCCGCGTCTCTATCAAGTGCAACTGGGCATGGGTTATCTGGAGTTGCCGCAGGTGGAGTTGCCCGAACAGAAGCTTAGCCACACCCTGCTGAACAGCAAGCATGTGTACATCCTCGATTGCTACACGGATTTATTCGTCTGGTTTGGCAAAAAGTCAACGCGTTTGGTACGCGCTGCTGCCGTCAAACTGAGCCGCGAACTGTTCAACATGATGGAACGACCGGAATGTGCTCTGGTCATGCGTGTTCCGGAGGGCAACGAGATGCAGATTTTCCGCACCAAATTCCCCGGCTGGGATGAAGTGATGGCTGTGGATTTCACACGCACTGCTAAATCGGTTGCCAAAACGGGAGCCAATCTTACCCAGTGGGCGCGTCAGCAGGAGACACGCACCGATCTAGCGGCATTGTTTATGCCACGACAGAGCGCAATGCCACTGGCCGAGGCCGAGCAGTTGGAGGAGGATTGGAACTACGATCTCGACATGATGGAGCCATTTGTGCTCGAGAATAAGAAGTTCGTACGACTCCCCGAGGAGGAACTAGGCCATTTCTATACGGGCGAATGTTACGTCTTTCTCTGTCGCTATTGTATACCAGTTGATGAGGTTGACCCCGCTGAGGGTGGTGCTACGGCCAATGGTGGTTCCACAACAGCACCATCTGGTGCTAATGCTGGTGATGCGCATGGCGATGATAGCAAACTGGCGCCGCCAGAGGATGAAATCGAATGTGTTGTCTATTTTTGGCAGGGACGCAATGCCGGCAATATGGGTTGGCTGACGTTCACGTTTACACTGCAAAAGAAATTCAAGGCTATGTTCGGTGAGGAGCTCGAGGTGATGCGCATCTTTCAGCAGCAGGAGAACCTCAAGTTCATGTCGCATTTCAAGCGCAAGTTCATCATCCATACGGGCAAGCGCAAGGATAAGGGACTCTCCCCGGAGGGTAAACCTCTTGTTGAATTCTTCCATCTGCGTTCCAATGGTGGCGCACTAACCACGCGTCTCATACAAATCCAGCCGGATGCAGTGCACCTCAACTCGGCGTTCTGGTCAGTAGGGGGAAGTGGTTGCCATTATCGTATCTCTTATCTAACTTTGAATTTCCCAACTACAGCTACATTCTACATGTGCCAATCGAAACGGAGGACGAGTCGCAGTCGGGCATCGTCTATGTCTGGCTGGGCAGCAAGGCGTGCAACGAGGAGGCCAAGCTGGTGCAAGAGATTGCCGAGCAAATGTTCAACAGTCCGTGGGTGAGCCTGCAGGTAAGAGGATTACTATATACCATAAATACTGGACTGCACATACATAACTTACCCCCGTCCTTATCGTCTACAGATACTCAACGAGGGCGACGAGCCGGAGAACTTCTTTTGGGTGGCACTGGGCGGTCGCAAGCCATACGACCATGATGCGGAGTACATGAACTACACGCGACTGTTTCGCTGCTCCAACGAGCGTGGCTACTACACGGTGGCAGAGAAGTGTGCCGACTTCTGTCAGGATGATCTGGCCGATGATGATATTATGATACTCGACAATGGCGAGCATGTCTTCCTCTG
Organism: Zaprionus africanus; assembly: GCA_018151435.1. Lineage (NCBI taxonomy): Eukaryota > Metazoa > Arthropoda > Insecta > Diptera > Drosophilidae > Zaprionus > Zaprionus africanus. Next base: position 5,912,822 of record JAECXB010001995.1, read on the forward strand.
GATGGGACCACGTTGCAGTGAGGTTGAGGTCAAGTTGGCCTACAAATCGGCTCAGGTCTATATACAGCATATGCGTATCAAGCAGCCGGAAAGGCCGCGCAAACTCTATCTGACCATGAAGAACAAGGAATCGCGTCGGTTCACCAAGTGCTTCCATGGCTGGAGTGCGTTCAAGGTGTACATTTAAGCTGGAGACTTGCCTCCTGCCGACGGGGGGCGATCGATGCCGTGACAGAGCACTCCGCCCCCGGGACATGACAATTTTCGACTGCAATATACACACACACACACACACACGACACAGAATCGCCAGCAAATGTTTGTACTTTTATAATGTATTTAATTGTTTTATTATTTTTATTTAGAGCCGTTGTTTTTTTATATATTTTTTATATATTTCGCCCAATTAATTAATTAACTCGCCACCTGCCCCGCCCCGCGCCCCTCTCTACACAAAGTATTCTTTTTATCTACAAACTTATATGTATATATATATTTTCTATATATATATATATCTATGTATGTATAGCTATTGTATGTACAACTTTATTATATATGCATACATATCGTATTTATATGCTGAGCCGGCGAACTTTTTGTGCTAGTCCTGAAGAGAAGGTGTTCATCCTCAGTTATCGAAACGAAACGTTAACGAAATATAAACAAAAATAAAAAATCCAAAACTATTGCTAATTGCACAATGTCTTGCTGCTTGCAAAAATTCGCCAACTAATTGTACAAAAATTCAAATCATATTTATTGCAATTAACCAATTATACAATGAAAGTGAATAAAAATGCCAATTCAAAAAATAAAAAACGAACCCGCAATTCTCTTGTTTGTAATTCTGTGTCTCTCTCTCTCGTTGAGTAGACCAATTGGAAGAGAGCTGTTCTCCAATTATGCAGATTGAGGTCGATAAGCAGCAACAGGCTTGGTATGCTGCAGTATGCATCGATGCGATATATCGATTCTTGTCAAATACTAAGGTACGATTGCTGTTAGGGAGATTCCAGTTTCCGAGGCGCCAAGATCTGATGACTGATCCTTGAAGACCTCGACAAGATAAGACCACTAAGCATCGAACACATAGAGTACTCAAACAGCGGATTTTACTCTCTTTAGTAAAGAGAGTCAGTCGCTCACTCGGGAAACGCTTCGGACTTTGGGGTCGCTATCTTTTCATAGCATCAAATGAGTAAAATCCGCTGTTTGAGTACTCTATATGTTCGATGCTTAGTGATAAGACGAAAATATATAGTAACAAGTTTCATTTTCAACTTAGTTTAGGGAACATAGCCTCCGATAAGTACCGATTTTCCGATTGGCATGACCATTTTTCACTGTGCTGCATTGCAGTTTGCGTTTAAAATGGTTATTTTGTTTCTTTAGTTTGCTGTTGGAGCGATAGTCAGTTTTTGCTTATTTTATTGTAAAGAAAACAGTCCTGAGTATAATATATAATAACAATTTTCATACCAAGCTGATTTTATTTAAATTGATATCCCAATTTTGAATATTTGCAATTACCGCTTAATAAATACTGTTGTTTTTATCGAACTGATATATCCGATAAAATATAATCTGAGCTCACATTGACATATCGATGATTGATTTTACATCACTACTCAGCGGCGTCGATGTCTTTTGCAGTCCGCGTTTTTTTCGCAATTGGATTTTGTATTGAAAAGTTTGTAAAGCTTTAGTGATTTCAAATAGAATCAAATAAAAATTCAAGCTTAGTATATATGGAATTTTAGTCAATCACTTTATTGTGCAATTTCGTTTGAGTTTTTACATATTCGGTGTCTGATTGACTGACTCTGTGTTTATTCGCGCTTTACTCGTTGGGCGCAAAAAAGCTGGGGCTGACCGAGTGCAAGTTAGGGTCGGTCGTGTTATTTGTTGGATTGTGTATGTAAATTGTATACATAAAAACCAGCAATCACAACACATACAAATGGATCTATTTGATGTTGTGCGTGCGGCTCCGCCACCGCAAAATGTCAGAGAACCTAATAACCCTGCAGCTCCAGCAGAATCCGCTGAAGAGAAACAGGATGCAATGGCAGTAACTGAAACAACGGAAAATGTTGAGGATACTTCGAGGGCTAAATCCCCTTCGCGTTCTCCGCCGCCGGCGGAAGTATCAGAAGTCTTTAATATAGGTAGATATAGGATTTACCCGCGACAATTGATATCAGTGATAACGATTTTTCTACACTTGCAGAGAGTGAATCTGATGAAGATGTCATGCCGGGATCCTTTGAATTAAGTATGTTTAAGCAAAAATATTTATGTATTACTTATTAAAGTGCGATTAACACACTTTAGGGGTGTCTCCGGACGAGGCCAAATCACAGGATGCGCCAATTTCATTAGGCAGCGACGACGACGATGATGATAAGGACAGCGCGGATTCTCAAAGCCAGACGCCTAAGACAAAGGCAGAACAGAAAGAGTTTTCAGAACAACCGCGTCGTTCGAAGCATCACAAGGACAGTAGCAGCAACCTCAAGGAGTGCACGGTGCGGATTAAGCGCCTAAAGGATTCTGAGATTGATCGTCTAACAAAATCGCCAAATCTACATACACCCAGCAAACGGGGACGACCTCGACTATCACAGTCCCCATCTTCGTCGAAGAAGCAAAAGCCTAGTAGTAGTAGTAATAACAAGGCATATATTAAGTTCTTAAATCTGCAAAACGGTGGCAAACGACGTATCCAGTCGCCACCGCCGGCAAAACTAAAGAAATTTCCCAAACCAACCGCATCCACACCCATTAAGTTTCTGACCACCAAATCGTTAATAAAACAGTTTGGGAAACGTTTCTTTGAATGTGTGGTGCGGATGAAACGTTTGAAGGTGCCGGAAAAGGTGGCGCGCACTAGCCACAAGTCCAAGTCCGTGTCGTTTAGCGAAGCCGTCGAAATTCTGGGCAGCATACCGCGAAAATCATCATCCATTTTAAGCAGCACGCCGAGGATTAAGTCAAAATCAAAGCTAAACAGTTCGGTGCCGACACGGCTGCAACGAGTCGATGCCACCGGTAATGTACTTGAAGATATTGAGCTCAACTCCAGCTTGGTGCTGGACTCTTCGACGCCAACCAATTCGTCACGAAAAAGCAAGTCGGGACGCTCCTCGTCCTTCTGCAATGGTGGACGACGAGCTGGCAAACTAAAGCGCCCAGCACTGCGTGTGCCCACAACAGATCTGGCCAGCTTACGGATCGATGACAGTCACGAGGAAGAAACAGAAGCTAATGAAGAGTACATTGGTAAGTGGTGCATGGATGGAAATGGTTACGACCGCTCTTAACTCTGTTCTTCTTGCTCGTTTAGTGCCGAACGAAGTGCCGGATCATCATTCGATGGGAGTGCGTCGAGCTGGCACACCCAACCCTATGAAGCGGGTATCGGTGACCACCACGGTGACCGATGATGAGGGTGGCGGCGATGCTCCCGACACTAAGAAGGCTAAAAGGGAAGAGAAGGAAGAAAAGTCACCAGCTAAGGAAACGAAGAGTGCTGTGCAGAACCAGGCAAAGCCAGTGGATGCAGTAGAGCAGCAGAAGGTAGAGACAGCGCCAGAGGGGATGAAAGAGCAGAAAATTACAGAACCGGAGCAAACCGAAGCAGAAGCTGAACCAAAGGAAGTGGATTCAGAGTCGAAGATGACGAAGCAAACCGAATTTGAACAAGCAGAGGAGCAGACAAACCCAGATGAACAGAAGGCTGTGCAGGAAAAGAAGGATTCCACACCGGAAGCTGGGGTAATCCAATTAGGAGATGAATCACCAGAAGTAGAACCCAGATCGTACTATATAGATTCGGACGCAACACCAGATGAAGTGGATTCCACCGCTACAACTCCATCTCCAACTCCAGCAGCCAAGAATGTTTCCGTGGCTGGAGAGGATGCAATGGAAGATGACGTACTTGAGATACAAACTTCTCTTGATGATGTACGTGAGCTGCATACCCCAACCTCTCCCTTGCCACGCCTACAAATCGATGAGCAGCGAGATGACAGTCGCAGCGAACGTTGCGGATCTCAAGATTCCGATTCTAGCTTCAAATCAGCCAATCAGCTGGTCATCAATACGGCAGTCGAACCATTGCCGGAGGAGTCGTCGACAGAGGCAGAGCCAGAGCAAGAGACTCCAACACAGACATTGCCAACAGCGTCCACTTTGACATCGATACTGCCCCGCCGATCTACAGCATCAGTGGTGACGACGGAGGCGTCGAATACGACAACGCAGAACACTTTCACTAGCAGCGAAGCAGCCAGTGGCTCGGGGATTGGACAGACAATGTTTTCACCTATTGCCGCAATACCCACTCTGGATGACGAGGATCTGGATGATCTAGTTGGTGCGTAAACAAGGTGTCTGTATAAAGTTTGGGCTCTTATCCCCCCCAAGAAGAAAGTCTCATCGCGTCTTGTTACTAACCCCATTTTCATCCTATTACAGATTTCTTTAATTAAACTACAAACGGGAAGTGAACTGGAAACAATGATGACACTGGGGGATAAAGCAGTCTAACACAACTCAAAATTATATGTCTGTCTTGCTTAGAACATGTGGGTCTATATGTGTATCCGTCTCTCTCTCTCTCTGCCACACACAGTTTGTCCCTTATATATGTCATACAGTTTATGTCATTTAAATGTATTTGTTAAATTGGTGTTGTTCTTAAATTAAAAACTAGTTTCGTGTTCTAACCGCCCCTCCCTTTCCTTAACCTGCCCCCACTCCCTTTATGTTTCCTCCTTTTCTATAGATATATACTCAGTGAACGTAATACGCGATACTAATTGTATTAATGTAGATCTATTGGAACATATATGACGCATATATAACATACATATATAGTATAAATGTGAGTTACTTTTTTTTGTAGTTTATTTTTAACTTTGAGTACTATACTCACAATGCAGCTTATAAGTCTATCGATAAGTATATGGATGTATAGGTTTATGTATGTATGTACATATAAAGGTTGCGTTTGCCAAGGGTATTACGAAGTCGGCGACGTCTGCTCACCAGCATCATAATCTTCATAAATAGTTGATGTAAATCTTAATATCGTGTTTCGAACTGCAGATCTGTCGAGATCTTCAAGTACAGTTACCAATGTATAACATAATCATAATGATTACATAAATGTTTAAGACGCGTAGGCGCTGTATTGTTGTTTAAGCTAATTAAATATATACTCTACCACACATACACATAAACATACCAAGCATGCATACATACATACATAGAAAACACACAAACAAACAAATAATCACCACTCAAACTGCTACGATTTGGGTTCCTTAAGGTAGCTGTAAATCTAATTGATGTATTATTTAATAAACTCCAACAAGAATGTGTGACTGTTTTTTTTTGAGCTTTTTTTGATCATCAAACATGTGAAAATATGATGTAAATTAATTGTATATACCCTGCAAAAGATATTTAGAATAATATCATCGCGTGCTTGAAAACTCGTTTTCTTACGCAAAGTCTATTAAATGAGAGCCGGACATTTACCCGACTTGTTCTCAATATTTCACATTTCCCCTCTCTTTTTGGCGAATCAAAAAGCTGATTGATCAATTTTGCATGCCCTCTTTATCACACAATCGGCGCGAGCTGCATCAGGATGCAGGTGAAAAGCCTTCTCGCCCTGTGTTTACAGCAGACTACAATTCTAACCACCTCTATTGAGGGCATTGTTAACCAGTGTTGTCCGGTCGCTTTTTTCCCGTCAAATCTGGCCTTTTTCAAAGTTCAATCAGCTCTTTCTTATTGCAGCTCAATATAATTCAGCTTTTTATTATATACAAGTTGGTTATTCTTCGTTCAAAAATGCTGGCAGCACTGTTGTTAACTAGGGGTGGTTAGGGCCTACACAAGTGATGTCACCATATTATTGGATACTCAGAATTCTGAAGAAATTTGCATGAAGGCGAGAGATAAAAGGTAGTGAACTTTTCTCAAGCTCAGTTCGTATCGTGCAAGCTAACACTATGGAGCGATGTATTAAAAAAATAGATAGAAAAAAGTTAACTTGGATTGGCTGTATCAGTTTTACTCTCTTTGTGACGTCATTTATATTGGCAGGTGTGAAGCATTATTTACGTGAACGTAGACACGATGCTCTGCACTCCCAGCGCACGTCGTTTCACCATCTGGGCTCCCTTGAATACGACAATGGGGATTTTCGTTGTACGGGACTTTTGATATCTCCCAAACAAATTCTTACAAGCACCAAATGTGGGGGAGCAACTAGTGTTTTGCTGGGATCTGGTGAACTTAAGTCTTCATCTGGTGATTTCAAGTTCAAATTAAAAATCAATGTAAATTTTTTTTTTAAATTTCAAATCGGTTTTCTCTAAAACGTATTCTTTCCTTCAAGCCAGGACAGAATATATTAGAGAGCGAACTGTTGCTCCTAGAATTGATAAGACCCATTTCTGAGGATGAGTTCGAGAGAAATGTGAGTGTGGCCCGTCGCTGCATGGATGAAGTGGATTGGAATAACAAAAAAATCAAACTTTTTGCCGTCGGATTTGCACAGAGTGAAGGTAAAGAAATATTAAAAAAATATACTATTTTTTATTTGATGTAAAAATGCATTTCAGATGGTGAAAGTTGCCCATTATATCGGAAAATGTTGGAGTTCCTTAGCGCCGATAAATGTGAAGGTGTCAGAAACGTAAAAAATGTGAATTTGGAAAATAATTTCCATGTCTGTATGAAATCGATAAGTATTTATCCCCCTGCCGATCAGTACCCCAACTGCAAGCAATGCCTCACAGGGAGTGCCAGTGTCCTCTATGTGCAACAACCCGATGGTGATGTATGTGTGGCAGGCATAGCCACACCCACCAGCAACAAGTGCCTGAGTAGCAGTAAGCCCGTTTATTTCACTATTATTAAGAGTTCTCTGGAGTTGGAATAAATCAAGTTTAGAAAAAAATAAACTGAATGTATACAAATGATTATATACACAAATAAATTTTTGTGTTTATATGTATACGAATATCCGTCTTGCCAGATCAGCCATGTTCATTTGTAGTCCTTGTTTTTTAAACATGACTTCATTGTCTTTGCATATCGTTATCCTCTTTTATCGAACAAGGAAATTACATTTCCCTATTACAATAATAATAGGCATATTAAAATCGGCATACATATTTTGTAAATAAATCGTTATCGTGGTTTATCGAGCTACATTCAGTTTCCAATTGGAAAATTCCATGATCATGAAATCGCGGCTGTGGCACATCTTTAGTATAAATATCGATAGACCACTACAAAAATCGTATATATATCGAAAACTTCAATAATCGAGCCGCCTATCTTTGGTTTTCCAGATTCAAGAAAAAGATTTCAAAACTCTTTTAAGTTGTGTTTTTATACAATCAATCTGGTTTTGGCATATAAAGAAAAAGGGAAATATATTCGCAAGGGGGAAGGAGGGGATAATATAGCAAACTTTGTACACGTATTTAGTATCTGTAATGATCGGGTTTGAAGGGACCTTCCTTAGGCACACCGAGGTAGCTGGCCTGTTTTTCTGTCAGCTTGGTGAGCTTAACGCCCAACTTATCCAGATGCAGACTGGCGACCTCCTCGTCCAGCAGCTTGGGCAGCACATGCACACCGACTGTGTATTCTGATGCCTTCGTCCAGAGCTCAATCTGGGCCAATACCTGATTCGTGAAGGAATTGGACATGACAAAACTGGGATGACCATGGGCACAGCCCAAGTTGACCAGACGACCCTCGGCGAGGATAATAATGTGACGTCCATTGGCCATGGTATAACGATCCACCTGAGGCTTCACATTAATCTTCTCCTTGGCATTTTGGTTCAGCCATTCGACATCGATCTCACAGTCAAAGTGGCCAATGTTGCAGACAATCGAGTCGTCGGGCATGTTCAGCAAATGCTCGGGGGTGATGATGTCCCGGCAACCAGTGGTGGTCACAAAGATCGATGCCTCCTTGCTGGCCTCCTCCATGGTGGTAACCTCGTAACCCTCCATCGCTGCTTGCAGTGCATTAATGGGATCGATTTCTGTGATAATCACACGACCACCGAATCCCTTCAAAGCCTGTGCGCAACCCTTGCCCACATCTCCGTAGCCAGCAACGCAGCACACTTTTCCAGCGATCATCACATCCGTGGCACGCTTGATGCCATCGATGAGGGACTCACGGCAGCCATACAGATTATCGAATTTGCTCTGCAAGAAAAGAAGGAGGTGAGTAAGGAAATGATATAAGTGGATCTGGATCACCTCACCTTGGTCACAGAATCGTTCACATTGATGGCGGGCACACCCAGGCGACCCTCCTTAAACATCTTGTAGAGATTGTGTACACCCGTTGTGGTCTCCTCGCTCAATCCCTTGATGCCTTTCAGGTATTCGGGGAAACGTTCGTGCACCAGATTGGTCAGATCACCACCATCGTCGAGGATCAAGTTAAGTGGCTGCCCATCGGGGAAGACCAGCGTCTGTTCAATGCACCAGAGATATTCCTCATCTGTCTCTCCCTTCCAGGCATAGACAGGCACCCCCGTGGCAGCAATGGCGGCGGCAGCATGATCCTGTGTGCTGAAGATGTTGCAACTGGACCACTGGACCTGTAGAGGATAAAGGAAATACAATCGATAAGTAGGGTTAGGACCCACAGCACTCAGTAGGCAAGAATCGATAAGGAGAGAGGAAGGAAATAACTTAGCATAACAATTGCTCAGCTAATTCTTCTCATTCCTCACACTGTTGACCCCCCGCGTGCGACCTGCAACCGCTTGTTTTCGTCATCGTTGATCGTTATCGATAACGGCACCTTGAACTTATGCGCGACCCCAAAAAATAAAAATTCTAATTCAGATTTTGGGTAAACAAGACAATGGAATGGGGATGAAGAGATAAGAGACCCCAGGAAAGGTCCCAAAACCAAAAATTACCGCAGCTGGCAACAACTAAGCTGTTTGCTACAACACTCGCCTGATAACTGATAAGAGCAACGCATGATTTGCATATTTTTTTAGAAACTTTTTAAAAATATTTTTAAATTTTCGATGAGTGATAAGAATGATCTATATGTATCCATGTAATATTTTCAAATCATTGTATAAAGATTAGAAACTAGTAATTTCATCAAATTGTAATAATATATAGTGTGTAATATATATTAGTAATAACTGGATCTTACAAATTTAGATTTTAGTTTAATATATTTATAATTTTTTTTGTTTCTTATGAAGTTCCCGTTTTAAAAATGACGTCAAGGCGCCTTTTCCCTCAATGAAATTAAACCGCTCCTGTTTGGCGGCAAAATGATATGTATTGAATATGCTTTGTATGCTTACCTGGGCGCCCAGTTCGACCAGGGTCTCTATGAGCACCGCCGTCTGCACAGTCATGTGCAGGCAGCCGGTAATGCGGGCACCCTTCAGGATCTTTGAGGGTCCGTACTTCTTGCGGCACGCCATCAGGCCGGGCATCTCATTTTCCGCAATGATAATCGCCTTGCGTCCCCATTCGGCTAGACTAATATCAGCTAGAGGGGATAGATAAGATATAGAGTATTTGATGACAGGGAATATAAACAACGATTATGGAGACTTTTCCATTTCACGAGAACAACGTGTTTTAACCTCCGGATCGCAACATGTGCGCATATTGCATGTGTGTTTGAGTGGGCAATTGTGTGTACAACTGCCGGCACAATTGAAGGAATACGGAACACGGATTTATTTTTAACTTACCAACTTTGTATGCGGGTTTGGACATCTTGATAGGATTATCAAAAATATGCGGATGAAGAGAGACACACGACCGAATTGACGACGCGCGCAACGTTTAGTGACAAAAATAAAATTTTTAAGATTGTAGGAAGTAAATCGACCTATCGATAAGAAAAACAAGTTGCTTATCGATGTTGGGATTTTAACGAAACATTGGCCGATTATTGTCTTGTCTAGTCGTCAAATTGCGTTAGTTTGCAATCGATATGTAATGCGATAACTGTGTGTAAACGCGTTCATTTGTGAAATATGTCACATTAACACACAAATTATATGGTCCAACAAAGTGTTCTGTATTTATTTTTCATTCTTATATCCTAGTTTTCTACATCGAAATTACGTTGTATTTCAAATATTAAATAATTCTTTTTCAAGTTTTTTTTTTTTTTAAATATCAGCCCGCCCGCCTTTTAACGATAGTTGTCCGCGAAACCAACACTGTTTTCAGTACAAGCGAACAAAATTGCCGCACACTGAGATATCGGCGCCATTTTTTTCTCGCCACTCGACACTCGTTGCAAGGCTATCCGCTACTCGTCACACCTGGCACACACGCGTTTTCCAAATCGTGCTTTTTTCGCCCTCAGTTTATTTTTTAGTGTGCAAATTAAATCAGCTAATTTATAAAATAATAAATTTACAATATGCATATGGTCAATAATTGCAAACTAAACGTATAGTAGTGTTCGAGGCACTAACCAATTGGGGTTCGAACGTGTGCGTATGCGTTTTTTTTCGTGCTGCCGAATGCAAAGTACGACGGCGACGCATAGTTCGACCGCAACGCGACGTTGATGTCAGTTTGTGTGTGTGTGTGTGTAAAATAAAAAAAGAAGCAAGCAAGCGAATTGCGAAAGAGCAAAAAGGCAAGAGACAAAAAAAACGTACGGTCAGCAGCAATCAAACAGGCAGGCACTTGGGCACACCGGGTAGAGTGTGGGGAAAGGCTGAGTGTGTGTAAAACAGACAAAAGACGCGCGCGCGGCGTGCAATGTGCTAAAAAAGCAATAACAGCCCAATAGTGGAGGGGGAGGCGGGGTAAGTGTACATCTGTGTGTGTGTGGGCAAAGCAAGCGGCGGCTGTGACAGTAGCCGAAGGTGGCGGCGTGGCCACTGCTGTGTGCGTGTGTGTTACATATGTCATGCATTGCATATAAACACTACACATGTGTGCGTGTATACACCTTTTAATTACAATCATTTCGATTTTTAACTAAACTAAATATGAATAAATTATAATAGCAATGATATTCTTTGTTATTTGCAGTGCTGCATAAGGCCATAAGTGACTCCGTTCCCAGTGTTCAACTTAACAAAAACTCGACGATCGTGGCGCCAAAGTGCAAATTGGTGTTGGTCCCGCAGCAGCAAAGCAGCAGCAAAAGAAGTATTAAGAGCGCCGCGTGTGTTGGAATCTCGTCGACGTCGTGACACACAGAGAAGCTCGCGCTCACACACAGCGAGAATAAGCATACATATACAATTCTTATACATACGTACACGGATAGGGGATAAACGCACGCACTTACTCACGCACGCACGCAAACACACAAAATTGCAACAGTGTGGCCGTTTCAGTTTTATTTTTTTTTATATCGTTACTCTTATTTTCATTTTGCGCGTGTGCATGTGTGTGTGTGCGCGTGTGCATTGTTGCATTTTGTGCGTTGACACATTCGGACAGGGGCCGGCTAAAATCCAATAATGTCCACATTTGAGGATGGCCAATTACAACAACAGCAACAACAATCATCTGCACAGCAGCAGCCTCGCACGCCAGCTAAATTAACGAATGAGGCATCCAGCATCAGCAACAACAGCAGCAACGATAAGGTGAGTACAGCTGCTGCAAAGGAGAGAGAGAGAAAGAGGGCTCTCACACACACTGACATATTCCAATACGTCTCTGCTCTTTTTCACCCTTCCTCCGTTGTAGTCCATCATGAACAAGGTGAGATCGCGGGTAACAAGCATAATCCCGGATTCCTTAAGCAAATGGTTCTCACCTACAACGGAACAGCGAAATGCTGGCGACGCTGGAGCGGGAACTGGACCTCCAGCTGGAGCAGGAGCTGATGAGGAGCAACAATCGTCATCACAACAACAAAATGGTAAACGCAAGCGAAGCCGTCGTCGGATAAGACTCGTGCCAGACGATGGCATATTGGATGATGTTATCGATGCTCAGGATCTCGATGAGGAGGAAGTGCAGCTGGCCGATAACATTGCCGAGCATGATCTTGCTGCCGAGGATGAGCAGACACGACGCAGTGAATATAACGTGATGTTGTTACGCAAGCGTCAATTGGCTAACGATGATGACGATGATGATGATGAGGATGTTGAGGAGGAGGAGGATGAGGAGCCCGAAGATGATCTGCATAACTATCAACAGCAGCGACAGTTGCCATCGCAACGTGGCCAATACAGTGCGAATAGTACCGGTAACAACGTCAACAGCGGCTTCCCCTCATCGGCGTCGTCAATGTCACAGCCACTGCAGAAGCGGAAGCGTGTTGAGGTGAGCAAAAGAATACTTAAAGAGCAGGCAGGAAATCGAAGATATAGAAGAGGATTAAGAACGAACGGTGGTTTGTCGGATCTAATTAATTCAGGGAACGAGGCAAAACAGCCAACCTTGCGCATCTTAAGAGACAGTGCATATTACTGACTCCACAAGCTGCACGGATTTCTTGAGCATCTTGGGTTTTACTCGAGTTCTTAAAGATTTTAGAAAAACAGAAACTTATATGTAAAGAGAAACTGTATTAGGGCTTAGCTGTTAAGGGTATATTTTTAGCTGTTCTTATTCGAGTTTAATCAGAGTATGAAACACCATTTAGTTATGTAACCTCCTCTCACTATAGAGCAAAGATTAATATAATTTCCTCTTTTTGCAGCTGGCCGAGACCATGTTTAGTCCACACTTCAGTTCGCAGCATCGTCGTCGTCCACAGCTGCATGCCTCAACTCCCGCAGCTATCAACAGCAGCCACGGAGATGGTCCTGCCACACGCCACCAATCAGTGCCACCGAATCGATTAACATATATGAACCTCTATGGGAATCAGCGACTCCGTGAGCCAGCGTATAATTTTATGGCCGCCGGTTCAAGCAGCGAGGCAGCTGTTGCCACAAGCGGGGATCTGCCCATTAGGTGAGTCTCCTTCTAATATCTTAACCCAACAAGAGTTCTTTAACTAATCCCCGACATCTCTCCCACTCATTCTCTCTGTCTCTTCCAGCACACGACGCTCGCTGAATATAGCGCCAATGACTGAACGCCGCGAGACATCGCTGCCAAGCTACAAGCGGCAATCTTTGCTGGGACAAATACAGCAGCAACATCAACAACAACAACGCAGCAACAAATGGCGCAAATGTTCGCCCATCAATGAGCTAACAGCAACAACAACTAGTAGCAACAACAACGATACAACAATCATGTCGCGAGGTCAGGAGACCAACAACAACAATAGCAACGCCAACGACAACAACAATAAACAGCAAACAACAGTAGCAACAGTTGGTGGTGGCACAGACTCAGAATGCGAAAGCAATGAAGGAGGAGGAAGATTACTGCGTTCCTCTACGCACCACAACAACACTAACACGAGCAGCAACAGCAACTTATTCTTTGCAAATCTGCAGAGTCGCAAATCCTTGTTCAATTTTGCAGATGCATGTGTTGTTGGCGCCAAGGCAACAGCAACAGCAGCAGCAGTGTCATCTCTGCCTCATCATAACTCCACATTATCATTGAATTCCTTGGGCAATCGTCGTCGCTTCAATGCCTCCATCTATGGCAGCATGTCAGCGCTGAGCGATAGTCGCCTGCTCAGCAGCAACAGCACCACCGGCGGCAACAGCAACAGCTTGATGGCCTCAACTCGTTCGCCATTCTATCAGGGACCCACTGCCTTTGGTGGCAGTGCTGGCAACAATCGTTACTTTAGTCAGGGTAACTTATCCGTCATCAACTCAGGTGGAAGTTCCCCAGCACCATCGAATAGCGATAGCCATAGTCTGAGCAATGTTGCAGCGGCAGCAGCAACACGCAGTAACAATTGCTCACAGTATGCGGGCATGAAACCAGTGGAGATGCGTCCACAAGGTGCCTCGTTAGCCGGTGATGGTCTCTCGCAGACAGCACAACGTATACTCGATTTGCTGGAGCATCATACAACTCCACTGATGGAGGCCAAGAAAATGGGCAGCACTCTTCGTGAGCATCAGCAGCAGCGTAGCCATAGACACGCCTCCAAGCCGTATGCCTTTAATAGCACCTCGAAGAAGAATGATGTGGATCCACCCACGTTGTCCTCCTCAGCGTCACCTCTCCTCGTGCCCACCATGCTGCAGTTGCTCGAGCGTCGCCGCCTGCATCGCGTTACATCGAATACACGGCAACAGATTGAAGCAGCAGCAACACAAGGAACAACTTCAGCTCCAGTTGCAGCTGCAACATCTGCCTCCTCTAGTACCGCGGCCTCCTCGCTGAGTCACACGAACAAGATGCGCTCACGTCTATCGCATCAGAAGCGCAAGGATCAGCAGCGTGCACAAGATGAAGAGTTGCCACCACCGCCAGTAGAATTGCCACAAATACGCTTCCCACTCATGGCAAGTGAGCCCAAATTTGATTTAGTGATTGCGCCGCCAGCAAAGCCAACTCCAGCAACAGCAGCAAGTGCAGCTCCCCTAGCAAAGCCAGCAACAATTGCTGCTGCTCCCCCAATGAACAATGGAGCAACAGCAACACTTAAATTTAAATTTGATCCGCCAACACAATTGAAAACCTCGAACAATAGCAACAGTTCAACAGCAGCACCAACAATCACACGTCGCTCCAAGGATTGCTACGATTTTGAGGCGCCTTTACCCATCAGCAATACAACTGTTGCTGATGTCAATGGCAAGGATAATAGACTGAAGAGCAGTGGCTCCGTGCTGGATGTACTGCTGCCTGCTAAACCAGAAACAACTTCCTCAACAACTAGCAGTACTGCAGCTAACACACCCTCAATCTTTCGTGCTCAGGGCACCACACAAGGATTTGGAGATCAGTTCAAGAAAAGCGCCAGTGAATGGGAGTGTGACGCGTGCATGGTGCGCAACAAGGATGAGGCAATTAGATGCATTGCCTGCGATTCGGCCAAGCCCAGCGTGAAGGCAAAGCCCAGCACCAACAGCATACAGAACAGTAGCAACTATGCACAGCCAGCAACAGTTGCTACTTCTGTTTCTGGATGGGGAGATCACTTTAAGCCTCCTAGCAACAATTGGGAGTGCGATGCTTGCATGTTGTCCAACAAAATGGAGGCTAGCAAGTGCATTGCCTGCGAGACGCCACGCAAGAGCAGCAGCAGCAACATTGCCAGCAACAACAACAGCAGTGGGAGCAACAGTAGCAGTTCCGGCAGCAACAACAGCGCTAGCAGCAACAGTAGCAGTAGTTCCGGCAGCAGCATCATCTCCATCAACAGCAGCAACAGCAATGCCGCCATCAATAGTTTTGGTGATGCCTTCAAACCCAAAGGCAACACGTGGACATGTGACACGTGCCTGGTCAACAATCAAAGCAGCAGCAACAAATGTGTTGCCTGCGAGACACCAAATCCCAAGAGTAAAGGCAGCACTAGCAACGGAAACAACAACAACAATCTCCCCACCAGCAACAGTTTTGGCGATGCCTTCAAACCCAAAGGCAACACGTGGACATGCGATACGTGCCTGGTAAGCAATCAAAGCACCAGCAGCAAATGTGTGGCATGTGAGACTCCCAATCCAAAGGCAAGCAGCAACACCGGCAGCAGCACCAGCAACATTGCCACCACCAACAGCAACTTCAAGTTTGGCTTTGCCTCAGTCGCTGAGGTGCCAAAGCAGGACACGGGTTTCCAGCAGCTGGTGGCGGCACAGAAGTCAAGCAGTTGGAACTGTGAGGCATGTATGGCACAGAACGATGTGGCACGCAACAAGTGCATCTGCTGTGAGCAACTTAAGCCAGGAGCGGTGACAGACACGAAGAGCAGTAACTCGGGAGCGCCTAAATTTATGTTTGGCTTTAGCAACAGTGCAGCGGCAGTAGCAACATCGACACCAGCAACACAGTTCAAGTTTGGCTTTGCAGCAGCAGCAACAACAAGCGCCACAACAACAGCAACTTCTGCAGTGGGCAAAGATGTTGCTGACAGTAATCAGGCAGCAACAACACTTAAGTCCTCAACAACACCTGTTGCAGCAACTATTGCTGCTCCTGCACTGGCAACTGGTTTCAAATTTGGCAGTGAAACGACGCCCAGCAAAACGGTCAGTTTCAAGTTGAGCACTGAGGCAACAACTGCCAACAGCAGCAGCAAGGCGACTACAACAACAACCACCAGCGGATTTGGTCTCTTTGCAGCAACAACAACATCGGCAGCAGCAACAACACCTGCAACTAAAGCAGCAGCAACATTTGTATTTAACAGTGGCAACACAAATTTGGCAACAGCAGCTGCAGCCGCAACATCTTCCACGGCAGCTACTACAACAACGACTGCAACAGCTGATGCGGGCAACAAGTTGTTTAGCTTTGGAAATTTTCCAAGCAATAACACAGCAGCAACCTCCAGCAGCACAAGCAACTCACAGACCGGATCCGTATTCAGTTTCGGTAGCGGCAGCAAGTTGACAGCAGCAGCCACGCCGATGATAACTACAGCAGCAATAACATCAACAACTAATTCAGTTCCTGCCCTTGTCTTTGGCCAACAACAACCAAAAGTAGCAACAGTTTCTGCCTCAACGACACCAGCAGCATTTGGATTTGGAAGCGCAGCAGCAGCAGCCAGCACTGCCACCGTTAGCAGCAACAGCAGTGGCAGCAGCAGCAGCAACTTCTTCTTTGGCGGCCAAGCAACAACAGCAGCAACAACAACAGCAACATCAATTAGTCCCAATTTCTTTGGCGCCGCTGTCGCTGCAGCAGCCATGAGCAGCAGCAGCAATGTGTACAAGTCAGAGCCAGGATTGTTCAGTTTCGGCAGCGGCAACAACACGCCCAAGATGAGCATGGCCAGCAGTGGCACCACCACATCGACCTTCAGCACGACGCCGTTTAGCTTTGGCTCTGGCAAACCAGCAGCAGCTGTGCAGCCAGCAACAGCAATAGTTGCAGCAACAACATCAGCACCAACATTAGGAGGCTTTGGAAGTTGGCCAACAGCAGCAACATCAACAGCTGGTGGAGCAACCAGCAACCTCTTTGCAGCAGCAACATCAACAACATCGTCATCCTCATCAGCAACACCCATCTTCGGCAGCGGTCTGGGCAATATGGCAACAACAACAACAACAACAGCAGTTGTTACACCCTTCAGTCGTTCGACAACACAGCAGCAACCAGTTGCCGGTGGTGGCGTCGGTGGTGCCACCTCCGTGTTTGGCAGTGTCAGCAGTCCCTTTGGCGGTGCTGCTGCCGTGACACCAGCAGCAGCTCCAGCAGCGCTGAGCAACATTTTTAATAGTAGCGGCGCCCCTGGCAGCGGTAACAGCAGCAGTACGTCGTCATCAACGCTACCTCCTGCTGCGGCAGCAACAAATACAGCGAAGCCGGCATTTAACTTTAGCGCCGTCGCCGCTTCAGCTGCAGTAAGTACAGGACGCTCTCTTTGCTTGTCTCGTTCTCTTATACAATAGTCGCTCATACTCACCTCTTTCTCTCTCTCTCGTTCAGCCTGCATCGGGTGTCTTCAATTTTGGCGCAACGTCGTCGGGATCTGGCAACGCCGTTGGAGTTTCTAAGCCGGCGTTTAATTTTACAGCATCGGCTGCAACCGCGCCGCAAACGGCGGCCTTTAACTTTACGGGAAATGCAGCAACAGCCACAGCCAGCGGCAGCGAGGTAAGTTCAGAGATCAGCATTAAAGAAAAACATTTTCATAAAACATTCTCATTTGCATCAAAACAAACGAAAAAAAAAAAAAATTAACGAAATCAAATGAAACTGATAAAAGAGAAAAAGAACAAAAGCTGCAGTTATTGTTGTTGGCAGTTAGCGGCTGTTTTTGTTATTTCCTTTCATCTCTACACTTTGCATGCCTTTATTGATTGTCGTCAACACAGTGTGTCTGTGTGTGTGTTGTTACCGATGTTGATCGATAACTCGCACGCACGCGCATTTACACTTGAAATTAATTTATCTTATTTGTCTTTCTATTTATGCAATCTTTTTATTTTATTTTCTCTCTTTTATATTTACGAAATACTCTGTTGATTGTTGTTCGGCTGTCTCTCTATTATGTTGGATAAACGACACTACGTATACCTATCACTTATGATGTATATTGATATATATATATAACTATTGTACTCCCTCCTCCTTATGCCTTAAATCTCTCTGTGTGTACTCTGTAATCTTGTGTGGCACGGGCACGATATATCTACATACCACTTCTTCTATTAATACTACTACTATTACTACTGCTACTACTACTGAAACAATAACTACAACTACTATAACTACTACTATTATACTACTTCTATTACTATTACCATTTCTACTACTGATACAATAACTACAACTACTATAACTACTACTATTACTATTACCATTTCTACAATTACTTCCACTACTGATACTACTACTACTGATACTACTACTACTGATACTACTACTACTGATACTACTACTACTGATACTACTACTACTTATACTACTACTACTTATACTATTACTACTGATACTACTACTATTACCACTTCTACATCTACTACTAATACTATACTACTATCTATCGATAATAATCGATACTACTACCATAATGAAGTCGAAACGAGTATTTGAATTTGGCTCCACATCGTCGTCGACTAATGCCGCTGCCGCTGTTGTCGGCAACATTGGCGCTGCCATCGGCGTCGGCGCTGGGCCCACCGCAATGCCAGCTGCTGGTCAATTATTTAATTTTACCGCAACACCACAGCAGCAGCAAATGCAGGTAAAGAACTCAACTGTGGTGAATTACTTTTTGCACTCTCTTTTTAATTATTGTAATTTAAAATACTGTACGGTATTGTAGCTTATTTTTATTAGCTTAGAATTGGCACTCTTTTTTTGCTTTTTCACACTCATTTCAAGTACATTATCACCTGCATGTTGTAGTCTAGTGTAGTTGTAGTTGCAGTGCTTGTCAAACTGTAATAAAAGGAATGCAAAACTTAAGTCGGTGTCAGTTACTTATACACGTATAAACATATGTATTGTATATTATAAATTATGCAATTTGCATGCTGTCTTTTGGCCGCCATGTTTGACAAGCACTCACCTGCAGCAGTTGAGTAAATGAGTAAACACCTAGTACACTAACACTAACAAAAACAACAACAGCAACAACAACAAACACATTATCGCATACCCGCGCGCTCTCATGATCAACTGTCATTCATACACCCATATACCCATATATGCATCCTTCTTGCACTCTATGCTAAGATGGCAACTAAATGCCGTTATTGCATTCCCATGTAAAACTCTCTCAGCTCTCATTCAATCACCACTCATACACATACTCGTGCATTACAAATCAACCACCACCCACCACACCGAAATGCCAATAGTATTGGAGCAGCAAAAAATTTCTTGTGCAAATTTATCGATCAAAATTGTCAAAAGAACACTTTAAAAACAAAAACCCACCAATATCTTTTGCAGTCAACACCAAATGCCGCTCCGTTCCAATTTAACGCCGGTGCGCCTGCGTCTGCTAATATATTCGCGTAAGTAGTGTGGAAAAGAACAAGACAGCAACAGCTGAGACACACACACATACACAGCACGACCTGCAAGCGAGAGAGAGAGAGAAAGAGAGTAGTGAAACGGAAAGGAAGAGAGAGAATTTTTGTTAATCTGGCCTCCCAAAAACAAATTGAATTACAGCAGGCAAAACAAACATACAAAAAACATACACACATGCACACAGTGACACGCACATGCATAACAAAAAAACAGTAACAAATGCATTAAATTACCGTTTAACTTTGTGTTTTGCATACGTTTATTAATTGTAAGGCACTATTTTTATATGTGTTGTTTTGTTTTAGTTATCAAAAACCAAAAAATAAAAAGCTTTTGTTTTGTTTTACATGCATTTGTTTCACACACACTCGCACAGAGACACCCATACATACATACATGTACATGTGTTTGTGTTATTTTATATACATACATGTTAAATATATTTATATAAATATATGTGTGTGTGTTTGGAAATAAGTGTGTTACTTTGCAGAGAACACAAGAAAAGTAGCTGGAAAACTGTCCAGTATTCCCGTGTGTGTTGTTTTTAGCTTGAAACTCTCTCTTTATCCACCACACCACCTCTTTCTCTTTCTCCTCAGGTTGACTGTTTTGTGTGAGAAGAGAAGAACAACAAATTAACTGTTTTTTTTTATTCCCTTCCCCATCCAACTACAGCTTCAATCCACCAGCGCAGGGCAACAACACGCAAAATGTGCGCCGCAAGATACGCGCACCGATGCGTCGCTTGCCGCCGCGGTAGAAATAGAAGTGGCGGCGCAAACGGCGGCCTCTACGCCTTCTGCTGCTGCCGCAAACGCCAATGCCGCCACCGCCGCCTACTACGTTGACGCCAACGACGACGTTACGGGACACAACTGGACGATGCCGGAAACGGAAACGTTAACGGAAACAGGACGACAGCAACCAGAAGCAGAACCAGGACCAGAAACGGGAACAGGACCATGGTCAAGTTCGCCCACAATGACAATGGAACTGAAACTGGAACCAGGACGACAGGAGAAACGGCAGCTGCAGTCGCAGTCGCAGCCGCCGCCGCAGCGTGAAACTGCAATATTGCAGCGACGCGGCTATCGATTGCTGCAGCGCAAACAGCAGCTGGAAAATGAGCTGCGGATGCTGCAGCACCGTCGACAGCAGCATAAGCAGATGCTCAACAAATATCGTTTTGTGCGCACTAGCCCTGGAAGTGTCATCAGTGGCATCAGCAGCGGCAACAACAGTTCCACAGGAGGAGGAGCAACAGCAGCAGCAGCAGTGGTGCCAGCAGCAGGAGCAGCACCAGCCACGGATGCAGCATTCCAGGCCAGGGTTGCCCGATCGTTGAGATTCAGCATGCAGGCCGCCGCCGCCAAACGGCAGACGCGCAAACACAGAATAATCTATAAAAGCAGCAACAACAATAATAACAACACAAACAACAACGAAGAAGTAGAAGAAGATAAAGAAAGCAGCGCATCAGCAGAAACACCGCATGTACTGCGCAGTCGCTATAAACTGGTGCGGCGACAAAGCGCCAATGACTGAGAAAGAGAACAAGAAGATACGAAGACGCTCATTTACCACCCCCTCCTGCCTCAGGAATGTGCGGCGCGCAATGAGCTTAACGACTGGACAACAACTACTACTACTACTACTACTACTACGGCAACAACAGCAACTACTACTTATACTGCTGCAGCACGGCTTGGAGAATATTGAGAGGGAGACAGAGAGCGAAAGAGAGGAATAACCATTTTAAGGAGACCATCTTTTACACAAGCTATTTAACATATACACAATACACATACATATATAAGTTCTGTTGCGCTTCGCTCATCATCAGGAAGAGGAGACAAAGAGAGGAGAAGAAAGCGAAAATGATGCGCAAACCTCTTATAACAAGTTAAGTTATCTAATTTTTCAATATAAATATACATAAAAATATATATTTTTTTTTGCTTAAATTAATTTTTGTTGATTTGTCAAATTTTAAGAGCCGAAATTAAATATAAACAAAGAAAACATATAAATAAAACTCTTATATAGATAGAGAGAAGTGAAAAAGGAGAAACTCTAAATGAAGAAATATTACTACGATATTGTCATCTATGTGGAGATTGTAAAAGTTCTCGAGCAACAACACCATTAATAAAATAAACAACAACAAAGAAGAAGATGAAAGCGGAGAAGATGAATTTGTAAATTTGTTGTATGAATTTTAAACTTGTTTAATATGATTATTTTTATTATGATTTTTGGCGCTTTTGTAAACCTAAATAAATATATTAATGCATAAAGTATATTTATAAAAATCTTTAAACGATAATTATGTAATAATTATGTTGTGAAATTGTAAGATGAAATAGCGCAAAGAAAACTATACTTAATATATATACATATATTTATATTGCCTGGAATCATTTGTTTAGACAATTTTTGACGGTTCGAAATGGTTATTTAGGGAAGAAAGAGACAGAGAACGGATGAAGTGGAGAAAAACTATAAACACACATAGAGCATACATTAATATAGTTGTTGTTGATCACACAACAACAACGGCAGCAACAAAATCAACAACAATATATACACATATAGTTAAGTAAACAACAACTACAATTATATATAAATATACTATGTGCGTGTTTTTTTATATACAGACATACACAGAAAGGAAAACAAAAACTAAACAAATAACATAAGTTACACACACAACAACAAGGAAAACAAACTGAAACATAAACCCGAAGGAGTCTTAGGTTAAAGAGTGGAGAATCAGGCTGACAGAGTTTGAAATCATAAATGTAAATAAGTAAATATAATGGTATGATCAAATTAAAAAGAAAATGTGACAAAAATATAAAAAGTGTTTTCAAAAAACGATTAGCAGCAACATTGGGCGGGCGAGTTATCGATAAATGTTTAAGCGAAATGGCGAAAGTGATGCCACCCTGTTGCGACTGTTTTAGTGCCGTAAAACGCAGGTTTCGGTTTATACAAGAACTATATTTACATACATACAAATTAAGATCATGTACACATTGTCTCTTAATCTATGTTTGTGTATATAACTCATTCCGCATCGTCATCGTTGTTCGCCACCTGTTGCACATTGCTCTCCACATCAAAGAAGGCGCGTCTGCTGCGCTTCGCATCTGTGGCCTGTTGATCTCCATCAAATTTGTCCGCTGTACGCTTGCGTAGCTCGTCCACATCCATTGACTGATCCTCAATGGAGGCCCACTCCAGCACCAGGCGACGTCCGTACAAATGGGTTGATGCACTGAGCGCTTCAAAGGCGCGTTTCGCATCCGCCTTGGAGGTGAAGTCAACGAAACCAAAGCCACGATGCGCATCCTCACCAGGTGTCAGCTTCTTGGGCAGCCGCAAGGAACGCAGCTCACCAAAGGCCCTAAAAGTAATAAATCAAGTAAAATATAGCTCTAATCCCACAAGGATTTAATTGCACTTACTTGAAAATGTCGCGCACTTCACGATAATTCGCCTGGAAAGGAATATTCCGCACCAGAATCTTGGTGCCAGTCTGTTTCTTCTGTGCCACCTGGCGACGACGTGCGCCATCATCTTGAGTTCTGTAAGGCAAGAGGAACAAGATTAGTTCTGGGTCTGGGTCTAAAGAAGATTCTCCTACTTACTTGAGCACACGATCGCTGCGCTTGAGCTCCACTAGATTGCCATCAATTTTGGTCAGTTGCATTTCCTTAAGCGCACGTGCAGCGTCGGCAGCCTTCTTGAACTGTATGAACCCATAACCCAACGAGTTCTGCTGTCGAGGATTTTGTGGATCTTTGCGCTTGGCAATCTCCACCGTGTGCACACTGCCCAAATGCTGGAAATGTTCACGCACAGTCTCCATAACTGTCTTGAAGTTGAGATTGCGCAGGAATAGTGTTGTATCAGGCTCGGGCTCATCATCCGCATCCTCCGCAACAGGCTCCTCCGGTTCTGGCTCCGGTATCGCTGCTGGCTTTTCCTCCTCTTTAACTTCCACTTTGGGTTCAGTTTTGGGTATAATTGCCTCGCCATTAAGGGTCCTGGTAAATGTATCTTCAGGCGCCCATTCCAGAAAGAGAGGCACGTTCTTGAACTTGCTGTAGGCGAGTTTCTTAAACGCCTGCCTCGCCTCTGATGGATCGCAGTACTCGATGAGAGCTGTCACCCCGCTAGGGGGCAGCACAATGCGCCCGATGGGACCAAACTTGCTGAAGATTGGTGACAGATCTGCGACTTCTGTGGCCGCCGGCAAATTTTTCGCTAGTATCACAGTCTTGGAGCGCTTCTGTGTGGGTTCATCGAAGGCGCTGAGACGGACGCCCTCTTCTTCGAGGAACTTCTTCATTTCGATAACAATCTGCGTTTCTCCCAGTGCCAGACGCACGGCAGCACTGCTGCCTCCCTCACTGGTGTCTAGAATGGTCTCCTTGCTGGTCTTGAACTGCTTAGCCAGCAGATCAGCGACGGCATTGGCGCCCAGGAAGAGCGTGTTCCAGCCAATTGGCTTCTGTGCATTCTGCTTAAGTTTCAGCGCCTTCTTCTGCTTAAACGAGAGTCCTGCCGTGTTTTCCTCCTCCGCCTGTGCATCTTCAGCGTTGTCCAGCTCCTTGCCTGGCAGCAGGTGGAGAAGGCGACCATGAAAATCACTGCCATCGAGCGCATTGAATGCCTTTACTGCATGCTCAGGCATCATGTAGGTCACCGTGCCGAATCCTTTGATCTGTCGCGTTACTTTATCCACGGGCAGATTAACCTCCACTACAGGACCAAACTGCTCAAAGAGCTTCTGCAGCTCCTCCTCGGTTGTGGTGTAGGCTAAATTGCGAAAGAAGATGCGTCCCGAATCGCCAATGTTTTCCTCGCTGCGCAAACTCTCGTGCTGCTGCTTCCACTTGGCATTGGTGGGCTTGGCAGCCTCCTGTGCTACCCCTTCAGCACCATTACGATTTGCTTTGGTCACCTTGTTCTTTTCGGTAAAATCGGAGAAGAACACCTGTTTGCCCTTGATGAAACTCTTGTTCTTCAGCATTCCCTTAGCCATGTCCTTCTCCGTCTTGAATCCCACATAACAGAAGCCGTGCACCTTGCTGGGCAGTCGCACCGAGTGTGGTTTCAGTGGCTTAAAGAACTTGACCACATCCTGCCGTTTGGTGTTGTACGGCACATTGTGTATTTTTATGGTGAACAGCTCCAGGTTGCTCTTATCGGGCTTCGTTTTCGTCGCCTTCGTCGTCGTCGTTGCTTCCTTTGTCTCGTTGGTTTTGCTTGCCATCAGTGATTTCATGTACTCTAGATCACTGATGGGCTTCTCCGCTAGCTTTGCCTGCTCCTCAACCTCCTCAGGTGCTTCTTCCTCCTCTGCCTCCTCTTCGCCCTCATCTGCATCGACGCCGCTGTCATCACGTGCCGTAGCTGTTGCTGGCGCTTCTGCCTCATCATCTGAAGCGGTGATCTCATGGGCTGCATTCAGTCCGGCATCGTTGGCCCACAGCGAACGCGTCTTGTCGTGTGCTTGGAGAAACTCTTGGAAAGCGGGATCATCCTTGTGCTTGCCCAGAATCTCATTGACTTTGCTTTGCTTTTTTTGCTTCTTCTGATTTTTCTCTTCGGGCTGTGCCGCCTCCTTCAGCTTTTCCAGATTCTTTTTGCTATCCTTGGCGTACTTACTCCAAGATTGTGGCTTCTCTTCGCTTCCCAGTGCCGCACAAGACTCCACTCGCACGCGGCTCGTCTGTATGCAGGTGTTATCGAAGTGCTTGATGGCCGCCTGTGCCTCCGCCTCGCTACTGTAGCCCACAAAACAAAATTGCCGGAATTTGCCATCAGGCGTGTACTTTAGCTGCAGATCTGTGATGGTTCCCTTGGTGCCAAATATATTGCGTAGTTTTTCCTCACTTATCTGACGGAAGATTGGCAAGTTTATAGGGCAATCTATCGATTAGAGCAACATCAACTCATTACTTACCTGCTTCGGCAGTTGTTTGACTATAATTCGTGACATTTTGTGAAATAATTAAGGCGAATTTCTGCTTATATCAAAAGAAATGCATTTTGTTTACGCTCTTTGCACGTGTTGCAATGCCTGCCAACTTGTTAAAATGAGGTATGGCAGCACGATTGTGCGCTATCGATAACTTATTTTGAAAGAGCAACAGATGTTCTGCGTCCCTTTATGTTTGCCAACGCAGTACGCATTGTACGGCAACATTGCTGTATGAAAACAGAAGTGTGGCCGTAAATGCGTTTTAGTATTTATGCAGTAGAAAATGTTATGCATATTTTGGGATTTTCTAAAATAACCGCAAGTTTTTAAAATAAAATAAGTTTAATTTATAATTATTGCCGTACATTAAAAAATAAAGTTAGCAACTTCATTTGTAGTCTTTTAAAATGTACATTTGCAGCCCTGCACGACCATCGTACGTAAAAGGAGGGGCAAAAGAAGAATGCAAAATAGCGGTAAAAGTTGAAAAACCGTCGTGTAACTAATGTTCAATTTTGTTTAAATTGTGTTATTTAAAAAGTATTTCGTTTAATTGTATTAAAGACATGTTTGTGCGCTCTAAGAGCTACGAACTGGATGCCAATACGAGCGGAACGCTCTCCATGCCCGACTCTGATGCAGAAAGCAACAGTGGCGGGCTCGATCTGACATCGAAGAAGAAGAAGGAAGATCGGCAACCGACAGGAATTACGATAATCTGTAGATGCTTTAATAACAGCTACCACGACTATTGCCAGCACACGTCGGTGCATGGTGTGCAGTATCTGGGTGAGCAGAAACGTCCACTCAAGGAGCGCATCTTCTGGCTGTGCGTCTTTGTGGTCTCTATCACCTGCTGCACTAAGCTCATCTACAGCGCCTATACCAAATGGGATGAGACGCCGGTGATCGTTAGCTTTGCTGAGAGATCGACCCCCGTATGGAGTATACCTTTTCCGGCGGTGACCATTTGTTCGGAGACAAAGCGTACGCTAAAGGCAGGTGGCAAGAATACCTATGCGGAGCTATATAAACTATTTACGGATTATATGAATTCGACGCGAATCTTCAAGCCGCAGAACGTGAGCAAGCGAGAAATGGAGGAGTTTCGCACCTTGTTGCACGTCTGCAATACCCAGATCATTGAACCAAAGATGCCTTTGTTACCCGGAGATCAGCTGGACTACTCGGAGGTGTTGAAGCGTATGTTGCCCCCATTCGATCGTTACTTCTTCTACTGCCGCTGGCTGAGCCGCTTCAATGAGTGCGACAAATACTTCCGGGAGACTCTGACGGAGGAAGGGATCTGTTACACCTTCAACGGACTGCATCCCACGGATATTTATCGCGAGGACACCTATCAGTATCAGCAAAGTCTGATGGACAATAATTCTCACTCCAGCTGGACACTAGAGACGGGCTACGATGCCGCCAGCGATGTAGATACGTATCCAGCACGTGTACTCAGTGCAGGAGCACGTTCTGGTATTTTTATGGCTTTGCAAAGCTTTAAGCAAGAGGTGGACTATGCCTGCCGTGGTCCAGTGCAGGGATTTAAGGTTGTGCTGCATGCACCCGACGATGTGCCGCAAGTGTCCAAGCAATACACCCGCATCCCAATGGGCCGCGAAGTACTGATTGCTGTGAAACCGAATATGATCACCACCTCGGCGGGAATTGCCGAGTATCATCCACAACGACGTACCTGCTTCCTCAGCGATGAGCGTTTGTTGCGTTTCTTCAGGGTCTACTCAGAGTCCAATTGCCAGCTGGAGTGTCTTGCGAACTTCACACTCTCCAAATGCGGCTGCGTCAAGTTTTCCATGCCGCGTAGCCTTGATATGCCTGTGTGTGGCGAGGATAAGATCTTTTGCTATGATCGAGCCGAGCGTGAATTGCTGGTGCGGGAGTTCCACCGTGTGCGCAGTCTCAATGTCGCCGGTGAGGCGCCGCAGGGCGGGGAATCTGCCTGCAATTGCATGCCCGCCTGCACGTCTCTTATTTACAACACGGAAATCTCACAGGCCAACTTCGATTTGGATGAAATGCTTGCCGCTGAGGGTGATACAGACTTTATGCGTGAATATCCTGGATCTCAGATGTCCCGACTGTCCATTTACTTTAAACAGAGCCAGTTCATCACGTCGAAACGATCAGAGCTTTATGGCGTAACCGATTTCTTGGCCAACTGCGGCGGTATCTTTGGTCTCTTCATGGGTCTCTCCATACTCAGTCTGGTGGAGATCTTGTATCACTTCACCCTGCGTTTCGGTGTCAATCTAAAGCGTAATTTTAAAGGGGATCTAGAATAAGTGAGCTTATATAGCGATGCGAATGTGCAAATCATTAAGTTCAATGGTTAATTTATTTGCTAATATTTATATTATTTAAACGTATTTGGTATGTATTGTTATTTGTTAAGTTTTGATGTTACTTAAATAATTAAATTTATTTTTTAAATGCTGCTTCTTTTTTGGGCATCTGGCAACGCTGTGGGCGGCAAGTTTGAATCGATTTATTTGGTATTTTTATGATATGCTTGCTATCGATAACTATATGGGTCCTTTCACTAATCACTGAACAAACACTGTGTTCTTTTTAGGCGCGCAACTGGATTTTGTTTGAATTCGAGACATTGGGACATTCCAGCTTTCCAATGGCAAAAGCAGCATTATAAATAAGTTAAAACAACAATTTGTAATTAATGTCATGTATTTAGAAACAAATGAACTCCTTTTGTCACAATGAGACAGTCGTCTAATACTCAAAATAAATCGACTTTATTTATTTATATCGTTTGTTTTGAATTGAATTAATTAGAATTTGATCGCTTGGGTTGGTAACAGTTCATTCGATAAACAATTTAATGACTTGCTCGCTACCACCCAAGTGAAATTTAATTGTTTATTACTATTTTAAAGGTTTATGGTTTATAGCACCGCATCAGGTTTATAGATTTGTAAGTATGTAGTTTATGGGTTGCCCAATTCATGTTACAATTATTTATTACGATTTCCGTTTTGCTTTTCTTCTTGTTTGTGTTGTTGTTTTTCTTAAGCATTTTGTGTACATATTAAGTAGCTCAACATTTGTGTCAGTGTGTGTGTTATTTGTATATGTATAAATGGTTGCGTATGCGTGTGTGTCTATGTGCATATGTGCTATAAATATCTATATATTTACATTTTTGCATACTGTAATCGAAGATCAACTCAATTGCAATTAGCGTCTTTAGTAACTAAACCGCTGCACCGAAACACAAATACATATACACAACAACAAAATAATATTTAGTTTACAATTAGAAAATAATAATGTACAAAAAACAGAAGGACGCACTGACAATAAAACAGAAGCTGTAGGGTATACACTGGCTGCCTGATCGATTTGACAAACGACAACTATTGCGTAGGTAAGTTGACAACAACAAGTATCGATAGTTCAATTTCTTACAAGTATTTATTTGTTGTAAATATCCAGTTACTTATTGAGCCGATATACCCCAAATAGACTTAACGAATATTACAAATCGATTCACAGTTCACAATTGTCGATAAAATAAAAAGAAATTTTAACTGCCTCCTCCTCATCCTTCATCCTCTTATGGCATGCAAAAATCTTTGCCCTTCTGTGTCTGTGTGTGTGTGTGTTTGTAGGCGTCTGTGTGTGTGTGTGTGTCAACACGCGTATGCACTGTGTATTAAATGTATGTATATGTATAGATATAGTTAAGATAATAGTTGGTAATACGCTGGCGAACGCTTCATTTGCAGTTGCTCCTCTTCTTTTACTTGCAATCATCCGCTTGGAGTATCTCAAAGTCGCTTTCATCGGACGAATCTAGCGCAGTCACCTGGCGTCGACTTTGCTTAGCGGCGGCGCTGTCTGTGGTGTCTAGTGCCACTGCCTCAGGAATGGCAGCCCCCCACTGCACCAGGCCGGATACGAGGCTGGGCAAGAGGGCCTTTGCCAACAGATTGCTAGCTCTGGTGGCATCAGCATTGCTGCTGCTGGAGGGAGGAGCTGTCAGCTGGCGCAGAGTCGAGGATGCACCAGCGTCGACAGTGGTGTGATCAGGAAACTGCAACCCTTTGGAAAGACTCTCCTCCGACGAGGATGAGGTGGTCGATAGCGATGAGTCGCGCTTAAAGTGTCCCTTGCAGAAGTCCATCTTAGTTGATGTTGCGACATCCGAGGGGCCGGCGGCGACGGTGGCGGAGGCTGTTTGTGATTTTTGCAGCGGCACCAGATCATCATCCTCGTCTGTAGAGTTCTCATCGATTTCGGGTATTACATCGGGTATTAATAGCTCGGCGGGTATATCATCGCTACACTCCTCCTCCTCGTCGTCATCTTCGTCTCGAACCCCACCAAGCGCTGCATCTGGGGGGGAACTGATCATGGCCACATCGCTGGCACGTTCCAGCACAAACATGTTTGATTCGTTGCAATCCGGGAGAAACTCATCGTCCGCATCGGCCTCTACATTATTGGTGTAGTTAATCTTCTCCGACCATTGAAAGTCTGCAAAGGATTGAGACAAGTGAAAAAGGACAGACACAGGCGAGGGAGACAGGGAGTCTTACCTTTCTGTTCGATTTGCAGCAGTTTAAAGTTGTACCTAGTGGAGACGAGGGCGGACAGAACTAGCAGCGTAAGCACCAATGTGGAGCCCGAGATCAGGTGACCAAGTATGGCCAGTGAGGCCAGGCAGCCCCCACTCACCAGGCAAAACATTCTCGGAGAATCGCGACGCCAATCTTCGGCGCTCTTTAGCCACGATTCCAATTTAGCGCGCAGCTGCGGTGTGAGAACAACGCGAAAACTGCAGCGTGTCCAGTAGAGCCAATAGCTGAGCAGCCCCAGGAAGAGTACACCCAGGGGACGAACACTGTGAAAGAGAGAGAGACAGCAAAATCAGAGGAGGTGGAGGATCAGCGACAACAAGATCAGTGCAGCTGGAGGATCAGCTTCGTTCGCCAGCTTGTGAACCGCAGTTAAAGACGCGCCGTGAACATCTGTTCATCGCGCTTCGCTAATTACACATCTTCTATTTATGTCTAGATAAACTTAAACCCCCCAGGTTGGCAAAAAAAAACATGTTCTACCTGTACCAGGAAGCACTTGAACTTCTCCTCACTAATCTTTCAAGCAGGTCAAACCTGGTTTCGATTTCTGTTTTAGCCAAATATGCTTAGCTAAGCTTAGTTTGTTCGTTATCATCAGCATACCCTGTGATTAATCATCTAGGGGATTAAATTGAAATCTCATTTTTATTTTATTTAATTAAGTTTATAAATATTATTATTATAAATAAGTTTAGTTGATAAAACTCTTGACATTCTCCATTCTCTTTTAGTTGTAATTAAACAGAAAGTTTGATGTATTTTTTATTTATATTTCAATTATATTAATATTATATTATATTCGCTATGAGTGTTCATATCGGAACAAATTTCTTCTTTCTCTTTTAATAACAATAAAAATACTCGTTTTATCATTGATCAAGCAAATTTCTATAATACGTAATAATTTAAATAATAGATAAGGTGTCTCTCTTTTAATAATATTATCATCAATTCGTTTATACGTAACAGTTTAAATTCAAATATTCAACAAACTACAATTCAATTTAAAGTGTGACGTCATCTACGTCCCTCTATCTCGCTCTTTCTCACACTAGCACGCTCTCTAATAAATTTGCGCAACTTCCGTATTTTATCGTATACCCTGTAAAGCCAAATCACAAACGACGGAACAAGTTATACGCAGAGAGAACATAGCTATAAATCAGTCGATCCAATCACTCATGTATTTTAGTCACTCACACACGCACACAAACACTTACGCAGCTTAGTCAGCTTGTTTACAAAGATTAGATTGTTGAATATGGGACAAATAGCGAAAGTTGCCATTTCCTTAGTGCGCAACTTATCAGGGAGATAGCAAAAAAAACAACAAGTATAAACAAAAGAGCTGATCTCCAGTACAGGGTATTTTCTAACACATATGCGCATGTACAATTTATTTATTGTTGTTCACGGCAGGCGCGTCACACTCTCGAGTATTACATATACATACATATGTACATATGTATATATAAAATGTATTTTGTTTGCTTGACTTTTTACGCTGACGACTTGTTTTTGTGCTAAGAACCGTTTAATTATCATTATCTCTCGCCTCTTTGCAATTCACAGCTAAATCGCACTTGGCATTTCGTCTCAGTCTCTTTAGTTGCCTATGACTACTTACAAAGTAGTGAAACGAGACGGGGAAAGAAACTGTAATTGCCAAAAAATGGACTAATTTATTGTTGACTGAAAAGCACTTTGAACGATATATATATACATATATACACTATTATTTAATGCAAGTAATTACAAAACAAAATATTGCAAGATTCAAAAAATGGCCACGAATGCCGGCATTTTGTACCTGTTTTAATCGATATTATGAAGATCCTTAAAGACACCACGTTTTGTGCCTGTTTTAATCGATATTACGAAGTTTGAATTACAGCTTGACTTAACATTTTGGTATAGTTATCGATAGACACCTGACTGCTATTGGGGATTACAGTATATTTGCCCGTTACTTTTTATCGTAGTGTTTTTGGGCTGACAAACGATCATTGACTGCATAACACAACTGTGTAGTTGTTGTTGTTTTTTGAGTCTGCCCCGCTGCTGCTGATAGTTAGGAATGGTAAACAAACTAATACAGAAAGTGACAAGTGCATTCATGTGCTCATTCTACACTTCAGATAAACTCTGTGCATGCACTTACATACATGTGTACGTGCATGTGAATGCAGTATACATATAGACCATACATACATATATGAATATCATACATATATACTTTTGTACTTTTGGCGAGCTCTGTCTGAGGCTGCGTGCGATTCGTTTCTACTGCATTTTTCTTTGGTTAATTACGCCACAGCGAGAATTGTGATTGCACACACACACACACACACACACACACACACACATATGTATAGACACATACAACCATACATGCATAAATATCTACATAGTACTTTAGATGTATGTGTGGGGAACATCTGAGCTGTGGGGGGTATAGGACGCATGGAAATGACAATTTTATATGTATGTTTGTGCATGTACATGTGACTATGTATATAAAAAGCCAACAACAAAAATAACGCAACACAGACTGCCCACCACAGAGAATGAAGCATGGAAGGGATGGGGGAACGGAGAGGAGTGGGAACACGAGCAACCAGCCAAAACGAAGGTGTAAGCACGTTCACATGCTCATGCATGCATGTGTGTGTATGCATTTACACATACTTATTCCTAAAATAAAACATTGCAACTTTTAAAAATTGGCCACGCGACGTTTCATTCGTCGCTTCCCCCAATACCCCAGCACACCTCTGCCCACACACACACACACATTCTTTCTCGCACCGGCTCTCTTTTTTTTATCACTCTTTTTTACACTCAATGTGGTCGTCGCCAGCTATAGAACTTATTTATATTTCGCTTCCTTATGGAATGGGGAATGCGACCCAAATCGAGAAGGCGTCACTTAAAAGTTTAAATATTTATGTAAATTACAGCCGTAGCTCTTAATGACATTTTAATGTAGCCTACTTACATATGTATTTATAGTATGTACATATGTATGTACATATGAACTTACCAGGACATTAACATCACCGTTACAAGTGCAACGACTGCGCCAAGTATCGTCAGCCGCGAGGGACGTGGAATTTGAAACATTATTTTTTTTCTTTTTCTTCTTGTTGACTTGAAGTGTCTTTTAACGAAGCCTGCTGCTTTTGCGTTGTGCTTTGTTTTTGTCCTCTCTCTCTCTTCAGTTCAGTTTCTCATAGTTGTAACGAAAAATACTAAACGAATCAGATCACACAGAATGACTGTTAGGTTGGGTTAGGTTAAGTAAGGTTTGAGTTGGGTTCAATCATTAATCGATGATTATAATCGAATTGAATCGAATCGGCAATTGAATCGATCAGATCAGCTGTTCGCGCATGGGCGCATACACTTGCACTTTCTTACTAAATGCCAGAGAGCAGAATGTCAGTCAATTTGCACAGCGGCGGCACGAAGCCAACTTGTTTTTCCGGCTGCCGAATGTTGTTGTTTTTGTAGCTGTTGCTGCGCTGCGGCTGCTGCTGCGTAGAAATGAAATATTGCTGCACGAAAACAAAAAAATGGCAATTTACCAAAAAATAATGCACAACGAAAAGTCCAAAAATGAAAAGCAATCTTGCTGTTGTTCTTGTTGTTATTATTATTATTGTACATTGGGATGAGACAAAAACAGAATAGTCCACTTTCTAGGGCAAAATTCGTCATCACCCCATGGACTTAAAATAACAACAATTTAAATTAACGAAAATAAAACAAGAACAAAGAGACTGAAACTGCGTTGCGGCTGGTGGCAAAGTTTCATGTATATGTATGTTGTATTTGTTAGTGTGTCTTTTGGTAACTGGCTATTGCGACTTCATTAAAGGACCTTTGCAAACTGTTCACATACATACATATGTATATACATTCACACTGAACCTCATACTCACTAACACAGACTTGACGAAACTACTGTCGCTCAGCTGAGCCTGACTTTGAATTAGGCTGCGTTGCGTTGACATTGACAGCGACGCCGGCAGCGTCGTGTGGTAAAAAGCCACAGAGAGAGAGATAAAGAGAGACGGAACGGAGCGCGCTCGTGAGCTGCCCATCAAATGCTTTGTCTGTCTGTGTGAACTGAAGTTGTGATAATAACAAAAACAAAAACCAACTAACAGAAAAGCGAAAAAAAGCAAAAGGCAAAAAACGAAAACGGCAAAGTTGTTTGGCCTTCGATGTCTTTTCAATTGCGTCGCAGAATATACACATATCTATTTACATATATACAATTTGTATGTATGTATGTGGTATATATGTATTGAAGTATGCGTAGAATGTGCGTGCGAGTGTATGTGTTAACATATGCACATTCACATCTATTTACATACTTCGTATGTACATAAATGTATTTTTATTGTTGTTATTTTATTCCTGCACTTTGTATGTACAAAGTAATTAAATACAAATGTACGTATGAAGTGAGCAAAGCAAATAACAAAGGGAACAAAAAGGAGAAAAACGGCCAACGCGAGTCAAGTGACTTGTCATCTACCCCCTTCCACTCTCCACCCACACAAGGCAAACATTGCGAAATATATATGTATGTGGGTATGTGCAGGGAAAGGAAAAGAAATGACACTGTGGAACCCCCTCCCCTATTTGAGAACAAACTAAAACGCAGTTACAGTTACAGCTCGCTACTGCCAACCACACACACACAAAGGGCAGTTGCTGCTCTGGATAACAACACGAACAAACGCACACACACAGATACAAGGCTATTTATTTTCCGCGCACATGTGATTTTCGTATTTAACAATTTTTGATTTTTGAGATTCGAATTTAAAAATTTTTGTACACATACACATGTGTGTGTGTTTGTGCCTTTTTGATTAATTTCGTTTTGTAATTTCGCACACACACCGCTAAAATTCGCATGAAACAAGGCAGCACGCAACAGCAACACAAACAAAAACAAAGAATACTGTAAGACGCGTCGCGGGCGTGTACGAAAGAGAGGAAGAGGACGAAGAAGATAGACGGTCAGGTTGGTTGATTTCACGTCCTATATATTCGCACACCACACTGGGAGACACATACAAAATATATATATGTATATAGAGAGAAAATATATACTTTTGATTTATTCTCGCCGCTTTGCGCGTTACTAATGAATGAATTCTAGGCTTGCTTTTGCTCCGTTAGAACGGCACACAATAAACAAAAACAACAAAAAATTGATAATAACAACCGAAGCAGCAACAATGAAACGCGCAGCACGATATCAAATGCTATGTTACGTTCATGTTATCCCCAGCTGTGCTAGCTGTTTGCCTATCGAAATTTCGATACAACAATCGATTATTTGTTATGGTAGGCCCACTAAGCATCGATACTTAGTCTTTCGATGGTTAATGACTGGAGCTTTAAAAATGGCGCTTCAAGACAAGTGACTGTCGATAAAGCTCACAACTATCGATGAACTAACGCGCGCAAAATTTAAAACATCATTTTATGCAATATGCAAATATGCTCGATATTTATTTTTTTATGGTTTTTTATAAAAATGGGTTTTTCTTTTTTATGTTTGGGCTAATGCATTTTGTTTGTGCTTCCAGTCGTCGTCGTTATTGACTTAATTCTCATTATGGATGCCGTGGTAGGAGATCTGCTTCTGGGCAGGGTTGCGCTTGCCGAAGGGGCTCTTCTCGTTGACCTCGAGCACATAGTCACCCTGAAGATCGAAGTCGGCATCGATGCCCATGTAGGTGCGCTTGCCATAGCCATCGTTCTTCTTGTACTGCTGCAGGGACTTGGCCACGACAGCGGGGAAGTTGCGCTCACCACCGGGACGCACCGATTCGGCGAAGTAGCGGGTCGCACGCATGGCAGCCTCGATCACGTTCTGGGCACCGGGAACACCCTGCATCACACCGTTAGGATAGAAGTCAACATCACCGTTACGCATGGGTGTGCCCAAGGCAAGGCTGGAGGTATGGATGGCATCGACGAAGTCGGCATCACCGCGCGACAGACCAACGAGAGTACCGCGACGGTGGGCCAGAATCTTGCTGGGGTCCAGACCGGTGATACGGCGCAGCTTGTGTCCGGTATGGGCAGTGAAGTCCTGACCAGCGGCACCAGCAACGTGAGCAGCGATACCCTGACCAATCACATGGATGATCTCGTGTGGCACACCCTTGTTGGTCAGCTCGACCAGTGTGTGGCCGATCATGGCACCGGTGCCTTCAATATCGAGCATGGCGTAACGCTTGAAGTTCGTCAGAGTGGATCCCAAGTCAATGATCTGATCAAGAATGAAAATAGGGAGGATAATTAGACTCTGAAAAGGGGAGGTTTTCTCCTATCGTTTTGTGCTTACGATCAAATTGCCGCTGGTGGTCTTGGCGTTCTTCCAGTCATCGGCGGTCTCCTCGCTGGAGGTGGACTCGTAATCCTTGCTCTTCTCCTGCTGGTACTGTTGCTGCTGAGAGTTCTTTTGCTGCTCCTGGAGGTTGTAACGCTGCAGATAGGCCTGTTCCAGTTTGCGCAGAGCCTTCTTGATGGTTGGCGTCGTCTGGGGCAGACCAGTCAGCACAATGGTGACCTCATCCTGACCGAAACCGCTCTGGGACGTTGCCTTCTCCACAAAGTTGTTCAACTTAGCCTCCACACGATCGCCATTGGACTTGACAATCCAGACTGGAATGTTGCTGGCACTGGGTACGAAGTTGGGCGTCAGATCGTTCTTGATGTGCGACAGGTGGTCTAAGAATATAAAGGAGAGACATTAGTTCTGGATGCGTGTGAATTATTACAGAAGTACTTACAGATTCTCTCCAGCAACTGGGCGCCCTTCTGCAGGGGCATGTTCTCGAGACTCTCAAAGGAGACATCGTTCAAGGACGGCAATTTCTCCAGCTCAGAGGCGCTCAGCCACTGGGATGGTTTCAGTTGGTCCTTGGAGGCACAGGCGGCCGCAACCAGGCACACTAGCAGGCAGAATTTCAGGCTCATGTTGAAGGATGTTTTGTGTCCAAACGATGATCGGCGTTTGATACTTTCAGCTTGGCGACGCGAGTATTTTATAGCTAAGCTCGGAAATGTAACTCGCCCGTCATTGCTGTCATTTCACATTTTTTCGCTGATCTTCGCAAGAAAAAACTGTTTAAGTTTGCAAGCCAATTATAGCTGCAACTGTAATGGCAACACTTGCTGCACCCTTATCAGCGTGTCGCCCTTGAAACCCATATTTCGGTTTTTGAACTCTCGCCAATCACCTGTTGCAATCTGCGACGATTGCGTATCGCGAATCTCGTGCCGCATCCTTCTACATTGTAACGCCTTTTAATTGTTATCAATTTATGTGCGCGTGTGTGACCGTATGCGCTGTAGTCCTGTGCACAGGCATCGATACTTTTTAAATAAGCTATCGTTGCATATGTATGTCATGAAATCCGAATTTTAAATTATATTATCAAATAAAACTTATATAAATCCTTCAATTACACCTTCAATTGTTAAACTTATCATGCAGCTACACTAATAACTGATTGCCGTTCTGAATTAAGCAATACACTATATAGGACATACACACACATACAATTGTTATCAATTTATGTGCGCGTGTGTGACCGTATGCGCTGTAGTCCTGTGCACAGGCATCGATACTTTTTACATAAGCTATCGTTGCATATGTATGTCACGAAATCCGAATTTTAAATTATATTATCAAATAAAACGTATATATAAAATAAAGTATATTGGTAGAATAAATCCTTTAATTGCACCTTCAATTGTTAAACTTATCATGCAGCTACACTAATAACTGATTTCCGTTCTGAATTAAGCAATACACTATATAGGACATACACACACATACAATTGTTATCAATTTATGTGCGCGTGTGTGACCGTATGCGCTGTAGTCCTGTGCACAGGCATCGATACTTTTTATATAAGCTATCGTTGCATATGTATGTCACGAAATCCGAATTTTAAATTATATTATCAAATAAAACGTATATATAAAATAAAGTATATTGGTAGAATAAATCCTTTAATTGTACCTTCAATTGTTAAACTTATCATGCAGCTACACTAATAACTGATTTCCGTTCTGAATTAAGCAATACACTATATAGGACATACACACACATACAATTGTTATCAATTTATGTGCGCGTGTGTGACCGTATGCGCTGTAGTCCTGTGCACAGGCATCGATACTTTTTATATAAGCTATCGTTGCATATGTATGTCACGAAATCCGAATTTTAAATTATATTATCAAATAAAACGTATATATAAAATATAGTATATTGGTAGAATAAATTCTTCAATTGTTAAACTTATCATGCAGCTACACTAATAACTAATTTCCGTTCTGAATTAAGCAATACACTATATAGGACATACATACACAGTAATCGGAAATTCACACATACATACAGTTACTGATCACCCAGAACAATTCTGCTGTGTTGTTCAATACGTCAATATGATTACAAAGTAAGACCCCTTGCTCGTTTTCGATTTGCCTGTTTCAGCAAAAAACTATCCATATCACTATTCTCTATACAATACTATATAATTTATTAAATATATTGATTCGCATGCTTAATTGTGCTGTGGTTGCTATAATAAGTTGCGTAACGCCAAATAAATTGCATGGAGATTGATTTTCTATTTTTCACAATACCGAAATCTCTTATTGCTTTCTCTTTTTCTCCTCTTACATCTCTTTTGAATTCAGAAAAGTAATCTAAAGAATAATTTACTTCATGTTAAAGAAGAGTTCCAGGTAATTTGTTCAATTTTAGTTATGAAATTTATTGAATATTGTATTAACTTTGCCGAATCTATAGTTTACAGCCATAAAACTAGGGATTATAGAACACGTTTGCTTATGTTCGTGTAGCCAATGCCCACACAGGTCATGAGCACCTTCTGTGCACCGCGCACATCTTCCTCTTCATCGTCCTCGGTTTCAGGATTCTCCAGTTTGAATGTAATGGAGAAAAAGTCGCGCAGATGCTGCAGGAAGTACACGGTGTATGTGGACAGGGCGCCTAAAAGAGGAGTTTGGAATTAGAACCTGTGGAGATCATCTTGCACTCTGACTTCGACTTACCTGTGAGAAACTTGGAGACATGCTTCTGGCCCAGCGCCATGTAGAGCGCAGCCAGCCATTGGTAGGCGGAGTCACAGCAGCCGCCGCGATAGATCTCGTCCAGCAGACGCATGGCAACCTCACGACCTAGATCCTCGGGTATCGAAGGTGTGTCCTGCGAAATAGACAGAAGAGAATGTGTTTGACAAAATTGACCATGATGGAGTTGTCCCTAGTTACTTACCGACTCCTCTCGCGTGTTGGAGATGCTGTCGGCGGCAAAGCAAACGCCGTCTGTCGTCTCTGCTAGCAGACATATGCCAAATCCAGGTGAATTGCCAGACATTTTGCCGCGATTCTGATCAGTGTAGATATAGACATCGGGCAAAAACTTGAGCATGCATCCCTTGGCCGATTCCACGGTGCGATTGGCCATGGCCGGGGACACCTTGCAGGCGTAGACTGTGCCGCGTATCCGCTTGACCATTCCTTGTTGCTGGAACTGTATGGCACGCAGGCTCTTGCGTACGGGACACGTGAAGAGCACCTCACCACCGCCAAGTGGTGCAACACCGCGACGTACCACACGAAGCTCCAGCCCCTCGTCGACCAGCAGGAATCGCTTCAATAGCGACAGAGCTGCACCTTTCACATGATCCACGGAAGGCGAATCTTTGCTATTTGTCACACCACGCAGAGTACACTGCAACGGCATTTTGCAGAACGGTCCTAGGGCAATCAGTGCATCCAGATAGTAACCAATACCGCGCTGCACGCAACAATCGTGTTGCACATGGCCTCCATGCAGCAAGCCAGGACTGAACATGACACTGGTGCCGGCAGGATTCAGTTCAATCTTTGTGCCATTGGTCAGCTTGTCCAGCAGACGGATCAAACTGATCTCGTATTCTCGCAAGCCGGGCGCCTGCTCATCATCGGAGCGTATTTGTGTGATTTTCACCGGCTTCCCGCTCAGACAGGATAACACGAGGCGTTGTTTTAGAAAATTACTGCCTCGATATATAAGGCAGTTGCCTTCTTGGGCCACGGGCGGCATATTCAATAAATATATTTACGTCTCGAAAAAAAAATAATAAAACAAAACTCCGCGTGTTTGCACGTGTGTCCAAATTGTAAACAATAGCGTTGCAATCAACTCGATATGACTGTCAAGCCATATCGATATATTTGCGATCGATAGTTGCCATCCCTAAAAATATCGAAGTATGGCTTTGACTATTGCGCGTCATTCGTTTGAACAGTCCCGTTTGTTGGTGTCACTTATTTCTTAATTTTTCTCTAGTAGGAAAATGTCGGAACGCAGCTTTAATAAAAGCTTGCCTAGCTCAATCTCATCCAGTGATATTGATGATGATGAAAAATATGTTACTTGTCCTTACGACAAAGTTCATCGCATATTGCGCGCCCGTTTGAATGTACACCTAATGCGTTGTGCTCGCAACCATCCTGGCTCAAAATTGGTTCGTTGTCCATTCAATAACAACCATTTGCAACGGTCCGACGAATTGCAGGTAAGTGTATTATCAATTTTATTGCATTAAATAAAATATGAGAGCATTTGCAGGCGCATATTTACGAGTGCGAAAACCGCCAAACCTTTGAACGTTTTTGCCATCCCGATAAATTGCCACCACAGAACCCAAAGTGTGACACTACTGAGGATCTGGTTGACACAACGGACAACTGGGACAATGAACCATATGCGCCAACTTACAACCCGCAAGCATATTGTGAAGAAAATATGCTTATTCGTAATCTGCAGGGCGCTTCTAAGTCAGCACGCCGAGAATTTCGTGAAAACGAGCGGCGTCGATTTAAGGAAAAGAAATCAGTCTAAGCTGTATTATAAAGAAAATTAAAATAGTAAGCTCAATAAATCATCCTTAACTGCGCTTATGAGCACATGTTAAAGTTTCAAAAGTAGCTTTCAAACATGGCGGAACACTGCATGTGGCAACACCAAAAACAGTGTGGCCATGCACGTGAAATCTAGTATTTTGTTTATTTAGTAATTTAGTCTGCACGAATATGCGCATATTGTTGATTCCACATTCCAGCCACACTACCCAACAGATGTTACTCTCAGTGGAATTTTCATCGTGTTCGCATCGTTACGGATATTCAAATCCTATTCTCCAAACACCAGTCTACCTTTTGCATATATAACATCCTGCTGCAAGTTGCAAAGAAAAGGAAAAAAAGTAAACAAAAAGTTCAATAAAATTTTCACAGACTAAAAATAAAAAGCAAACCGCCAAAAGAAAGGCTCAGTTTGGGACGCGAGCTGCAGTAGCGCGCAAAAGCCGAGCCCTTTCCTCCCACATACTGATGAACGGATGTATAAGTGCACTGCAGGTTCCATTTCTTTGATTGTGTAGGTGTCCCAATAGGCATTTTTTGTTATAAACGCCGTCGTATAACGGTGATTTATATGACATTTTTTTAAAGTTTAAATAAACATATGTATTGACATTTTATAAAAGTGAATGTTTTGAATACGTATATGAATACATAAGGACAAATCAAGCAATATTTTCCAATTGCATTTCGAGTGCATTCACATCTATTGCCAACAAACCCACGCGAAGCACAGAGAATTCACGCACACAAGCACACGGGCAGTACAACGTATACACTCGCATACATCTCTAAACTTTATATACGTACGTACAACAACAGCATACGAATCTCAACGCCAAAAGCAAGTTGCCAAACAAAAACAACAAAACAGGCTCCAGAAATTGCAGCGCGCCAACATCGCCGTCGACGTCGCTGTCGCGCTAGTGCTGTTGCTGCATTTAGCCCAACGTTGACGTTGTTGTTGTCGTCGCCGCGAGACGGACAAGAGCACAAAAGGCAATCAAAAAGTACACACCGAGGTAAGTGTGGAAGAGACGAATCTTCATGTACATGTATGTTAATATATATTTGTATATACTTGTTCTATATGTACACATATGTGTGTGCCTACAATAATAAATATAACAATCATTACGTGTAAAAGGCAAAGAAAAAATAAAACCGGCATCTGCCGGCAAAGCAAAGCAAAAACGAAAATAAGCTTAAAATAAAGAAAAAAACAAACAAATACTTTAACACAAAATATACATGTGTGTCTGTGCATACATATATATGTACATGGTTGATATGCCAGCAGCACCACAGTACGCTGTAAAAATATTGAGCCATGTGGGGCGACACACGGTGGTGGCCCATCGGTCGCCACCACTGTGTCAAATGCAGTCGAAGGCGGCGCAGTTTCCAATCAGATTTCAAAATTGAAGGGCTTCCAAAAATGTTAGATGGTGTGCGTGCGTATTTGTGTGTGGCGGCGTACGTGATAAATTCGGCCGGCAAGCACGCATACAGATAAACAGCTGCGTCTCAGCAGGGGGAGGGTGCGCGCCAACTTGTTTTTCTTCTTCCTCTTGCTCTTTTATGCTCGTTTTGTTTTTTATTATTCTTCGTGCTTTTTTTCGGCAAGCAACCTTCCAGCTCTTTCCTTTTCCATTGGCGGCGTTGCCACTGCCGCCAATTCCTGTCTGTGTGTGCTTGTATCTCTCTTTCGCATCATTTTGAATTGTTTGTTGTTGTGAGCAGTCGATGTGTCGCTCCCCATCATCAATTAGGCTTACGCGCTGTTATTGCAAAAGTTACAGTGTCGCTGATAATATTGGAACAAAGTTTAAAATTATAAAAAAAGATAATGTTGCAATGAAATTCTTTTCATTAAACCGAATTCGCAAATGAAATTGAGATAATACAATTTATCTGATTGGAATTTTGTTATGATAAGTTACTGAAAGTATTAAAAGCGAAAAGAGGTAAACTAATATTTTGGGTGCAACTGTTTTTTGCTGCAGCATTCATTTTGCACTGCTGCTGCTGCGTCGGCTCTGCTTCGCTGCAGCCATCCCCGTCGCAGCGTCTCGATGAATGCTCAACAATATTTTGCGACGCAATTTCGGCAACGCGTCGGTTTATGCTTCCCTTAGAGAACAATTACAAAAGCACGCATCAAAACAACAACAACTCATGTACCAGTGTGTGTGTGTGTGTGTGCGTGTATGTGTGTTATGTTCTCGTGTCTACGTGAGAGTGTGTGTGTATGTTTCGCCAACAACATTGCCAAAATTGCCGCTTTTGCAACGGGAGGGAGCACAACAAGTGCGAAACAGACGAAGAAACAGAAACGCCAATAATAATAACGACAACAACATGCCAAGCAGAAGAACAACAACGCAATGCGGCAATAGCATAGAAAGTTTGTAAGGGGAACAATTTTCAAGGTTAAACCGGGCAAA
The DNA here is from genome assembly GCA_018151435.1 of Zaprionus africanus. Lineage (NCBI taxonomy): Eukaryota > Metazoa > Arthropoda > Insecta > Diptera > Drosophilidae > Zaprionus > Zaprionus africanus. The sequence continues at coordinate 5,956,483 of JAECXB010001995.1, forward strand.
ACAAACATAAAACCGGTTACAGCATACAAATGTATATATGCATCTGTATATATAAGAAGAGGAGGAATAGCGATAACAGCGACGCAATAAACATTTATATGACACACACACAGCACAATGCAGCATATGCAGTTATGTATGTGTTTATGTATATGTGTGGTATATAACGAATATTGAAGAATATATAGATCAGTTTGGTAGCTTAACGATTACATACACATAAACATACACATAGGCTTTTACATATATCACATTTGACAACTTCATTTCCAAAGTTCTCTTATTGGGCGAAAGCGAGATGGCAATAGTGACCAATTCGGTGAGGGTTGCAAAGCTAACGGTAGCACTTATGCTGTGTGCGTGTCCTGTGCTGTCTGTGTGCATGGCTGACCTTGAATTTGCCCAGGGAGTTTTTGTGAGTATAACACACACACACACACACACAAGCATGCATATGTGTGTACATAATTACATGCCTACATACATATGTGCAGCGGAAAGCCAAGACGCAATTCCGTTAAGCACTTCGAAAGAAAGCCACGCCAACTATTAAACTTTATACTTATCTATGTATGTATGTATGTGTATGTGCGTAACTGTAATTTGAGCATCGCATTGTGACACCATCAGCATTCCCTGCTTTATTTATTAGTCGTGCCTCAATTATATGTTGTTCTCATGCGCATACATTTCGTCTAGCAGACTGTAATATTACCAACGACAACAACAAAAATACATTTGTATATGTATGGTACCTACGTGCAAACATATGCAAATGTTTTGTTTATTTATAGTTTTTAACCACATTGTCTCGCCTTCGTCCCACTCGGTATAAAGCTCTCGTATTGTAAACAAACATGAAGGTATGCATGTGTGTGTGTGTATGTTTACGTGTGACCAGACTTAAGGTGCATGAACGTAAACACGTATTTATCGGCGAGACCGAGTTGATTACGCGAGAACTTCAAGCTGAAACTGAAACCTTTAAGGCGAAGAGAATTTGAAGTAAACATACATACAATATATACAATATAATTCTATAGTCATATTTATTTACACCGACTGATGCTTTTCGCTATAACTTTGTGGTTATTCCGCTGATCTGCACACACACCCAGTCTCGAGTGCAAACAAACAGTCGTACCTTGCAATATCGACCCACGTGAAAAAGTTTGAAAACATTTGTCCACGTTGATTATAAAAGCGAAAAATATTTTAAGGACAAATATTATATATTTTATTACTTTCACATATACCGATACTATCGATATTGCTATCGTTCATACTGAACTGTGCATCTTATTTGCGATAAACACTAATTTTTAACGAAACTGATCTTATTAGAGCTGTAAATATATCGATTGAAGATTTCTTTTTGCTTAAAGCTTGATCTAGATGGCAACTTCGATAGTTATCAGCTGTGTCAATATTTTACATACAATAATATTTTATATAGTAACGGTCCCTATTTCGATCAGTTGGCACTGACTAATGCTTCACACTCGCATCTTTCTCTCCACATTGACAGCCAATTGAAACAGTACAACCAACAGAGAACAGTGAGACGGAGAAAGAGTTGTCGATAGTGAAACATTGAGAGAGAGGGAGGGAAAGAAAGGAGCTGATAACTGGCACAATACTAACATCCATATATAAATCTTTCGGCTCATATACGAGACAACAGGGAAAGAAATAACGAGAGCAAAGACAACAACAGAGAGAGAGAGAAAGAAGGCATCTGTAGCTGAAGAGACGATCCACAAGTGGGGAGAGATTAAAGTCGGGATGGAGCTGGAATCGAACAGCAACAAACAAAAGGCCAACGGCGATGTTGCCAGCGGTGGCTCTGATTCCAAGGAAAGCTCCGTGGAACGAGAACTGAATGGCGAAATTGAGGCAGTTGAATTGAATGGCGGCTCCTCCAATGGCCATCATCACCATCACCATCATAATCATCATCATCATCACCATGGCAGCGGCAGCTCTGGGGGCAGTGGTCACATGAAGAAACCCTTGCCCGTGGGCGATGGCCATGATGGACGCATCAAACGCAAGGCCAAACGCCTTATCCAAAGACAGAACAGCGGCAGCGGTGGCAGCTCGTCACATTCCCTGGCCAATGGCAGTGGTGGTGCAGCTGGCTCTGGTGCTGGTGGCGGTGGAGCAGCGAATGCTGCCAATTGTTCGCTATCATTGGGCAATGGGATGTTGCCAGCGGGCACAGGTTATGTGGTGCCGCATCGACGCTGGAAGAACAGCCGCAGATCGCGCAATCTTACCCGTGGACGTGGCCTCCCCAAAAAGGGCGGTGCCGGCGGCAAGGGCGTCTGGGGATTGCCCGGATCAGAGGCTCTCGCCGAGGTCTATGAGGATGAGAATGATCCGAATTACGATAGCGAATGCAACGATCGCAATGTGGAGTTGCGTGAGGTAATAACAGAAGTCACGCCCGAAGAGTTCTTCAAGCTTGCCGAGCCAATTGTGCTTGAGTATTATGAGCACGGGGACACGCATGAGGTTGCTGTCAGTTTCGATGAGATCTTGCAGAGTCCATTGCGTGAGCATATCACAAGTATTCTCGTAGAGATCGCCATGGATCATAAGGATTCGCAGCGTGAAATGACATCGGTGCTCATTTCGGATCTCTATGGACGTGTCATTACTGGCAAGGACATTGAGAAGGGTTTCAACATGGTGTTGGCCAATCTGCCGGATCTAATACTGGACACCCCAGAGGCTCCGGTCATGTTGGGCAACTTTATGGCTCGGGCCATTGCCGATGATTGCATGCCCCCGAAATTTGTCAGCCGACCCGAGGAACACCAGCATCTTAATGAGTATGCCGAACAGGCCTTGCGCCGTGCCGATGCTCTGCTCCATAAGCAGGTCTGGGCCCATTTGGACAATGTTTGGGGCATGGGTGGACCGTTGCGACCAGTGAAGACCATTACCAAGCAGATGACGCTGCTGCTCAAGGAGTATTTGTCTTCGCGCGACGTTGCCGAGGCTCAGCGTTGCCTGCGCGCCCTCGAGGTTCCACATTACCATCACGAACTGGTCTACGAGGCCATCGTTATGACCCTCGAATCGCTTAGCCAGACCACCGAGGAGGCCATGTGCGAGCTGCTCAAGTCGCTGGATTTGACCTGTTTGGTGCTGCCAGCGGGCATGGAGCAGGTTCGTACACAGTTCCCCCCTCACCCACACCTCTTTACCCCTCACCATTCTATTTATACAATATTTTTATTTATATACCATAGTATAGTAGGTATATATGGATTGATAAGATATGGTCGGGGCGTAAATCGTTTATCACCCGGTGTGACCCCTTTAGGGGAAAGCGAGTCCAAAATGAAAACTAAATGCGCCGTTAAATTAAATATATACATATATATATAACAAATTCGTAACGAACTAAACACACAGTGGGCGTGAACAGGCGTTTTCATATAAAAAATATTATCAACAGGTGTAGAAAAAATTTGGTAATATTCCACTGATTTTATTGGCTCATTGTTGATTGATATGGAGAAAATTGAACTAAATAGTTTAAAAAAAAGATATAAGATATGGTAAAGAGAATAATCAATCTAGAGTTCTTTTCTAATTTTTGTAGTTCATAAATGTAGATGGTAAAAAAAACTAGTGGAGACTTTTTATGTTGAAATTCTTTGAGTCTATTTAAGTAATTTTATATGAAATAGAGCTTTTTAAAAAGGATTTAAATACTAGAAATTTCTTTACAATTCGTAAAGAATAAAAATAAAAGAATAAGGAATATAAAAGGTTGACAAAAGCTTAAAAGTTGAAGTTCTTAGACAATAGAGTTTTATTTTGAAATCAATTCTAATTCTAGAGAATATTTTGAAGGGTTGCAGTCCTGAAAAAAGAGCATTCGTATATATTCCTATAAACACTACTGAACGTTGCAATTTAGTTTCATATCATATAAATTACTACGAAAATATATGCCATGAGTCTATAAATACACTGAAGTTCTTCAAGTTTTGTGAGCTAAAGTACTCAAGAGTTAGTATAGTGGATAGATTTGGATAGATAGTCTAGTCGCGTATAGATAGCGAAAGTATTCTATCAATTAGAAGCTAGTCTGATTATTTAATTGCTCAAATGGCGCAATATAATCGCATTACACGCCGATCTACAGCGTGAGCATTATGTCAGTCTGTCCCTCTCTCTTTCTCTCTTCCTCTCTCTTTGTGTTGTTTGTGCACTTTCACTTTCAGCTAATTATATCATTGTTGTTATTCTATGTGCTTTGTAGGGCTTCATGCGGGTCTACGATGACATGGCGGACATTGTGCTGGACGTGCCATTGGCGTATATAATACTCGATCGATTTGTGGAGCGCTGTAATCGTGCCGGCTTTCTAACCGACAAGATAATCAACAATGTGCCATCACGGTAAGTGTGATAAGTGTGACAAGTACACCCCCACCCTCCCTTCCTCCTCCGCATGGCTGTCTTCCAATATACTGTCTAGAAGATCATCAAGTTAATTTTCCGTGTGTTTCTGTTTCTGTGTTGATTCTGTTTGCGTTTGCATTTATCGCCAGCCTTGGACCCACTGTGCCACGACCCACCTGTAAGCCGCAAATAGAACCCGCAACAAAAACAACAAGAACAACTTCTCACTATAAACAACAAACAAAACAAAACAAGACCGAAAAACGAAAACAATTCACTTTTACGTAATCTCGTCGTCGTCCCCCGTCAACAATTTTAAGTATATAGCCCATTATGGTGCCCCCCGTCTCCCTCTGCCTGTGGCCTCCTCACTTTTCCATCGAGCATTCTCTTGCTGCTTCTTCTTCTTCTCGCTGTTATTATTGTTTGTATTGTATATAAGCAGCTGCTTGTGTGTGTGAGTATGTTTGGTACGCCTCATCAACTTGTTTTTTTTTTGCCGGCATTTTGCTGACTTCTTCTTTGACTTGTTGTTTATTATGTATGTCGCGTCGTTCTTAGTTTTTTTTTTTTTTTGTTTCGTTTCGCGTCTTTGCCTTCGTTTCGCACTTTTCATGTGTGTGTGTGTTTGTTTATGAAATTTCTATTGCGCAGTTTGGTTTTTCGCTGACGCGTCGCTGTCAGCGTTAGCGTCGAAGTCGACGTTGCCGTCTGCGCCGGCGCTGGGTTGGGGCAGTCGCAGGCATCGGTCGAGTCGATTGTGGGGCCGGTTTATCAGGCGCCGGGTAGTTATGACCACATACGTATGTACATATAAGTCTGTGTGTGTACGTACATGTGTATAGATGTATTTACATATTCTGTTCAATGTACATACGTAAATTTGTTAACGATGGACAAACACGTACACACATACATATGTATACACTAGAGGCCGTCGGGGGTAAATCTGCAGTTGACACTTTGCAATTAATTGCTATGAATGTATGTGCTATAAACACACATGTACATAAAATGTGCATACATACGTATGTATAGGGTAAATTCATTGAATACAAACACTTTCAATCGATATTTCACTTGAAATCAACCTACAAATACAAGGCAATATTTCTCTCAGTGCAGTTTCGGTTACTTTTCATTTCGTTATCTTTTATTGTGCAAGTTCTCTTAATGTACTCCCGATTGCAACGCTCTCGACACCTGCGCCGTATTTGCTGCCATGCTCTGTATCGCACTGACTGGCGCAACAAAGTTGGCATTGATGTAGTTGTAGTTGCGGCTGCTGCTGTTGTTGTTGCTATTGTTGGCGCTACTCGCTGGGTGGTGTTGGTTGTGTTGTGTGTGGCTTTGGTGCAACAACCTGCATGTGGCTCAAGATCGTGTGCACCGTGGAGAAGGTAAAAATGGCGCGCTGCAGTTATCGACCTGCTGCGCCACACCCACAAAACAACAGCAGGCAGCAACAACAGTAACGGTGTGTTCGTGTTGTTGTTGTTGCTGTTACTGTAAGCTGAGCTGAGCTGCCATTGCAGTTGTTGTTGTAACTGCATTTTGCATTCGCCTTGGCTGCGGCTGTTGCTCTTTGGCACTTAACATAGCCACAACAGCAGCAGCAACAACAATAACAGCAACAGAAGCATTCACTTCACACACCGATACACACACATAGACAAAAAAATAGTGGACAACTTTGCTTAAGCGGCAGCTTAAACTGCAAATACCCTTTAAATTGAAAATATATCTGCAAAAGTATCGATATAAAGACGGGCTAACTAATTACCAATAGCAACACTAGTCGGTAGCTAAAAATACTAAAACCAGTCTTACGATAATCAATCGATTATCTGCATCGATAGTCTGCCAAGATGTCGGCATCACTTTGGTTAGGGTATTTTTTATGCGGATTGCACTTGGCTACTGTTTTGTTGCGCTATCTGTCGCACTATCTTGCGCCAACGAGCCCCTCTGCTGTCTTCCTCTCTCTACCCTTGCGCCACTGCCAGTGCTGCCCACTAATTGCATTTTCTGTTTATGTTTCGTTTATTTATATGCACAAATAAAGCTTTGATGTTGATGTAGGTTAAAATTCGATACCGGCTGGCGCAACAACAGCGACGCGAAAAGTGAGTGGGCGGGGGAGAATTGCGAATGAGAGACAGAGAGAGATGCCAAGACTGCGACGGCGACTTGTGAACGCGTTAAAAACTAGTTTTAAACGTTGCACTCAACTTAAAGTTGCTCTCCGTTCCTCTCCTCCCGCCCGCTCGCTCTCCTGGGCACATTTGTTTTGTCGCTGCAGTTTTTTTTTTTTTTTTTTTTGTGTTTGCAAAGACCGTGAGTGTGATAGGAAGAGGGGGTGCGGGGAGCCGAGGCTAAGAAAAAAGGGTCAACGGTTCATTGAACTCGAGCTGCAAATTCGTCGTGTAACGCAACGCATTAAGATTTCTTTTTTGGGTCTTTGGTTTTGGCGTTTCGTCGCTTTGCCAGATTCGCCAAATGTATTTTCGTAGTGTTCTGGTATTTTTATTTGTTTTTGACATTGCATAACAATTCATGTGCAGTTTATTTTTATGGCGAGCTATAAACACCGCTTAAGTTGACAATGCGATAAAATGCATCTGTGTTGCAAATACTAGAGTATTTTATTGGGTATATTTTGTGGAATTTCGTACATGTTAACATGGTATTTTGTGTGTACACATTTTCATGTTGTAATGCGTATTAAATTGTAATCTAGCCACTGCTGTCAACTATGTTGCCAACTACTTTACCTACACAATGTTCTAATCTGCATTCTCAGTCTATTGTGAATAGTCTGCAAACCTAATGCGCTGGCGTTGCCAGCTAACAAAATTAATGATCTCACAATTAACAAAGTATTAAAATTAGAATTTTCTAGTAGTTTTACCTTTAAGATTATTTGATTAATCAGTTTGCCTTTTTGTTTTATTCTTCTATCTTTCGCAGTGGACGCAAGCGCTTTGTTTCCGAGGGTGATGGTGGTCACATTAAACCGACCACCTTGCCCATGCGCGACTAAAGAGTCGAAGATTGGTTGATAAAAATCTCTCCGTTAATTACTACAGCAACAACCACAATAACAACAACAACAACTATCACAAAAAACAACAACAACAACAAGAAAATAAACACCTTGGATCACAAACAACAACAACAACAACAACAACAACAAAAAACCTAATAAGGACGGTGTGAGAAAGAGAGAAAATGTAAAAGCTTAATCGGTTTTGTTATTGTTGCTGTTCGGATGTCTGGAGAAGATGATGATAAAGAATGCGATGAAGAAGCAGCTGAGAGAAGACTAAATAAGAGGAAGAGCAACAATAGGAGAAGAGAATAATAACCACAGACAAAACAAAACAAACAAATACATCCACAACAACAACAACAACAACAACAAATAACATCAACAATCAATCGGAAATTGATCTCCGTTTAAACTATATGAATATAATATATACATATACATACATATATATCTACATACTAAAGTAAATTTATTTTAAAATATTTGTAAAAAAACGAAAACAAAACACAAAACTAAAACAACAAACAACAAACAACAACCAACAACAAGAAAGCCGAAATGAAAGATTAACACACTGGTAGCAGCAGTTAAAACAACAACAACAACAAGAGTCAGAACATATGAGAACAGCATCGACAACGACAACAGCAAAAACAAAGAAAGCCAGCCAGAGCAGCGAAGAAGAGAAACGGTAATAAACACACCACAAACACACACATACAAACACTAATACACACCGGCAAAGAACGAGAGAGAATGAATTGAGAGAGGTAGAGAAACTGCAATTGCAAGCGAAAAATTTACTTATACGGAACTGTTATACACACACAGACAGACACACATAGATGCACACGCATATTCGCACACCTATACACCAACTCCAACACCTACACCCGCAACCACACAGTATATATATATATATATATATGCATATATTTATCAAGCAACTACAGTTTATATTATGCTCTGCAATTACGTTAAAGAGGATCCGCAAGCAGCAGAAAAATATCTTGCGATTATTGTGTTATAATTAACACACACACTGGCACATTTCAAAAGCATAAATATACCTACATATATACAATATATATACATATATATAACTTTGAAAAAAAAGAAAACGATAAATTGCAAAAGCAAGTATACTATGTGTGTATTGTATGTAGGGCAACAGGCCAAGCACCCCCCGAAATGTCCCGACCGCCCCCACCTCCCCCTGCTCTTTAAAAGAAAAGATTGAAGGAAAGAACAGCGAACGATTTTGAATATTCCATTTGCTTTTCTCGAGTTTTCTTCTTTTCTTTGCCTTTAAACTCCGTTTGACAATGGTCTTGATTTATTATTGTATTTTAAACACACACACACACATAAATTGACACCCTTTCCTTTCCTCCCTCACACACACAGAGACAAACTAACACCAACTGGAAATCAGTTTTTACACTTAAGAAAAAATCAAGATACATACATATACTTTCTCTTATCACCCAGAGAAGACTCCTTACTACACATATAATTAAACTACTTAATATTACATTTATATACGATACTAATTAACGCATCATTATTTTAATATATATATTTTTTTGTATTGCTCACTCATACTTTGAATAATTAATTACTGTACCACGTATATTTATGCGCATTTTTATAGTGTAAGCTCCTCATAACATTTATCTGTGTCGATTACAACAACAATACAATATTATTTTGCCATGCTCTTTTTGTATAACAGTTTTCAAAGTAAAAAAAAAGGATAAAAAGCAAACAGCGAAAGGAAAAATGCGTTTTCTTTGCTGATTCGTATTTTAGTTATTCGTTTTATTTCTCTCTTAATTTTTTTGTACAAATATTTTGGCTTTTTTTGTTGCATAAAAGGGAAGATTTCAAAGAAAGAATCCAAAAGTTTTTTTTTCGTCTATTACTAAGACGCAACTGTACTTTGCAGTAAACAAGAGAATAACGGTAATTTGCCGTATGAAAGTAACTTGCATATACACAAATTATAAGATACTACGATACATATACATATATGTGTATATATCCACATATATATATATTATATACAACTATTGTGTTAAAAATACATATAAAGTAATAAAAAATTCAAAATATAAAAAATTGACTTTCATTTAATTTTAATTTATAAATTAGGGAGAGGGCTGTTATGGGGTGTCTGCAGCTGGAGCTTAGGTCGCATCTGGTGGCTCCAGCTTGACTTCACATCAAGAGCGACCCATGCCCACTGTTGAGGGCAGCATGACGGGTCCAACAGATCCCGCCGTGGTGGCCAGGGCGCCGTGAAGCTGCACATGCTTGCGATAGTTGGTAAAGTGCTCCAGGTACTGTTTGACCGTGTCCATGGGCTCGTAGATGTCATTCTGCTTGGCATGTAACTGCTGCTGACCCATGGCGTTCATGATGGTCTGTGTGGTAAAGTAGGTGGGGTACTCCTTGGCCACATTGATGCCCAAAAAGCCCTGCAGCATTTCGCGTATCATTTCCCAACAATAGGAGAGTGTAACGCATGGTCGGTATTCGATCTCGATGAGAATACCCTTGAAGTGTTCCATCATTGTTACAGAGCCGAGTTTGATCACAAAGTCGCCGTACTCGAAACGAGCGCCGCGGGATTCGATTTTCGTCTGCTTTTTCGATGTGAACGTGGATGTCATTTTGAGCATTAGCAGATCGAAGATGCTATCGGCCACCAGGGCGACTTGTTTGCCCGTCCCATTGTCGATAATGGAAAACGTCGATGCCGGGTACTCGGAGTTGTGCAGAACATGGACAGCCTTGGTGGGGGTGCCATGCTGCGGGGTCGAGATGAATGTCTCACAGTCCACCAGAAACTGACCGGCATGTGTGGCGCCCAGCGAAAGTAGTCGCTTGCCCAGATGATCAATGATGTGGGCTCCAGATTTTCCTTCTGGCAAGGGATAAGGTTGCAGGACGGTTACGCCCATGATAAGCTCTTGTTTTTTTGTTGTCACTTGTTTTTGTTTATTTACTACAAGCTAGTTTTCAGCAGCAGTCAAGAACGTATGTGACCATTTAGTTTATGGAAAAAAACACCAGAATACTAAAATACTGACGACAAATTGTAAATCGACGATCCACCACCATTTTTGGAAGTGGCAACGCTGCAACTTTTCGATTAGTCGCATCCAATTGATACTTTTTTATTTTCTGTTGCAGCTACAGCTGCTGAAGAGGTAAAAAAAAAGGTGCAAATTTTATTAAAACAATTGCAGCTGATTGAAAGTGTAATCAAATATTAATTATTAATTAATTTATATGGTGTCTTTTTAACAGATGGCAAATCAGCTGCAACCGTAAGTCAAAGCTTATCGATAATGCAGAATGTCAAAAGCAATCTATCGATATAATATCAACAATTTTTTCCACATAGCTGTTGTTGTTTGTGGGTGGCAGAGTGTCGTTGGTGGTGTCCTATAAAAGCATGGCAGATAAACGCAAATACAAGAGATCGGTAAATAAATGTACTTCATTAAATGAAAATGAATATCTAACGAACTGAACAACAATCAAACCGTTTACTAATCTCTTTTGTCATTGCTACAGAAAGAAGAAATCGCCCGCGAATTCGACTTGCCTGAACGGAAATCGAAAATAGCAACAATACTCAAGCAAGATGACCAGGCCTATTGTATATGCCGTACATCGGACTGTTCCAGGTTCATGATGTAAGTCGCTCCTCCCTCTCTTCTCCACCCCATAGTGTATGTCTAATCGAGGTGTTTCTTTAGCGGCTGCGATGGCTGCGAGGAGTGGTACCACGGCGACTGCATCGGCATCACCGAGAAGGAGGCCAAACACATAAAGCAGTATTACTGCCGCAAATGCAAGAAGGAGAATCCGGAACTGCAAACAATTTTCCGATTGGTGGCCACAGAGCGAGCGGCTGCAACCGCTTCAGCAGCCAGTGGTGGGGGTCATTTTGGCGCCACAAATTCCGGCGCAACACATTCAACACAGGCCAATGCCGGTGGTACGACGGGGGGCACTGGCGGCGCTAGTCATGGCAGTGCGACAAGTGGTCGCAGGAACACAACGACAGCAAAGGAAACTAAGCCAGGCAGACGTTGTGGCACCTGCGAGGGATGCCGTCGCCCCAATTGCAATCAATGCGATGCATGTCGCACGCGTGTGGGACACAAGCCACGCTGCATCTATCGCAACTGTGTGGTGCAACAGGCGGGAGTGACGCCTGCTCAGCAGACGACAACCACGACGGCGTCACGCAAGCGGGAGAAGGCCAGCGCGGCGCAGCAGCAACAGCAGCAGCGGAAAAGCAAAGCGCCGCGTGCCGTCAGCCCGGAGATATTTGTGCATCCGGAGCTGGAGGGCATTCGGCAGTGTCACGGACCCGGCTGCCGATGTCAGGCGCGACCGCAGAGTAAATACTGCAGCGACAAGTGCGGCTTCAATCTCGCTACGAATCGTATATTCCAGGTCCTGCCACAGCGTTTGCAGGAATGGAACCTAACACCTTGCCATGCAGCCGAAGAGAATCGCGAGCAGCTCGAGGTCATCCGGCAAAAGCAAGCGATGGTACGTTTTGCCCTTGCCGAGCTAGAGAAGCGTGCCGAGGAGCTTCATATGGTTGTGGAGCGTGCGAAGCGCAGCTCAATCGACACGTTCCGGCCCCAAGACAATGGCGATGTCGAGGATGAGCAGAGCATGTATTGCATCACATGTGGCCATGAGATACACTCACGCACAGCCATCAAGCACATGGAGAAGTGCTTCAACAAATATGAATCGCAGGCCAGCTTCGGCAGCATCTTCCAGACACGCATGGAGGGCAACAACATGTTCTGTGACTTCTACAATCCGGCCAGCAAAACATATTGCAAACGCCTGCGGGTCCTTTGTCCAGAGCACAGTAAAGATCCCAAGGTTAGCGACACGGATGTGTGTGGAGCACCCCTGGTGCACAACGTCTTCAATCCGACGGGCGAGTTCTGTCGTGCGCCCAAAAAGAACTGCTTCAAGCACTATGCCTGGGAGAAGATACGACGGGCGGAGATCGATCTGGAGCGTGTACGTCAATGGCTGAAAATGGATGATCTGATGGAACAGGAGCGTCAACTGCGGCAGCAGCTGAGCTCTCGTGCAAATCTCCTCGGACTGATGCTGCACTCTACATACAACCATGAGGTTATGGACGAGTTGGTGCGCAAGCAGCAGGAACATTTCGCTGAACTGGAGAAGCAGAAACGCCGTCAGGTACATTACCAGCAGCTCAATCAGAAGCAGCTGGAGCCACAACAACAACAACAGCTGCAGCAGCAGCAGCAGCTCTATCAGCAGTAGCAGAATTATAATGACTATTTTTACGGATGTTTTAGCCTGTAAGATACATCATATGTAATCCACTTTTGCTCTTCTACCTCACTCCATACACACATACACACAATTTCCTCCCACTCTCTCTTTATCATCATCACTTTGTACACTCTCAATAAATGTGACAAGAATCATTTGTAAATGAAGTCAAACGAAGCCACGCCCACTTGCCTCTTCTGCCGTCCGATCACCATGGATATATATAGCATAAGTTGTATTTGTAATTTATAATGGTCGCCATCGTAACCAGCAGCAACCCGATCAACCGCATAACGGGTTTGCTCTATCTCTCTCTCTCTCTCTTCTGCACTCGTGCCCGCTGTTCTGCTCTCTCGCTCTAATTCGTTGCCAGGTGCCCCCGTACTCCCCCTCTTGCCATAGTGCAGCTGTTTGTTATTGAAAACTAAGCATCAGGAAGGAATTATTTATTGATAGCAACCTGTCGCGACAATTTTCTGGCTGGGCCAACCCGACAGCACAACATCATTCACAGCAAACACAGACATTGTGTTTACAGTGTGTCCATTTGCGAGAATTAACGTTAACTACAGTGGCTTGCAGGTTTTTTTCATAACAAGATTATAAAAGTAGAGTTTAAAATTATTGTGTATCCACTTTAGAGTCGCCTGACTTGGTTAATTTGATTCATATGTGGAGTGGTCCAAATTCAGCTTAAGTCATTCAAAAGTTATTCGATTTGATGCCACATGGGCTTAAAATTGTTGTTGATAACAAGGGCTACGCCAGTTATTAAAACAAAATTTAGTAGTTTCAGCAAAAAAAAAAAAAAAAAAAAAAAATAGATTAAAGGTTATATCTGGCAGAAACAAGCGGTTGCATTCTTTTTCATTATTTACTAAACATTTTAAAAATAATATAAATAATCATTTAAGATGATCATACTCTCCAGCCTGATAGCGGGAAACGGCGAGCTGATTCTCTTTGGCGGGGTGCATAAGGGAGACGCTAACGGACATCACGCACCTCAAAGTAGTTTGGTTTAAATTTGAATTAACGTGTAAATTAAAATATTATTTACCTGCATGATTAAACGAGCTGGAACAGACATTTCTAAGATCTTAAAAAAAAAAAAAAGAAAAAAAGATGTAAATAAATTTCAGTCAAAATATCGTGTACATTTTTGTTAAAATAAGCTGTGTATTGTATATGTATATTGTTATTGTATATGTACATATGAATCAAAGTAAGTGAAGTGTAAATGAAATTTTTCGATTTGCATTAAAAATACTCAAGGAAGCGATTGCGTCAAACGACGTGTGTGAATGATTTGGTGGGTGTGGATATCCTGCAGGACAGTTGGGCAACTGACGCCGCAGTCTGCGGCAGCAGGTCGGCAGTGGCAGACGTTGAGACAGTAAGAAGGAGTGAGGAAGCAAACGGGAGCGGGAGTGCGAGTGCGAGTGAGAAAACAGAGTAGCCGGCGCGTCAAGTGTGTTACCAGAATTATCATAGACATTTGGCTCCACATTTTATATACGCTCCACACAACTCGACAATAAAAAAAAACACACAATTTTGTATTCACATTTTGATCAAATTTTTTCAAAAATCGAGACGCGAGTTATCCGAGACGGTATCCAAAATATATTTATATGTATGTGCACTATTTACAATATATATATAACATATATGTATGTATTTGTATATGTATATGTACATATGTGTATGTATATATTTATGTATATATATGGCTGTGCATATATAAATGAGTACAAAGATACATACATATATCCCACGTATGTCCACTTACTCTTTTAATCTTCAAATTGAACCGTGTGATTCGAAAGTGTAGCGGGATCGGCAAGTGGAAAACGTTCAAATTTTAAAGTCGCAGCAGCTTAACGGATTCTAATTATCCCTCTCTCTCTCACTCTCAACGCACAAATAACGAGAACAAAAAAAAACTCTGTTCGAAAAAAAAACCAAAGAGCAAGACAAATCTCTACAGCAACGATTTCGTCGTGTCCGTGTTCGTTAAAGAAGCCCTCAAGCCTTCCATCAAACTGCCAATCAATCAATCGATCAATTTACTCAATCAGTTCCGTTTCTTTGGTGCATTTCTGGAGGTGGGTTGCCATAATCCCACTGCCGTTCCGTCACTCATCTCTCTCTCTCTCTCTCTTTCCGCAGTTTCTTTTTGGATTTTAATTGTTTTTAGTATTTAATTTTATGTTTTAACTGCTGCATCGCGTAAATTACAAGTCCAAATCGTAGTTGATGTCGACGCTGAGGAGCGTCAATCGCTGAGGTCTTCCGCAAGTTCGCTTATTCCCCTCCGGCTTCAGGTGGCCTCAATCCTTCAGAGTCGGCAGGTGAGTGTCATGCATTTTGCCACTTGATACTCGAGTGCTTCCACCTCCGTAGGTGCCGGCACCTCCGACTCCTTTTCTGTGCCGATTACAATTTTGCCATTTGCTCATTTGGTTACACTCTGCTGCATACAATTGGAGACTAGATTTCAATTTCAATTTATTTACAACAAAAAATAAATAATCGGTATCTCTGCTGCCTTGGATATAATGTCAAAACGTATTGTCTGTTTAAAAAAACTCCATCTGAACATATATTTTATGATAGATTTCAACTTTAGTGTCAGCTTATTTTTTGCTAAGGAAAGCTCTCGATCTATAAGGTGTTAAATTGTCCAGTGCAAACGATTCTTATTAAGTGGCATACGATATGATAAAGTATGGTAAGATTGAAATATTTTGTAGAGTTTGACTTGAAATGCGTGTACTATAGTTTTGAATTTGACTTTCCCAGCCTATGAAAAGCCAATAAAAAATATGAGCATGTAAATTATACAATTTTTACATGGGAAATTGTGCAACAAAATTGAAAAATTATCGATTCCAAATCAATATTAAAGATTATAAGAAAACAGAATAAAGGTGGGTTGGAAAAAGGTCCTGGAAGACCGACATCTTGTTATTGTAAAATTGTTTAGTTTGTTAGAGCACCTAGTGTCAAGGCAATGTCAACCATGAAGATACGAGGGAGAGTTTTTTGGTTTGCATTTTATAGGCATTGAAAGCAGACGATCTCGATCTCCATTTTCGTTAAAATTCACGAGATCGTCTGCTTTCAATGCCTATAAAACGCAAACCAAAAAACGCAGCTTTCTCAAAATTTTACAGTCAGCTGTTAATCGATAACTGCTGACAGGAGCAGTGTTGTATTTAGAGCAGGTGCGCGGCAAATACAAAAAGTCACGGACTTATCAAACGACCCTCGTAATAATTAGGCAATTGAATATTTATGACACGATCGACATGCGACTTACGATTTTTCTTAAATTTCAACATCTCAGATCCTTTTGCGCAGCCAGGCAGGACAGTGTAGGCCAATACAGAATACATTTTATGAGCATTTTCTATGCATATTTATTGTTAAACAAATTCATTTTGCTTGATACTCGATTGCATGCACGTGAGTCGCTGGAAAGGAGAAGGGGGCGGTGGGTTGTGGCGTTGTTTGATTGTTTTTTGTGGGGTTGCAGCAATAAGAATAACAATAACAACAACAACAACAACCGGCAAAAGCAGCAGCAGCAGCAGCACATGAGACGTTGCCCTGGGCACTTGAGGGTTCCATTTGTCCATTTGTCGGTATTGCTAGGCCAAAATTGTTTGCCCTGCTCTTGTTATTGTTGTTGTTATTCCGCTTGTTGTCGCCCACTTTCGCTTTTCGATCGATCTAACAATAATTCAGTTTCAATCAAATTGCCTCATGATATTATTTGTAGTTGTTGTTGTTGCTGTTGTTGTTGTTGTTCCTGCTGTCTTTCAACATGCTTGAGCGGCGTTTGCATATGAATCCGTATGAGAATTTGAATCCTATTTGAATGCGAATGCGAATCACACGCGAGCAACAACAACAACTAACGCAAAAACAACAATATTTGACCCACTGTGCACTCAAACCCAGCTGCCACTCCCCCACCGTGTCTTTCTTCCACAGCAGACGCCATACGCCATCAAAGTGTGCGACCCAAGCTGGCGCCTGCCCAAGACGAAGTCAATCGACGGCAAGTCGTGCGCAAAGTATCCGGATTCGTTGACAACCTCATTGCCATTCCAGAGCTGGAGGTGGAAAAGCGAAAGTATCGTCGGCAAAGGCAACGAAGAGTCCAACAACAGCCACCAGCGTCAACACAGCAACAGCAGCAGCATCAGTTGCCACCCACGCAGCAGGTGTTGCATCCCCAGTTAACGGAAAAGGAGAAACCGACGTCATTTAAGCTGGCGCAACGCAACGTGCCAGTACAACGGCATTTGATCAAGGATAAAAATAAAGAAAGGGAAAAAGAGAAAGAACGTAACAAGACCAAGGACAAAGATAAGGCTATGGCCGAACGCCATTCAAACGCCCAGGAGCGACGCATACACGAGCTCGATCACAATGTAGAGCGATTCTTTGAAGTGCGCAAGGTGAGTGTCGTTTTTTGGTATTTTTTCATCGATTGATTGATTGATCGCTTTCACATTCGATAAAAGCGCTTGGGCAAGGGCGCTTACGGCATTGTGTGGAAGGCAACGGATAAGCGGAAAAAAGACACCGTTGCACTCAAAAAGATCTACGATGCTTTTCGGGACGAGACAGATGCACAGCGCACCTACCGTGAGGTAGTTTTCCTGCGCGCCTTTCGCCATCATCCCAACATTATTCGCATGCTGGACATCTTCAAGTAAGTCGTCAAAATCACAGTTGCCAACCAACGCGATTAAATTTGAAATGTTGCCAATCATAGTGATTAAATTTGCAAAAGTAATCGATACTTAGCACTTTTCTGCGGTATCTAAAATTTACAAAATAATCGTTTCCATTTGAATTTGTTTGGGAACTGAAGTATTAAATATTTAAATATTGCAGGGCTGCCAACAATTTGGACTTTTATTTGGTATTCGAATACATGGACAGTGATCTACACAACGTTATCAAAAAGGGAGACGTTCTCAAAGATATTCACAAGCGCTTTGTCATGTACCAACTAATCAATGCCATCAAGTATATGCACTCTGGGAATGTTATACACAGGGATCTTAAGCCGAGCAACATTCTCATCGATAGCAAGTGCAGGTAAGTTCCACTGAATATGCCACATAAGAAATGAGAATGAAGCTGTTCTTTCCAAAGTAAGGTTATGGTGAAAATACTTGAATACATTTAAATACATTTCCTTTCGCAGACTGAAAGTAGCTGACTTTGGCTTGGCCCGCACACTGTGCCCCAAACGACGCACAACTGAATTTGTCAAGGATGAGGTCGAGAACGAAACGCTGCTCACGGATTATGTGGCTACACGTTGGTATCGGGCACCGGAAATTTTGGTGGCCAGTCGCAAGTGAGTGATGCCAATTCGCTTTATCTCTCTCGCTTTATATTGCGTTCTCCTTCTTCCTATCTATGCAGATATACAAAAGGTATTGACATGTGGAGCCTGGGCTGCATTCTTGGCGAGATGATACGCCAGAAGCCGCTTTTTCAGGGTACCAGCACCATCAATCAGGTAAGCCACACGAGTCACTTACACTTGGTGGGAAATTAAACTCATTCCGCATTATAGATCGAGAAGATTGTCAGTGCGCTGCCGGAGGTCACGGAGCATGACATTGAATCAATTGGTGCCGGTTTCGGCTCAGCGTTGCTGAGTAAGAAAATTGTGCGGGATCGTCGCCATTCCTTGGATGAGATGCTGCGCAATTCGTGCGATGATGCCATGTCGCTGGTCAAGTCGCTGCTGGTGCTAGATCCCGATGGCCGGCTAACGGCCAAGGAGGCTATTGCGCATCCCTATGTGCATCGCTTTCGCACCGCCTCGGCGAACATGGAAATGCGCACGGACATTCGTCCGCCACTGGACGACGATGTGCGTTACGCTGTCAACGATTATCGTGCCACCCTCTACGAGATGATTGGCCCGGAGTCGCGAACGACCGCACGCCTTAACATCTCCACACAGACGACGCCAAGCACAGGGGGTGGTGACGACGTGGGGGAGAGCACGCTGCGCACGCTGAGGACTGTAACGAAACAAAGGTAGGTTGAATTAAATTCAGGTTGCTGCATGTGTGAGTGGAGGGGGAAGGGCAGTGGCGAGGGGGCGTGGCATTACGAAAGCTTTGCTTTGCTTGCAGATATCGTCGCTCGCCGTCGGCGTCGGCCGCTGCCAACACGACAACAGCAACAGCAACAGCAACAACTAGACCAGCAGTTAAAACAAAGACAGCAACAACAAATACAAGACCACTGCAACAACAACAACAACAACAAAGGCAACAATTTCGAGTCGTAGCACAAGGCAAAACGGGGCGGGATTCATCAACTTCTGCATCAGCCTCAACATCGACATCAACCTCGACCTCAACCTCCACTTCCACCTCGTTTGATTCGAGCTTACAACAGCAACAACAAATTCAGCGCATTCCTCGTACAGTTCAACGTCGTTTAACCTATCCCCAAAGTCATCCGCCTCCACATCCCCATCCGCCTCCACATCGCTTGCCGCAACTGCAGTGACGAGAATGTGGCTTAGTCTATGGATATCATGGATAACCCTAAACATCTCTACCAAACTAGGGTAGCGCCCAAACTGTTTCACCTTCGGCGTGCAGAATAGAGTAATTTAGTAGGATAGGATATGATCTAGGTGTGGGTGTAGTAGCCCTCAATAAGGAACCAAGCGAGAGAACAGCAAAGACCAACGAGACTAACCTGTTCATTGAATTTTCCATGCCAAGCAGACTTAGTACATCATGTTTTGACCGTCCCCCTTGCCGGCCACATTCACACATTCTTTCACATTCCCATTCCCGTCCTTCATCCTTTACATTCCACATTCATTTCTGCTGCAGGCCAAGCTCAAGCTGTCTGCACGCTGCGGCAGCCAGCAACTTGACTAAGGCCTGGGTGGATGATCAGCGCAAACAGTCGCATCCAACGGCGCATAACCAGCAGCAGCATCAGCATCAGCAGCAGCAGCATCAGCAGCAGCAGCAGCAGCGGCAGCAACATCATCAACTGTCCCATCAACAGTCCCATCAACAGTCCCAGGTGCAGCTACATCAATCACAAGGCGCTCAGCGGGCAAAGCGCAGTCAACATAGTTTGCAGAACCAGCATCAGCACCAGCATTCGAGCCAGCATCCGAGCCAGAGCCAGATAAGCCGCAACAGCAGCAACTTCAGCGTGTCGGGAACTCACGTATCCCTCCGACGCGAACTGGCCGCTGTGGCTGCCACAGCGCCGCGTTGTGCTGGTACCAGCCTGTGGCAGACACCAGTTTCAACCCACACTACGCCCCAGCACCAGTCTCAGTCCCAGACGCAACACCAGCCCCAGCTACAGTCGCAGCGAGGACATGCGGCGGCGGCGGCGCCGGCTCACGTTTGGAGTGAGCCAGTGCCAGTGCCAGTGCCGGGGCCATTGCCCATACATGTGCCAGCAACGGAAGCCGATCGTATGAGCACGGGCACAGCTCAGCAACGCGCACGTGGTGGTGGTGGACGCAGGGTGCGCAAGGATGTTAAGGATGGCAAGGATTTCAAACGGCTGCCGCCTAAACAAAAAGAGGAGCCGCCCAAGGTGCGTACTCTGGCTCAGGTGCACGCCATGCTGGAGGCCCAGACGCAGGCGCGTGTCCAGGCACAGACACAGTTTCGGGCTCAGTTGCAAATGCAGGCCCAGCTGCAGGCGCAGGCACAAGCACAGGCTCAGCTGGTGAAGCAGGTGCACTCACAGATCCAGGCACAAGCGCAGGCGCAAGCCAAGGTGCAGGCGCTAAGCCAGGCTCATGAGCAAGCTCAAGCACAGGCAAAGGCGGAAGCACAGGCAAAGGCGGAGGCACAGGCAAAGGCGGAAGCACAGGCAAAGGCGGAGGCACAGGCAAAGGCGGAAGCACAGGCAAAAGCGGAGGCACAAGCACAGGCCCAAGAGCAGGCGCGGGCTAAGGCCGAAGCTGAAGCCGAAGCTCAGGTAGAGGCCGAAGCTCAGGTAGAGGCCGAAGCTCTGGCTCATGCGCAGACACAGGCGCAAGCCTTGGCTCATGCACAGGCACAAGCTATGGCTGAAGCAAAGGCGCAGGCGCAAGCTCAGGCAAAGGGCCAAGCTCAGACTCAGGCTGAAGCCCAGATGCAGGCCATTTCCCAGGCACGGGAGCTGCAGGCGCAGTCGCAGGAGACAATGAATCTGAGGCTGACATTGGAGCGACTGAAGTTGCAACATCAGGAGCTCAGGCGCAACCACATAACTTCGCCACATTTGCAGACGGAGCAGATACCAAAAGAGTCGTCGAATGCGCCGCGCGCCGAGGAGGAGAGATACTATACACCCAAGGAGGCCATACGAAAGCAGTCGGAGGAAGCGCTCATGAGAATTCGCACTGCATCGGCCGCATTTATTTGCTACAAATCGCGTCTGAACAAACTTGAGGAGGAGATGGACAAGTGCAAGCGCCAGCTGTGCCATTATGTGCAGGACAACAAGGAGCTGTTGAACAAGCAGTGCTTGCGCCATCACATCGAGCAGCTGCTGCTGCCGGTGGCGGAGGTGACAGAGGAAGAGGCGGAGACGTTGCCCAACGAGACGCTTCCTGTACTGGATCAGATGGCAATTCTCAGCCAAATGCAATTGGAGCAGGAGAAGCAGCGGCAGCTGCGCGAGTTTCTGGCACGTGACGAGCAGAATGCCAACGCCTTCGAGCTGCCCAATCTGTGCAATGTGTACAAGGTGAGTAGCTGCCATGCCCATGCCAAATCCCAGGCCACATTACAGCCGGCGGTAGATCGATGCGAATCAGTGCCACCGACGACGCATTTGAAGGGCAACTATGCCACCCGTTCGACCTCCTTTCATGGCTTCCAAGCGCAGCCGCCACAGAAACATATGCCGCTAACGAATCCATTGATTGCCTGGAGCGAACTCGATCCTTCCCAGGCGGATTTCTTTAAGAAACTCCAACCAAAGAAGCATTGTCCGGAGAACTTGGAAGAGCGGGAAAACGAATTTTATAAGGATTACGATTTGAGCAACTATTAGCATATATAACGTGCAAATGACTGGAATCCCTAAAGAAATAATAATAACAACAACAACGACGACACTACAAGAGAAACAACAAACCAACAACTACCAAGATCAATCAAGATATATGTATGTATGTGTATATGATTGTCGTCTACTTTGTATTTTTCGGTGTGCCAGAGTTTCGAATATAGTTTTCTTTTACCCCGTTATACGTCAGTTCGTTGCAAATGTCCTGAAACATACTATATATGGAGTATACTATATGTAGCTTAAATAACTCAAATCGTGACAGATAATAAAACTGGCTACGATTCTAAAATCTGTATTATATACATACGTTGAGGCTCAACTCATATCGAATCCAAGGGGGTAGAAGAATGATGTATCAAAATTTTTTAATTAAATCAAACAAAAGTCGAAGTAAATAAATCACTTCATGCTGACGTTTCAAAAAACTGAGTGACTGCATGGAATACAAAATATAATGACTATAGTTTGATGTTCATGATAAATCCACTTTGTGTTCAAAAATATATCCTGACAAATACTAAAAAAATAATCAAATAACACAAAAAAAACAACATTTTTTTTTTGTAGTTTGTATGTTTGTTAGAGGCTAAGATTAAATAAGAAATAGATATAATATGTCAATTAGTTAAAATACAGTTAAGTACAACTTAAGATCTCGAAATGTGTGTTGCTTAGAATATAAATCCAAACATTATTTTCAGCAATGCAGTTTGTTATATTGAATATATAATATGAGACCCATACACAGGAGGTTCCTGAAAAATTCTTGCAATCTTATTTACTGAGAAGTTTTATTAAGCATATGTAGATAGTTCCAACAACTAGAAATACATTTGTATCGTGTGTTTGTATATATTATTAGTAAATACATGTCTATATAGTTTTTTGTATATGGATACATCGTTAATTGCAGATCTGAGGCTATCAGAATTACTGAACACAATAAAGCTCTATATATGATTGAATGCGTACGCAAGAAACGAAAACCGTTCATAAGATTAGTAAGGAATATAAAATATATATTGTACGAGGGTCGTTTGATAAGTCCGTGACTTTTTGTATTTGCCGCGCACCTGCTCTAAGCTCGATCTCCATTTTCGTTAAAATTCACGAGATCGTCTGCTTTCAATGCCTATAAAACGCAAACCAAAAAACGCAGCTTTCTCAAAATTTTACAGTAAGCTGTTAATCGATAACTGCTGACAGGAGCAGTGTTGTATTTAGAGCAGGTGCGCGGCAAATACAAAAAGTCACGGACTTATCAAACGACCCTCGTATGTATGTAGTTATATATATACTTAGTTAACACACAAGACAGATAATGTGTATAAGTTCCTACAACGGGTTTATCTGTTTTTTTTTTTTTTTTGGTTGATTGAGCTTAAGCGTTATGTTTGGGGGTAATGGATAATACAAACGTAAACAATATAAATGACAAGTTCTCATATACTACGGTAAATGGAGTTTAAAGAAACAACTGTCCTACTTCGGCTCTCTTGGTAAGCTTTTAGCTGTACTAGTTACTAGAGCCGCGTGACTATCGGCAGTACTATCGCACGGTATAGATAAGTAGACTAGCCTCAAGTGTGGATCCTCCAAGGACCTCAACGCGTTTGAAATCAAATTGTAGAAATGGTATAAATTTTTGGTAAAATTAGCTCTTTAGATATTTTCTCTGCACGCAATAGTTCTCCCGATAGTCCTGTATTGGAATTGTATGACTACAGCGAAATCTTAGTTCAATTTGTCTATAGTATCGTCGAAGTGACTTTCGTATAAAAAAGATCTTGCAGTGATCCATTGTTGTGTGCGGCTGGCCTGTTTCCGTTTCCGCTACAGCCCACAAAATGGAAGACCCCAAACGATTGTTTTGCATGTTGTGAACTAAACGTAGAACGATCGATCAATGGATTTAATTTACTCCACCGATCGATCGGACTGTCTAGAGTTTTCAGCTTATGTTTTCCGTTTTTGTTCAAGTTGCTGCTGCGGCAGCTCCTCCTGCAGTTGGAGTATGTGCTCCAGCGGCTGCGGCGTGCCATCCTTATCGATTAGCGCCGGCTGAACTATGCCATCCTTGCGCAGCTTCTCCAACAGATTCACCAATTGCAGTGCCTCGTATTCCTTTTGCTCCTCGGACATGCCCTCGAGTGGATTCGGCTTGGGATGGTCGACACATCCAAGCACCGGATTAAAGGATTGCTGTTGCTCTTTGTACTCCTCCGTGTCGCTGTCCTCGCTGTCCGATGAGTAGTCATTGCCTTCAATGCGCCGGCAGTCAAGCACGCCACGCTTGGCAAACAATCCCGCCGCATTGCCATAGCCCGTGTACTTTATCATGCGTCGCACATCCTCCTTGCAGAGCACAAAGAGCAGCTCGGCGGCCAGATCGCGCAGTATCATGGCGGGCAGAGTGAGGAAGCGGCACAAATGATTGCGCAGCTCATTGCCTATTTCCGGACGTTGGCTGACATCCTTGAGAGGCGGCAGAATTTCCTGCCGCAAATAGTGACGCATGACCCGATCACTCCGCGCACATTTCAGCAACACCGTCAGCACCGGAGAGAGCAGCTCGTGAGAGCCCGCCTCCGTTTCCTGCTGGGTCAGTCCAGTGCGTAGATAATCCAGGAGCACGGCCAGACAACGCACGTTGCGCTTCTCGAAGCATAGGGCGCAGCATTTGGCTGCAGCCGTAGGCAAAGATTGTGCGGCTTCACTCAATGACTCCGCTTTGCCATCTGTCTTCGTCTCCGCTTTCTTTTTGTCCGACTCGAGATTATCCGCATTACTACACTTGAGCGTTAATTCGATGAGACAACTGCTTGACATGTTTGTCAGCAAATTGATGGCATTGGTGAGGACAGCGCGCTCCCGCTCCGTTGACGGAGACCCAAAGCGCAGAAGGAGTTCACGCAGGATACCGGTCAAGTGAAGACTTTGGATCTCGTACTCGTTGGGGCTCTTGTCAGGCGTACTGGTCACTGTGAACATCACCTTCAATAGCTCACAAATGATGTTCAACTGCTCTTCGCTGGCACACTGAGCCGAATCCGTCAGCTTGTCGTCCAGCCACTTGGTCATGTAGGTCAGACCATTGAGATCGATCTGGAGACGGGTGCGGGCAGCTGGCTCCAGTGCTGTAAGCAGAAACAATAGTTTCATGTCGTAGTACTCCAGCGTGCTGGGATAATAACGCGACGAGGCTGAGGCAATGCCCAGACGCTTCACAACTCCATCGAGTGCATGTTGTCGCAGACATTGGCGTCGGCAGTCGGGACTCTGATAGACCAGATTGCACAGACATTTTAGCGCCTCGGCAATGACCTCTGCCTGTGCATCACTGAGTGGCATCTCTGACTCCACCCCGGAGCTGCAGTCGGTGTCGATACGCGCCAGTGACAGCAGCGTGCTCACCTCCTGCTCAATGTAGTGCGTCTGCAGGCTGAACTCGTCGCGGGTCAGGATACGCACAGTGTTCAGGCATTGGGTGTGCAACGATGCCAGCGTCGCATCATCGAGAATTCCGAATATGGCGAGCCACAGGTCATGCCATTGGTTATCCGTATGGAAGCTGTCGAATACCAGCAGATCGGCATTCTGCGGGCGGTTACCAATCGATGGTGGTCGCAACAACAAAAACAGAAACAACAAACAGCCACAAGAAAAAATAATTAGCCACAACGCAGGCAATTAGTGTGAGTGTGCCGTATATCTCCTCCTACCTTCTTGTTGAATTGGCCTACTATGTCAGCGATATGAGCGCTTTCCTTACGCTCGAGTCGTTTCAGCTGCTCCGCATCCATGACGCCGACTGTGATAGCTAGCGCGCTAGCCCCAACGGTTGCTAATTGGATTTGGGTTTGGGTTTAATTTAATTTTAGTTGCAGCTCAATGTCAATAGTACGGCAGGTATTGAAATACACTAAAGATTTAGTTGGAAATACCAAAATGTTAGGAAAAAGCTAACCAGTGTGACCGCAGCGAACTAAGTAAATAAATACCACACCAGCTTTACGTATGTTCGTTATTCTTTTAAAGGAATATTGGTAATAAGGTAGCGCCAAGATTTGACCATTAATTGTTATAGAACTCGCCGAAAAAACATGAAAAGGTTAAATAAACCTTTTTAAAATCTTGTTTGGTTAACGAGCGCCGAATGTCTCACAATTACGTGTAGTTTGTAAGTTGACGTGTGCTGTGTGACCAAATGCATAGCTATGGGCTACTGTTAATTGTTACAGTTGGGCTTTGAAAAATTTGTGGGAAAATAAACATTTTGGGTTGGGTGGGGAAAGCAGGTATGAATATACTAAATATGTTGCAATAGGCCACGTGATTTAATTTTTTATTAGCATTTATTATTTATATTTTTAATTTATTATTTTATTATTTTTTTTCTTATACTTAGTTTTAACTAGCCACACTGAGTTTATCGGTTCAACTTTGGAGCGTTTTTCATATATCGATAGATATTTGAATGCACGCTCTGTCGATAAGCCACACATTTCGATTATGTTATCGTTGAAACTTTGAAAGTTCTCCAAGTTTTAGCTATCGATTCATCGCTTTAGCCATTGGACAATTCAGTTGAAAAAACATCATTGACCGAATCGGACGCGCGATTTGAGAAGGGCAAAAACACCACTTTCTTGGCCGGCATTTTACGCGCGTTCTTTATTTACATTGTAAGCGACGCGCGCAACAGGACGTAAACAACGGTAAAAAGAGTTATCAATGCTTTTATTCTGCCCAACGGCGGCAATATTATTAAAAATAGAAGTGCGCGCGTTTGTGCATGCGTAACTTAATACGAAAAAAGTCCAAATAGAAACAAAAACATTCCGAATTCGTATGTTGCGTGCTGCGTTTGTTCTATTCTTTAATTTTTTTTGTTTTAGTGCAAATTATTTAAAGTGTGTGTTTGTCTGTGTGCATTGAATGCTTTCGCCTATCTGTGCTGTGTGTGCGTGTGTGTACAGTGTACACTCTACAATTGTTTCAATTTGAATGAAAGGCGCCTTCGCGGCTTCAGCCTCAGCCTGCTGCTGCCTCTGCCACTGCCACTGTTACTGACACTGGGGCTGGTGAAGGTGAACCAGCTGCTCGTTTGGCTGGTTTAAGTTCGACTTATGGCTTAATTTGCTGTTTTGTTTATTATTTTATCTACAATACGTATACTTTGTCTCTGTGTGTGTATAGTTTTCAAACGTCAAGTGCAAGCGTCGTCATGACGTCATGGGCAAATTAAACGATCGAGCAGCAGGGACGTCGCAACGAAATTTTTCATGGGGGGGCAAAGATAAAAAAAGCTTAGAATTTAAAAAAAAAAAAACGATTTTTACGAACATTTTGGTATTAGGAAATGAGAATGCGCTATACTTTTTATGTGAACTTTTATTTTACATATAATTTTTAAACATCAAATAATCTGAACACTTGTAGTATGTTTAAATATTTTGGAAATACTTTTTATTAACGAAAAATTTGATTAACAAAACTGACTTTTGATTACGTAGGGGGGCAAAATGATAATATTGCCCCCGCGTTGAAATTTCTGGGGGGCAGCTGCCCCCGCTGACCCCCCGGTTGCGACGTCCCTGTCGAGCAGGCAAAGATATTCGTGCACAGCGAAGGAGGGACACGAAAAATTTGTTGAATATGTTTTGCTCCCTTTGATCGCGCTCAATGCCAACACGGCCATGACGTCATTTGTGGGGGGATACTGTCATACAGTGAAACTGAAACTTAGTCATGAGCTCACCTAACTGGAAACATGACTAAAGTTACAAGCATTGTTTCCGACATATTAGCAAACAATAATGGTAATAACAACAGAAATAGCAACAACAACAAGAGCTTATACTACCACAACGATCGATTGTTGCCGCCGCCGTTGCCGTTGCCGTTGGTCGTAGCGCACACGTTCTCTTATCAGCTGATAATGAGAAATTGTTCAAGGCATACGATAAGATAAGATACAAATATGTAGTTACAGATACGAACTCTCACGAGCACACACACACACACACACTGGCGCATATGTATGCAAAAACTTTTGGGGCTTTGCTTTCATCTTAATAATCATTTTACAAGCGCTGTCTGTTTTATTTGTTTAAATTTTTAGCGCTAAGAAAAAAGTTTAAATCGAGCAGGTTTTGAAATAAAAAAAAACCATAAGAATAGCAGCAGCAACAACAACAACAAAAATAATAACAACAGAAACAAAAAGCAGCAGCAACAGGTGAGTTGTTTTATGTTTTTTCTTTTTTATTTTTCTGATGATGATGATGAATTGTCGTGGCTAGAGTAACGGGTTGTATCGGGGATGGGGGCGTCGAGGGGTTGACAGGGAAGGGGGTGGGGGCGACTCACCCACCAGCAGCTGTACTTTCACTTGAAGTCGTTGTCAAATCTATTTATATACACAAAACGTAATTACAATTATTCATGTATGTGTGAGTTTGCCAATTGTTGCAAAAACCGCGCGGGAATCGCGCGCGATTTTTGAAATATATGAAACAAAATATGTTGAAATCAATGTATGAAGCTAAACTTGTGACAGAAAGCTTAAAGGATTGTTTCTTTACAGAGGAAATAAAATAAAAATGAAGAAATATATAACAATGAATACCCCTTTTCTTGTTCAATACTCGTTGACTCATATATCATACGTATTTAATACGAAATCAATCCATAAAGTTCAACTTAACCAAGTAGAACTGAACCATTGCGAATGAAATGAAAAAAAGTATAAAAATATAAGAGGTTTATAATAATGAATACCCCTTTTTGTTGTGCAATGCACACATTTCTAGATTGACTCATATATAATATATCATACTCATTTCTCAACGTATCACAACGTTGTTTTTGCTTTGATTTATCTAAAATGAATTTCCGCTTCATTTTCTTATTTCTAGAGACGGTTTGGCATGCATTCTCGTATAGTGAATGATATGATATATTTATTATATATACACATGTAGTTATAGTTACAGTAATATGTGGCACAACTTCTGCAGATATAGACACGTATGTGTGATACATACATATATATTGAATATATTGCATATATGTATGTATGTCAATGTATTGACCTGCATTCGCAATGCGATGCGCGACGCCCCATTAAATGCACGTCCATAGATCGTTTTTGGACAACTTTTACGGCTGGCTGGAACACAGTTTGGAAGGGGCACGGAAGGGGAAACAAGCGAACCGATACGATTTATAGAGAATACGCAGATTTTCAGTGTGAAATACGTTGCTGCATGATCTCATTTTGTGAGGCTGTTTAAAGTTTAAACAAAATGAAAACAAAAAGCAAAAAAAAAAAAAAAAAACTACAATCAACAAATTTGTTGCTTATTTAACACAATTTTTTCAATTTACTATCGACTATTGCTGTGCTGAATGCATCTGCCGAAAATCACGCAAAATTCAAAATGTTCTCCTTATGTTTTATAGATGATTTGTGTTTGAGGTTCATAATTTACACGGCAGCTTTAGCATGTCATGGTGTAAATAATGAAAAAAATATATGACAATTAAGCAAAAACCTTTTGAAAATATTTTCACTTTCCGCTCTTGATTTATGCTTTACTTTTGTTGTGTTTCTTATTCGTTTTTCTGTATCATTTACTTTACATTTAATGTTTTTCACGTCTTCAGTTTTTTGTCGACACCTTTCGGGAAGGCAGAAAAATGAGCATTTTTCTTTTTTTTTTGGGGGCTGCTCCGGGGCGGGGCGGTTCATTCAACCTGCGGCCACTGTGTTCGGCCAATTTCGTCTTCGGGTGTGCTTTAAAAATAATTTGAACTGTGAATTCCCCCCTTTTCCCTCTAGCTCTGGCTGCTGCTGCTGCTTCTCTGGTTTTTATTTATTTTATTTTTTTTCGAATTTTACATGAGGCGAATGAGGCGTGGAGATGCGTGTGCGGCAATTGCTGTAAATTGATATGGAATTACATGCATGGAAATGAGTGTGCCAAGTGTGTGTGTGTCTGTCTGCGTGTGTAACCTCATTTGCGTAGCGACAATCAAATGCAATTTGAGATTAGCAGGCCATCTGGAAGTGTGGGTGGGCGAAAGAAGGGCGGCATCATTTGAAAGTTGTTTGAGATGATCTGTAGAAGAACTAAAGAATTCAGTAAACTTCGAAAGGAAAAGAGAGAGGGAGAAAATTCCTCGAGCAATTTGCATTGAATTTGAACGGCTAATACATTATGGTTACCACCGAATTCACCCTCGTTGCGGTTTGGCCCTAATGTGGGTCATATTATGACCCGCTAATCAGACTACTGCAGCAACAACAGCAACCACAACACCAAGCGGCATTTCCACCACTGACCCACAATGCAGAACGGTTGAGAAACGGGCAAGAGGGGGGAACGGGGGCCGCTTTAAGAGGGTTGGCCAGCGCAAGAAAGCCGAGGGTTGCCATGACAGTGTGTTGTGGCCATAAAACTGTCAGAGCGACCATTTGGCAACTCTTGTCGTGGGGTCTGATTTATGGAGCCCGAGACCAGCGCAGGGCATCGTTCATCGCATGCAGCGGAACCATCAGCAAAGTGCAGGCCGTTGGGCAGCCCCAACACACACACTTTGTCGGCTAATGTTAAGAAATAGAACAAAAGAAAGCCGCGTTTTTTTTCATAGAAAGCATACTCTGTATGAGTAGCGATGTTAAGGCGGGTATACTGTCTGTATGGAGAAAAAAAACATTTTATTAATATCAACGAATCGATTCTCACAATTTTATACTAACTGAGAGAAAGTGTGATGCAACCAGGGATCGTAAATAATGAAACTTCTGCAGATATACATATATATATTTTATTACTATCAACGAATCGATTCTCAGTTCAACTTTGGCAAATAGATTAAATTGCGATAAGATTTTTATTTACAATCCGCTTGTAAATCGAGGCAATCACTATAAAAAAACTGAACCCAACGTGATAACACCTCGAGGTGCCTCTTAAATTGATTTCGATGTTGAAAGAAGAATACTTTAAGAAATGAAACATTACTAATGTGAAGAAAGAAGATTAAACAATTTGTGAAGTTTATATGTTGAATGTATAAATGAACTTGTTATATAATATATAAATAATATATACAACAC
Organism: Zaprionus africanus; assembly: GCA_018151435.1. Lineage (NCBI taxonomy): Eukaryota > Metazoa > Arthropoda > Insecta > Diptera > Drosophilidae > Zaprionus > Zaprionus africanus. The sequence continues at coordinate 5,987,535 of JAECXB010001995.1, forward strand.
ATAAATAATATATATAATATATAAATAATATATATGTATAATATATAAATAATATTTATAAATAATATATATAAATAATATATATAAATAATATATAGTTATTATAATTCACAATACAAATAAATTTCCTAGGGTATTAGCAGGGCGGTGTCTCTGGCAATTAATACACAAACTGTGTCAGCCAAAGTAAGAATAAGGGGAGGAGGTGGTATGGGGGTAAGGGCGAGTTAGTATGACAGGCGCATGAGTAAAATGCAATTGACGCAGTTTTAATGATCTACAACAAATGGGAGGGGGCAAGGGGTGCCAGGGGAGTGGGAAATAGTTCAGTCATTATTCCCGCAATGCAATTAAATTCTATCGCAACGTTCGCCCAATTTAAAGACCCTTTTCGATTACAACAAACGTGCTCCCATATAACACACATCGTCATCTTCTTCAACTCCCGCTCCCCCTCCATCTTCATCGGAATCGCAATCGTCATCATCGCGCAACGCATTCGATCTGTCGCCCACTCAAGTTGATTTAGCTTGCGGCGCTAAATTTATCTAAATGAAGAAGAGAACAAAAACAAAAATTCTCATCAAGTTCCGCCATTTGTAGCGCCCCCCTTTGGCTACGTTTAAGGCGCCCCCTCAATCGGCTTAATTTGGCAGACAGCACAACAAAAATAATAGAAGCAATATGAAAAGGCAAAGTCTGCGGTGTCTGCGGAATGATATGCACCTACATAAGTCGTATATACACACGCATAGTCCAGGGTATACAAATATTTGGCACATTGCTCAATCGCAGCAGTCTCTCCCTCTCTCTCCGTCTCTTTCTGGTCACCCTCTCTCTTGCGTCTGCCCCTAGACAGAGTGTCGACAAAAGCCTTTCGAAAAAGATAAACCAAAAACCGATTTGGTAATTTGTTGTTGTTTGCTTTTTTCACTTGATGAAACGCATTAAGATATGAGAGATTAGTTGCGAAAGATCATCATCAAAAATCTCTATGATTTCTAGGTTGAGTTGTGTCTTTTCAAAAAAAAAAAAAAAAAAAAAAACAGGACAGATTTTCGAACAGTAAGATTTCTAGATTTTTTCAGGCAAAAATAAAGGATAGATCTCTCTAAAAAAAAGGCTAACCTGGCAACCCTAGTTACTTTGCAATTTTAAAGGAACATGTGAACTGATCGCTTCTGAACGTGTTTGAATTGCACTCATAACAATATTCAATTTGATGATGAGTGTTACGTAATATTTTTGCTCTAAATAATAATTAAAAGACAGATCTATCCGGAAAAAGGCCGACCTGGCAGCCCTAGTTACTTTGCAATTTTAAGGATTTTCTGTGAACATGTGAACTGTGATCGCTCCTGATCGTGTTTAAATTGCACTCATAATAATATTCAAATTGATGATGAGTGTTTTATACGTGATATTTTTGCTCTAAATAATAAATAAAGGACAGATCTATACGGAAAAAGGCCGACCTGGCAGCCCTAGTTGCTTTGCATAGATGTTAAGGGTTTTCTGTGAACATGCACGATCGTGCTTCTGATCGTATTTAAATTGCACTCATAACAATATTCAAATTGATGATGAGTGTTTTATACGTGATATGTTTGCTCTTTCACCTTGTAAATGCTTAGCTAACTGAATCAATTTGTGATTCCGCGATCAGTGCAAGAGTGACGATCTTTTTGTTTTCGCCAAATTGCCCGTGAACTTTGACAGTGAATCAAATGAACAGCAAACCTAACTGGTTGATTTTGCACTTGGGTCATGTTTTCATTTCTGTTAATTGAATCATCGTCGCTCGACTTGATTCGCCGCAATTCGCCGCGTCGCGCTTCGCCTCGCCTTGCCTCGCCTGAGTTTGCCTTGGTTTGGCTACGATCGTTTGCGATCGTATGCAAATGAATAGTTCGCCAACTGAATATCTGGTTTTCAGTTCTCGGCGAGGGGCGTGGGGTGACTAAACAGACCTATCAATAGACACTGAGTCTAAACAGCTGACCACAATTTGCCTGAAATGTAGCAGGATGACGACAACGCTCCAGTTATTTGGGGGATCTTTGCTCATTCTGTTACTCACGAACATGGCATTGTGCGATCATTGAGGAGATTAGTCAACAAAAACAACAACAATAACAACAAGGTCTAGAAGAATCGAGAGCTTAACTAGACGGAAGAACAAAACTTGTTTGCAAATGCGTTTTTTATAACGAGTATTTTGACTCTAGTAAAGTTAGAAGCTGTCAAGGGAGATCGAGAGAGAGAGAAAGAGATCTGCTAAAGAATCGAGAATAAATAAGAGTTGCTATTTTTGAATAACATAACAATAACCACAATGATTTAGTTTCTGTAAATTATTCAGTTTATATTTTAAGCTAACTGAGAGGAAGTCTGATGCAAGCAGTGATCAGGGAATAATTAAACTTCTGCAGAAATATATATTTTGTAATATATTTCTATTGTAACATAGGGTAATTTGAAGTGGTCTGCCTTTCTTAGCACAGATCTGTCCTTTCATTTTTCGTCTTTTTATTAAATTAATTAAAATAAAATTGTTTTTAAAATCAAAGTACATCTAAATAAAATGTATTTTTCATTCGATTCTTTATACAAAAAAAAAAAAGAGAAAATGTTCAAGAATAATATAGAAGTATCGTTTTATATTGCAAAATATTGATAATGGACAATTTCAACATACAAAAATCATTAGAAATTATTGGTAGGGTAAAGGAATTTACATAAATTTACAATTATATGACATTTTAGCCTATTTTTTAATCAAAAACCTTTTGTCCTGCTTTTTATTAATTTATTTATGTATTTATTTATTTATTTTTTTATTTATTTATTTTTGTTTATTTATTCATTTATTTATTTATTTATTTATTCACTTATTTATTTATTTATTTATTTATTTATTTATTTATTTATTTATTTATTTATTTATTTATTTATTTATTTATTTATTTATTTATTTATTCATTTATTTATTTATTTATTTATTTAAAGTCAACAATGGTCAGTCGACTGTTTAAAGTAAAATAATTAATGAAATATAAAAGAATTAATTAATGTTAAAAACTTAAATAAGAAGAAAAGAATTTAGTTAGAATTTATTGGATTCAAACTGAGGTATAAGAGAAAAAGCCGATCCAACATTTGTCTCTGAGGATTGGGAAACCCCAGAAAAACCCAATCAGATCAGTTCTTGTTGTCCTTATTTTCTTCATCTCTGTCTTTTTTTCAGTCTTTTTTTTCTCATCTTTTCTCTATATGGTATGTTCTTCAACAGTCTTGACCTTGGCTTACACAATAATTTTGGCTGTTGATCTTGAACAATTTTCCCATGCTATTGTTATTATTGTTGATGTTTAAAGTAAACTAATTGCTGTATAATTTCAGTTAATTTGTTTAGTGTAATTAGCCTAAGCGAACGTGACACGAAGTTGAATGTTCAGACGACGAGCCATCTCTATATACAGGGTATACTATATATAGAGTATATATCAAATATATATGCATGTACAATATATATATAGCATGCATGCACATTGTAATCGTAGGTTTTCGCTTGGGCAACAAGTGAGTCACGTAGCACAAGCGAAGAGGAACGTGCAGGGCAGGTCATTGGGGGTAGGGGTTAATCCAAAACAGGGCGGTTCGCTCGATTGAACGTTTTATGGCTAATTAACAATCGTAGTATTTGCCATTGTTGTTGTTGTTGTTGATGGAGAAACAACAAACAAGCGATAAGAACGTGGAACAGGAAGACGAGAGACGAGCTGTCAGATCATGTGGGGTAGCTGGCAGATGGGGAGGAAGCAGAGCACTTGCTGTGTGGGTGGCCTTTTGCATTACTCAGACATTGCTTATTATTTTCAAAATATATACATATATGGGATGTGTTTTTATTCGAGAAAGTATAGGAAATAGATTTTAATGCTTTGTAAATTTATTATTCATTTGAAAATTATTTTAGTAGCTCCTTACTTGACTCACGAGTTTGACAATGAGGTGTAGAAATTGGTATAGATCTTTATAGTTTTACTCCTCATTCATCGATCTCTTGCAGCAGCACAAAGTCAACACTGCGTGCGACCATCTGGCAATCTGATTAGGCAAGTGGCAAAAGCGGGGCAGTGCCTCTTGCCACATCGCAGCCAGACACACAGATATTTTTACGCCTATATAGCTATAAAGCTATAGACATGTACGCATTGGGACACCGAGATTCGGACAGAGTCGTCAGTCGCTTGTCGTCGTCTGCCTGGTTGCAAGGTTATTCTCATAATTATTCATTGCTTTTGTTGTTGTTCTTGCCCAGTTTTTATTGTACTCTGAAATAGAAATTCGAAATTGCTCGGCAAAATACTTGAAGTTAATTTGTTTGTTTATAAACATTTTGCGCTTTTCGCTTTTAAAACATTCTCTAGTGGTTTTTCCGCTTCTCACTCAAGGCAAGCCGAGATGTCTTGGGACACACGTACCAAAGGTACATAAATATACATACATACATATGTATATGTATGTGCATGAATGTATGTTATGTATTATGTATTAGGCCACGCAATGCTTCCATACGAATCGAATTGAAATGCGGGTCTGGGCGATTCATTCGATAAATATTTCAAAATTTGCATAGCTGCTTACGTAGTTTGGGGTTTTAGTCGAGGATTCTGGAACTATTTATATACATACATGCGAACAGTCCCAAGGAAAGTCATATCAGTTCTATATTATGAGCTCTTATGACTCTTTCGAATTGTGTTCTCTCTCAAGCAAATCAATCTAGAAAACTTTATTATTATTCCAATTCTAACTTGAAATAAATGTAATGACTATTATTATAGAACTGCATAGAAACAATGGCATAAGTTCACAGATGATTATCAATTTCAATTGATTAATCGATCTTTATATACGTTTTATATAGCCTTAGTCTATTCAGATTTCAGAGACTGGGAAAAAGTTTGCCGTTTTGATTGTTTTTCCCGGCAGATCTCAAGTTTTCCAACCGCACAACAAGTTGGCAAGTTTTTCCTACACGGGGCAGGGCGGCCTACAACAGGAAACCGCAAGTAATAGGCGGCTGTTGTCGAGTGTGCTGGCTGTGTGTGTGTGTGTGTATTAAGTTGCGGCTTGGCTTAAGTTTTGGCTGTGACTTTGGCCTCCATCGCCCACTTTTCATAGCCCGCAGCAATTTGTTGCAGCTGCTAAAGTTTGTCGATATTATGGGGGCTGTGTGATCATAGGCCATGACTGACGCATACCCTGTACAAAGGGGTGATCATATAACAGCCATAGTTAATACTCTGCTTGCCATTTTACAGGGTATACCAAACGGAAATCGTACCCAGTGGGGCAACAAGTGACTCTCTCTCCGATCTCCGCTCTCCTCCACTCTCTATTTGCGACTTGCAATGCGCTCACCCAGAACTCCCTCGATTCATAACTATTGTTGTTGTTGGTGTTAGTTTTGCTAGGGCAAACGCCCACTATAGGGACGCCCCTTTCGGCGTTACGCTTGGCCAAGCTACGTCGGCATTGGAATTTCAATTTCATTTCGAAAGACATCGACTGCGATGGAGAAAAGCTTATGAAATGTTGCGAGACATTTCTCTCTTTGTCTCTGGCACGTCTCGATTGGAAAAGTCGCAGCGGAAGTTGAGAAATGCACTCAGCTCGGTCTGGCGTTACTGCTGGGGAGGGGGAATACCCTTTAATGGCTTCGATGCGAAGGCTTGGCTCGGCACAGTTGTGCGTCTCTTCTCTCCAGTGGCCATCAAACTGTGCACAGTTGTTTAATTGAAATTGCAGACGGCAAATAATTTCCGGCCATGAAATTTTGAGTGCACCCTTCCTTGTTTTCCCACTCCCTCTCTCTCTCTCTACCTCCCTTCCAATTCCCTCGTTCGAATCGCATCGCAACATCAACTGCGCCAGGGGAGATGCTCTTTAATCTAATTAAGTGGGCCGGCCGAGGCAGACGAGGATGTCGACGACGATGACGATGACGCTGACGATTATGACTGCCAAGCTTCGTTTCCCTTGGGTTGACACAATTCCGAAGTTTCGTATTCGCAATGGAATTCACTTTGGTCTTGAGAGTCTCATCGCGAAGGTGCAGTCGCATTATAATGATATTATATTCTGTATATCTAGATACGCAGCTTGTTATATAGTCCTATATGATTATACATGAATTGGAATGACAGTCTTAGCACGTTCTACTGTTCCAATCAAGTTATATGCCTACAATCCATAGGCAGCCTGTTATATATATTTCCTATGTATCTTAAATACGAAATAACTCTTTTATCTGTTCCTAAAACTCGAAGAAATTTACAAATTGGATGCTTGATACCTGAACCGATTTTTTGCTATCGAAATTTAATTTTGACCAAAAGAACCGTCGCATGAGCATCGCTCAAGAGCTGTTGAATGACGTCAACGATGACACAGATTTACTCAAAAGGGTCATAACTGGTGGAGAATCATGGGTTATGATATCGAAACCAAATCCCAATCGTCCCAAGTGAGCTAAGACCGAAAAAAGCACGCAAATTTCGATAACACAGGCCCACAAAAAAAATTTCATGATCTGGGTATGCGGCATATGCAATTATATGTATTTGTATTCCGAACCCGGATTTCGATATAACCTCAAAAAACTGAAAAAAAACCTCTAAATAACCCCCCAAAAGATATAGAATTCTGATCTGGGCATGCGATAAATGCTTTAATTTGTACGTTGACCTTCTAAGTCCAAATCCGAAGTCAAATTTTACACTAGACGTCTAAGTTTCGATTTAACCTCAAAAAACACGAAAAACTTTTTGGAACCCCATAAAATAATGGGTGGTCATAATCGGGTAGTGCGATTATGTTTCAATATGTTTTTTCACCTTCCGAATCTGAAGTCAAAACGTGCCTATCACGTCCAAATTTTAACCAAACCTAAAAAAATTTTGAATTTTTTCGTGGGCCTGTAAAATTGTGCTTCTACAATTCTCGACGTTTTCTTCGTATTGCTTCTCGCAAACGGCGAATAACTTTAAGATAATACGACCATATGGTTAGAACTCCTGATGAACCAAGCCAAGGTAATCGAAGAAACCAGTGAGCAAAACTTTGACATTTGATTGAATTTGTAAATTTGAAAAGGCAACTTACTTTTTGAACACACTTCGTATATTTATCTTTCACGCTAATCTTAGTCTTTGCTTTGCTCGTGTTTTAATACCCGCTACCCTGTAAGGTAAAAGAATATTTTAACAGGCAGCAGGAGGCGTGGCAGACCCCACGAAGTATATATTATATATATTCTTCATCAGCATCAACAGCCATGTTGATATAGCCATGTCCTTCTCTCCATCTCTGTCGTCTGTCTCTTCATCTATATGAAAATCTATCTCAGCCAGTTCTACCAAAAAAATAAGAAAAAATGTGTCAATTTTGCACAGATTTTGTTCTGATTTAGTCCACGCCCCCTTTCCATTCCCATAAATTGATAAATAGCGAGTACTAAGTAAAATTTGAAGGCGAACAGTTCATTTTTTGAAAACACAATAACTATCAATATCCAATTGATTTCAGAAAATTTGCTTGTCATCAGATAATTGACGTGAAAGTTATTTATTTATTTTTTTTATTTGTTTATTTCATTAGGGATCCGATTACCCATTTTTTCTATAACCTAATGAGCATCTATAGTTGGTTCTTCTCCAAGACTACTTAATTTAACTAATAAGTTGTTTCTGAAAAAGTTATTTAAGAAATACAGATTATCACGCCACTCCCTGCTAAGTATGCAACACAAAATACGCTAAACATATGTAGAAGTTATATGTTGTATTTAAAAAATCGTTTTTGAGAACACTCGACACTCGACTGTAGCTTTCGTGCTTGTTTTCTTCCTCGTTTGTGAGTTCTTAATTTATGCGAACTCTTCTTCATTTAGCTGGGTCGACTTTGGGCTTCCTTGCAGTGCATCCCTGCCTTGTTGCCGTATGCAAATTTAGCGCGCTGTGTGGCACGAGGCGCAACAACCCTTGGCAGCTGACCTGCGCTGGCACGCGTGGCTAACGAGTTCAAAAACCTTTTGGGTGACATTTGGCCGGAAGCGTCAGAGCCTTTAATTGTGGGCGAGTCCAAAAGGGGTGGCACACGTTTACACACATTACAAAGTGGGGGGTGTTGAGGGTGTGGAGCAGGGGCGGGCACAGGGGCTGGCACAGCACTTGGAGCAGGGGGGTGGGGTGCAGGGGTTGCTGTGGTGCAGTGCGCTGTTTGTTTGCTGCCTCGTCATGCACTTGGCAAGTCGAAAGCCGAATTTCTTATTGATTTTCTTGCCACAGTTTTTTTTGGGAGTTAGTGGAAGGAAACAGAAACAAGTCACTGGGTCGCCAGAAGTCAGCCAGGTGCCAGGGGTGCTGCGCCAGGTGTGTAGGGAAAGGGGACGTGGTAGGAGGGGTTAGAATTTATGACACCAATTATTTATGAATTCCAAATTTGTTTGGCGCGTTGCCACAGCGCGGGGCAGACTACGTAAACAGACACTCTCTCTCGCTGTGGTATCGCATCGGGATACGGGAAATCCGATATGGAAATGTGAATGCGCGAAACTTGTCTAAAAATAATAATAAACGAAAATTGTTTCCCTCCTCCCCCCAGGCTCACGCTAGCGCGCGCTTCCTCTCAAGGACGACACGAAACAGAAGCAGAAGCAGCCGGAGGAGGCAAGAAATAACAAAGAGGAAATCGGGACAAATATGTCGGGGCGCAAGAGTCTCACACAGTCGGCGCCACCGCCGCCGCCGCCCAAGCCCAACAAGGCACCTCTGTCGAATGGCACTGCCAATGGTAACGGGCTCAGCTACAACAACAACAACAACAACACTTACAGCAGCAGCAGCACCAACAACAGCAACAACAGCAATAAAATTGTCGCAGTCACAACGACGCAAGCGGAGCAACATCAGAAGTTCCTCGCTGCCGAGCGCAACGAGTGCAGACAGGCGAAGCCTCAGAACAGCCAAGCTGCCCCGATTAGTCAGTCGCCGCCACGGACAGAGCAGGTTGTGATGACGCCACGTGGCAAGACCGCCAATAGTACCGTTATACTCATCGAACGCAAACTGGTCGATGAGATAAACGATCGTGTCCATGTTGCTGGCGGAGATCACACTGGCATCATCATAAACAAGGACACAATCGCTGGCCAAAAGAGTGCCAGCAAGGCGGCGGCATTATCCTTGGAGTTCCGCGTCTTTCTGGTCAGCGCCAATACAGGCAAACACTCGCAAGAGTCGCGCACGTTGCGCTTCTGGTTCCGCGATTGGTTGACCAACGATGAGAAGCAGGCGCACATTGCCCAGGACTTCTTCAAGGAGCTCGTCAGCCCACAGGACTTTCCCAGAGGTAATAGAAAAAAACCAACAAGAACTGATACTAAATGCTTGGTATATCTTCTATTCTTCTATCTTTCTTAGGCTGAGTGTAGACTGATAGATGTGCTTGGTACATCTTTCTATTGTAGAGTCCTAGTGCAGCTTCGCTTGTTTTGCTGCATAGACTTTGTTTGTTCTGCACAATTCAGTTACCTCTCAGAATGATCCAGTTAATTACATATATCTTCTATTACATAAAAAAAACAATACTTTTTATGTTTTTATTTGACCTTTTTAGGTCAAAATTCGATTAGACTTTTAGATCTTAGCTTTATTGCGAAGTCTAACATAATTTTGACCAAAACTTGGCTCAAATCATAAAACTAGGTCGATCATGTAACTTATTCATATTTAATTTTTATTAATTGAGCTCTTTTTAGAACAGTTTAAGAACCTAAAAATCATTCTTTGGTAAACATTTGGAACATATATCCCAAATGTGTCTAAACTCTCTCGAGCAATAACCAGAAATTCAGGTTGTTTCCTACTAGAGAAACTTTAAATATGCTAAATTTACTTAAAAGTTTCCAATATATTAAACCTTGCAGTTAGTACAATTATAAGTTAATTTCTTTTGCACTTACCGAGTCCCCACTGTACCAGATACGACTCGCCAGTTATGCAAAAGAGTTCAACAATTAAAACAAGAATTCTTCGTACCCAAAACGAGAATTTAAATTGACAATGACGTCAGACAACACTCAGAAAGAAAGAGAGAGACTTAGAGATGCCAAAGCAATATAAAGATACTGCAGATATATATATATATGTTTAACGATATTCTTTGCAGACTATGTTGGCTTCATCAAGAAGATAATGAAGCTGCTGCAGCATGGCTACGGTGAGGTGCAATCCATTGAGATCGAGCTGCGCATACTGGAGGAGACTTCAGCGCCTCCATCGCGTCCACGTAAGTTATATCAAAATCTTTCGAAATATATTTCCAACTGTTTTTCTATCTCTATCTATCTGTCTATCTCTCTCTACAATACAATGTATTTGGGCGTGCATGGGTGTGTGTGTGCGTGAGGGTACAGCACGCGATGGGTACATCATCTACTGCTACGGGGACTGCAATCGCAAGTTCGAGGAGGCGCTGCGCGCCCAGCAGAAAACAGGTGACGGCGACAATCTGATGAAGGCCATCTGGCTGGACATGTACACAGATCAGTTGAGCGCGCGACGCAAATGATGTTCGCAGCATGATGCTAACCCCCCCTCCAACTCATCCCTCGTTCTTCGTTCCTTGTTCTAATCCCAGCCACGCCCACAACTTTGAGCCTGATTAACAGCATCTTTGGCCTCATTTTGTGCTCTGTTCTGTTGTTGTTCCACTTATTTTTTTTGTTGCTGTTTTTTCTTTGTGTTTTTCTTTTCGTTCTCGTTACGTTTTGCTACTGTTTCTGTTTATTCTTCTTTTCTTTGGTTATTCTTGACTAATGCACGCGCACCTCGTTCCTAATATTCATGGATTATGAGCAACAATCAAGCCCACATATCGCACTAAGTTCTGCGAATTTAATAAAAATATAACTAAATTTCGAGTATAGAAATAAATTACTTGTTCAGTGGCTGTCAAACTGTGTGCGGGGGAGTAAGGGCTGCTTGAGGGGCAGAGAAGGGAGTGGGCAGTGGCGCCCAAACTGTTGCACGTCGAAGGTTCCCCAACCCCTCAAAAAGTCACAAAACTGTAATACTCCAGTGCTGCTCAAACAGTTTTAAATGGGGAAGCAACTTCGCCTTCCCTTTCCACTCTGCCTCCTTTATTGACAGCCTGCTTTTCTCTTCTACCCTTTCCCCCCTCATGCGTCTACAAGAGAAGACTGTTTCTGCTCTCAAACTGCTGCTTAAACTCTTTCGGGTACATTGCCTTCTCGCTGCACTCCGTCTGCGTGCGCTTTTCTAATTGCCACGCCCCTCTACCGCCATCCGCCCCTCGCTAACTGAAAGAGAGACACTCAAGTGCCTCAATTTGTCTGGCGGCTGCAATTAAGTTAACGTCGCCGCTTGAGTTTATTCAACGCCGTGTGTGTGCTAACCCGCCTGCTAACCACGCCACGCCCATTATCGCCGCCTCTATACTAAAGTTAACCATTTACGGGCTACGTATGAAACGTTTTCTAACAGCTTTAACTTTCTATCTCTCTCACACAACAGTTTCCCAGGAGGAATCGCAATTTGAATCTCCCCCATTGACGCCGGAGAAGATTCTCGAGCTAATCGAGCAGGCCTATCCGAATCCCGTGTCGCCCGACGATTTGGCCAAGTAACATGTTTAAAAATATATAATATATATGTATTTATATCTATCTCTCTTCTGCTTCTATAGGGACTACGGCTGGAGCGAACAGGATGTGCTGCTGGTCATACAATCGTTGCAGGAGCGTGGGCTCATCAAGCTTATGGAATACAACGCATACACGCGCATCCATCACGAGGATAAGGAGATCAAGGTGGTCAAGCAGATGCCGACGATAGCTTCAAATAAGCAGCCCACCATCGCCATCATAACGGCACAATATTGCGAGAAGTTGGCCGTGGATGCCATGTTGGAGAACAAGGAGACCTTCGTCCGATATACCACAGTCGGTAGGTGGTGTCGCCGCAAGGGGGCGTATGGATGAAATGCTTGCGAGATGAAAGATCAAGTGTGCGAAACAGAAAACAAGAAAAAATAATAACAATTATTTTATAACGCATGCAAAACCTTTGGCAAAACTATCGTTTGTACTATCGTATGAAGGAAGCATCTGAATTGATTAGAATGGACAAGCATCAGCAATGCCATAAATCTCTAAGGATGCACATAATGTACTACTTCTCTTTGCGATAGTACTGACGATAGTTCTAAATTGTGAGCAACCCCAACTAATGACTCACTCTCTCTTTCTCTCTTTCTATTTATTCTCATGGCTCTCTCTCGATTTAACTCATATGATTCTTCGTAATCAAAAATGTTGAATGCATTTGCATAAAATTCTATATCTGTTTGCCCCGCTCAATATACACACACACACACAAACACAACAAAACCTACACGGTCTCGAAAGTATATATTAATCAATCTCAATTCGAATGCCTAATCAAAATCAAAAACAAAAACTATATATAAATGTTAACAGATTCCGATCCCAATCTAACGAACTCACTCAGAAAATCCAATAAGAAACGCAGATTTGGTAAGCACATAAACTCGCCTACGATATACGTACCTATAGTCGTTTGTACCCACATCAATATCATGATAGAGCTCCCTAATCTTCACCTAAATCTAATTTGTCTCTGGGGCAGGTTCACAACGAAACAGAGTGTCTTTGGAGCCAAAAAGTCAGCTTTAAAGCGGCAATAAACAACATCTATTAAAAAAATGTTAAATTTGTAACATTATGTTAACAGTTAACAGCGCTCGACTGGCTTGATTACTCCTTCGTATAGATAAAGATAGATATATAGCAGTCTTTATGGTATATCTGATTTCTGCGTCGCTTGTGAACTTGACCTTTGGTTTATTTTGATTGTTTTGTTTTGTTCGAATTGGTTTTTGTTCCACAATACATGTCTTTGTTGTTGTTGTAACGGTGTTTTTCGGTTGTTTGTTGTTGTCATGAGACAATGCATTAAACATATGTACATGTCGTAATAATAAAAGTTTTACTTTTAACCTAAACTCGCTGATTGTCATTGTCACGCACAGAAGCCACAAAAGACACTCGCACACACACACACATACTTACACATGCTCACTCACACATACACGTACACACAGTCCATTAGCAAAGGAAATGGGCAGACGCACACACACACACACATAAGCTCACAAGTGTAAATATTATTGAAGTATGCCAAACTATTGTGTGTACTATCGCACCACAAAATTGTAAATATAAAAACATTGCAGGTAGTACACGCGTTATTTTTGCTTGCCAAATTGTAAGCATAACTATCGCATCTACTATCGCATAAAAAAATACAAAGTCAACATTTAAATTATATGTAATATAAAATAATTTCGTAGATTACCGATAGTACACGTGATATTTGTGCAACCATGCCATAAAAACCAACTATCGCACGTACTATCGTATAGAAAAATAGTCAGTCAACATTTAATTCATATGAAATATAAAATAATTTCGTAGTTTACCGATAGTACACGTGATATTTGTGCAACCATGCCATAAAAACAAAACTATCCCATGTACTATCGCATAGAAAATAGTCAGTCAACATTTAAATAATATGAAATATAAAACAATTTCATAGTTTACCGATAGTACACACGATATTTGTGCAACCATGCCATAAAAACAAAACTATCGCATGTACTATCGCATAGAAAAATAGTCAGTCAACATTTAAATCATATGAAATATAAAATAATTTCGTAGTTTACCGATAGTACACGTGATATTTGTGCAACCATGCCATAAAACACAAATTTGTTAACTCATACAACTATCGCATGTACTATCGCAAGGAAAACTGTCAATCTGACATAAAAAGAGCCTGTCTCAGTTTCCGCTATGCGATAGTATACCCGATAGTTGCACACATACAAACATGCATTCGTAAATAGCCACCCGCCATACACACAGCTGTCGCGAGTCAAGCCACTTATTTGCAATACTCATCTGTTGTTGCTCTTGCTCCTTCTCTTCCTCCTTCTTCAAAGGCGAATCGAATGTTTATACCTTGGGCAACATTGGCGCACATCGCATCGTCAGCACCAAGCTGCCGTCGGTGGGCAGCACACGTGAGGCTATGACGGCGACGGGCAACACGACCACGCGCCTGCTGGGCACATTCCAAAAGGTTGACTATGTCTTCATTGTGGGCGTGGCCGGCGGAGTGCCCCACTACACGGACTACAAGAAGCATGTGCGACTGGGCGATGTGGTCATCTCGTATGTAGACAAGCAGCGGGCGCTGATCAACAGGTGAGTCGCGAGTCCCAGATATTGCAGACTATATTTCTCACTTTCTCACTTACACCACAGCAAAGAGAAGCCGTACGTGTATGTGTACAAGAGCGGCGACGATGTGAAAACATATTTCCCAGTGAACGATTCGCTGCAACAGATCGCCGAGAGCCTGCAAGCCAATATGGAACTGAAGCGTCCGTGGGAACAATATCTCAAGGATGCACAGCAGCTGTTGGCCCGCAAAACCGAAAGCGATTTCAGTCGTCCGGATGCAAAGAGCGACAAACTGTTCATGAACATTGGCAACAACGAGGTCATCGAAGTGGCCCATCCCATTGCGGCCGATGAGATTGACGGCTTGACTCGACTGCGACTGCATTTAGGTCCCATCGGATCGGGCCGGAATCTGGTGCGCAGCGATGAGTCGCGTACTCAGTTCACAAGGAAATTCGGTCTGCTGGCAACGGATGTGGAAATGAGCAGCGTCCTGGACAGCATCATAGGCAACTGTCGCGAGAGCTTCATTCTGGTCAAGGGCATATCAGACTACAAGGACGGCATGTCGACGCGCAAGTGGCAGAATTATGCATCCCTCTCTGCGGCAGCGGTGGTCAAGTCTGTCATCTGTGGCATGGATGCGCCAACCAATGTCTAAATTAATGTCTGTCGGCTGCAGATTCCATTTCATTTATCTCGGATCCTGAGCGCATTTAGTTTTTTACTTTACTTTCTATCAAAGGGTATATCCCTCCTGCAATATACAACATACAGATGTATATCAGTTTTCCAAATCGGTTTTTTTTTCGTTTTTATTCGCTTTTTTCTTTTGTTATTAACCAAAAGCGGGACCCGAACCAATCATTTTGTGGCACCGCCAAGTAGACCAAAATATGTATGCATTGTCCTAATACTACCTTATAGATACATATGTATTAGTAAGCTACATACATACACACACACACGTATTGAATAATTTCTTGTTATTTATTTGTTATGCTTTTGTACTACACACATAAATAAACATTAATGTAAACCTACATGCATATACATACGATATACATTTACAAAATATGTATGGCACGGACACACTTCTACATACAAATACATTTATAGAAATGTTTATACATACTTACCTTATATATAAATAAACATGTATGCAAAACGCTTGTTTTGTGTTTAAACTCGATATTTTATTAATCTTTAGCTACTGTTTAGTTCTGCAATTATTTTGAAATTTACCGCCTCACATTCGTGAAACACCTCAATGATCAATGTGCGCTGGGCAACAGCAAATTATCGATATTACTTTGCATGTTATCGAAAATAAAACAAAAACGCGCTGCAACATGCAATCAGCAAATCAAACAGCTTTCTGTGCGAAACAAAACAAATGCAATTGCAAGTGCGATACATATTGCATTGTAAACTTATCGATACTACGATAGTTTTTTAAGTTCATTAAGCCTTTGGCGCCCTCGTTTCGAGTTCGGTTCGATGTTCGAAAATCGAACGGCAACAACCTCGGCTTCCATGTTATCAGCTCGAGACTCGAGTGCGAAAGCGAGCGCGAGTGTGCCTTTCCCACGTCGTTCAGTAGTATTCTGTCTGCTGATGCCGGCGTTTGTTCCGCCTGTTGTTCGCGCAATTTGATAGAGAAACACGTGCACACACGTGCTGCGACGCAGACAAAACGAAACAAATCGGCGAATTTACGCTTAATTAACGCAAATAACGCAAAAAGGCGAACGGTAAAACGTAAGTAAAGAAGGCGGGAGAGAGAAAGAGGGAGAATGGCACCCAAATATACTTGCTAAATTTAAAACATTTGTTGCCGCGCTAAGTGCAAATCTTCCACAATTGCTTTCGTTGAGTTCTTCAAATGTTTTGTTATTTGCGGCGCAAAAAGCGTCTCTTTACTTTAATAAACTTTTCCAATGGAACCTGAACAATGTCTCTGGCTACCAACACATGCGAGTTTGAGTGTGCCTTTGTGTGTGTGTGATGGGTGAACCGGTCTCAAGTTCAAGTTTAAGAGGTAAACGCACATTTTTCCACAGGTTTTACATGTCTTCAAACATGTCTCAGGTCTGAGGTGGAGTCCAATGCATTCAAACATTCTCTCCATTGATAAGCCCGCTTTCCAATTGGAGTTCTACAAGTTCTCCCTTACCTCATACAGTTGTTCTTGAAATGATTGGAAATCGTAATGGGGTCACTTCTAGCACATGTTTTAAAAACACAATTTCAGCTTGCTCGACCCGAGGGTATCCCTCAATCAAACTCACATGCTCAACTAGAGATACCCTCTAGACAACCTTGGGAGAAGACACAAGCTCTGAGATACCCTGTACTCTGCGCTAGTTTGTTTATTTCGTATAAGATAAAAGATAAGGGGACATGCTTTAATATAAGTTCTTATCGACTACAGACAGTCTGTTGATTAAACGAAATGCCGTACAGGGTATGAGTTGTGCCCATTATTCATTTTAGACTTAGTTTGTAAAACTTCTTCAGCAACTTATGATTCGAACTCGAAACAGTTTACATTATATTTTGTAGAAGTAATATAATGTAAAAACCATCTGCACGTGTTTGAACATTAATAGGGTAATCGAGGTGAATCTTTCTACTGTCTTTACACCCGCTACTTATAGGGTTAAAGGGTATAATAACTGTGCCAGCCCAAAATGAATGTTACAGGCAGAAGGATGCATGCCAGACCCCACAAACTATGTATATTCTGAATCAGAATCAACAGACGAGTTAATATAGCAATGTCCGTCTGTCCGTATGAAAACCTGAATTGAATTCAATCGTAATTTTAATGAAGTATGTATATATAGTTCATTATTTCTAAACAGAATAATAATATAAATATATAATAAATAATTTCTGGAAATTTGGTTACGATTACAATTAAAATAAGAATTACTCGAGAAATTTCAAATATGTACTGATTTCGAAGCCACTTCCTGCAGGTATGCAACACAAAATAGTCAAAACGTTGAAGTTAAATATTAAAGAAATCGATTCGGTCAGGTGTGTAGTGGGTATATTATAGTGGAGCACACTCGACTGTAGTTTTCGTCATTCCGAATATGAAACCTTAAGCTGATCTTAAGAGGAATAATATTTTGTGATCATTTTCCATTATTAAGCGATTGTTTATCCCCAAATGCGAGACACCTAAGAAAGCAGATAAAACCCGAAAAATGTTTATGCTTATTGGGCAAAATTAAATATCAACAATTGCGAAGAATTGTTTAGTTTATAATTAAAAAACAGATCATATTGCAGCATCCGTTATCTTATCAATATGATGAGTATAAGAATGTCTAGAATTATTATATAACAAACCGTGCAGTTTGATTGATAAATACGACGATAGATAAAAGGGTTAATAACCATTAGATACCTTACCCTTTAATTTGGCAAAATACATATTTATATTAACAACTCTTGTAAGAAACTTATTTTCAAATTAATAAAGAAAATCTATGAAAGATTGATTTCTTTTTGTCAGCGCAATGTCCGCAACAGATTGTTATCTCGTGCTGGAGGATGGCACCGTCATGCCAGGCCAATCCTTTGGTGCCAAGGGAACAGCTACCAGCGGCGAGGTGGTCTTCCAGACGGGCATGGTCGGCTATGTGGAGGCATTGACGGATCGCTCGTACCGAGCACAAATGCTAGTACTGACCTATCCGCTGATTGGCAACTACGGTGTGCCAGATGTCAATGAACTGGATGAGTTCGAGCTGCCGGAACACTTCGAGTGGCGTGGCGTGCAGGCAGCAGCTCTGGTGGTGGGTGAGATTTGCGATACCCCCTCGCATTGGCGCTCTCGCCAGACCCTGTCGCAGTGGCTGGAGGATCACAAGGTGCCCGGCATAAGCGGCATCGATACGCGTGCGCTGACCAAGAAGTTGCGCGAGCAGGGCAGCCTCCTGGGTCGCATTGTTTACGAGCAGCCAATCTTCAACGGCTCCCAGCTGGTCATGGAACCCTTTGTGGATCCCAATGAGCGTAATTTGGCCAAGGAATGCAGCGTCCTCTTGCCCACGCTGTACAATCCTCTCAGGGCCCAGAATGGGCCACGTATTGCCGTGCTAGATTGTGGTTTGAAATTGAATCAATTGCGTTGCCTGTTGCAACGTGGTGCCTCTGTGGAACTGCTTCCTTGGAGCACCGATCTGCGTGCGAAGGATTATGATGCGCTCTTCCTAAGCAATGGACCCGGAAATCCCACGAGCTGCAAGGAGATTGTGCATCAAGTGCAACATGTGCTCGAGGCTGGAGACAAACCCATCTTTGGCATATGTCTGGGCCATCAGCTGCTGGCCAGCGCCATCGGTTGCTCCACCTACAAGATGAAGTACGGTAATCGTGGTCACAATTTGCCCTGTCTGCACCGCGAGACAGGTCGCTGTCTGTTGACCTCACAGAACCATGGTTATGCCGTGGATTTGGCCAAGCTGCCAAGTGATTGGGAGGAGCTGTTCGTCAATGCCAATGATCAGACCAATGAGGGTATTGTGCATCGCAGCAAACCCTATTTCTCGGTACAATTCCATCCGGAACATCATGCCGGACCACAGGACACCGAATTCCTATTCGATGTTTTCTTGGACTCCATCAAGGAGCCGACAGTGAGTGTGCCACAGTTGATCAAGCGACGATTGCGTGCCATCACACCGGAGCCACTGCCACGTCCACGTAAGGTTCTCATTTTGGGCTCCGGCGGATTGTCGATTGGTCAGGCCGGTGAATTCGATTACTCTGGATCGCAGGCCATCAAAGCGTTGCGTGAATCCAATATCCAAACTGTGCTCATCAATCCCAACATCGC
Source organism: Zaprionus africanus (assembly GCA_018151435.1). NCBI lineage: Eukaryota > Metazoa > Arthropoda > Insecta > Diptera > Drosophilidae > Zaprionus > Zaprionus africanus. The sequence continues at coordinate 6,006,755 of JAECXB010001995.1, forward strand.
CACTGTGCAGACATCGAAGGGCATGGCTGACAAGTGTTACTTCCTGCCCCTCACACCGGACTATGTAGAGCAGGTGATCAAGTCGGAGCGTCCCAATGGAGTGCTGCTTACCTTCGGAGGTCAGACAGCGCTCAATTGTGGTGTCGAACTGGAGCGAGCTGGGGTCTTTGCCAAGTACAATGTACGCATCCTAGGCACGCCCATACAGTCGATCATCGAGACAGAGGATCGCAAGCTGTTCGCAGAGCGCGTGCATGAGATCGGTGAGCAGGTCGCTCCCTCGGAGGCTGTCTATACTGTGGCCGAGGCACTGGATGCAGCTAAACGTTTGGGTTATCCCGTAATGGCACGTGCTGCCTTCTCGCTGGGCGGACTCGGTTCAGGATTCGCCAACAACGAGCAGGAGCTGCAGACACTGGCCCAGCAGGCATTGGCCCATTCGAGTCAACTGATTGTGGATAAGTCCCTCAAGGGTTGGAAGGAGGTTGAGTACGAAGTGGTCCGCGATGCCTATGATAATTGCATCACTGTCTGCAACATGGAGAACTTTGATCCCCTTGGCATCCACACAGGCGAGAGTATTGTCGTGGCTCCCTCACAAACACTCTCGGATCGCGAGTATCAAATGCTGCGCAGCACCGCCCTCAAGGTGATCCGTCACTTTGGCGTCGTCGGCGAGTGTAACATACAGTACGCGCTCTGTCCACACTCGGAGCAGTATTACATCATCGAGGTGAATGCACGCTTGTCCCGCAGCTCGGCTCTGGCCAGCAAGGCGACGGGTTATCCCCTGGCCTATGTTGCCGCCAAGCTGGCACTGGGTGAGCCGCTGCCAGAGATCAAGAATTCAGTGACTGGCAATACAACGGCCTGCTTCGAGCCGAGTCTTGACTATTGTGTGGTGAAGATACCTCGCTGGGATTTGGCCAAGTTTGTGCGTGTTAGCAAGCACATTGGCAGCTCCATGAAGAGTGTGGGCGAGGTTATGGCCATAGGGCGCAGTTTCGAGGAGGCTTTCCAGAAGGCTCTGCGCATGGTGGATGGCGATGTGCAGGGTTTCGATCCATATCAAGCGGTGGTGGACAAGGAGCAGCTATCGGAGCCAACAGATCGACGTCCCTTTGTACTGGCCGCCGCTCTCAAGGCAGGCATGTGCATCGAGGAGCTGCATGACTTGACCAAAATCGATCGTTGGTTCCTGCACAAATTGCAGCACATTATAGAATTCTACGGGAAGTTGGAGACGGCAGGAAATCAGTTGACTGCTCAGCTCTTGCTGGAGGCCAAGCGCATGGGATTCGCCGATAAACAGATCGCCATGGCTACCAAGAGCACCGAACTGGCGGTGCGTCAACAGCGATTGGAGCACAACATTCGTCCGTTTGTCAAGCAGATCGATACCGTTGCCGGCGAGTGGCCAGCGAGCACAAATTATCTGTACAACACGTACAATGCCTCCGAGCACGATGTGATCTTCCCCGGTGGACATACGATTGTTGTCGGATCGGGTGTCTATCGCATTGGCTCCTCGGTGGAGTTCGATTGGTGCGCTGTGGGCTGCCTGCGCGAGTTGCGCAACCTGAAGAAGTCGACGATCATGATTAACTACAATCCCGAAACTGTGTCCACCGACTACGATATGTGCGATCGTTTGTACTTCGAGGAGATCAGCTTTGAGGTTGTCATGGATATCTACGAGTTGGAGAAATCGGATGGCATTATACTTTCGATGGGTGGCCAGCTGCCCAATAACATTGCCATGGATCTGCATCGCCAGCAGGCAAAGGTGCTGGGCACATCACCCGAGTCGATCGATTGCGCCGAAAATCGTTTCAAATTCTCGCGCATGCTCGATCGCAAGGGAATCTTGCAGCCACAGTGGAAGGAGCTAACCAATCTACAGTCTGCCATCGAGTTCTGCCAGGAGGTGGGCTACCCTTGTCTGGTACGGCCATCGTATGTGCTCTCCGGTGCTGCCATGAATGTTGCCTATTCCGATCAAGATCTGGAGACATATTTAAATGCCGCCTCCGAGGTGAGTCGCGAGCATCCTGTGGTCATCTCAAAATTCCTTACGGAGGCCAAGGAGATCGATGTGGATGCCGTTGCGGCAGATGGACAAATCCTTTGCATGGCCGTCTCGGAGCATGTTGAGAATGCTGGAGTTCATTCGGGTGATGCAACTTTGGTGACGCCGCCGCAAGATCTGAATGCAGAAACTCTGGAGGCAATCAAGCGGATTACACGTGATTTGGCCAGTGTGCTGGATGTCACTGGACCCTTCAATATGCAGCTCATTGCCAAGAACAACGAGCTGAAGGTTATCGAATGTAATGTGCGTGTCTCGCGCTCCTTTCCCTTTGTATCGAAGACCCTGGATCACGATTTCGTAGCTACCGCAACGCGTGCTATTGTCGGCATGGATGTGGAACCCCTGGACGTGCTCCATGGTGTCGGTAAGGTGGGCGTCAAGGTGCCACAGTTCAGTTTCTCGCGTCTTGCCGGAGCCGATGTGCAGCTAGGCGTGGAGATGGCCTCCACTGGCGAGGTAGCCTGCTTTGGCGACAATCGCTATGAGGCCTACCTCAAGGCGATGATATCGACGGGTTTCCAGATACCCAAGAATGCAATTCTGCTCTCCATTGGCAGTTTCAAGGTATAGCTTCAGTCTTTCATTCTTTCCTAACAGTCTCTTATTCTTGCTTTCTATCTTTTCTTCTATTAGCACAAAATGGAACTGCTTTCTTCCATTCGAGATCTGGCCAAGATGGGCTACAAACTCTACGCCTCCATGGGCACGGGAGATTTCTATGCGGAGCATGGCGTCGATGTGAGTATACAATGAGTTCTTTCTTATGTCTTTATATTGTTTATATAAGTGGTTCCTACTTTTACTTCTTTCTTCCTTCGAGAAAGTAATAATTTATACAAATGTTTGTTATGCATGAAAGCAGATTATTATTATTATTATTATTTGAAAGAGGGAGTCTCCCAGCAGAGAAAGCGCGAGGCACTAGGACCAGATAGATCTTTTGTGCCTATAAAGAAGATCTCTCCAAGAGAGTGAGTTTGTTCTTCGTTTAACCGAGGGATTTGTAAGCGCTCTAGCCTGTCTCATCCCTGGTTGGAAGAACCAATAGCGTTCGGTCAACCTATCTGCCCATGTTTTCACGAGGGATGAGATGGTTGACCACCCCACGCCGCAGAAGGGTTCGGGGCCATGCAGAGGGGCTGATGACCCCGCCCTCGCTAGCTCATCCGCTAGCTCGTTGCCCTGGAAACCAGAGTGTCCAGGTACCTGCATGAAAGCAGATAAATGTAGGGTATATTTATAGTGTAGTCTTGCTTATAGGGTATACAGTTAGTAGAGTATCACAGATTATAAAGATACCATAAGCTATATAGCACTGAGTGTACAAATTAGGTCAAAAAGCTTTTAATCGGACAAACTGCAAACTTATCAGTTCGTTATTTTATATTTGTGATTATGATATATTGGAGTAGACACTATCTTCATTATCACACTTGAGATACTTGAGATAAATGATTCATCAGATAATGTAGCGATATGTGGTTAAAATCGAGGGAAGTCCGTGTGCTTATCTACAATATATTGTCGAGTTGGAAATCGATTCATCAGGCCACTTGAGTGGAGTAGACTTCTAGCTGAGGGCGTTCTTCAGTTTTTGCGTATTGCGTTTGAGCACGTTCCGCAGCTCGTCCCGCTTCGCCTCTGGCGCCAGTGTCTGCATGAGTTGCTCCGTCTTGGAGCTCAGTGTCTGCAATGCTGAAGGATCAACCTGCATGCGTTGCAGCAGAGACTCCAGCATAGGCACGCTCTCCTTGGCTACCGTTGGTTGCTGCATCTCCAATTCATCTTGCTTGTTCGCCACGAGAATCTCATCGAGATTATCCGAGCGCGCCTTGCCGGTCTGTTTACTGTTTGTTAATGACGAAGACGAGACGGCAGAGCCATCTTGCAGTGGTGTCACCTCTCCCGTATGCATTTGCACAACGTGCTCGACAAACTTGAGAGATTTGCGACGCATCGGACTGTAGCGGGAACGGGAATTGCAACTAGAACGTGACTGTGAACCAGGACTGCAATTGGGTTGTGTTGGCTCCGCTCCACTTCCGTTGCCACTGCTTATGGTCACGTTTCTCTCCAGCTTGCTGGCCGCCTGACAAAGAGCCTCTGCATAGTGCTGGGCATGCTGATCGCAGCCCAACTGCTTGTAGAGTCGGCACAGCAGCTGTGCCTGGTCCAGATACAGCTGGGCATGCTGCGCGTTGCGGAAGTCGGTGGCCTTGGCCAGCATGGCGAGCATGTGATCCATTAGCTGCTCGAGCAGATTGGTGCGACGCAGTATTTCCACGCTATTGTTTAGTGCCGGTGCCGTTGTGGACGTGGCAGTGGAGGATGCTGAGATTGAAGACGTCTGCGACATTCTGGGCAGCAGCAACGGTATGGACCATGGACCCGAGGTGGAGTCTGCCGAGTGCCGTCGCTGCTCGGCCTGTTTGAGCTGTTGCTGCTGCTGCTGGGCACGCAGCATTTGCGTCTTGCGCCGCAGCTTGCCACGCGGTCGCTCCTGTTGCCGCCACATGCCCAGCAGACCGACTGCATCGCTGGGACTGGCCACGGCAAAGGATGAGTGCTGCTGCTGCTCCTCCTTCTTTGCTTGCTCCACCTGGTCCTCCTCTACTGGCAATGTAGTGCGCGCAAACTTGGAACCGCTGCGCAGCTGCTGATACTCCTGCATGACCAGCGTCTCCAGCAGTTGGCCATAGTTGAGACGTGGATAGAAGTCCGGGGCATGCTGTAGATTCCGCAACGCCTGCAGCACATGCAGCAGTGGCTGCTCGGCAATGCCGGCCATGATGGAGCGCAACTCCATCAGTGCATCCTCCGGCACATGCTCGAAGAGATTACGTCGCTCGATAAAGTAATCGCTGAGCTGTTTCCTGGCCAGGCAATCGGCAAAGGAGCGCACAAAGCGCACCAGTCTATCGCCAAGGAACTCCTCGGGCCAGTCGTTGCTGTGTCGCTCGCACTCCCAGAACAGATGCGTGCGCAGCTGCTCCATAATGTGCCCCATGGCCTGGCACTTGTCGTTGACGAACGTGCGCACCAGAGCCTTCATCAGCAGCAGCACCTTCAGTTGCATGCGCGTCAGCTGACGCTCCAGATACTGCTCCGCCTGCGGGAAGACAATGCGCCACTCGAGCTGGCGGAAGGGGTTGCGTGCCCGCTTGGGCGCATAACCCACTGGCACCACATGGAAGCCAAAGGATTGAACGCGCTTACGCATCACTGGAGTGGGCCACTGGAATTTCTCGCCCGTGTGCAGATTGGTCAACTGGGGACGGGCACGCAGATTGAACTCGAAGGCACAATCGGGCCAACCGTGTGGCACATGAATGGCGGGCACCAGCTCATCCGTTGACGTGTAGATGCTGCAGCCGCGATAGCTGCCTGCCGCCAGCTGACGCTGACTGATGCCCAGCTCGTGGGCAAGTTGCTGGCGCAGCAGTTCACCGAAGTAGTGCATGAATCGCTCCGAGCTGAGGTAGCATTGCTGGAGCTGCGCACGGCGACGCTGTTGGTCCACGCGGCACTGGCGGAGCACCTGCACCGTCTCGTAGCCAGCATGTTGCGTCTGGCTACTGACCTCCTCCAGCTCATCATCTTGTTCATCGTCTTCCTCTTCCTCCTCTTCATCATCATCCTCATCCTCATCTTCGTCGTTGTCACTGTGCTCCGCCCAGGCAGGCAAGCAGCTGCCTAGTCGGCAGACGCACGCCTCGGGCAACACATTGCGCTGCAGTTCGCCGCCGTGCAGCATCTTCAGCTCCTCCACGGGTCGCTGGGTATTCAAGCGTGCTATATACACATGATCATAGTCGCCCTCCTCGGCCCAACTGCCTCGATCCGAGCTGAAGTTGGAGTTACTTGTGGACTTGCAGCTGCTTATTGTACCAGCCCCGGCAGTGCTGTAGCCTGAGCTGCCATCCGTATAGATGCCACCATCGTTGTCATCATCCTCCTCCGCATCATCTCCTCCTCTCGAAGCTTGGCTAGAGCTGCGCTGTTGTGCGGGCGTCGGTTCACGCAGTTTAAGTCGCACATAGCCCATCCAGCGGCTCTGCTCGAGCAGCTGCACGTACTGCACACGACATGGCGTCGTGTTGTAGTAGTCTGTCTCGAGCAGCACCTTGCACAGGGCTGCAATGGAATCGTAGTTGGCGTCATTGGGTCGCGCTATGTCCACGTTCTCGAATACGATGTACGTAAGGGGGTTCTGCAGCGGCTGAGCCTGTTTACGTGTGGCACCGTTACTGTGGGGAGAAAACAAGTGTTCCTAGTTAATGCTGGGTTGGGAATCGTTCAAGTGGGAACACCCTAAAGCGAAAAATTCAAAGTGTTCTATGCAATGTTTAAAATATTGGAAACGAAGGGAGTAGGAACACTCAGGAAAGTGTAAACCTGGAACTGTGCAAACTGGAAACAGACAAAGCGGGAACATCTTTAACTAAGAACATTCCAACGGGGAACTGTTAAGTTGGATTCAATCGGACAGGGAAAAGTTTAAGTGATTAAAGTGAACCTGTGAAAACTTCGGTAAGACATAGCTTGCAAAGAACTGAAAATTATGGGACAAGGGACATTTCGGAGCTAAACATATTTTGATTGAGAACAGATAATCTAGGAACACTTAATGCTAGAACAGTTGAACTAGGTACACTCTAAGTGAGAACAGTACAACATTTAATGAGAGCAGTTGAACCAGACACACTCTAAGTGAGAACAGTAGAACTCTTAATGGGAGCAGTTGAACTAGGTACACTCTAAGTGAGAACAGTTGAACTAGGCACACTCTAAGTGAGAGCAGTTGAACTAGACACACTCTACGTGAGAACAGTTGAACTAGGTACACTCTAAGTGAGAACAGTAGAACTCTTAATGGGAGCAGTTGAACTAGACACACTCTGACTGAGAACAGTTGAACTAGGTACACTCTAGGTGAGAACAGTAGAACTCTTAATGAGAGCTGTTGAACTAGACACACTCTGACTGAGAACAGTTGAACTAAGTACTCTAAGTGAGAACAGTAGAACTCTTAATGAGAACAGTTGAATTAGTTACACTCTAAGTGAGAACAGTAGAACTCTTTGCAGTCGAACTAAACACACTCTAAGTGAGAACAATTGAACCAGACACACTCTAAATGAGAAGACTTGAACTAGGCACGCTCGAATTGAGAACAGTTGAATCTATTCTCGCACTCACCTTGGCTTAAAGAGCACCCGCCTCGCCACTGCCGCATCAATAGCATTGGCCTGCAGCAAACTGTGCTCGGACATGGTCTGAGAACAGACACGCTGCCTGGCCTGAAACTGTTCATCAATAGCCGCCAACTCATGATCGAAATGCCCGAAGAACTGCACGCCCACGAGCAACTGATTGAGCAGAAACGTGTCCAGCTGCCGTTCGAGTTGATGACGCGTCTTTAGCTCCACGGTGCGCTGGTGCTCCTCGCGTTGCTTTTCCAGCGTGCGTGCGTACAGCACACTGACACACTCCGTGGCACTGCTGCCATTGCTGCCGCCCAGCAGTCGCAGCTGCGGCGCCAGATTCAGCTTGCTGCCCTGGGCACGTCCAATGCTGCCACTGGCACTGCCGCTGCCACCGCTGCCGCGTAACCTGTGCAGCAAGCTGCCACTCACTGTGCCCCGGCTGCGTGAATCGACGCGCTGATGGCGTCGCTTGCGCGCGTTGCGCTTCTGCAGTTTGGCCAGCTGCCGTTGACGCTTTTCCTCCTGCTTGCTGCGACGCTGCTGTGCGCGTGACGACGGTGCTTCCGCGGCCCTCAGTTGTTGCAGTGGATTTGTTGCCGCCTCTTTGTCCAGCCGTTTGGAGCACGTACAGCCCATTGCTGGTGCAGGTGTGATCTGTTCGAGAAAGGGCCAAACGTTGTTGCTCCGCTGTTGCTGCTGCTGCTGCAATTGACACTTCTTTGTCTCGACTGAAATCGATCGATTGAATTGATCGACAAAGCACATTCGATTCTTGTCTCTTCTTGTCTTGTCGCCTTGTCGCTATTGCCGCCTAGATAAGATCGCCATCGGCAACTTCTCGCTTGCCTCGCTGCCAAGACATGTGTTCATTCTATGTACACTTCCGTCTAGTCGAGTGGAGGCGACCTTATCGCCGTTTTCTGCCATGTAAACACGCCAACATGAAGCGAAGAGCAGAGAATGCACGCATTGTGGGAACAGAGGGCACAAAATGCATGCCAGGTCAATGGGTCACTCTATAACTCTTAATATGGGAACAGTTTTACTGAGCACAGTACACTAGGCAGCTCGATTGTGATTGAGAACTTCTGGACTAGATTTCAAGTTGTTGTCGCGCAACTGGTCCCACTGTGCGCTTGTACACGATGTTACTATACTTAGTACTGCTGTTATTATTGGCCAAATGCAAGTGGAACATTGTGTTGGCCTATAAAGAGCGATATCAACTCGTATATGTGGCCTAGGCAAACATTTGCCAATTGACTCGACTCGTCTCTGTTTGCCTCCACTTAACACGTCTTGGCCTTGGCCTCGCCCTCTTTGTGCAGTAGCGGCGACTAACGGCAAATCAATTCTTCTTCTTTGCAGGTTGAGTCGGTACAGTGGACATTCGACAAGACAACCCCAGATGACATCAATGGCGAGCTGCGACATTTGGCTGAGTTCTTGGCCAATAAACAATTCGATCTGGTTATCAATTTGCCCATGCGCGGCGGCGGAGTGCGCAGGTAAGCAGAAGTTTCCCTGTAAACAGATATAGATACAGATTATGCATATATAATATAGTATATATATAGCTTATCAGGTTACCCTTATCTCTGTCCAAGTCGTCATCCACTGTGTGAAGCTTTATATTTGATTGTGAATTGTCTTGCAGGGTCTCCTCCTTTATGACGCATGGCTATCGCACACGTCGCCTGGCTGTGGACTATTCCATTCCGCTGGTCACGGATGTCAAGTGCACCAAGTTGCTGGTGGAATCGATGCGTGTCACAGGCTGTAATCCGGCAATGAAAACGCACACGGACTGCATGACATCACGACGCATTGTCAAGCTGCCCGGCTTCATTGATGTCCATGTGCATCTGCGTGAACCGGGCGCCACTCATAAGGAGGACTTTGCCAGCGGCACAGCGGCTGCCTTGGCCGGTGGTGTGACCATGGTCTGTGCCATGCCCAATACGAATCCATCGATTGTCGATCGCGACACATTCAATCAGTTCCGTGAGCTGGCTCGTCTGGGCGCACGCTGCGATTACGCACTGTATGTGGGTGCCTCGGATAACAACTGGGAGCATGCCCACGAGTTGGCCACCCAGGCCTGTGGACTCAAGATGTATCTGAATGACACCTTTGGCACGCTGAAGCTGAGCGACATGGTCTCCTGGCAGCGTCACTTGACACGTTGGCCCAAGCGAGCTCCGATCGTGTGCCACGCGGAGCGACAGAGTATGGCAGCGGTTATATTGTTGGCCCATCTGCTGGAGCGACCAGTGCACATCTGTCATGTGGCGCGGAAGGAGGAAATACAATTAATACGCGCCGCCAAGGAGAAGGGAATACGTGTTACCTGTGAAGTGTGTCCGCATCATTTGTTCCTGAGCACACGCGATGTGGAACGCATGGGCGTTGGCATGTCAGAGGTGCGTCCGATACTGTGTTCGCCCGAGGATCAAGAAGCTCTGTGGGAGCACATGGAATACATTGATGTGTTTGCCACAGACCATGCGCCGCATACGCTGGAGGAGAAACAATCTGAGCGACCGCCGCCAGGTTTCACCGGCTTAGAGACCATTCTGCCACTGCTGCTGCAGGCGGTGCACGAGGGACGTCTTACACTGGAGGATATCAAGAGAAAGTTCCATCGTAATCCGCGTAATATATTTAATCTGCCGGAGCAGCCGCAAACTTACGTGGAGGTCGATCTGGATGAGGAATGGACCATTAATAATAACGAATTGAAGACCAAGGCGCGCTGGACGCCCTTCCATGGCACCAAGGTCAAGGGTCGCGTCCATCGTGTCGTCCTGCGCGGCGAGGTGGCCTACATCGATGGCCAAGTACTGGTGCAGCCTGGTTATGGACAAAATGTGCGAGCCAAGTTGCCGCTGCCGCAAAAGTCCGAGACCGAAGGCAGCAGCAGCGACTTGCCCAGCGACACCGATGTCAATGACACCTTCTCACGCCTACTGACCGAAGGAGGCACAGCTGGTGCACGTGCCACAACTGTGCACTTTGTGGACGAGGCCAACAGTGTGAATACTTCCCCGGCAGCGGGCAGCTTCTTGCGCCCCGTATCACCCTCGCCGCGTCTGCGTCTCGACTCGTCTAGCAATGCGACGCTCAAGGAGTATCTGCAGAAGAATCTGCCCAATCCGGTGGCGCATTACTTGGTGGGCAAACATGTACTGTCCGTGGACATGTTTAGTAAAGAGCATCTCAACGACATCTTCAATCTGGCCCAGTTGCTCAAGGCGCGTGTCACCAAGGATCGCCCAGTGGACGATTTGTTGCGCGGCAAAATCATGGCCAGCATCTTCTACGAGGTCAGCACACGCACACAGTGCAGCTTCGGTGCGGCCATGCAGCGTCTGGGCGGACATGTCATCAACATGGATCAAGTCACCTCTTCGGTCAAGAAGGGAGAGACACTCGAGGACAGCATCAAGGTGATGGCCAGCTATGCGGATGTCATGGTGCTGCGTCATCCTGAACCAGGTGCTGTGGCGGTAAGTTTGACTGCAGTTCAATTCAAGTGGAGCAACAACTAATTCTCTTTTTCTTCCTCTCTCTCTCTCACAGCGCGCTGCATCGTTTTCACGTAAGCCGCTGATCAATGCCGGCGACGGTGTTGGGGAGCATCCCACGCAGGCGCTGCTGGACGTGTTCACCATACGCGAGGAGATCGGTACAGTTAACGGTCTGACCATCACCATGGTTGGTGACCTGAAGAACGGACGCACTGTGCACTCACTGTCCCGTCTGCTGACGCTGTACAATGTCACCTTGCAGTACGTGGCGCCACCGGGTTTGGGCATGCCCGAGGAGATAATGCGCTATCTGGAGCAGCGCGGCGTTACACAGCGCACCTTCGATAGCATCGAGCAGGCGCTGCCCAGCACAGATGTGCTCTACATGACGCGCATACAGCGTGAACGCTTCAATACCGAGGAGGATTACAAGCGCGTAAGTCCAGACAATCATTTTGAGTATATGGAAGTGTGAGAGATTTTAATTTCCATTGGTTTCTTCTTCTCTTGCAGTGTTGCGGCCACTTTATTGTCACGCCCAAGATGATGACTCGCGCTAATAAGCGCACCATCGTGCTGCATCCATTGCCCCGTGTCGAGGAAATTAGTCGCGACTTTGATTCGGATCCGCGCGCCGCGTACTTCCGACAGGCCGAGTACGGCATGTACATTCGCATGGCCCTGTTGGCCATGGTCGTTGGTTACCGCAGCTCAGCGCTTTGAGCGCTCCTATTTGCAGTTATTGCATTTAATCATTTTTATATTCTTTTTATAATACATTTTGCATGTATGTGATAAGTACAAATACAAAAAACAAACAATTATAGTTGTATTTTATTGAAAATCCGCCAAATACGCGTTATCGTATTACAATTTTACTTATCGTTTGTGCTCGTCACTGATATCGATATATTTCAAGGGCATATAGTTGGTAGGCAACTGAAATCTATCTGAAAAACAAGTTTTCATGGAAATTGAAACTATATTTTATAACATATTTATTTATTGTATATATAAAATCAATAACATGGTTTTGCAGATATATATATTATATTATGTGTTTAAAATCGCGCCATGCAGTTAGCCCTGCCAACTCGCTCGTAAATAAGTTATCGGTTTATGATGATTGGTCATTGGATATTGCTCAACACACATTTGCCACGGTGTGGCAACTCGGTTGCCTTTTTAAATAATAGTATGCGTATGCAAATGTAGCGGTTAATATACATGGTAAATTAACAGCAAAAAAAAAAGAAAATATGTGTATACTCGTTATGCTTATATATGTATATAAATTGCTTAAATTACTAATGGGCGACGGCAGCACATGATGCGCTGCCGCTGCGTCAGTCTCATGTGTTCACAAACATCACGTGCAATCCGTTAAACAGTTAAATTGCTTAATAACGTTCGACAATAATCACGGTGGATGGCGATTGATTCTCTTTGTCCTGCTGCTGCTTGTCTGCATCGGCGCTCAGCGTCAGCGTGCTCTCTGCAAAGGCGGCATTCAAATTGCCGGCCAGCTGAGGCGGCATTGTGACGCTTGTCATTGCCACAGCGCTGGAAATCTCCAGCTGCTGCTGTGCCAGTTGCTGCTCCTCCTTGGCGCGCTTGCTAAAAAGGCGACAGATGACGCAATAGGTGAATGAGTGGACTTGCGCTAGACCAACTCGACTTACCTTTTACGCTTGCGACAGGCCACCATCGGAACGAGCACGGCCAGAATAATAATGGCCGCGAGTAGGCCCGATAAACCTGCCACCATGGTCATCATGGCGTGTGGTTCCCCGTCCGAGGTCACCTTGGTAACTGTGAGAGAAGTAGAAAGAGTGTTAGATTGGGAGGGGGGGCGTGAAAGTAAACTGTTCCAGTTTTGCGTGCACCCCGAAGGCCTGATTCATGATGCGTTTGCGTCGCCCCGCTGCCGTCGTCGACGTCGCAGTCTGCGACTTGGCGCGAGCTTTTGAGTTTTTTTTTGAGCTTGTCTCAGGGCCAAACAGATGTTGTTTGGCGTTGAACTTCAACTCGTCAATAATCGGTGATTGGCTGAATGCCTGATGAATGCCGGCAACTGGGCTAAGTGGGGGCAACTGTGCAGGTTTATTCACCCTGCTCCCCCAAATGGAACAGGCCCGCTGTGTGGCAGAGGAGTGAGGGGGCGACAGGCAGCTAGGCAGCCAGGCAAGCAAAACGCACTTCCGTCAAGAGACTGGGGAACTTTCTAAGCCGGAAGCGAATCGCTTCGCTAGACACTTACTTGAGTCCTCGACAACAAATCGCTTGCTGTTCGGTGACGACGAGGCCTGCAAATAGCTGTTCAGCTCCATTTTCTATTTATATTTCGATTGCAATGTCGATTTCGATTACAAATTTAATTGCAAGCTGCAACGAAAGAAAAAACCATGAAACACTTGGCCAAATATTGCTGGCTGCACAGCAAATGCAAAGCAAGAAAAACAACAAATACAACATAGTTTTTTTGTGTTTCTTTCTATGTTTATTAAAAATTAACCCAGTTGCAGCAGCAACAGCGGCAACCACTGCCCACGGCCACGCTTGACTTCATCCGACTGTGTTGGCCAATCTCCACACCAAGCCGCGGCCTAACCCACCTCCCCCCACTCCCTTCACTGTGCCGATCTCTTTCTCTTTGGCTCTCTGGCATCTCTTGCTCAGGCCCAAAAAGTTGTGCTAATTAATTGATTTACTCACTGCTTTAATCTTGCCTTATCAACAGACTGAAACAACAACAAAGGTAGCAACAAAAACAACAACAACAGAGACACGTTTCGTTTTCGTTTGTTCAATTGTTTGCGGCGTTGTTATTGTTGTTGTTGTTATTGTTGTTGCTGCCGCCAGTCTGTGATTTATTTGGCTTTAATTAATTTCAATTAGTTGTGTTTTTGATTGCTCGTTGCTAATCGCGAACACGCATCAAGTGCGATTCTTCTATGAAGAGCCCGAGAAAATCTCAAGCTGAGCCTCAGGCAACACTGTCCTACAAGGCATAGGAAAAAGGAGTGCAGAGAGATGCTTTACTATCGATTGTTTTAGTTAGCTTTGGTTTCCCTACTCTTCTCCAACCTCGCTTTACTCTTCTCCTTACTTATCACTCTGCTACAAGGCAAAGGAAAGATAGAGCGCATAAACTAAAAGCGGGAGAGAGAAGAGGTGAGAAATAGAGAGAAAGAGAGAGATCCTGCGCTTTCAAAATATTGTTGATTGTCTAGCTTACTATAGTTGCTTCTTCCCTGCTCCCTTCCCTTTCCCTTTCCACCATCCTTACATCTTCACATCCTACTCAACACTGTGCTACAAGGCAAAAGAAAGAAGGCACTTACAAGCTGAGAGAGAGACAGAGAAAAAAGAAGACACCCTGCTATCGAAAGTAATCAATTGTCATAGCTAGGTGACAGTCCGCTCCTCCACCCTCCCTCCATTTCCTCTTCACACCTTACTCAATTCACCTGCAACACGAAACAAAGCTGCATAAAATTCAAATAGAGATCTCCCGATAAGCCGATATGCTTAACACGACTTTGCTGAATATTTATGCTAACCATAAATTTAGTTATACATATCTTTGTCCGTGTCACGTGTAGCTGTGACTTGGGCAATAATTTCGGGCCCAAGAGTCATCCAACCAGTTTCGTAGATCTGCTGCGAACTAACACGTGCCCGACCCAAACTGGAAGATATATCTCGTTTTATAGAAGACACGATGTATGAAGATCGATCTGCAAATTTCACTGGGAAAAGTCACTGAACCATGAGAGCAACTGCTGACACACGAGGGAGTTGCGTGCGTCACTCCAGTTGCTCCAGTAGCTGATAAGAATCGCTAAGTGGGCAGCAACAGCAGAAGGAGGAACGGCAGCTAATGCGGAACCCCGTCTCGATCATGAACAGAATTGTAAACTCTATTTGCAACACGCGTGCGCGCGATTTGTGTTTTCTTCTCTTTTGTTGATCTGTGTACGATTCGCATTTCGCATTTCGCATTTGAATAAAATAACTATCGAATCGTTGGCTACATATGCAAACTCAATTGTTTATATAGAAATGTGTCTATATTCGTACTTATATCGAGTGGGGCTTACATATGTTGTACATATGTAAGTGTGTCTCCATTGTGATATAATCAGAGTGCGCTTAGTACATGCATGTCCGAGCTAATCGCAGATGGGAATGGGAAACGAAATGGGAATCGGAATCGGAATGGGAATGGGAATCGTTTCGCTCGGTGGATCACTGAAGGAGCGAGAGTGAGGCAGAGACAGAGAGCGAGGGAGAACGGGGCTGGGGGATTTGTGTAATTGCCGGAGAAATGCGAGCGCGCGCGCGCTCTGACTACTTATCACGATGCGATTTTTTCCAATTATTTTTGTTTTGTTATTTTTATTGATAGTTTAATTTTAATTTATTTAATCAGTTTGTGTTTGCGGCGATTTGCAAGTTAATTGCACAAATTAATAGTTTTAAATATGGTAAGTGTTAGCAGGGGGGATCGGTAGGTAGACGGTGCCATAATAGGCACGTGTCATATGCCATAATAATGCCATAAAAAGTGCTGAGCCGCTGTGAATCACAGACTATATAGTCTAAGATAAATTGCAGTTAATCATGCTAAGTAGATTAGTTTATTATTATTGCGAAATATGAATAATTGTTAAATGAGTGGGTTAAGTAAGGACTTGAAGTCTCACTCGTAACTTGTAGTTTTCCCACTCTCGCCTCGATCGATGTGCCCGATCTGGCAGCACTTCCTGCTTCCTGTTATCGCTCGATCAATTTGAGACTTGGCTGACTTGCAGAAATTGCCTGCTCAATTCTGCTCCACCGTCGTGCTTCTGACTTGCAGAAAGTATCGATTATCGGGTAACGAGTACAGATTATCGACACTTGACCAACTGACCAGAAATCCCCAGAAAAACAAAAAAGACTGCCATTTTCGAAGCATTTTTCAAGTCATTAAAGACCCGCAAATAAGAACCAGATTCGATTTTCATTTAAAAAGGGAAGGGGAATTACAATAAAAAAAGAAAATTCAAGCACTTCGTTTTCTACTCACAAGCACAAAATTTCGCACACTTTGAAGTTTTTCAAAAATGGTTTTTCGGTTTCTTTTAAATCTTGTATTTTGTAACTGTGAACTGACGTCGCCGACACTCAACGAACAACTAATGCGGTCTACGTAAAGCCAAAACGTAACTTTCGATTGCGCCAAAAGCGAGCGACAGCGACGGCAACGGCAACGGCAACGACGACGCTGTTGTCGTAGACGACGTCGACGTTGGCGCTGACGTTGCAGGCGGCAGCAGCAGCTTCAGCTTCAGCTTGCTCGGCGGCTTCGAAATTGGAGGCAAATTCACAATTCAAGCTCAAGTTGAACAGCTTCGCGTCACAGAGGTGATTCCTAATGGCTTTCCAATTGGCGCTGCAAGCTTGCGGATCTTCTCTTCACATTACTCATCCGCCCGAGGCGCCCACCCAATTTTCCCATGACAAGAATTTTCGATTTCCAGGCAACTGATAAGATGCCGGAACGAAAAACATAGCCAAAGAATTGAGAAGTCTTGTAACACGACAAGATTTCTCCTAGCTGACATCACATTCTGTAATTGTTGTTTACTCAAAAACCCAATCTCTCCTGCGATTGGTGTTCCCAGGCGATAGTACTTGCGATAGTTAGGCACACTCGGCTAGAAAGAGACACCTTGATTTGCCGAAATTCTGTGCTACTTTTACTTTCGCAGACGTCACAGGTTTTTTTTTTAGAAATGTTATTTGCTTTTGTTTTTTTGCGACTTTTGCTAAATATATTTTTTGTTTGTCATTTATCGTTGTCATCGTTGTTGTTTTTGTACTGTTTGCTGTTTGTCGATTTCAAGTGCTTTAGCCCGCGTCTGCGTTAGCGCTAGCGTCTGCTTCTACGTCTGCGTTTGCGTTTGCGTTTGCGTTGTCCCTTGCAAATGGGCACTCGATGATAAACAACAAGTGTTTCCACTCGCCCGACAATGGATTGTGGCAGCACACCATGCGACGAGTTGGAGAACAAAAGCGAATGCCAATTAAAAAAGGGAAGAGGTTAGGGGGACAACGTTTGTTTGCTCGCCACACGCCAGTTAGAAAGTGAATAGGCCCAGACAGCTGGGCAACTGGGCAAAAAGCGGGTAAACAAAGCTCCCCTTGCCACTAGCCCGTTTGATTGGTTTCAAAAGACCCTGCGGGCAGTGTCTACAATGAGCCTTATTAGACGACGTGAATTGTTTCCCAAATGCATTTTGGGTGAATCCATCTCTTTTGTCGGTAGTTCCTTTACTTTAGTTTTGTCTCTCATGATCTCCGAATCTCTCTCTTTTGGTCATTTAAGAAAATTTTCTTTTTCTGTATGTCCTTACATAGAGATTTTTCAATTTCTGTATGTCATTATACAGTGGTTTTTCAATTTTTTATTCTTCAACAGCATGCCTGTCTATAAATGTTTCTGTTCCTGTTCTTCCTTCTTGCTACATCTCTATTCCTTCTCTCTCTTATTCTCCGTTGGTCTCTTATTCCATTGATTTCTGTGTTCCCCTCTCTTACTACCTCTGTCTTTATGTCTTTCAAGCCTCGCATCCAATTAGTCTCTCTTTCTCACCTTTTATAACCCTTTCTCTGAATCATCTTCTTTACTTTCATCCACAGGTCTCTCCCGCCTTGTCTTTCTCACGCCCATTTCTCACCTCGCTTAAGATACTCAAACTATTTTTGGCTAAGAAGTGGAAGTAATTCAAAAACATGTTTAGCACTAGACTTGCTAATAAACAAAGTAATAAAAATCGAAAAACAACTCAACCTTCCGTAATTGTATATGCATAACATATATTTTAGATTATAATCTAACTATCTGATAATATGATCTTCACATGCAAAAACGAGACCATGTAGATCTCCCTCTCCCTTTCTCTCTCTCGCTGTCTCTGTCTCTCTCTGTGTATACAGTTGTGTGCATTTGTTTGTTTGTATATCAATGACGTGCCTGACTGTTTAGAATACTGCCCCATACCATTTGAACACATATTCCAAACGTATTCAGAATCGCATCACCGAAGTAATCTTAATGCGTAATACTCGCGGTGATATTTGTTTTATCTACTTGTTGTGCCAAATTCGCAATCGACGTATACGATAGAATCTACTCGATCGTACTTCAATCAGATAGATATGGAAATTGAATTGAGACCGCATTAACAGATAAATGCTTTATGCAAATATGGATGACTGTGTTCGTTATAGCGTGGTACGACGGCACACAAACTCAGACAGACTGAAAGATTTAGTGTGCCATAGATAATGCACCCATTAAATGTTAGAGTGGACGTCGCAATAATTTCTAAACAACACCAACTAACCGTACAAACCTTTTTGCCCCTTCGATGACAGTTAAAATTAAATTAGAATTAGTGTCTGTTTTTGTTTTTGTGGTTTTATTTTACGAGTATGTGTGTTTTTTCTTTGAATAGTTCAGATATAATTAGCATTTGAGTTGTGGCTTGTTTTTGCTACATTTAAATTGTTCCGATTGCAGTTGTATTGTTCATTTTTTTTTTTTTTTAATCTTTGTTCTCGTTGTTGTTGCGCAAAAATTGCTCACACAACACACATTTGTCACACACTTGAAACGAGTTTGGCAAATCGCTGTAAGCTTAATTTGAAATGTGTTTTTGTTTTGTAAACTAAACGAAACACAATTAGTTACAAAATATTTGCGCACATATGTTCTAAATTTTTCGAGATAAACTAGAAAGGGGGTGGGGTGGAAAAACACTTGCGAATATTGCGAAGCGAGAAATCGGAAAATGCCTCGCGACGACGAAGGCATCGGCCGCAATGGGAGGCCCGAAAACAAAAAATTGTCGAGAAAACGTTTTAGTATTTCTCTCTCTCTTTGCCTTGTTTTCTCAATTTCCTTTCAATTTCTTTATAAATAACTAGAGAATATAAGCGATAATACATATCTGCATGTGCTTAACCGTATAGTATAATATTGTATATCTCCCATACGGATGGGGCGCCTCTCGTTGTTGTCGTTTTGACGTCATCACAGCAGAAAAACATACAGCAAAAGTACAATAGAAAATACGGCAATCGAGAATACAACAAAAACATATGTTTATATATATACATATATCTTGTTCGGTGGGGCGGCAATAAATATTTGCATAATATACGATTTGTTTACTTGTAGCATTAGCAAATCCTTAAACTTACTCAAGGACAGCTGAGTATAAATACAAACCAAATATTTGCCAGGCTTTATTATTGTTTATAATACAACTCATTCATAAATTCTCATAAAGTTCGTCCGATTGGTTGCTAATTGGAGCAAATTGAGTGAGTATTTTTTGGCGAAATGAGTATTTATCGGTATTGATATCGATAAGTGCGCAATACTTCCGCATGGCAGCCAGCAGCGCTGCAGCGTTAACAGCAAGCTAGCTGCGCATGCGTCGCAGTTGTTGCATGTAGAAAAATCGTGACAGAATTGGCAAATTGCCAATTGGCAACATCAACGTCAGAGCCAGTTGCGCTGCGAGAGCAAACGAAGCTGAGTACATGAGTACCTGCAATTTGCATACTGAGAACACATGCATGGAAGGCAGGTACGAGTACATCTGCCTGGAATGCAACGGTTTCAATTGTTACAGCATTCTAAAGCGTCGCTGCCGCTGTCGCTGTTGCTGCCGCTGTCGGCGCTTCGCTCAGTTGCGTTCATTGACGTCAGCGCTGGGGGATGCAGCGACGCCGAGAGAGAGAGAGACAACTGTAATTGATTTTGATAACAGCCAAGTTAATTGTATTGTCAAAAAGCCTGTCACCCCGAGATTTACCCCGCCCACTGGTCACTTGCCCACTCCCACACTGCACATACAAATTGCGGTTGCGGCTGATAAATTACACTAATCGTTGCAAAGCCGACAGAGATGCGGGGGGGGTGGTGCAGGCGACGCCGGGGGGGACAGCGGCTGTTTTCTTTGTTAGCGAACAAGCGACTCCGCCGCGAGTGCTGTCTCGCTTGCACAACAGCACGACTTAAAAGCTCAATAAACAGGAAAGTGAAACGAAGCTTAAGTGCCGTTATTGATATGCGAGCCAAGCATTTGCAAGTGTGTGTGTGTGTCTGTGTGTGTGTGGGTGTGCACTTTGTATTTATTTGTTTGTCACTGTTGAAAAACTGATGAGTCGCTTCCCGTTGCGATGTTGGTTGGAAATTTTCCAAACGCCAACGGCCTTGGGAAAATGTGCAGCAAATTGAACTAAAGTGACTGCGGCAAGTAATGGGACGCAGTCGAAATCAACCGTAAATTGTAAAGGGAGCGCGTGATGGGTAGCACTACTCACATCGCACTTGAGGGAGTGCTAGGGTGACCAGAACACCCGGACCCAAATCCGGGACGCTTGAGTCGTCCAATACCCCCCCTCCCCCCGGTCACTCGCCTATGTTATTTTTTTGGGGATTGATTATTTGCAAATAAGGGTAAACAATCATTTCAAAAGCGCATTCTTTTATTAAAAAGGGCTTCTCATTTATTACTCATTAAAATTGTACATTTAATTTTATTTTAACTTTCGTTAAGTATTTTAAGTTTTTAAATTTTTTTACAAACATGAAGTTTTTCAATTTTTATACTAACAGACAACGCACACAAGAAGACAAGTCCAGTGTTCCCAACTGTTAACAGAATTCCCAAAATAGAATAGTTTGTGACAAGTGACAAGGACAGACATATTTTGTTGAGCGATAGAAAAGGCAGGCAAAGAAACAAGGATAAACTATTAAATCTATAAACTGAATTCTAATAAAAAGTAAAAAAAAAATTTTGGTAAAATCCGGGACATTTTGAGCAAATCCGGGACTTCTGGCAAAACTCCCCCCTCCCCCTAGAATGCCTAAAGAATGGGCAACTCTCTGCACGCTGACTCCGAAAAGTATGCTAACATTTGCCCGTTCTTGTTTACACTCATGGCCAGCATAACAAGTACGTGTCATTGTTGCATTTTAAAGTCATCAACGTAATCAAATTGTTTAAGGAATAGAAAACAAACTGTAAATTGAAATACACAACATCTTCGTACAGTTGCTGGTTACTTTAGCTATATTTGAGAGATCACAAACTTAATACTAGCATAACCCTTAGAATATCGAATGAAAATGGAATGAAATATATGTGTATTGCAGTCAACGATCGATTTCCGTATTGTCAGTCTACAACGAATCGATGCTGCCCTTCTTGTTCTTGTTCATTCCAAAGTAATCCCACCACGAGGTTGGGCGTCGTGGCTGGCTCTGGGTGATATCGATGCCCGTCGCATTCTGTACACTACCTGAAGCTGTGTTATGTGCCTCTGCCGCAGCCTTCGATGTCCTCGAGAAAGCCAGACCAACCGAATGTCCCACAGACTCCTTACCCATACTCTGATTGTTGTTTATATTGTTGGTCGTCTGTACCGTTGCTATCGATTGCTGCGGCGTCGGAGCGAGACTGGGCCGAGGCGATGTCGGTGATCGGTTGCGCCGGCGGTGTCCGCCACTAAATATCTTGCCCAGGTATGGCATGCACATGGTTCCAGAGATGCTAATGATGCTTTTACCGTAACGGGAATTTCGATAGTTCTAATAAAATCAACTGAAAATTTAAGGCTGATTTATTTTAAAATGTTTGAACAGACTACGAAATTCTCTCATCTCTCCACCCTCAGGGTCGAATGCTGTGGCGCAGGCTACTCCGTTAGCAGTTACGAATGAGATGGCAAAATGGAAGGACGATAGAAGAGTAAAAACGGGAAGGTCAATGTACAGTGGGCTCAGAAAGTCTGCTGCGGAATTAGCAATCAAAATATAATGCCAAAAACAATTAAAAGATTAAATTTCTTTAATAATATTTACTGTAATTAAAAGTTGTAATTAAATAAACAATAACAAAAAATTTTAATTGTATAATTCATGATAATTAAATAGAACAAGTTAATAAATATATAAGAATCTAATAATCAAATTATATATTATATATAAACAATCATAATAATATATATACTTCAATAAAAAAATATTCAATACCTAGAAATGGGAAAATACAGGAATAACAAAGAAACCAAATCTAAAAATAAATGAAACAAAACAAAACTCAACTTCAAGGGCATGTCTCTGTCGCTCTGTCGCTGCTGCTGTTGCCGCCGCTTGGGGTAACTTCCTGTCTATTTTTAGAGCCACTGCAGATGCGGCAGACGTGGCTGAAGAAGGCAACCTCAGCGAAGATGGCAACCCCAGTTGAGTTGCTGCAATGTCTTCGTTCGGAGTGCGCGGAACGAATCAACCGCTGGGCATCAAGATCTGCTGCTGTCGTGTTCTGACCTGCATCAACTTTGGCTTTGTGGTGTCGCGAGCGGGGCTGATCAAATGGATGCAACTGGGATTGGCAATGCTCTGCGAGGGTCTGCTCATCCGTTACGGTCTGCCCAATGCGGACTCAATTGGACAGGCTCTGACGAGTTTCCTGGCCACGACTGCACACTGCTTCACTACAACGGCCATTTTGCTCATCTGTTACTGCTTCTCGGATCGATCTTATGGCCTCATCCGTCAGTCGCTGTTCGTAAGTAGACAGGAAGCAATGGGGCATCCAGCCAAATACAACCAAATCTTGTGTCTCTTTTCCACCTCAGGAGACACTCTTCAATGCGATGGCCAGCTGCATGTACTTCAGTTCCTCCAGCTACATGGGATTCGCTTGCGTCGTCTGGCTGCATCCGCAGTTTCTGGTGCGTCCCGGTTTCTGGGCATATCCAGCCATGACCGCCGCCTACGTGAGTAGCCTCTGCAGATGCATTGCGTCCAGCGCAGACACTTAATCCATACCTTATCCTCTCTAGTACATGGGCTACGCAGCGGGTCTCCTGCATGCCATCGATGCGTATCTTTCCTTTCGGCATTTCCGGGGAACACGCTGAAGAACTGCCTGAAAAGTGAGTAATGTTTCTCCAGTTTTTACAAATCTATTTTTAAACGGAAAAAAAAAATCCCAATTCGCGCCTACAAAGAGCGAGACAGGCAAGGAAAAGTGAATCGACTTCTATAAACATATAATCTTGATCATTAAGGAATCTACTTGGACATGTTCATTCATCTTCTGCCATAGATTCTTGTAGTGTCCAAGATTAGGTTTTTTTTTTTTTTTATATTCTACAGTCTTTAATTGCAAAAAATATAAAGTTGAGTGGCCTGTCTTCTCTTTCCATACCATGACTTGCAGTCTGTTCTATCTCAGTTACGTATTATGAGAGCTAATTTAAAATATTTATAACTCTCTCTCTCCCTTATCTTATCATACAAACTCTTAATTATTAGTTAGTTATGTGCTCAAGACACTAAATTTGTTATTCACAAAGTAAACAGGCTATTTATCTCTTTCATGCTCTATTCTTGTCTCTTTCCAATTATATATTTGTTCTAACTAATGGAAGACTATCAATTTGTTTTTCTTTCAATTCACAGGTTTAATTGTTTATGGTTTTATCATCGTTTATATGCGACACCTTCCCTCGGCAAATCGATCAAATACTTCGCGGTTTGTTGATGCAAAATTATTAAATGATGTGCTAGGTATAATGGCAACCAAAATAACTTAAGATACAGATACCGTAAATTTGTGTGTATTATATAGAATAAGTACGCGTTTAAGGCACTGTTTTAGTAAGAGATTTACAATAAAAGCATACGATAAATAAATATATAATAAAATATTATGTAAATGGACTGGTTCGTTTGTTGTTTGGGGGATTGGTTTGCGATTGCGTTGGATTTGGCGTCACGTGCCCCAGACCGTTCCCCCTCATTAGGCCATCTTGTTGGCCGCCTTGAATTTCCTATTTATAGAGAGATAGAGAGAGAGAGTTAGGAGAGAACATGGGAAAGATGAAAGATTTGCCGGCAACTTACTTGAGCTGCTTGAGCGCTTGGCTGGTCTCGAAGTCCGCCTTGAGCAGCCCGATGCGCACCCAGCGAGGGCGCTCGTGTATCACCTTGTGTATGAGAAACTTGAGACCCAGCAGCAGATGCTCGAATATGACGAACGAGAGATCCGGTATCGAGGGCAGCCAGTGTGAGAAGAATTGCCTGTGCGGAGGAAGATGACGAGCAGTTAAGCTTACTGTGCTTGCAACATGACTGGGCATACTCACTTGACATTCGGCTGGAGAAAGAGTAGGCCGCAATTGCTAAGCAGTGACATGACCGAGAGCAGCTCGAACGCCAACTGCCAGGCACCAATGTTCTTGGCTCGTCGTCCGAACGGACGCTTGAAGATGTTGCACAGCTTGAACATGTCGATGTGCACCGCAAAAACGTTGTTGATGAGTGCACCGATGGCAGCGAAGGGTGCGACGGCAGCAAAGAGCACCACATAGCCAAACTGTATGCACACCTGCAGGTAGTCCTCGTAGGTGGAATGATAGGCATCCAGGCCGGACTCGTAGAAGGATTGCTCGTAGCGTGGCTGATTGCTGATCGCGCGCAGCTTCTCCTGGTCGATCTCCTGATGGCGATACTTGGCGTATTTCTGGCGGAGCACCGCCATCAGTGGTATGCCAATCTCCTGGGCAATGCACAGCAGCTGAAAGATGAGCAATTGCATCATCAGCTGATACTTGAGCTGCTTCAGATCCTGCAGCACGAAGGCAATGTAGAACTGCGAGAAAAAGTTGTTCACAATCTCGAAGAGCATCAGCTTGTTCACCCGATGCCTTTCGTATTGCGACCGTGTCCGATGATTCTCCAGATTGGTGAGGAATGTGGCAAGCTTCTCGTAGGCCCACGAGAATATCGATATCAGCACAGACTGCACTATGACCGGCACGTACAGCAGCCACGAATCGGCACCGAAATCTGCCAGCACCTCGGCCTCGATCTGGAACTGATAGAGGGCGAACCAGGCGGCTGCCACCACACAGCCCAGCACCACGGGATACGAAATGCAATACATTTGCAGGTACGTGTAGCGCATGGGATAGTGCAGCGTCATCTTGCCAGTTATGGGATCAGGCTTCAATTTGCCCTGGTATGCGGCACGCGGCTTGTCCAGGCTGCTCATCTCGATGGTGCCCCAACGGTACGAGTAGCCGGCGCACTTGCGCTTCCACAGCTCCAGGAATATCTGCCAAGCATAAGGGGAGCATTTAAAAGTATATATTGTATTAACATTCTATTCCCACTCACTGTTGTCCAGATAACATAGAAGCTGCACACCAGCGACAGGTTGAGATCGAACAGGCATTGCAGTATTCCGAATATGGCCGGAAAGATCAGAGCTTTGGTATAGAACTCAATGAAGCCGAAGTAGAGGCCGATGCTCGAGCCGAAGTAATTGCGTATCTCCTCGATGGGCAGCGTGGTGCGCTTGAAGTCCAGATTAAAACGGTCCAGGTACAGCTACATTGGATATACATATAAACTGGTGATGAAGGTGGCATGAGGCAGCACACAATGTTCTTACAATGTCGTGCAGTGGAAACATGTCTTCGATGTAGCCCTTCTGTATATAGGATCTGATTGGTGGCTCTATCACGTCTTTGATCAGCACAGGCGTCTCGCAGTAGGTCAGTATCTGTTCCTTGGTCATGCCTGGCAGCAGGAAGTCAGAGACGCAGCCGTGATTGAATTTCTGCATGCTGCCCGTTGTGGTCATTTTCTCGAGCTCCGCAGCATCGGCCAGACGCAGCAGCGTATCCAAGCTGGCCGACAGATACAAATACTTTTCGGTCTTACTAAAATAGAACAAATGCAGCGCGAGAATGTCAGCGAAAGGGCAAGCGACAGCAAGGAGGAGATACATAGCTGGGGAAGAACGCAGGTGGAGGAGGCACTAACCTGACAACCTCTAGTGTGGTCTGTATATCGAACTCCTGTATGATCTTCTCCACATCCTGGCAATGGCGCAGCTTTGCCTTCTCAGTGAAGATAATCACGATGTATGTCTGCAATCGGATAATTATGTATATACTCATATATCTATGAATAATGCTGATTTATCAGGGCGCGCTAACCTTGTCGAACGTGTCCACATCGTCGTCGTCGGCGGCATCGCTGATGCTGCCATATTGCGAGCGCTGGCGCTGTAGCGCCTCGAGCTTTAGGCTGCGCTGCCGTCGAAAGAGTTGATTTTCAATAATATTTCTGGTGCGTGGACCTGGAGCAAGAATCGGGCAAAGAAATTCATTTAAATAAGTGTGTATACCCTCATGTATGGGTGTGGGTGTGGGTGTGTTACTCACTTTTGGCATCTTCAGACATTATTTATGAGTCGTCGTCGTCGTCGTTGTCGTCGCTTTCTGCGGCTGCAAATGCGAATAACAATGACAGAATTTCGCCAAAGCGGCGAGTAAAGTGTGTCTACTTTTATGTACAATGTATGTGCATATATACACTCACTCACACACACACACAACGTTCAGTAGCAGCTGTCTGTGTGCGTGTGTTTATAATTATTATGCCAGAGCAACACAGAATTTTTAATAACGCCAAAACATTTCAAACGTGGCCAGCAGAGATCGCGGCTATTTTAGCATTTCTCTGGTTTCTGCCGGTTCTGTTGCTGTTGTTGTTTCTCATTGCCATTCACATGCACACACATATTTATACATACAACATATGTTTCTCATTTTGTGTTTTGGTGCGTGGCTTTCTGGTTCTACTTGTTGACGCCACGGCGAACAGCTGTTGATTTCCTCTGTTAGTCGAGTTTAATGCCAAGTACGCTGTTCACCCAGCCACTGTTTAGCCTCTGTTAAGCTTAACATAAACTGTTAACTTGATGATTAACTGCGTAATAAATCCGAATTTGAAAATTGGAAATGATAAATATACCAAAATGATCGACTGTTTAAATGCATATCGATATTAAAAAGTAATATTTACAGCAAATAAAACATATACAATGACCACATATGGGGCAAATAAAACATCTTTGCTTTTAACAAGTTTGTAAATATATGTATATTTTAAATCTTCAGCTCGCCGCAGATAATTCCTGTTAATTTTTGATAAACAGTTTATATAGAATGGAAACATAATAACTACTACTAGCTACGCACATACACAAAAATAAAAATTTTGACAATAGTTTGTCGATCAAACAAAGATGTATCTTGATGACGTCGCAGATAACTAAACTACTTCCAGATCACAGTCACATTCGTATCCTTCTCGATGTCCCTCTCGATGGTGCACGGCGAGAGGCCCGTCTTGCAGCAGATCTCATCGAAACTAATGAGTCCCGTGTACATCTTCTGGCGACCCGATGGCACTGACCCCGTGAACACCGGGTACTTGTGTATGCAGCGTATGAACTTGTGCTGCAGCCCAAAGATCACCATCTTCCGCTCGTCGATGTTGTGATGCTGCGGGCACAGGCGCTGGCAGATGGCACGCAGCGTGACGCCGTGCGTCATCGAGGCGTAGAACTGGAAGATTCGCTGCACGCTGGGCAACAGTTTGTCCGGATGCAGGGCGACGTACTTGCGGCATGCGTTGCTCAGAGCTGCGCTCTGTATGAGGTGCTTGAGGTTCTGCGTCATGTAGACATTACTGTACTTGAGAATCGGCAGCAACTGGACGACGCCGTAGTAGACGAGATTTTGTATGCACGACTTGACAAGATCTGTTTCCACATCTGCCTCGGCAGCTATGCGTGCTACATGATTAATCCCATTGATGTAGGGCAAGATCTGCGAAAAGGAAGGCAAGTGTTGGTTAGTGTGCGAAAGCCAATGGTGGGGTTTCCCAGTTACCTGTTGCGTGGTCAAATCCCAGTTCTCTAGCGGCGTATCGCGAAGATTGGCCAGCAGAAGAGGCACCATGTGATCCTTGACCGATGGCGGATCTGGTTTATGCATAACAATTTTCAGGTAGATTGTGTTGTCGCCCTCGACAATGGTGGCCACTTTACGTTCGTTCAGATCGCGCAGCACCGTCTCGAAGATGTTCTGCAGACGCGTCTTGTCGAGCTCGCGTGACAGGAAGCACGATTCCTCCTCCATCATGATAAGGTACTCGGAGAGCTTCTTCACCACCGGCTCATACTGCACGGAACGGGCGCGGGAGTCGCAGACGAAACACAGATTAAAGAGGAATGCATTGCGAGCGTATTTCTGCTGATCCTGAATGTCCACGGGATACCCCACTATCTTCACGTCCATCGCATTCACTGTGAGGATGCACCGCTGCAGATGCTGCTTGGGTATTATGTACACATTGATGGCATCGAACACCTCTTTGGATATATAGTTATCGGGCACCTGCAGAGGAATTCTTGCTTCAAATCGCAACGACACGAAAACAACAACAATAACAAAACATACCTGGCAGCTGATTTTGCAGCCAGCTGTGGCATGAAATTCGCTCAGAAAAATGCAGCGTATCTTTCCCTCCGTGCTGCCACCGGTGCTGCCGGAGGCGCCTTCACTTGTGTGGGAATGCATGCTCATCAGTTGCACCTGTAACGCAATCACCGCATTTTACGAATTCCCTGACTAGCTCCAGAATTTAGATAGCAGCGCGAAAACGCATCTGACAACACAACATTCCATTCAAGAGGTTATGCAAAAACTAACATCCGTTTACATCTCGCTCTCTTTCTCCCACAATGGCTCTCCATGCGCAATACGTCACAACATTTACTCGACTACTGAGCTGTTTCTGTGTGATAAAAATAGTAAATTATCAGAAATAAATATTCGCTGAAGAAATTCTAAATAAATCAAGAGACTGAGTCGCCAAGGTAATTGGTAAATTTCTTCAACAAATAAAAATGAAGAAAATTTAAAATTAAGTCACAAATAGCTTGTTCAGATCTGGCAACATTGTATCATACTAGTGTTGCAAAGCGCAGCATCCAGCTGCCGGCCGCTTGTATCGACATATCGATTCCTCGATAATCGTGCTCTTGTCATTTACATATGTGCAGAAATAATTTCTCGCACAGTTTTTAACATATTTGCACAATTTTACAGACCTTACGAAAATAAGAGGATGACGAACGAAACCACAAATGTCGCTGAACGACTAAAAATCGGTCCGCGTGAGAATGTGACCTACCCGATAATCATGAAGTACTGTGGGCACTGCACCATGCCCATAGAGGTAATCCTACATGGCACATTTTCGAGAGGATAACTGAGACTAACATATGGCAATTTGTTATTTACAGTATTGCGAATACTATCCGGAGTACGACAAATGCAAGGATTGGCTGGAGCGCAACCTGCCCGATGACTTCGAGCGTCTCAAAATCCAGGACGCAGCCGATGGCACGGATGACGACAAGAAGCGACAGAAACGAGGCGGCAAGGGACTGCTGCGTGTCAAAAAGAAGGAGGACGTGCCAAAACGTATTTGCGTATCACGAGCTGCCCGCGGAAAGAAGAAGTCTGTTACCGTGGTAACTGGACTGAGCACTTTTGGTATGCATTATTAAAAATTGTGTGGTAAACAAACGGCTAATGATAATTGCCAATTTAAAACGCGTTTACAGAAATCGATCTCAAAGTGGCCGCCAAGTTCTTCGGCACGAAATTCGCTTGCGGTTCGTCTGTAACCGGCGACGACGAGATTGTCATACAGGGCGACGTAAAAGATGAGCTCTTTGATGTCATTCCCGAGAAGTGGTCGGAAATCGATGAGGATGTCATCGAGGATCTGGGAGACCAGAAGCGTTAACTCACAAGTCAGCCGGCCAAGGGCCAATATAACAATATGCTTTCAACACGTGCTTATTTTATACGCAAATTACATCAAATAGTAAATTAATTAAACTCTATTTATCACTGTGGAGGGTTGGTGGCTCGCGCCTGGTCCGTGCTAGGTATACGAAAATGTTTGTGAGTCAGTTCGATGATGGCCTCGTTCTCCTCATCTGTGAGCGGCGCCTTGTTGTCATCGATAAGCTGCAACGTCACACAATATTTAACTAACACTCTTAAAAAGGTCTACGGGTCTCTACGTACCAGTTGTGTGTGAAGAGCACTAGTGGGCGGATCGTTAACCATCTGCAGCATTTCGTGAGGCATCAGCCGGTAGGATGCCAGGTCGCGCAGATAACTATTGATTGATTCACGTGTTTGTGTCTTGCAAGGTGAGTCCTCCAGATATTGTAAGGCCTGCAATTTCGAGGGACCTTATGTTAGAATCGAAATGGGCAGCTTCCTAGTTAGGATTAACTTACCTCATAGGTAACTGTTGCCAGGTTGCGCATGCCGAATTTCTTTTTGGTGCTCTTGATCTTTACCAGCAGCTGCATCACCTCCAGGTTCGTGAGGTACGAGTATGTGGCGTTAGTGCTATTAAGAAAGATGAAGTTGAAATATATTTAACTTATTTGAGAAATAACTTACGTTTCCATTATAGATGAAACAAACTTAAACAGAAATAAGACTTAAACAAATGGTAAACACACCAAAACGAGTAGCATCGACTGGCGGCATCATCGATAACTGAGTACGAGTACTTCGTGTTTGCAATTGTACGATGAATCTAAACACGAAAGAATCAGCAATATTATCGATATCCAAACACACGCTAGGCGCGAACAGAAATTTACTTTAATAAAGAGAGTTATAATTGAAAGAGGAACTACTTAAATAGTTGGATATTTTTCACACACACTCAGTTAATATTCCGTTAAAAAGTGTGTAAAAAAGTGGGCTTTGACATAATTGACATAGTGACATTAGCTTGTCAACCTGAACTACACGCTCTGAATAGGTCTATCGATTCGTCGATAGCTGTGCCTCGTCTCAGTTTCTACTTAAAATTGTAATTTTCGGCAGTTCTTCGCTTCGGCTTTCATTTATCTAAATTATATACCTTTGCAGATAATGGGAGTCGCTGAAAAATCATTTTTGAAACGGCGCGCACAGCAGTTTAGCAACTGCCGATGGCAAAGCAATTGGAACCTATGCACAGACCTTCAGCGTCAGTGGACTCGTCGCCGGATTCGTCGTCTTACCGCTGGGGACAAACATGTTGGGACCAAGGGCAAGGCAAATAAAACAAACTCCCAAACGTGTAAATGGCCCTTTTTCTGGTACAATCTGATGCCGATATTGCTGGTCCTTTGCATCAGCTGCTGCATTTCGTTGTACCAGAACGGTGAGACCGTGTCGAACTTCATGCAGCGATACTCTAGCCAATACCAGGCTATAGTCCACAATAAATTAGACTACTGTGATCGCTCCACACCGCTGAATGACGTTTTTCAGCATTTGCGAGAGAATGTGCTCAATCAGGAGGCGGCACTTGATCAGCTGGAGCAGGCGCTGGCTAGCCAGAGCTCGTTTCAATCCATTGCCCTTGTGGGCTCATCCGGGCTGGGTAAGAGCTTAACTATGCGCATACTGCTGGAGAAATTCCCATGGGTGGAAAATGTGCAACGCATAGCTTGGAACGATTATGCTTTAAATGACGACAGCGCACGTCTTCAGGAGGTATCCAACATGCTGTACAGCTTGGTACACTGCGGTCGCAATCTACTCATCATTGACAATATGCTTCCTTCCGATGTGGAGTACGTTACATCGATAAACCAATTGATTTCACGCTCAGATGTGGCCAAAAAACATGTGACAATCATCTATATTTTCAATCTCAATCGTATGGTTGATGATTCGCTCTATGAGCAGCATATGGAGTTGGTCCAGCAACTGCCCAACACCACGGTGATAACCTATCGCCAATTTGATCAGATTGATCTCGAGAAATGTGTGCTCCATGAGGCTAAAATTGCTGGCCTCGATTTGGATGAGCGCTACGTAAATGAGATGGTGAACACAGCAGATGTTGGTGTCTCCGGTTGCAAGTCCGTACGGGCCAAAGTCATTCTTTACGGAAAACCACTGGAGAAGCGTGACATCGAGCAGTTACAGCTGTCGTAATATTTAGACTGAATTGAGCAACTCAAGCCAAACCAATACACAAACAAACGACTGATGTAATTCCAGAATATTAAGTAAAATTCGCGAATTTTACTTAAATTGACTTCAAAAAAACCAAAAAGACACATTGAAAACTGTTATTAAATAAGTTACCTAGCAGATAATTAGAAAAATATATAATTTATACTCTTGCTTGTTGTAAAATGATCGACTATGGCCTGCCAATAATCGGTCAGTTATGACAATCAAATGGTATACCATCCTGATATTATATGTACTCATAATTTTTAAGATGACGTGATTAGCCATTAAATCTGGTTGTGACACTCTGTACTATTATATAATGGAGTCATTTGTGCAGTTGAAGTCCCTTAAAGGGAATTAATAAAATTGTATAATATATACTGTAAAAGATACTTGCAACTTTTATATTATAAGTTTATTCATTATATAGGTCAGGTTTTCTTAACTGATGCTTAAATCCTAAGACTTTATAGTAAAGACTTTATAGTAAATATAACTTTTATTGAAACCGTCCCTTTTGTTTTTTCCCTGTTGTTCTAGGGGTGTTGAAAAACCAAACAAAAACTTATTTTTTCACTCCCCCCTTAAATGGGTATTTTCCTTTTTTACCCTAAGGGAAGCGCACCCACCCAACGAAATCAAACGCCTACTTTTCGTCGCTTTTTTCCTTGTTAAATTGTTCACTCTATTTTCGATAATGTACAATTTAGTCTAAGCTGGCTTTGAAAATTTACAAAACAATTGTCATGCTTAATGTTTTCACTTTAACCAAATTTGTGATAATTGCGAGGAGTCCTTCAGAGCGAGAGTAAGACAAATCAAAATTATAACAAAAAAAAAGTTGAATTCAATAAGTTTGATCGTTATATTTTAAGTGGTAAGATTAAATTTTATTTACACAAACATTTAATTCAATAATATATTTTATGTGTTAAAAAATGAAAATGTAATGACGATAAATCAGACCAGCAACACAGCCTATTTGTCAGCGCCATCTGTCGGCAGAACAAGCTAGCTAACTTACATTGAAATTGAAAGTGATCATTTTTTACTGTTGTTCTTTTCAGATACAATTGATACCGAAAAGAAAATGGGTCAGCTGAGGACCAGCTCCGAAAGCCCTTACAGCTGCAAAAAAAGCTTTATTTTAAAAAAACTCAAGCTACACCAAAAAAATTAATTGAAACTATGGTATAATAGGAAACTTAAATTGTAACTAAACAGAAATCGAATACATAAATCATAATTTTATTCATTTAATTTTAATTGGATATGGTTAGACAGATAATTACTCTAGTTATGGGTACTCTTCCCACCCACCTATTCATGGGTATATAGATAAGTACTCTAGTCATGGGTACTCTTTTCACCTACCCATTTAGGGGTACCTTCGAAAGTACTCTAGTTGTAGGTACTTTTTTCTCTAGGCCATTCATGGGTAAATACATAAGTACTCTAAACAGGGGTAGTCAATTGTAGTAACTACATAAGTACTCCAATCATGGGTACCCTATTCTCTACTTACTGGTAAACGATGTGGTGGCGATTGACCCTATTTGCGGACATTTCATACAAAAAACGAAATGATAAAATACTTTGCTTAGGGTGTGTAAGGTAAGTGGAGGTGGTCTGTTTGAAAGTACTTATTTCACCAGCTACGAACTACCATAGTCCCCAGTAATACAGGGTTGTAACTACTAAGCCTAAAAGTCTGCAACTTTATGGCCAAGTTCGTTTTAAAATGACTTGCTTAGAGACTCTGGGAACTTCAGTGATAAGCAGATCATCTTTAGTACAATCAGTCAGTGTTTTTTTTTACATGAGTCATACTCGTATAATGAGGTCCCTAAAAGATCTTTCCACAAACTGAAATCAGTTTTTAATAGTAAAGGTTTCCTGGAACCTAGCTTTACTTCCTGGAACCTAGCTATGCTTTCCTCCACTTTGGTTTCAGCTTTATCCATAAGTATTTTTGCCAAGGAGATAAGAGTGAATTCTTAAGAATGAGGTGAGTCCAATGACTAGTTCCAGCTTATTTTGGATTTATATCATCTTCTCGTATTCGAATATTTGCGGGACGTCTCAGCAAAGAGGCTGAGTAGACGGCGCCACGCGCTTTGCGATGGCTCCGTCTTTTATGGGCTCGGCCCGGTCGTAATCCCCCACACTGTCGGGCTTATCGGAGCGGGCGTGTGGCGAGCGTACCGTGTGTGTGTCTGTGTGTGTTTGTTTTTGGCCAAAATCACGGCGTACCGCGCTGTGTCCATGGCCCACAATGCTGTGTCACGCTGCTGCGACTACTGCAGCTGCCGCCCCTGCTGTCGGCACCAAGGTCGCCGTCGTTGTCCCGCAGGCGCGCACGGCAAACGTGCGTGATGAGTGTGTGATCGATATACGGCGTGTTCGATATAATTATGCGATATACATACTAGTACTGTTGCTGTCTCTGCTTTTGCTTTTGTTTCGCATTGAGGGCGCACTTCCGGAAGCGCAGGATGGCCTCGCGCCTACGTCGCTCGCATGCCGAATGGGATATCGACTTGGCTTGGGTGCCAAGCGAGAGCTGGTCGCGTCCGCGAAATGGAAACGTTATCGCAGCGCAGGCAATTAAATGTTAATGGGTCACTTGTTTGGCAATTAGGCCGATAGACGCAGCCGATAATCGATGATCGGCCCAACTCAACGTTTCTCTAATTGGCGGCCAATTACTGCTGTTGCTATAAAGCTGACGGATCTGCTGCAGCCGGGAGCAACTGTAACGGATTGCGAAGTAATGGCGAGACTGGCAATTGGCATCCTTCTGTTGACTCTGCTGCAGCTGCGACTTGGCGTCGAGGTGAGCAATGCTTATTGAAGTGCACTGCATAATGGATAACCCCGCTGATTTTTCTCCTTCCTCTCCGAATCAGTCCGTCAACTACGAGGTAATCGGCAATGAGATGTTGCTGCTGACAACCTGCGAGGGTGAGCAAAACAATATGGATATAAGCGAGCTTGTCGACTTCAGTCAACTGAACTTCGTGTTCGAGGAGGACTACGAGACAATTCATGCGAGTGGTAAAATCGTGGTGAAAATGGACCTGCCCCCTCTCATCAGTGTGCACATTGAGATATATCGTATGACTCGTGACGAATGGGTGACCACACCTATTTCTCTAAGACGTGACGATTTCTGCAAATCCCTGAAGAATCCCTTCGAGCCCTGGCACTTTTTCATAGTCAGCCAAATACCGAAAGAGGAACGCATCTGTCCACCCAAGGCTGGCGTAAGTTGAGATCAAGTTGTGAATACGAATATCTCTCTTTCCCTCTCTACCTCTCTCTATCTCTCTCTATAGCACGTTTACACGCTTCACAATATCACAAACCGCATACGCTTAAATAACCTGCCCTACTGGGGGCATATCGACGGAGATATCAAGGTCGTGATGCACTTTGAAGCCGGTACCATGAAGGCCTGTGTGATCGTCTTCTTAACTGTCAGAATGTTGTAGAATATGCCCTATAGTACATATATATATATAATCAAGTATAACTCAGCTTAAAGATATGTAATTTATATATACATTATTAATGTATTTAAATTTGCTGAGTGCAGTTCTCTCGATGTTTGCTCTGCTTTTATGATCTGGAACTGTTGCTGATTCTCTGTTCTGTTTCTGCTACTGAATCTCATTCTTCTTCTACTTTTATCTTAATAAACGCAAATAAGCAACGATTTTATGAACAGAAAAAAGGCAAAAAAATGTCGCGTAATTCGCAGCCAAAGTTCCCGTTATGAACTTGATAAGCAATGAAATAAATACTAAAGTAATCCCAGCGAATCCCGTAATCCCATCTACCTCATTTTTATTTGATGACGGCTCAAAGTCATCGCAATTTCGTCAAGTAAACTTATTCGCATTCTCATTCTCATCCTCGTCCTCGTGATGCCGAAAGCACACTCGCGATTTATGGCATCATATTAATATTTATTCATCTTGAATGTTCATCATATGTACTCGTATGTGAGGGGAGTACATCTAGTTCAGGCTCACGTGGTCGCCATATCGAAAACTGTGCCACACTTCGTTTATATTCGGGTATCCCTGAAAGCGGCTTAAGATTTTATTATTCAGTTTTGCGATTGTAGTATCTCTATGTGGAGAGTTGTATCTCACTAGGGGAGTGCAGAGTAAACATGCAAACTTATCAAGTGGTCACATTATGACTTTTCTCAAAATAAACTGATTTTAATAAACATGAAGGTCTAGTTTAAATATGAATACACTCAGTATTACAAATTTCGAGTACCTTAACCTTTAAGGTATTCTTTTCAAATTCAAGATTAATTTGTATATATTCTATGCTTTGCTAGTAAGTTAACTTTACATATCGATTTGAAATACAATTTCAATTGTTTTCAATTTAGAAATAAAATCGAGTTAGCGAACTAACTGCCATATTGCATGCATTCATCCCGACGTTTTGCTTTATAACTGTTTATCTACGCGTAATACGGAAGAGCCCACATTGCGTCTATATAATTAACAGCTCCCGTAATACTTGTTGAATGAGATAAGGCAGTATAAACTATAGTTGCAATATAAACTATGATATTTACACAGTTTTCACTTACTCAAGTTCATATTGAAAATGATATGAAGATAGATGAGAGGACTTTATGTATGAAGAAGTTATTTTTCTTTTTATTGATTACAGATATTTACAATGTTTTCTAGTGTTTATGTTTCCGCTTTATAACTGAAAACTTGTACGTTTGGGGGAACCTTCAGTTGAAAGAAGATACACAATTCAACTGTAACTAACTTCCCCTCAGCTCGCCGATCTGGAGGCCCAAGTCGAGAGATATCTACTTTCCTGTGAGATAACAAAGTTATGCATGCTACTATTTGATCAAATAGCTGGGTGCGCTAGAATCTTGAGCTCGTAAATATATAGGAAAGAGAATGTATAACAGGCAGGTAGAGCCGAGACGGCGGAATGGCAATAAATTAAGCGTGTTTGGGTTAAGTCACAGCAAATAATGAATTCTATAAATATTAATAAATCCACTTGGACTATTCACGACTATTTAGCTATTTTGCTTACGTGATATTTTATATCTTTACACTTGATATTTAACACAATTTAACTGAAAATGCAAACAAACAACAACAAAAACCGAATGGGGGAAAAGTGTGAGGAAAATTACGCTTTGCCTACGATAATATAATGAACCGTTTTATAATACTAAATACTGAATGGAGATGATGCAGGGCCCATCAAGGGACCCTTAAAATGATTCAAGAATGCATACTTAACATAATTAATTATTCAGTAGCTTTGAGTGCAACATTGAATCTAAATTGTGCAAATTAAATTAAATCTAAATTGTTAAACTGTTATATAGTATGCTAGATCTATATATTTAAGATATGCTTTTCAAATCCAACCAGTGAGTTGTTGTATAAGTATCGTTTCCACTATTGATTAAATACAAAGGTAGCTTCAGTACTTTTGCCACAATCGTATGTACTAATGTTTATAGTTCTGGTTCTACTTAAGATAATGAAAAGACTCCTAACTTTTGGCACGTAGTCTTAAGACATCGAAGGGAACAAGACATAGGTAGCGTTTTCGATCGGGTAGCTCTGATTCTACATCGCAGCATCGAAAGAGTCGCCATCCCCCTTTCCATAGATCTTCACACAATGCAAATTCAATGCAATGACAGCTGATGCTAATGACAGTTGTGGAGCCGGCCACGTTTATATCATGCCTAAGTGCCGCGATATGGATATTAACTTGGGCCTGGCCTGGTGCTGGCTGAGTGGCTCGTGACCTGTTATTATCCACTGTTGTACTACTGGCATGACTAGGCTAGTCGTGTCGTTTGCATGCCGCAGCCCCAACACCAGCCTTTGCCCCGGTTCCCATTCCCAGCCGGCACACGGCACGTATACGTGTTATGTGGGCGCATTGTGTGAACAGGATGCATGAGATTTGGGGCCGAATAACTGTCACCAGTCTGTAGACAGTTAGACGTACAGTCAATGTCAATGTCAATGGGCTTTTCCCAGCGGTGGCAGCAACGCTTCCTTTGTTCTTTCGTTCGTATATCACTCATACGTCGCGTTGGACTTGCCAGGCAAATTGCACGAATTAGGCGACTTGTTTATCGCGCTTACATAACGCACACAACGGCACAAGCAGTACACAAGGGCACACGTTACGCAATGTGACACTGGGAAAACAACAGAGTAGTAAAGGAAAACAAAGGGAAACAAGCGGAACAAAAGAAAAACACAAACCCGATAGTTGCACAGCTGCAAAAAGCAGAAAGCAAAAGGCAGCAAGCAAAAGGCAGTGCCCACAAGGTAGAAGGTAGAAGGCAGAAGAGAGAGCAGAAAGAGAGCAGGATTTCCATTCTAATTTGTCAAGCTTGTCGGGCGCGTTGTAACACTCAGGAATATTGTTAATTTACCATAAGATATACATATGTATGATATATATACAGGTATATATGAAAAGGTTGTCGTACCCCGTTGACAAGCAGAAGTAGCTGAGGTAGATCCCCCCACCCTCCGCATGTCTGCCTCATTTCATTTGATTAAATACAGAACAGCTTTTAATCAAATAACAAGCAGCGCGGGAGACAGTGAGTGAGAGAGAGTGTGTACAGAGAGGGAACAGGGGTAGGTGCTTCTTGCTCTACTCTATACTTGGGCTGTGAGCATTAAATAAATAAAAATTAAATTAATTAAATAAATAAATAACGGGCGGAAAGATGTGTTCGGGGCACAATCAAATAAATAACACATTTTATTGCGCAAAACGACAAACAAACAAGCGCATGGCAGGAGAACGACACGCAACTGAAAGGTTCCCTCGCCCACCCCCCATCTACTCTCCCCCAACCTTTCTCCGGCCCTTGCCTAGCTGATCAACTGGGCCAAGATGCTGCGCAGTTCCGCAGTGAGGCATCTCAAGTCACGTGACCCCGGCGGTTCCAAACGGTTCCGCTTC
This sequence comes from Zaprionus africanus, assembly GCA_018151435.1. Lineage (NCBI taxonomy): Eukaryota > Metazoa > Arthropoda > Insecta > Diptera > Drosophilidae > Zaprionus > Zaprionus africanus. The sequence continues at coordinate 6,045,583 of JAECXB010001995.1, forward strand.
TGTTGTCAAGAACGGGAAGCTGGAAGGGTTTAATTTTAATGTTTTTATTACTGGCCTAAACCTTTTTCAATTACGAGCATTCAATTTATGCAATAATTGATAGATTAGCTCGCTAACTCGCAGGTACATGCAACAGTTTAGCAACGCTAACTGAAGCTCCTCCCTTCCTTCCCCTCTCTCTTTGTGAGAGTTACAGAATAGCTAGATCATCGCTTCAACTGCGCCCTGTGAATCGGAAGTCGGTTATACAATGCGTATTATCGCATCGCACGTGAGCCTGTCTGCGAATGATTGATATACAGATACCCTGCAAGCAGGCAATCGCACGCAGCTGCAGCACCTTGCATAAGACTCGGCTAAATAAAATATATCCATCCATATGCCTTATTAAGACTACAACTTCAACTTGAATAAGGTAAGCTTAATCTCTTCAGATCATCGATCTCTCACTTCTACCCTAGCCCAAGTCAGAGTAAGTCTTTCCTATTTTATAATGTTTCTATATATAGTATTTTGTATTTGAAGTTTTTGTGTATTTCGGAATATTTTTTCTCCCTTTTTTCCGTTTTTTTCCGTTTTTTCCTATTTAAATGGAAACTTGTTTGCAGTGCGGCACGTTAATTAATATTTGTCAATAATTTAAATAATTTGATAAAGCATTGTCTACGACAGTACAAACATACACACACACACACAGAGAGACCGACACACATGGGACACTTTGAATGAGGTTTCGAGAGTTATCCAAGCATTTCAATTGCAATCGCAGCGACAATTTAATTGCGAACGGTAAACGTTAAAATGAATGCAAAACATTTTTTCGTCATTTCCGCGGCGTTCGCTCGCAACTCGCGACCCTTCTCAAGCAGCTTTTTGCTGTTGTTGTTGCTGATGCTTCTCGAGAATCCAAGCACCTGAAAGTGTTGTCTCAGCCGAATTGATTGAAGATCGCATTGGATCGAGACGAGCGCGGTTCAGGAAGTTCTCTTACACAAATATAGAGTCAACATTGTTGTGGTATTTTTTGAAGTTGCGAAAATTGTTGCGATAATATTATAATACATTTCAAGCATTATATATTGTAACATGTTCATCACGGTATATTATATACAAGTCTCGTATAATATTAGTTCTTTTTGAGCTTAGTTTTTTCGCATCCTCTGCAAATGGTTTAGAAAAGAATTGTGCTCGATCTAGTTCGACTGACTATCGATTTCTCAATAGGGAACCCATCATTATAAATTCAAAAAGGTTTCTTATTTTCGGGTTTCTTTACAATTCCAAAGATCTCTGATCTTTTCCGATTTGCGTTAATGGCAACCTTTGACGATCTCTAGAGTAGTTAGCACCTCGTGGGGCTTGTTATTTGATACGAAATTGGAGTTGAACTTGTTATGCACTATGAAAACCCATCATCAATTAGCATGCGAACAATTTGTATACCAATAAGTATTTAAGATCAGCGGGGAGGGGGGTGTTGTTGATCATTCGTCGGTTCGTAGACCTTGACTAGCTGCGTCAATCGAAGCACTTTTCGAAGTTACTCGAAATTGTACAAATATTTCAGTTATTATGGATCATATAGTTGTAGATCGATCGATAGCTGAGAATTACTTAAGCCGCCCCTCTCCGCTTCGTCCTCTCCAGCCTACTAATTGCATATTAATTGATCGCACGGGTGGCTCGCAACTCGGAACTTTCCATACGTCAAATGGGCAAAATAAGTGATAAATATGCCATTTTTCACACGCAAATATTAGTTGAGAAAAACGGGGGAGAAAATAATATTAAGCAAATATATTTATTAGATAGGCATTTCACAACCCGCCCCCGAGTTCATCCCCCCGAGAGCCATTCCAAATGAGCAATAAATCCATAAAGAGTCAACAAGCAAACGCGAACGGAATGAAAAGGCCGTAAAATGTTAAACAAACGCCGAGAGACGCCAAGAAGTCAATTTGGTCTGGCGAGAGGCACTTTCCGAGTGAGCTGCCACCGGCATGCCCTGCTCCTCCTCTCCCGGCATCCAGTGACGCCCCCATCCAGACCAGACACAACCAGTTGGGGAGTGTGTCGAACTTGGGGATGGCAGATGCGGGATGGGGAACAGGGTGATCGCATTAGCGCAGCTCATCATTCCAAGTCGTAAAATCAATTTGCTGCTGTGTACACAAACTTTTATGGCGCACTGTGGCCGGCTAAACGTTTGCGCTAATCAATTGGGCAAATGCGACATTTTTGAGTGGCCTTTTTCGACGTGGTCTCCATCTCCATCCGCCTCCATGTACGTTCGATCAATTGAACGACGACAACAACGTCGATGACGCTGTTTTCCGACGATAACGTCGTCTCCTCGCTGGCTGCACTCGATTTGTTTTGACACCTTCGCACAAAGACTGTTGCAATGCGCACAATGCGATGCGATGATCCGATTCGGATGCAGATTTTTCGCCTCAACGATACGATTTGACTGCTTTCTCTGCTGCTTCTTCTCTTTCCATTCTTTCCTTTCGTCTTTTATTATCATTTGCCGATCTTCGTTTAACTATTTAGCCACATTTCTTCGACTTGGTCTTCTTTAGTTCTTCTTTTATAGTCTTTCTCATCTTACTACCTTTCTCTCTTCTGTTTCAGGTTTGAGTTTAACTTATTCCTATTCAACTTACTGTCCGCAAATCTTTATTTTCCTCCAACTACTTTTCTGTCCATTCATTATTATTTATTACGTTATAATCTATTAAAATTACAGTTCTTTTTTTTCCGTAATGTTTCCACTTCAAACCATTCTAAATTGCATTTCTGTGTTTTGCCCTTCCAAAAAGTGTTATTAACTTTTTGCGGTCACAAGTTTGCATCATATTTAACCACTGCAACAACAACAACAAAATCGACGTCATAAGCAAAAAAAAAAACAAGAACGTAAACAAAATTGATCGCGGCGCAGCACGAGATACGCTTTCAAACTCGCTTGAAATGGAGTCAGACAGGCAAAGTCTTGTAGTTGTGGCTACACATGTTTTCTATATCTTTCTTTATCAACAACATCTTACTCTCTTACCATATATTAGACAATTGCAATGACAGTGTTGAACAATAGTTTTGTTAGATGTTTGAAGTAATCAAATTGTATGGATGTTTATTTACACTTAAGATTTATTTCGATTAAAATGTAAAACTTTAAAAAGTCACAAAGCGGCACGTGTGGTGTGCTTGACAGATAGCGATGGTAAGAGGAGTAAGCGATGATTACAAGGATATCGATTACAGATTAATATCTATGCAAATTAAATATTTAAATAAATGTGATTGGCGAATTCAAAGTGTTGCCAGATCTGCATAACAGTTTCATCTTTTCGAGAAAAATAGTATGCAAAAGATTATAAAACAAATATAGCTATTAATTCCTACTGATCTGAAGCATAATGAAATAGTTATCTATAATTATTATATCAGGTTGTTTACACTGCACAGATCCCTGGGAAATCCAGCACCAACAAGTGATTATGCCCGCAATCCAATTAGACTCGCCTACTACCTGCCAAGGGGGTACGTTGTGGGAGGTAGTGGGGGGGGGGTTGTCTTGCGAATAGTTTATTAATTAATTAGTTCGTCGAGTATGTGGCAAATGGAGCGGAACACATTGAAGACTGAGAAGTGAAGAGCTGTGCGCAAAAAAGTCGCTGCTGGGTCGCAGGCAGGCGAACTCGGTCCGTGCTCGAGAGCTGGAACTGGAACTGGAACTGGTATTCACTCAGTGTTTGTGCGGACTCGCTCACCTTGTAAATCGACGCCACATACTAAAAATACCAATGATCGAGTGCGGCTCTCGTTGCTGTTGTTGTTGTTGTTGCTGTTGTTGCTGCTGTTGTTGTGCAGTCGGCAGACTTGGCCAACATGCGCTGCTTGTGGCCCGTGAACCGCTTCTAATGGCAGTTTGAATAGTCAAAAGCCGACAACAACAGCAACGTGAACAGAAAATCGCGTAAAGTTTTCGCCATTTTGCTTGGCAGTTGCTCGACCCGTTGTTGCTGTTGTTGTTGTTGTTGTTGTCGCGTCGTTGTCGCTTTGCTGTTCGTCGATTGTTTATGTTTTTATGTCGAGTTCTTCGAACTCTGCGCTGAAGTTCAAAAATTTTGTCGACGAAAATTACCCAACGTGGCCTAATCAAGCGAACATCTGAACGATAACGCACATGCATGTCGGAGCAAGGGGCGGAGCAGGGGAAGGGGCACAGGCAGAGGCAGAGGCAGGGGCTAAGAGACAAAGCCAAAGAGATACGGAGACAAAGACACATCGGGACAACGAGAGTCGAAGACTCTGACGCGACTTTTTCGGATCTCGGTTTGCTGCCATTGCGGAAGCTTTATTTATTTATGTATTTTTCGCGTTATTTTGTATATTCTGTTTTTTTGATTTTTTTGTCTTCAGATTTTTTATTTCTTTTTTTTGTTTTGCTTCTTTTTTATTTTGGTAAAACGTGCACGGGTCCGTTGGCCATTGCCCGTTGACCGATTTGTTTTGTCGCAATCCGCGGATGTCGCTTCTCAGCAAAGCAAAGCTCGTTCTTCATTTCGAGCGAAATACGTATTCACTCTACATGTATCTGGCCCCAGCTGGGCAACCGGCCATCTATCTCTACCCCTACTGCTGCTGAATATCTTTTGGATCTATCTATATCTATGCGAATTATTGCGCAGAATCATGTAGAACCGGCTGACTGACGCGGCAACCGCTCAACTGCTCGACTGTTCAAGTGCTTTGGCTCCGGCTCCGGCTCTGACTCTGACTCTGGCGCCGCATCTCAGGGTTGTCAGTTTCTTGACTCCAGTCAAGCTTCGTTCCATATAGTTCCTGATTGGGCTGAGAAATATTAAGACATTATAAGCATACTACAAGCCGCAAATCACAATTAACAAGCGACAAGTGAAGAAAGCTGTTAGATACCCTGCAGGCAGTTTATAAGAAGGCACAGTACTATCTGTATTGCCTGCTGTCTGCTCTCTTGTCTGTCGTGTCGTGTCTGTCTCCCTGTCTATCTGACTGTTTGTATGTCTCTATGTCTGTTGGTCTGTATGTTTTTATTTCTGTATATTTGTATGTATGTATGTCTGATTGTCTGTATATACATATGTCTATATGTCTATATGTCCCATATGTCTGTATGTCCGTCTGTATGTCCGTCTGTCTGTCCGTCTTTCTGCCTGCCTGTCTATTTGTATGTATGTCTGTCTGTTTGTGTGTATGTCTGTCTGTTTCTCAGTATGTCTTTATGTTTGTATGTCCGTGTGTCCGTATGTCCGTATATCTGTATGACTGTGTGTCTTTATGTCCTTATGTCTGTATGTCCGTATGTCTATCTGTGTGACTGTCTGCTTGTCTGTATGTCTGTATGTCCGTATAGCTGTATGACTGTATGTCTATACGTCCTTATGTCCTTATATACTTATGTCTGTATGTCCGTATGTCTGTATGTTTGTGTTTATGTATGTCTGTATTTCCGTATGTACGTATGTCCCTATGTCCGTATGTCCGCATATCCGTATGTCCGCATATCCGTATAGCTGTATGACTGTATGTCTCCATGTCCATATATCCTTATGTCTGTATGTCCGTATGTCTGTCTGTGTGACTGTCTGTTTGTCTGTATGTATGTATGTCTGTTTGTCTGTATGTCCGTATATCTGTATGTCTGTATTTCTCTAACCTGGATGTCTGTATGTCTGTATGTCTGTCTCTCGGTATGTCTGTATGTCCGTATGTCAGTATGTCATTCTGTTTGTCTGTTTTGTGTCTGTCTGTCTGTTTATCGGTCTGTCTTTCTTTCCATCTGTCTGTCTTTCACTCCTAGCTTGTCGGTCGCTTGTCGCTCTCTCTGTTGCCCGATATCAATCAAAGTGTCTGTTTCTGGCTCTTAACCCAATCTGTCTGTCGATCTATCTCTAAGTCTGCCTGTCGCTATTAGGATTATAATGGGCTAAATAAGTGATGTTTATCTGTCTGTAGCTGTCTATCCGCCTGTTTGTCTGTCTATCTCTATGAGAATGGATGTCTCTATCAGGATGCTCATTGCAGTCTGTCTGTAAGTGTTTGATTGTATCAATCTGTCTACCTTTCTGCCAATCTGTATGTTTTTATGTCAGTCAGTTTCTCTGCACATCTACATATGTCTATTCCTTCTGGTTATCCTTTAATCAATCTATTTTTCATCACATTCTGATCAGCCTCACTAAGATCTATGACTACTCTACCCTCATATTCGTAGATCTCTTCCAAAGCAAATGCCAAGTGCGACACCTGTCAGTGGCTCCACTCTCTCGCTATCTCCCTCACACCCGCCAACTTCTTGGTTGTGTTGACTTAAGCTCTGGCTCCACTCTTAAGCTGCGTTGTGGCTCGGCGCTCGCCGTCCTTGAGCTTTGCCACATAGTTCTGCAGCGAACCCGTTTCAATTGCCGCCCATTCCAAGCATTCCAAGCGACTGGAGCCGCGCCTCGACGCGGTGACTGCTTTCCATTTCCATGACATTTCCAATTGGCAGCGAACTCCCTTCTAAGTGCACATAACCACATACTCCATCTGCACATACGATATATAGCATATATATCGTATATATATATGGCATATATAATTGTTCGTATGTGCCCGATAATTGCGGGGCAGCTTGTCCATAGTGTTAATTGCCAATTGGCAATGGAATCGCTAATGGGATCGCAATGGAATCAATATATATGCCGATTCTTAGCTCTCCCTTCACTCAGGTAATGGACTTTGAACAATCGCGATCCAATCTCGTGCTGGACACTAACAGTCCGACAATAACAACAGCCCAAGCACAGCGACGACTAGTGACATGTCGAGTAAATATCTTCTGGCTCTTGAATCCGGTTAGATCTTGTCGGGTCTTAGCAAAGTGCACAAGTGTCAGGTGCAGCTCGCTGTATCTATCATATACATGCATATATACGATATATACCATATCTATAAGTAGCTACAGCTGATACAGTCGCCAGTCGCTAAGCCGAACCTCGCAACTTGCTTATGCGATTCCGAATACAGCTTTGGTTTATAGGGAAGCTCGATTATCGTTGGAGACACTTCATAAATCACAGATCTTTCGCTGGAATCGATCATACTGCTAGATAGTTGGGGGGCTTCAGTTGTTTGTGTGTGGAAACTACAGTTGCGAGTGTCATAAATAAAACATGTTCGAGAAGCTTCTGCCCCCCCGCTGGCTAAACATCAAAGTCATCCGTAGTTCGTCGTTTTATCACGTTATCATTAACATTTCAATTGGAACAGACCCGAAGTAGAAGACCTTGAAACCAATCCCAAGTGCAATCGATATGAGTTTATTTAAACTATCTGTGGGTTTCCCCTTTTGTAACTTCTTCGTAGGTACACTTTAAGTTCCTGTTACTTTTTCATAGGTTTATATAAGGAGTACACTTTAAATAACATGATATTATTATCTACATCCGTTACACAAAATGCAATTCTATTGAAATGAGGTTAGAATCTTTATAACATACACAAGCTCCATCTCTCTCTTTCTCTCTCCCCATCCCGCTCTTTTCTCGTATGTTTTATTGCCACCGACTTAATTAGCCTGATTGATACGTTGAGGTAGTTCGAGTATTTGTGTTTCGTAACGCGAATCACTGACCCCAAACACGACTCCCTTTCGGTAGTCGAACCGTATCGAATCGATACCCTCTTGCCACATCTCCCCTGCTAGCCGATAATTGTTAGTGCTTAATCGATAATTAGTGCTTAAATAATTACATGGATCGGACGAGTCGATATCACGAGTCGGCTATGCCAGCATTAGCTGGTAACAGGTGTACCGAACACGCGTATCATTTAAATATCTGTGGTTAACATTGCATTATTAACATGTGTATATGTACGTAAATGAAACTGTTTTATTTGCCGCCTTAATTAGGCGCTTCATATTTGCATATCCGAAATGCGCTTTTTAATTGCATATTGTACCGTTTTTTCCCCTTTTTTTGATAGGGTACTTCGCTTCCGTCACGATAAGCGAGAAACGATGTATGCTCAAGATCCCTAGTCTGATTCACATTATATGAGGGTGAAAGTTAACAGATAATACAATGCAAAATGAATAAATAAAAACAACTTTTGATGCAGAGATTAACCAATTTTAAACTTTCCTTAAAGGTTTCCTCATGGATGTTGACTGAACACAAAGGATAATCATGGCAGTGCCATATGAATTAAAGTGGATCTTCAATTTTACAGGCGTGGAAGCTTGAGTAATTCACACACGACGCTGCAGCACTTCTTCTTTATTCCAGACGCCGACACCGAATGGCGCTTAATGTTATTTTACATAGGTTTAACATAAGCTTAACATATGTTTATCAAAGGCTTAATGTATTCATCGTGTTATATAAGTATCGATATATCAGTGTGACCCTAATACACAGGATAATATAATTATCAGTTGTGATTACAAGCTGCACACTTAATTGTATATACGAGGGTCGTTTGTAAGTCCGTGACTTTTGTATTTGCACCTGCTCTACAATGGTGCTCTGTCAGCAGTTATCGATTAACAGAGTGATTAAAGCTGCGTTTTTTGGTTTGCGTTTTATAGGCATTGAAAGCAGACGATCTCGTGAATTTTAACGAAAATGGAGATCGAGATCGTCCCTATAAAACGCAAACCAAAAACGCAGCTTCAAAATTTTACAGTCAGCTGTTAATCGATAACTGCTGACAGGAGTTGGATTTGGTATTTTATATATATTTTTTTTTATATTATATAAAGTGTGAATAAAACCCTAGAATGACTTTACAAAAAATCATGATGGATTTTAGGTATTCTGATTAAGTAACGGGCAAAAGGTGATTTAGCCTGTTGTAGTTGCCGTTGACTCGTTGTTGCTACAATATAAACTTGTCCATGCAACTTGATCGCGTTGCGTCCTTGGCCTTCACACACATTTCGCATGCAGCCTGGTCGGATCTGATGTGGGTCTGGGTCTTGGCCTGCGTGCGGCTCTAGCTTGAAAGGAGGTGGTCAAGAGGGGGCACAGTGGTCGCTGTGGTCTGTCGGGTCTCTTGACGCTCTTGATCGGCTGACTCCGGTTGGCCCTCGGCTGTCCTCTGTCCTCCGTTCGGAGTAGACTCAATTGCCTTGTGCAAGTTTTTGTTTTTGTTTTTTTCGGGCAGACGTTTCATTGTTGCTCCCGTTAATAATTGTTGTTGCTGCTGTTGTTGTTGTTGTTGTACGTGCTGCGCTTTGAATTGTGGGATTCGCGCTTCACTTGGCTGTCGTTGCTGTTGTTGTTGTTGTTGTTCTTGTTGTAATTTATCGACTCGGATGCTACGTGAGTGTTATTGAAAATGGTCATTTCGTTCATGTTGCTGTCACCTGTTGCTGCTGTTGTTGTGCTGTTGTTGTTGTAGTTGTTGTGGGCACCTTTACCTCCACCCATATTATTATTGTTATTATTACGGTTTGTCCGTCTGTCAGTCGTCTGTCGCTCTCCCTCGGAGTATTTGTTGTTAATTTAATTTATTCAAACATTGAACTTTTATTTGCTTTCAACCGAGCGAGGGGCCAGGCTGGAGGAGGCCATGTGGGCGGGGGGCAGAAAGCAACGGTTGTTATTCCGATTATGTGCTTTGCCATTATTTATGCTGATTTGCTCCTTCTCCCTCACACTCCCTCTTCCCCTCTCTCTCTCAGTTTATCTTTGCTCATTATTCTATTAAAATATTTTTATAGTTTTATGCAAAATCTCAAGGAAAATTTACAGAACACTTTGCATGTGCACAAAGAGCAACAACAATAAAAGAAACTCAGATAAACAAACAAAAAATGTGAAAAAACCCAACTGAAGAAGTCGAAACCGACGTTCGAACGACGAACAATAAAGTCCAAAAACACAACATATACGAGTATATACTTATATGGGTGTATACAATTATATAGATATATGTCTACAGAAAAAAGAGCTGAAGAGGAAGCAGAAGCCGAAGTCGAGACCGAAGCCAGTGCAACAATTACAACAATGGGAAGAAGGTTACAAATTTGATTTCTATGAGTTTATATTTCTTTTATTTTTGTTTTTTGGGTGCGGCCATCGACCGTTATGTCTTATATGTATACCGAAAGAGACATGCTATCGTACATACACAAGCAGCGGGGCGTGTGAAACGCCAGTGGCGATGACGATAATGACAATCGATTGTCGATCAACTTAGCAAGAGACAAAGAGAGTTGCTCGTGAGAATTAAAAATGATTTAAAAGATCTGTAATTATTCTTTATTGCATGCCAAACTCAACAGCGATTGGGGTCAGGCTTGCTGAAATATTAAAGACATAACCTTAAAATAGTTAAAGATCTCAATACGGCATCGAATACCAAGCTGAAACGATAAATTGAAGACTTTATGCCACCACAAAATGTTACGACTGATTCTGAATACTTTACAGAACAATCAGCAAGAAAGTGATCGACGTGAAGATACCCTGTTAAATAAAATAAAACTTTCCAGTCCAAAGTAGCTCAAGTACTTCACTCTTCTCTCTCACTACTTCCATAGCAGTTACTGCTTCTAATCTATGACAGCCTCTCCTGCTGTGTTTACAGGGTATACGCGCACTCAGACAGCCATGCAGGCATTTACTTGGCTGTGTGTGAAACGATCTCGTTTCGCGCTGTTCCTCATACTGTCAATATTGTCGACGCAGGTGAGTTATAACTTTCGCATTGTTATTTGTGGCCTTGGATTCGGTAATACAAGCGCGAGAGGGAGGGAGAGAGAGCGAGCGAGCAAGCAAGTCAGCACGATCATAACTCTGTAAATAGAGATCAAAGCGATCTCGAGACGATCGTCAACTGTTTATCGCGCCATAAAACGAGCTACTTATGCGCAGAACTTTTCTCTGCGTGCTCTACGAAACGTATTCATAAAGTTTCGACAGCCGTCTATCTATGATGAATTGCGATCGTTTGCTGAGCGATCACTTCCCTCCCCTGCCCTCTCCGTGCCATCGCTGCCCTTCGCAAATATGTTATGATATGTGATCTACTTTAACTCGTTCCGGCATTGGGACAGGCCTCCCGGTCCAGCCTGGAACTGCCCGAAACTTGTTGTCCAAAATGGGGAGGGAAGAAAAAGAGACGATGTCAAATTTTGTTGATCTCGAAACTCTTTCGCAATTGTCACAGATCGGGAGCGACTCGTGTCGCGACGAGACGAGACAATCGTCCAGATGCGACTTTTCATTGATTAACGATAATTAAACAATTCCGCTTCACATCGCTAATGGGTATTTTGCGGTCCATTTTGCGGCTGTGAATGGAGCTACTGTGCATGGAGAGTGGGAGGAAAGAAGGCGAAAGGGAAAGGGTCAGAGAACGGGGAGCTGAGGCAGCTGGGGGCATCGGGATTGCGATTGGGGTGCGGATTCGGATTCGGTTTGGCATTCGCTGTTTGGCTTTCGGATTGGGATTCGGACTGGGATTCGGACTGGGAGTTCACATAGCGAGCACTTAGCGTGCTAGCGCTAATGCCCTCTAATAGAGCACGAATATAAAGTGATATTAATTGAAACATGCAAACACCGACAGCAAATTGATAAATAAATAAAAAACAATAAATAAAATGCTCGCTGATGAGGGGCATATTTGCGATGAATTCGATGACGACGTCGGCGGAAGGCTAAGCAAAGTCTGGCACGGAATTCGGGCTGTCTGAGTCGTCCGACTCGGACTATGGCGAAATTCACCTGAGGCTTCTCTCACGCTGCCCTCTTCCTCTTTGCATTGTTTGTCTCAAGCTGCCCCCTCCCATCCAGTTCTCAATCAATTGTTGAATTTATCAATTAGACGAACGCGCTTTTCACGGCAGCTGCAACCTCTCGAGCGAGTCCACCAACTCAACGTTTCCTCCTATTGCAAAACGCTGTTAAAATGTTGTTAATTGCAATTTGCATTAAGTGGAAACTTTTCGAGCAATAAAAGCTCGCAAATCGCAAACAAAAAAATGAATATAAAAAACATAACGATTAGGAAAAAACAAGTATGCAATATTTACAGTGCTAACTGCTCGATTAGATACCCTAATAAGCCAATAGATTTGCTGCCAATCGATGAAAGCCTTCCCCGCGATACCCTTTGCTTTCTGGCCTATCGAAACTCTAGAGTTCCAATATATTTATTTTAAGTCAACTATGGTCAGTCGACTGTTCGAAGTAAGACAATTAATTTAATTTATAAAAATAAGAATTCATTGATGGTAAAACCTTAAATAGGAAAAAAAATAATTTAATAAGAATTTTTTTGGAGTCAATGAAGATGATTTTTGAATGAATTTAAGATTTTAAGTTAAGTAAATGATTATGATTAATTTCAAATTATTTTAAGATTTGAAGTTGAGTAAACAGTCAAAACACTTGCTATTTAATGCTATCTTTAACATTGAATAATAGATCTAAACATCTAAAGGTTACATTACAAACCATAATTGAATATTCCCTCTCTAACTCTGGCCTCAGCTAATACTCTCTCAGCTACCCTACATCAGTTGAATGTCAATTTATGGCGCACAAAAAACTCTCTAATTTAGATTTGAAAATGCTAACTAAAGGTTCTCAATGTCAATCAGATATTTCGTCGCATCATACCCTGGCATATTAATTATGCTGAGTGCAATAAGTCGATGCACGTTAATGAGATACCCTTTGCAATGAATTATTTTGATATTTGCAATGCCAACTCAATATAGAAACTATGTTGATTTGGGTATATTTTTTCTGGAATAAATGTCCAATTAAGTTGAAAAATATATTTAATAAGTTTTTTGAAATTAATGAAAAAGAAAACTCATAATTTTGATTATGAAAAACTAAAAAAAGAATGAAGTTATTACTTAAGTATCTGTCTTTCTGTTTCCCATATTCTCTCTCTGTCTTTCTGTTGTCCTCTTTCCTTCTGTCTTTCGTTTTCTTTTCCTTATTTCATAAATAAATATGAAAATCTTTTCTGAAATGAATTAATTACAAAAGAAAGCTCATTATCGTCTTAATTTAAGAAAATACTTAAAAAAAATAATGCAGTAATTATTTTAGTATGTCTTTCTGCTTCGTATATTCTCTCTCTCTCTATCTTTCTGTTTTATTTTTCTTTTCTTACATCTCTTCTTTTTTCTTCTAGAAACTCCTCAGCTTCTGTGGAACCAAGCGACCGGCTTGTCCCACCTCCATTAAATGCAGGGTATAACAAGAAAACATTTTCACATTGGGTGCAAATAATTGTCTATCTATTGTGGGGGTGGTGCCAAGAGGCCAGAGGGAGAGAGTGAGAGGGCAGGGGGCCGCGTGTGGCCTCCTCGTCGTGTGTTTAATTTGTTGCAAAAATATTTGTGTTTGTATTTTTCATGTACTTACCGTTTAATACACATTTAAAACGGCGCTTTTTAGCAGCTGTGCTAATTTTCCCGCCATTGTCTGTCGCGACTTAGGGAAAACTGCGGCTTGCTGCGTTAGCGACAGCGGCAGCGGCGTCGACGTCGCAATCGTTGCGCAAATAAATAAATAACAAATATGCAAATAATAACGAAAAGTAATAATAAAATTAATAATAATATTTGCCAGCTAGCTACGCGCAGGGGGCGGGCTTTGTACGTGTGTGTGTGTGTGTGTGTGTGTGTGTGCAAGTGTACTTAGAAAGAGCTACGTCAATTTGTTGTTTGTTCTTCTGCTGTTGTTGCTGTTGCTGTTGTCGCAGCTGCTGTGTGGCGTGTGGCGAAGCGAGTTGATTCCCCGAGAAGGTCGCAGTAGCTGGCGTAGCGCACTCGAGGTACTCAACCCGACGTACGTACTCATCGCATACTTATCGCACTCATCGCATACACATCGCATACACATCGCATGCACATCGCGTGTACTCATCGCATTGCTCGCTAATTGCTCTGCTCTTTGGCTGCAGCAGAGCCGCCCGCGGCTCTTTATTGATCTTGCAATGAATTAACCTAATCATCGCGAATCTCGCTTTGCCGGTTTTCCCAGTTGCATCTGGCGATATCTCACCTAATCATTGGCAACAGTTAGGTGACGTAGAGAGAGAGTGGGGAGAGGCTAAGTGGGATTAACCCTCCTTAAGCCCAGTTTGGGTGCAGTTCGTGGAACGAAATCGAAGCTCTTTTGTTTCTTTGTTGCTCTGGGAAACTCCAAAGAACCGCAGCACGTGCATCACCTTGAGGAGAACCTACTTATGAGGCTACTGTAAAAAAGATTACTCAATGATGATATGATAGCGGTACTTTGAATTTAGCGCTTCTTTATTTATCAAGAACAATCTCTGGTGCAATACAATCGATACTTGTATCATATACAAACTTAATTATAAATGAAAAGATTTTATAGTCTTTTTTGTATCAGGGCGGTACCTTGATATTTATCGATAACAATCACTGGTTCAATACAATCGATAGTTGTAATATATACAAACTTTGTGTCACGGTGGTACTTTGATATTTAGCGCTACTTTGATATTTATCGATAACAATCACTGGTGCAATACAATCGATAGTCGTAATATAAACAAACTTTGTGTCAGGGCGGTACTTTGATATTATGCGCTACTTTCATACTTATCGATAAAAATCATTGGTGCAATACAATCGATAGTTGAAACCATCAAACGCATTATGACAAATCGATTAATTTAAACAGCTTCGGAAACTGAATATCGCTGATAACAAGAACAACATCACACCTGTTATCGATGTATTCGATACTATTTACTATCGATAACAGTGACAACTCACTTAGACATTTTTCATTACCAGTTATCGATGTACTTTTCTTATTATCGTTAAAGATAACTTTTCTAAGTCTACTTACATCTGTATATCGATAGTTTAAGCAACGATAGTGATAGTCAACTATAATATCGATAGTCCAGATCTACTTGCAAATCTTATCTTTTTACACTTTACGTAGTATTTGCAGGTTCAGGACTCCCTTCGTTTCCGCTAGCGCACTTCTCGTCGCCATAAAACACCGTCCAATAATTTCGACAGTCGCCGATAAGGCATGCCTTATATAAGTGAACTATAAACATTTTATAGTATCCCAGGCAACAGTATCGAGGCTCGAACGCATTTGCATTCGCTTATTATAACCTTATGGTGGCGTTTTAATGGCTACAGGGTATGCAAGCACTTCGCTGGCTTTCAAAAACTTGTAACTCGCTTGGCATAACGATAATGATAATAATAATTCGCTTATTATAACCTTATGGTGGCGCTTTAATGGCTACAGGGTATGCAAGCACTTCGCTGGCTTTCACAAAACTTGTAATTCGCTTGGCATAACGACAATGATAATAATAATAATAATATTATATTATTATTTTTCGTCAGTTATAAAAACTAAACGAACGAACGAATTCGAATCTGTTGCGATCCTCGTGGGGGAACTCCTTCAAAATATCGATTAAATGCGAAACAAAAACGAAACGCGCTATGTAAAAAATGTCTAAAATTGCAGCAGACAAACAGGCGGACAAACAGACGGACAAACAGACGAACGGACAGACAGACAGACGGACAGATGGACAGACAGATGGACGTACGAGTAAACTGATAAGCTGACTAACAGTCGAGTTGGCCTCGTGGGCCTCGCAGCGATTTTGTGCTTCTTGCATCGTTGCACGCGGCGTATGCGCAATATTTGCCAATGTGCGCCTCGGCCAGTGGCCCCGCTGCCGACGTCGCCGTCGCTGTCGCCGTCACTGCCAACTACCATACGAACCACACCCAAAAGAATGTCGCGCCTTGTCCGCAATCTTTTGTTCGACGCGATTCCAATTGAGTTTTTGCAGTTTTTCAGTTTTCGGTTTTCGGTTATGGAGTTTCTGTTTTGTTTTTATATTTGTTGTTGATTTATTTGTTATTTTTTTATATCTTTACGAGCCAACAATCAGTTTTTTTCTCTTTCTGCTGCTGTTGTTGTTGCTGTTGTTGTTGCTTTTGCGCAAGGCCGTCGGTGGCTCGTTTTGTGCCTGATCATAAAAAAAAATCGAAATGATGATGTTATTGTTATTATTATTGTTGTTGCTGGCATTTGCATCGCTTTGCGAGCCTTTTCGCACCTGGCCCAGTTGATTGCATTTTATGATCATTCATTCAGTATGCAATCACGTCCCATTAGTCGCCGGATCCGTGCCCAAGTCCGACTTCGAATCCGATTCCGAATCAGAAATCGAATCCCATCGCATAATCAGGTTCCCAAACCCGGCCCAGACCCAACCGAAAAGCCTTTGGGCCTGTCCCCCATCAAGGTGTCGCAGTCGCATTCAATTGTATTTGCGATATCATTGCGAATATTATTGTAGTTGCTGTTGTTGTTGTTGTTGTTGTAATACTGGCCGATTCAATGTCGCGAGCGCAGTAGAAAAACTGAACAATTTATTTGTGCTTTTTTTTAGTATAGATATCAGGGTTCTGATAAATGTTACAAGTATGCGGAAAAGCGAATCATAAACGAAAGCTCAATACCCTTTTCGGGGTCTAGTTGGTAGTACTTAAATATCAATAATGATATAGTTGATGTTTAATGATGATCCTCCAGATTAAATGAAACCTCTCACACACTATTAATAACTGATATCCAAGTATTTTAGGAAGAATATATATTTAAGTATTCCCCTCAACATTCTAAAGTTTTCCAAATTTAGCCGGATTATCGCACCAACTACAGTTGGTATTTATTCTGGTCCATACAGGCTATTGATATACATGATAATTAATAATTATGCGACATTCGGTAGCGGATTCCCAGTGCCGGGCATGAGTCAGCCCAGTTCCAGATACGGTTCCGTTTGCAGTAGCAAAGAGGGTGACCACAAAAACCGCAATTGAGTCGAAAATTCGAACATCAAACAGAGACGGACTCGATTGAATTCCTTTGTTAATTAAACTTGATTATTCAGATTTGGCTCGTCTGTCTTTTTATAACACAAGTATAAAGCTAGTATGATATATGCTTATGTAATTGGGTTTAGTTGATCGATTGATTAGAATGACTGTGAAAATGTGATTTACAGTTAGTAGCAGGCACGGCCGAGTGCATCTCCGATTTATCGTAATATGTAAAATGGGGAATTGCGAAGATGTAATATTATTATTAAAATATATATACTTGTATATGTGTTGAAATTTTCGAAGTACTCTGAAATTGCATATAGATCCGAAAGATCTTTTCCACTGCGTGCACTGTACGGAATTTCTTAGAAGTTTTTATTTGTCGAAATTATATATATATACTCGTATATATTTATCTTGATTTTTCAATTGCCTTGTCATTGCCACCCATCGGCCCACGGTTAACGCACGTCCTTGACCATCGAGACAAACAAACAAGAACAGCAACAGAATTTGTAATATGCTCGAAAATCATTTGGAAATATTTCGCTTCGCTTTAATACGTTTTCGTATGCAACTGCAGAGCGGTGCATCGTGTCGTGTCGTATCGTGTCGTATCGTGTAGCATCGTGCAGCGTCTTGCTTCGCATGGCAAAGGCCAAACAGGCTGTGCAGCTTAAGATTTATTTATAGAGCCGCACAGTGCTGGCTTTTAACCTCCATTCGGAACACGCTGCGTATGAGTTACGCCAAGTGGCCGCAGCTGGCAGTAAATGCAGTATATCGTATATCGTATATACACGATACGATACGATACGATGCTTTGCAATGCGATATATAGCATGTTTTTAAAGGAATTAAATTATCTGTCGATAGCATTAACTGGGCGCGTCCAACTCGATGTCCACTTAAAGCGCACCTCGTGCAGCTCTCTTTGTCAGCTTGATCTTCAGCCGCGGCTCCAGCTCCAGCTCCAGCAGAATGGCGATTTTCGTGCGCTTGGCTTGGCTTGTCTTGGCTTCGGTGCGCGTATTGGCGATTCTAGTTCGAACCGGCACAAAGCGGTTTCAAGCTGTTTTGGCAGTGCTGCCAAACGGCGTCGCTCGCTTTGCCGGTTTTCAAATCGGGGGCTCGCTGGAGCTGGCGCTGGCGCTATCCCAGCCTAGGTACAGCCCAAAGCCATAGCCACAGCCAAGGCAGCGCCACAGTCAGCACAGCAATTGGAAGATTGATGGCTCCAATTCGCCTGACTAATGACTCAAAGCGGACCGACACGATACGCGCCCTGATACCGATACGCTCCCACTTGTCCAGCTATCCCACTGTCCCATTGATTAACTGTCCCACTGTCCACTGTGGTCGCTTGGCTTGGCCCGTTCTGGACACGTTTACCGTTGCCTGGCCAGGGCTTGGCTTGGCTTGACTCCACTTGGCAAGATTGGCCATATAGGGCAGCAAGATTGGAGCAGCCAACTCGATGAGCACGAAGTCGATCCGATGATCAATGGTGTTTTCTATTTGCTAACGATATTCGATCTTTACTTGTACCAAATATTTGCACAGTTTCTTTGCGCATTGAACTGGGTTAGCTTTTCTTTTCTTTGGGTTATTCTTGGCATGCATGAAATCTGTTCAGTGTCTAACTATATTGACATATAGTTGGGCATAACTCACATCATAAACAACTGAAGCTGCACTAAGATAAGCAAGTTTGCCTAAGATATTGTACGAATAGATCTTAGTCATCCCACTGAGCCAAATTTAACTATCACTATCTATTCTTTATAGTTCTTGTCATTATCTTTATACAGTAATCAAACAAAGAAAGAACTTTCCAGTTCTCCAACTACTGCTGGAGTTGAGAAGCTTTAAGAACAATCATTATTATATCAGGCAAAGTACTGACCATAATATCAAACCTAATACAGGCAGTTGCCCCAATCAAACATGTCTTATACGCTCGCACTTGTATAAGACTCTGGAATGCGCTTGAAAGTGCAACCCCTGGACGCATGTGCCAGCTGCTCTGTTTGCTTCTCGTTTTTCCATCTGTCCGTCTGTCCGTCCAGCTGTCTGGCTGTCTGGCCGTCTGCCTTTCAATTCACACATCGCTCGCACTGTGTCTCATTGTTTTTTGCGCAGCTTTTCTATGACTTTCCATGGACAAGGACAGCCGCTGCAAACCGACAATTTCCGCCGTAGAGCGGTTGCCCGCGACCCGGGGGAGGAGCTTGGCCAAGTGTTAATTGGGCGAATGTTTCTTGCCTCTTCTCTCCTCTTCTCTTTCCAGCTCTTCCCTGCTCTTCTGTCTTGTCTTCTGTGCGTTGTTCTTCTTGCTGATTAGCTGATCGAATTATCGCGCAGTCTGCTTGCAACACCGCAGGCAATAATCGTTTTAATAATTTTATTATGTATTTTCGAAAACAATTAAAAAACGCAGAAGAAGCGGAGATCAGCAATGACATTGCACCCCCAATTGGAACAAAAAAAAAAAAAAAAAAAAAAAACAAAACAGAACAAAATGAATCGAACCGAAATGAAACGAAACGAAATGAGGCGAGTTGAAAAAAGATGATGAAATAATTTTTTAATTGGACCAAAAGGCGATACGTTCCATGGAAAAGCGAGTCAAGTCTTTCATTACGTGAGTCAGTCACTGCGAGGGTGTGTGTGTGCGGGTATGTGTGTGAGTGCGTAACTGTATCTGTATCTGTATCTGTATCTAACACGCATTTGCATGTGGTGCTGGCGCTAAGTCAACACACAGCACACATACAGTCTCCCCTCAAACAGCCCTCTCCTCCCATCCCAGATCCAGGTGAGCTGATAGGCGCATCGTATCTGACAGCCACAGCTATCAGACCAACACACACACACACACACACCTGCAGTGTCTGTGTCGCATGCTAACAGTGAACTTGAAAAGGTTATTAAAAATTCAAGTGCGGTAGTTGGGTGCTAAGGTAAACAGACGACGGCGACGCCAACGGCGACAACTGCGGCGCCGACAGCGACAGCGACGGCAACAGCAACTGGGCCCGAGAGCTGGATATATATGGTATATGGTAGTATATGGCAGCACCTATGTTAGTAGTAGCTGTTGACCCATATTGTCATCGTGGATTTGCCATAGCAATGATTTATGCAGCCAGGCTGACAAGCAGCATTATTTCTTATGCTACGCAGCATACAATGCTCGACTAACGAATGCCCTGTAACAAGGCAGTTGAGAAGGAAAGAGAGTTTGATGGTGCCATAGAACTCTGCACTCTGATAAGGAATATAAGTGATCCACACTGAAACTGCACAGAAAAGCCTTGAAGTTTCTTTTGATTTAGAATTAATTTTTTTTTTTAATATATGCTCAAAAATGTGAAGATATATTCAAGAGAAATATAAATAAGATATATTTATAAATCTCTCTATCTATCTTAAAATTTCGTATCCTGACTTACCTATCTGGTAATTAGTTAATATATACATAATCCCTTTCTAGTGGTATGAGTACTTTTTGACTAACTGTATGCTCGCACATTCTAATTTGCGATTTTGATTTGTCTTTTGTTAGTTATACTAACTAATACTAACTCTCCTCATCTAATTGGGTTTCCCCA
Organism: Zaprionus africanus; assembly: GCA_018151435.1. Taxonomy (NCBI): domain Eukaryota; kingdom Metazoa; phylum Arthropoda; class Insecta; order Diptera; family Drosophilidae; genus Zaprionus; species Zaprionus africanus. The sequence continues at coordinate 6,066,106 of JAECXB010001995.1, forward strand.
ATCCTCCGCAACAAATGTTGGATCGTCTTTTTATTTTTTACCCTTAGTTAAAATCCAATAAATTCTAATTAAATTTAATTCTTGTTTCCTACTTAAGTTTTTACCATTAATTAATTCTTCTTTTTTTCATATGTTTAATTAATTGTTTTACTTTAAAAAACAGTCGACTGACTATATTTGACTTTAAATAAAAAAATAGAATTCTTTGATTCATTTATTTATTTTTTTAATGTCAACTAAAAGCAGTCGACTGTTGAATTAATATATTACTTAAAAATATGAAAATTAGAAACAAAAATGAACAATCCAGTATTATGTAATTTAAAATTAAATTAAATTAAATTAAAAGATTCAAAAAAACGAAAAACGTACATATTGTAAATAAAATTAGAGTTAAAATTTACGCTATGCATTTAAACATTTTAATTTTTAAATTTTTAAAAATAATAATTAAAAGTTTCATTAGACATGTAAGAACTAATAATGGATGTATTTACTTAATTATGAAAACATAGATATTCAAAAGAAAAAGAGAGACATTTAAGAATATAAGTGCTTCAAATTCTAAAGTTCCTAAACTCAAGACTGCTAAAAACTGATGAACTGAAAGCATTTTCTAATATACTTGTATACAACTCTGTTCCAACTGCATTGTTTTATTTATAACTTGACAAACTTACATAGTTAACTCTTGCCATCGTTGTTAGAAATATGAACCTCAATGAATGCATGCTGCTTTCCGATATATTCGATACGAAGATAGGATTTCAGATATGTTCGAGTGTCCTCTTTCATAACTATTTTCTATATGTTTACTGTATAATAATAATATTTAATTCTTAGAAACAAACTCTTTGTTAACATTTGAATAACAAATCAAGTGGGGAATCGAGAGAATCGAGAATGATCTAACCGTTTGCTGATTATTCGAATATAAAGCTGGCTAAGATCGTTACCTAAGTCGCGCTATAAAGACTTTTTGGGGCGAGATCGTTGCCTTAACGATCATCGCTCGCTTGATGATAAATTGACAAGTTGACAAACATTTTGTGCCGTCAAATGGATTTGTATGATTAACTGTGCTGCCTGTGCTGCGAAAAGGGGCGTGGCAAGGGGAGACGGTGTGGGAATACCCCTCTACTACTTGTGCTAATAATAACTTTGGGGTTAATTAGGCTGACCCAGGTTGGAAATACCCAACCGATTGCGCCACCTCCGATATAGGGTATACGCTAGCCGTGGCAACTCTGCAGAGGCTGTTGGGGGGATGGGGAGGGGAGGGAGAGGGTTTAACGACCAATTGCCTTGGTCGTAAAATGATTTGCAAAGAGAGAGAGAGAGAGAGAGAGAGGAGAGCTAATTGCGCAGCTACTTGGGCAAATGATATGCAGAAATGGCAGTATAAGACACAGTATACCACAATATATACTACCATATATAGTATACTATACTCTTGTATACTATGCTATCTTGGCCGACAAATAGTCACGGCTCCAGCTGCAACTACATCAGCATTATTTTCGGAACTGCCAGTTGACAATGATCATCGTGTCGGCGATTTGATTAATGTCTCCAACACTGACTGCGCTCAGTAGGCGCACGTGTGTGCAGCGTGTGGGGCCCCCTCTTGATAGACTATGCAACAAACAAACAAAGCACCCTCTTTCTTCCATCTCTGCCCCTGCCTTCTGTCTCTGTTCTTTCTCTGTCTTTCAGTCAGCTGCCCCTGGCAGGGCACATACTTCAAGGGCAGGAGGGGGGGAGTCTTCTAACACTGTGCGTCGTGATCTGGGGATTGTCCGCTTTGGGGCGGCTTGGGGCTGATTTGTGCAGATTTTTCGCACTTTAATTGGAAGAGGCCGCGCGGCAAATTGAATCGCGCCGAGTGTCTTATAAATAAATTAACAATTAATCGACGAGCTCCCTTTGCGGATGTAACAGACACACACACACGTACACACACACACACACATGTAATTGTTGTGTAAACAATTGTGTTTATTGAACTGACGATGTGGAATGAGGCATGTGGCATGCGGCATGTCGCAAGCAGTATAAGACTGGCACGAGCAGCAGAAGTTGCGTTGTAGAAGTCTTAAAAGATGATTTATAAGACGAAGAAAGAAACATTTGCACAGCTCTTTGTATAAGAGTGAAGTGGCTACTATTGATGTGTATAAGACTGGCACGAGCAGCAGAAGTTGCGTTTAAGAAGACTTTCAAGATGATTAATAAGACAGAAAAAGCATCATGAGCATATCTCTTTGTATAAGAGTGAAGTGTCTACTATTGATGTGTATAAGACTGGCACGAGCAGCAGAAGTTGCGTTGTAAAATACTTAAGAGATGATTTATAAGACTGAGAAAACAACACTTGCACAGCTCTTTGTATAAGAGTGAAGTATCTACTATTGATGTGTATAAGACTGGGTTCTGTAAACTATTTGCCATATAAGTCTGAATATGGACGCGTCTGAATTGTATAAAACAACACACGAGTATAAGACTGCAGTCGTGCAAGGCGTATAAGAAATTACTCAAAATGCACTTCGTATAAGAGTGCAGAGTGTGCGTGTAAATGAATGTATAAGACTTATTGCACTAGAAAAACAGAAAGCAATTCTGGCAGTCAAACGAGAGCATAAAGTGCTGTATAAGAGTGTTGGTAGAAGACGGAGAAGAACATACAAAATTAGAGCAAAGTTGTTGTATCGATTGCGTATAAGACTTGATGAATCACACGAAATTCGGCAAGCAAAAGGAAGGAGCTCTAAATGCCTTTGCAGCACACGAACAAGTGAAGGCAACTGTATAAGAGTTCAGAATGCGCCCCCAAAAAAAAAACCCTGGTGGGGCTGCTAAAAATAGACACAAATAAAAGCGGAAAAGCCAAAGGAACGGAAATAGCTTAGCGTATAAGAGTGCTGACCGAGACGAGAACAACAACGACAGCAACAACGTCGTATAAGAGTGACAATTCGGCGGCAATTAGCCAAAGTCGATTAAAGCAATAAGTGAAAAAGAACGAGCAGACAAACCGATATGGGGCTGCAGATAGAAGATAAACATATATAGTATAAGTGTGTGTGCGAGTATAAGTATGCATATGAGTGTGCATATGTGACTGTGTGTGTGTGCATGTGACGTTTGCTGATGACGGCAAAAGATGACGAAAACTGACAAAAGACGAAGTCGAAGTCGAATCGAAACAGAAAAGCAAACAAATAAATAAATAAATAATTAATAAATTAAAAGCCGAAACAATAAAAAAATGGCCAGCTTGCTGTCGTAGTTGCTGCTCATTGTTGTTGTTGCTCTCATTGTTGTTGTTGCTGTTTGTTTGACTGCGGCTTTTGTTTCTCGTTTGTTTGAACGACATTAAACAAAATTTGACGCAGACGGCGACGGCGACGGCGACGCTGACAGTGACACATAAAGCATCAAAAGGGGGAGGCAGCACAGGGAGCAGGCAGACGGGGCGTGGCAGGGCAGGGGGAAGTTATCAATCGCAGCATGCAAATGGTTTTTCATTAACGGCAATTATTAACAATTATTGTATTAAAAGTTGCTAAACGACGGCGGCAGCGACGTTGACAGCAGCAGCAGCAGCGACAGCAGCTGAGCGAGAGACACGCACCAAACTGAGCAGAGTTGAGCTGAGCCAAGCTGAGCTGCGCTGAACTGAGCTGAGCGGGACGTGGGGCGTGGCTGAGCGGCGCAATTTCTAATGAAAGTTGAAAAGCGCCGCTCGCGCGATTGGCTGAAATATGTAAATCCCCTTCGGCCTCCCACTGCCCCGCCTACCTCCCCCTCCTCCCTGCCCCTTGCACCTTTCCCTTCCCTTGTGCTGGCCAAAACGCAGACCAAAAGCACTCACACAACAACAACAACAGCATCGAGCAAGTTCGAAGCGAGTTCGAAGCGGCGATGCTGCGCAGTCAACGTCAGCGTCGACGTCGACGCACGGCTCGCTCACCCACACACAGAGCGCCCCCCACAAAAATGGAGCCGAGGCGCTCTCCCAGTGTCGCTCTCTCTCGCTCTCCCTCTCTCTCTCTCTCAGCTGTTCGCTGTTCGCTGTCGCTGTGCGCCGCGCAGTCGACGTCAGCCGCGACGGCGTGCAAACAGGATCTGAGCGTATATTACGTAGCTGCTGGCTTTAAGCCAACATCATTTCCAAGCCGAACGCCAACACGCTCGCTCGACAGCTCGACAGCTCGCACTGCTCCACAGACACGAGCCACAGACACGATCCACACACGATCCACACACGATCCACAGACACGCTCTGCTACGATAACGAGCAGCTGTTTTGGGCCCGTTGTCAGTCAGTTATCTGCCATATCTGGCCGCATCTCATCAGCGAGCAGCACAAGAGCGTCGCAGTCGCCGTTGACGTTGACGTTGACATCGCAGCAGCAGCAGCAGCGATCTGCCACCCCACAGTCGGGCAGCGCCCCCGCAACAACAAGTGCAAAAGTGAAGTGAACTCCGCATCGCTCTCCCACTCCCTCGCTCTCCCTCGCTCTCCCTCGCTCTCGTGCTCTCGTGTCGCCTTCGCCGTCGTGTCCCTCTCTCTCTCTTTCACTCTCTCGCGCTCTGCTCGGCGCGGCGCGGCGCGTTCAAGTCGCACTGTAAATTACTTGCAAAGTTAATTTTAGTCTCGGCTTTTAATACCGTTTTAGTGCGTTTTCGAGTTGGTCGTGTTCCCTCGTGTTACCAACAAAATTCAAAAATATAAAAAATATAAAAAATATTCAACAAATGAACTAAATACAAAAAAAAATTCAACTTCATTTAATAAACACAATTGAAATAAAATTGAAATTCAATTTAAAACAATTAACAAGCAACAGAAATAAACCAAAAACTAGTTCGAAATTCCACAAAAACTTTTGGCGAAATTGTTGAACGTTTCTATTTTTTTTTTTTGGTTTTCAATTTTTTTTGGAATCCTGCGAACTGAGAACGGAAATGTAAATCACTCGCCCCAAACAAGAACAACAAGAAGAAACACTTTGATGCGACTCTGCAAGGTTACATAACGCAAAGAAAGAGTACAAACAACAACAACACACAAAGTATATACCATAAATACCGATTCGATTATAAGACAATCCAATCCGAAAAGGGAAATAAATAAAATCAAATAAATTACAAATTACAAATTGAAAAGAGAGCAACGAGCGCGCGCGCGTTTTATACGATCGAACGAGACGAGACGGAAGTGAATTTGCTGCGGCGCATCCTGTTTGAGCTGCACTCGTGACTGGCGGCGCGTATAAGAGCTGTGCAACACGGTAAGTTGTAGTTGTAGTAGTAGTATAAGTAAATAAGTGACTGAGTGAGTGCAGTTTCGCTGTAGGACGAATTTAAGAGGAGCATACAAATTGTATAAGAGTGGTATACGAGTTGCGTATAAGAGTGGGGTGGTTGTATAAGAGTGCGAGTGTGGCAAATGCGATATGCTGCTGTTTTTTTGCGCCAGTATAAGACATTCCTTCCATCTGTATAAGACCGCAAACACAGCACACAAGTGCGGGGAAGAACAACAACAACAACAACAGAAACAACTCGAAGACGATAAACAATATCGGCAGTAATAGATACCGTCAATAACCAGCAAAGTATTATCAAACAGTTCTAATGAAAACAGAAAACAGACGAGGTACACAGGCAGCTGGAGTAGGGGGAGGGGCAGGGGGTGGTGAGGGGAGAGGGAGCTGTCGCACGAGCCGAGTTTAGCGCGTGTGTCATAAGCAAAGTCGTTAAAAGCAGCAGCAGCAAAACATTGCCTAACCCAACAAAATGCAAATGCAAATGCCCAAAATGTGCCCCCCCTCCCACTCCCCCTCCCTCTCACTCTTCTACGCGCCCAGCGCTGCTCTGGTTATAAGTTTTGCCGCGCGCAAAGTCGTTAAGACTAATTGACAGCTGAGCTGAGCTGAGCCAGCGATCCAGCGATCGTTTGCCGGTTTTGGCAGGCTAGCGTCGGTTTAACAGGGACAGGGGGGAGGGGGAGAGGGAAGTAGTGTGAGGGAGAGGGAGGCAGGCAATGCCTAGTGGGTGGCTGAGTGAGCAGAGCCAGAGGCAGAGCCAGAGGCAGCAGCTGCCGCCCCGCTTTAATTGTTTTGCAATTAACGAGACGAAGGCGACGTCGACTGCGACTGCGACGTCGACTGCGACTGCGAGTGTTCATCGCGCATTGCCCAAAAGTGGCCATGTGACGTGCGCGGGTGTGCGTGTGTGTGTGTACGTGCGTGTGTGTGTGCGTGTATCTTATGGATACATTTGCCTGTTCGCCTTTTTGGCATGCGCGCTGCATGCGCTGCCGCGCTGTGCGCGTTATTTAAGCGCTCAACGCACATGCGCAGTTTTTCAATGCTCCCGTCCCCCCTTCCCCACATCCCCTCCCCCAGCGCTGTTACCCTGCGCCTGCTGGCAATTGATCCCTCAGCGCTCTAAGCATAGAAAACTTTCACTGCCAACTTCGCGACGTCAGCAGCGACGTCAGCGTGAGCTTCAGCTTCGTTTTCGGCACGAAGATGCGTTCCACAACAACAACTACAACAACAACAACAACAACAAGTGCCAGTCTCAATTTGCCGTGAATTGTCTCACAGCTGAGGCGAACGGATTTCCGTTGCTGCGGCGAATTTGCATAAATGCTGCGCAGCTTTCGGCGCAGTTAGCAGCAGCGCTGCTGGCAGCGATAACAAATCGGTTGCAAAACGCCCAAGCAAAGTTCTAATGAAATGTTGTAGGAACAGCAACAACAACAACAACAGCAACAACAAGAAATTAATTAAAATTTCTTCTGAGCGACAAAAAGGTGAGAAAATTATTTCTACTCACTGCGACTGGCGGGCAGCGACGCGGGCAGCGGGCAGCGGCGTCAGCGTCAAGTGCCCACTTGAGTGGAAAATCAATGCACTTCCGCACACACACATGCACACACACACACATACACACACACACACACGCGCACAGTAGGATGCAAACAAACTGGCAACCTTTTTTTTTTATTATTTATAGCAACTGCGTCGACTGCGGCAGAGCGTCGACTGCGACTGCGACAGCGCGTATTGCATAAGACTGCCGTAAACGCAGTTAATTCTAACGGCGACAAGGGAGGGGGAGGGGGAAGTAGAAGGAAGACAAATGTGGGAACTTGAAAAGAAAAAAAAAACACTTTTCCAGCTCGTTGGCGCAATATTTTATAGCATACTTCGGGCCAAAAGTGCCATAACAGCTTATATCTACTTGATCTCCTGGCAGATCTTTTGTACCATAAACTTCTCCTGATTTATAGCAAGTTACTTATCGATGTTGTTTGCTATAAACTTACCAAACCCTTCTTCCATATGACAATCACATTATTATGCAATTTCGCCACTTTCTAGTTTGCCATAATTTTTTATAGCACGAGCCTTATTTGTCAGATGGCAATTTCCCCGAGTTACAGGCATTTTCAATTAATATTTTTACGCGCATTTAAAGGTCTGCCATAAATTGCGTTTAGCTTTATAGTAAGTGGTTTATTGACAGCTCAGATAAAATAGAATTAACCCTTTTTTTCTCCCTCTGTTGTTTATAGAAGCAAACAAATATTTTTAGTACACCCATTTCATTTAATTAAACATGCCATAAATTCTGTTTTGATCTACACATCGTTATGGCAAGTTATATATGCATAGTTGTCAGACGATTTTGACAGTTTCTTACGCCAGATGCTCAATTCTGGACTTAAGCGATATTTAAATGCCAATAAAGCATTTTCGACATGTGCGCCATAATTAGTCAGGATGCGTGAAATATTTTACGGCTGACAATCCTGAACTAGCTAAGTGTGCCATAAATTATCAGTTTTCATTTTTCAATTTTCTGTTTATTCCTTTTTGTTTCGTTTCATTTAGTTCTCGCCTCGTTCCGTTTTCGCCTTTTGCGCTTTCGAAATTGTCGAGTTACGCAAGATCAAATAGGTGCATGTGCCATAATTTTGCACATGCGGGGTATGCACGACTAGTATATACCCTGGCTGCATTTCAAATTCGATTTATGGCAGCTATAATGACATTATTAATTAATAAATTATTAAATTACTTTTAAGGCTCAAATTGTCTGTGTGATTTCTTACAGGGTATGCCACAAGTCGTGTTGCTTCGCTCTCTTTCTCTTCTCTCTCTCTCTCTCTCTCTCTCTCTCTCCTGCATTGCCCAATTTAATTAAACAGTTAATTAGCAGAGCGCATGCAAAGCTGTGCACAGACATGCACAGACATGCACGACATCGCATCCTTTTGCATTTTATTATCTTGATATTTTGTTTTTGCAACTTTCGCTGTTTTTTTTGTTTTTTGCTTGTTGTTTTTGTTGCTGTTGTTGTTGCTGCTGCTGCTGCCTCTGTTTGTTAATAATTTTTCGTGCACATTTTGCGCAACTTTTGCAACGATAAAACAACAAAAGGCAACGAAGCGACGACTCCTTTCAGCCCTGGTGACGTGTTGCTGCTGCTGTTGTTGTTGCTGTTGTTGTTGCTGTTGTTCTTGTTGCTGCTGTTGTTGTCGTTGATAATTTTTCTGCTGTCCGTCAGTGCGTCTGTCTCTCCGTCTGCTTGCTGTGCTTGTTATCGCTGTGAGATCGTTTGCACAACGCGTCCGCCGGCTGAAGCTGCTGTGCTGAGGCAGATTGACTTTATTACTCATACGCCATGTGCGTCGTCGTCGTCGTCGCCGCCTGCTTTGGTACGGCAGGTGCCAAACAAGCGCACAAATATTTGGTCCGCTGTCCGATAATACAATTTGCAAATAATTTATGTGCACTTGAAATTAACAAGGCAGCAGCAGCAGCAACAACAGCAACAAATGGAACTAGAGCGACGCGGCAGAGGCAACTTCATTTGCCACTGCTAGTTGGAGCTGCCAGTTATCACTTCATTAAAGTCAAAAGTAGACACACACACATTGGCAGCGAGGCAGATGAACAGACAAGAAACAACAACAACAACAGCGATAACAACAAGTTGAAGAGACGCGACGAAACGGAGATATAAAAAAGAAATCAGCATCGGGCATCATTAGGCAGACTGATTTGAATGATTTGCATATCAGGCACACACACACACACACACACACACTACACACTGCCCAGCAAAAGTATGGGATGTGACTAATCTATGCCTTATGAATACAGCAAACTTCAGACTAGACTCGCCTTATCTGCAAAACTATAAACTGAAAACTATAACCTACAAATGTGCCATAAATGCGCTATAAATATACTGAGAGCATGCAAAAATACCTTCTACTTAGCAAAATTATATGCAATAGGTGGTGTATAAGCACTTAAAATACCCTGCTTATAGTTGATATATGTATATTGTAGGTGCAAGCCATGCATACCCTGTAAATTACATATGAAGAAGCCTTTACTATGCCTGATTACGTGTTTATGTACTGTCTCTCGCAGGAAGAATCTCTGTCTCTCGACCTCTCTCTTGACCTCTGTCTCTACCTCTCTCTGTCTCTCTCTGCCTCTCTCTGTCTCTCTTTTTCTATTTAAATATACCCTGTATAAACAGCTTATACTCTGCCCTGCACATTGCCCGACTCAGCTCATTTGTTTTAGTTGCTCTTCTTTAATTTGCAATAAACCTCAGCCATACCCCATATATATATTTAATTAGAAAAATACCCCATCCATACCCCATATATACCCTACATATACCCCTTGTATACCCTGCAATTACTGCACACCTAACTCTAGCTAAATTACTCCATCTGTACCCTTTAAACAAGCAATACAAGTGTATGCCACCTGCAATACCCTATAAACAGTCGATTAATTGACTCACCTGACTTTGTAGTTCAGTGTACACTAAACTGCTGTGTTGCAGCTGGGGATTCTCCGCGACGCGCATTGCATAAGCCACACAAAAACAACAGCAACAACAACGCGAAAGCAAGACGAAAACAAAACATGATCAACAGCCCTGATCGTTTCAACTTCGAATCGAATTCGGATCGGAAACTTGTTTTGTTGTTTCTCGCTTTGTTTTCTTTGTAATAAGCTCAGCCCTTTCCCACCTCACCTCACCTTACCTGAGAGCACCCCATCCCTTCTGCCCTCCGCATCTTGAAAGAAACGACCTTAGAATCGAATTCAAGGCGCCGGAAAAACATTTTGATGTTGGCTCGGTAAATTTCCAGTCCGAAATCTGGAAACGTTTCGCTCGGCTTTCACCGCGCGGCCTGATAATGAAAATGTTCATGAACAAAATGAAGGCGCTAAGGCAGAGCGAGATGCAGATATATGGTAGAGGGAGATGGAGTGCGAGCTGGAGATGAAGATGGAGATAAAGATGTGCGCATCACTTGTTGATATTGATGACGACGATGAGGCGCGTTGATAACAATGATGAGCGACTGTTGCTGCTGCAGCCATTGCTGATAAGCGGCCAAAAACTTTATTGTTATTTATGGCCAAATAATTTAGCCCCAGATAAGCGGCAACGCCTCATGCACTGGCGGCCAAAGTCGCTGGCAATTGCCACGTCAGGCTGATGAAGGTTTTAGCTTTAACGGTAAAGACATTTGGCTACAAATGTAGCAGGAACTGGAGGGAGTTATGAAGCGAGTAATGGAGACTGCAATTCAGCTGGAGTTTTAGGGTCTTTTTGTGAGAACTTTTAGCCTGCAGAGCACCTGGAAACCGACTAATTAGAGTCAGAATTAAAGCCTGAATAAGAGTCAGAAATATAGCCAGAATTAGTGTAAGAATTATTGCCAACAATACAGCCGTAACTGGAGCGAGTTGTGCAGCTTGCAATTCAGCTGGAGTTTTAGCTACTTTTAGTCGGAAGTTTAGCCTGCAGAGCAGCTGGAAATCGACTAATTAGAGTCAGAATTAAGCTAGAATAAGAGTCAGAGTTATAGCCAGAATTAGAGTGAGAATGAAGCTTGCAATTCAGCTGGAGTTTTAGCTACTTTTAGTCGCAACTTTACCCTAAAGTGCAGCTGGAAATCGACTAATTAGAGTCAGAAATATAGCCAGAATAAGAGTCAAAATTATGACCAAAATAAGAGTCAGTATTATTGCCAGAATTAGAGTCAGAATTATAGCCAGAATTAGAGTGAGAATTATAGTCAAAATTAGAGTCAGATTATAGCCAACAATATAGCCGAAACTGGAGCGAGAAGTTAAGCTTGCAGTGCATTGGAGCTTTAGCTACTTTTAGTCGCAACTTTAGCCTGAAGTGCAGCTGCAATTCGATTAATTAGAGTCAGAATTATACCCAGAATAAGTGTCAGTATTATAGCCAGAATTATAGCCAACAATATAGCCAATAATATAAGCTATGCAACCCAAAAGTACATAGAAAACTCAAGCTAAAACATCAGTAATAGTCAAAACTTGCATCAAGGGATAGTCAGGGATTTAGAGCCAAGGAAATCGCACTTGCAGGCAGCAAGAATGAAGCCAAAACTGCAGCGATTACTGTCATAAAAGAAGCTAAAGCTGCAGCCAAGTCTAGCCAGGTGCACCAGAAGCAGACTAGCTAGAATTTCTAGCTGACTAGCTTGGCAGAGCAACCAATATCTTATTCTAAGTCTGTCACTGATACAGTTCCAATGCCGTGTGATACTGATGATAATGCCAGCGGGTCGTGAGTCATGCTGGGCACACTTGGCCGACGCATGTTGGCAATTGCTGGCAATGCTATGACAGATCAGGCTATAAAGACTATTTCCAGGGGCAGTTCCCAAAAGAGAAGTACTAGAAAGAGCAAAGAAAGCCAAATATGCTCAGAATTGTTTATCGATAGTCACGTGCGCAAGCTATCGATAAGCAGAAACTGAAGTGGCTCAATGTGCTCGTCACTATCTCTTTCCTCACATCCCTCGCTGACCTCTCTCCCCCTCGCCAAACTGATCAATCTTTAGTTACTTGCCTACTTACTATCGCCCTACTATCGCCACTTACGATAGTTCACTTGCTATTTCACTCAAAGTTGGCAACGCAATAAACAGCAGTTGCTGCAATAATACACGCCACCCCCCTTCCCCCTCCACTACCCACTTATTTGTTGCTATTATTATTATGATTCGGGATTACTTTGTCGGTTATTTTAAGCTCATTTTTTGCTGACAAAAAAAGGCTTGAGCCGAATTAGGAATTTCTCAAGTTGAGCTCACAACTCATTTAGCGTGAGGGGGAGGGTAGGGAAGGGGAGGATTGTCGCTCATTAGCATCATAGATCTGACAGTTGTAACAAATGAGACACCGATGAGAGGGCACAAAAATAATCGAGGGAAAAAAACATCGACAGAAAAAAAAGCCAACTTCAAAAATCAATTGAAATCAAAGCTGTTGGGGAGGAAGGGCAGGGGAGGGGGTAGGGTTGTGGCTGACAAACACTTAATGGATAGCGAAATAAAAAACCGAAAGAGGCAAGAACAAAGGGAGGCAGAGACCAAACAAGTGAAACAACGCACAAAAAGCTGCGACGCAAAAGGCGAAACTCTAAAAATGGACAAATCCCGGATGAGGCGATCGCGGCGATCGAGGCGGACGGACAGGTGGAGCCTTTTGAGTGACGCGGCGAATTGGCGTGACAGAGCGAGCGATCATGTTGAGGCGAGTGTGCCAACTGAGCAAACAGAATAGGCGCGAAAGCAGTGGAAAAGGAAGAGCAAGAGAAGGAAGCACAAGCAGAAAGCAAAGATAGATGAAAAAAAAAAAAACAAAAACCGACAAATTTTTCGCTTGTTCAAAGCCAGACCGAAAGTCAAATGAAGTGTAAACCTTGGCGCAAAAAAAGACACCGAAAAGATAAATACGAAAGCGAGGGAGAGAGAGAGAGAGGGAGAGGGGGGAGAGAGGGGGGGGGAGATGAACTAGCAGAGCAGCAAAAAGTGGGCTAAGCAAAGAAAACTGAGGCTGAAATAATAATTATAAAACATGCGGCGCACTTGTCACGGTTTTCCTCATAAATAATATGCTATATAAGTAATTATTACCCCCCTCCCCCTCTCTCCACCTCTCTCTTGCTATCTCTCTCGCACTCAAAACAGCAACGACGATAATAAAACAACTACACAACAACAACAACAGAAAAAAGCAGAAAGCAGAAGAAGCAAAACTAACTAACAAATATAAGTTAAAATTGTGCACCAAAAGCGGAAACTATTATGGCAGATAAAAAGCAAACAGGCAGCGGGGAGCGGGGGGCAGAGGCTGGGCCAGACAGCTAGCTAGGTTTATAAAACTAAATAAAAAGGGGGCCTGCAATATTATAAGAAAAAAAGCACAAATAGATCGAAGGCAATGGAGGCGACAGAGTCAGAGTCAGGTTTGTTGAGAACTTGCTGGAGTTGTCGCTGTTTGTTGTTGCTGCTGTTGTTGTTGTTGTTGTTTGTTGCTGCTGTTGTTGTTGTTGATGTTGCCACTAATTGCATTCTAATCGACAATGAAGGTCTCGGTCTCGGCCGCGGTCTCGGCCACGGTCGCAGTCGCGTCCACGAAGGCGGCACAAACACAGCAAGCGAGAGAGACAAACATAGACAGGGAGAGTGGAAGGAGGAGGAGGGGACAGCTAGACAGACAGACGGGTGAGCAGTTAGTCGGTCTATCGGTCGATCGGTCGGTCGATCGTCGCTCTGTCTGTCTGTCCGTCCGTCTGGTCGGGCGATGCATTCAACAAACAACTGCAACAAAAACAAATTTCATTCGTTCAGTTAGCGCTGTGGCAAGCAGTTGGCCCCAGACGGCGTCCCATCGCACATAGGCGACAGACACACGGACAGAACACGGCGAATTCGAGGCGCTCGCACACGGTGCGTATGTGTGATCCCAGTGCAGACTGTTACAGAGAGCGACAGCGTGTGAGAAAGAGAGAGAAGGTGGCAAGCGCAAGAGAGAAGAGAAAACTGCCGGCCAAGAGGTTTGTTGCACGTATATACCCTGCATTGGCACGTATACCCTGCACACACACACACTTACACACACACACGCACACACACACACACACATTGGCAGCGTCTTCATTGAGCATTCACCTCGATTTCCGCCTCCTTCGGCACACAGCGCGTATGCGCAATCTGCCCTACACTGCGCACTGGCTGCGGGCCAAACGAAACGACACGCATACCCTATGAGCTATACTGCTACACGGGGTAGACCAAGCGCATAGCTGCAGCACTTCCTTCAAGACTCTTCCACAAACATCTTTCGCTGCCTGCGCCTAGTTTACAGGGTATCCCTGCGTCACACAGGCCCGCTGCCAATGGCTGCACACTCTACTTGTTTTTGTCGACGCCTTGTTGACGAGAAATCATTGAGGAATGCAAGTACGAGATAGAATGAAGAGAACAACAACAACAAGCAGAACAAGAAGAAGAAGAAGAAGAAGCGAGGCAGAGGAAAAGGAAAACGAATTTCTCATTTGAGATTGAACTAGAAATTCTTCATTCGTGACAGTTAATTCAGGTGCAAGTTCACAGCAGATCGCCAGATCCACTGGCAGATAAAATATATATAATAGCATATATACTTGTAGTATATATCTGAACAAAACGGGTAAATTATGAGCGAGCGAAGAAGAAGAAAGAGTTGACTGAACCTCAAACAACATCGACAACAATATGTTTATAATAATTGGTTAATAACAATTGAACCGTGCCCGAAACAAATGAAGTTATTGTTGTTTATCAACCCCTTCCCCCTCATCCGTCTGTCGCTTAATTATTAACAACAATTCGCAGTCGTAGTTAATTATTCGACTCTTGGCCCATTGGCTGCAAATGCGACAATTCGAGCCGCAAATAGATTTGGCCATCGGCCAGACGCCAGGGCGGGAGGGGGACAAGGGGATGGCACTTGGAGAGAAGCTGAGTGTGGCAAACAAGCAAACAAAACACACACACACAGACACACACACACACACGCAGAGAACTCTAATAATAGTTAATCAGACTCAGATCGCCATTGAAATTTAACAAGCTGCCCCTCCTCTCCCTCTCACTCCCTCTTCCCTCTCTCTCCTGTTCCCTCCCTGGCTGGGAGTACTTAACACACACTAGGAGTGGGATGGGAAGGGGGAGGAGGAAATAGCAGGGAGGCTGCTTGGATGTGAGCCATTTGCATTGTGCTAACAAATTGAAAAAAAAGCACAAACACACACACACACTCACACACACTGGGGCGCAAAGAATAGGGGGAAATATAATGAAAAACAAAATTCACTTGACGAAAATCATAGAAAATTAACACGCAACTGTGCACACAATAATCGTATTAATAACAATGATTTTTTTATTATTTATTTATCACTCGCTCACTTACATAATGTGTATGTGTATTGGTGTGTGTGTGTGTGTGTTGGTGTGTGTGTGATATATGATTTCTATATGACATGCGAGTCGGGGCAGCTTGGCTTTTCCAGCTCCGTCCTCGTTCTTTGTGTCGAGTGCTTCGCGTGACTTTCAAGCCATAAACCACACACACACACACACATACTAACTGCCTGTGTGTGTGTGTGAGGTTGCCCAATTATAATCCCTTGCCATAAATACTAGGTAGTGTTTTTATGGCGCATGCAGCGCGCACAGTGAAATCACAGCTTAATCAAATTTAAATTGATTGATTTCGCTATAATGCCTGCTATAAAGATTAGCTCGCCACGTTCCGTTGTAAATCGCTCGCTTATCGCGCCATATTCTCCGATAACCGTGAAAGCAACTCCAGATTTATGGCTACTTCACTTTTTTTACACTTTCCGGTTCAGTGATTTCACAAAATACCAACAAAATACTCTCAGAATTATCCAAAAAATACTGTCAACTAGTTTATAGTACTATTTACCATAAATGTCGGGCATTCTGTGCCATTGAAAACGTCGCACAGATAGCTGTAAATAGAGCAAGAGTTTTCTTTTTTTTTGCTGCTTTGAACTTCGCCATAAATCGAGGCAAGTGCAAGTTTGTCCTTTCGGGCCTGCTATAATTATGGCAACACTTTGTAGCTGCCAACAAACGTATTACGTATACGTAATATGTTTATTGATTGTTCGTTCTGCTCGCTTGTTGTTTTAATTAAAAATTCAATACAGTAAAATAAATATGCCACAGCAAACAACAACAACAACAACAATAACAACGTCGAGGGGAATGTGAAGTATCGAGCTTAATGAAATGAAATCAGCAGCTAAAAATGTTGGCTAAAAATAGTCAAATGCCTGGACGCAAAACCAGTACCCGAGTCCACTTAACAGACACACACACACACACACATACACAGACAGAGACATAGGCAGCTCGCAGACTTGGAGAGCCGTGGAAGAAGTCGCAATACACGTGACCAGCAAAAACGGCGACAAACACGATTCGCAGCGTGTTTTAGCGGATTTATTTATTGAAATTAAAGCCACACACAGACGATATAGATAGAGCAATATGAATAGCATGTCTGGCGTGCTATATGTAAATATATCTTCTATAAAACTATATATATATAGCTGCACTGCGAGCACAGGTGTCATTCAGGAGGAACAGCAGCTGCCTCAGTCGCTGCTATTGCCCTCTGAATGGGCAGTTAAATACGATCGTATCTATATATTGCTATTTATAGGCAGTTAATGCTCCCTAGGAGAGTTCAAGTTCAACGAGGTGCGCTACAAGACTTGAGCGCAGCATTTATCTCAAGTAAATCTCAAGTTGATTACCGCAATTCGATTACCTGGCACTCTTGACTCGCGATAATAATTAACACATAATTGTCGTGGGCCCATTTCCGCTTTTTCGCTTTTCGAATTAAATCTATATTAATTTTCGATTTTCTATTAGTTCTGTTCTCTCACTTATTTTCTTGTTGATTATTTTTTATGATTCGGTTTTATCAACTTGAAGAACCTCTTCAGTTGCTGGCGATGACTTAGCGACAACGTGTCGGGGCTGTAAAATTATAGCGCGACAAGCGGACTGTCTGTTTTGAAATTTAAATTTTGCGGTAATGTAATCGACAAGAAATATTCTTAAAATTGTCCTGGGAAGCAAAAAGTTTCACAAAAAGAATTTCCTTGCAAAAGGATTTCGACAAAAGGGACATTTTCAATTTTGCGCATAGCAAGCAGCTTTGCAGCTGCAAAGTGTAACTTTAGGCATAACAAGCAGCTTTGGTGCTGCGGAGCCGCGGTGAATGGCCGCCATTTTGTCGTTTGATCTCACTAAAAAGATTTTCCTTGCAAAAGTATTTCGACAAAAGGGACATTTCCAATTTTACGCATAGCAAGCAGCTTAGCAGCTGCAAAGTGTAACTTTAGGCATAGCAAGCAGCTTTGGTGCTACGGTGCCGCGGTGAATGGCCGCCATTTTGTCGTTTGATCTCGGCGCAAAATCAATGCCAATCACACGTCGCTAACTGGGTCAACGCGCGTCTTTGCGCAATGCAGCAACGAGCTGCCGCTGCCAACGAGCTGCCAATAAGCTGCCCGCAGCGGCAGCTATTAATCTTGGCTCTTAACCAAGGGTTGTTGCCCTCCCCCACTCGCCACTCGAGCGCCATCTTCAGGCACACTTCAATTGAACAGATGAACAATGACTCTTGTGAACAGCCTCTTGCCCCTCCTATCCCCTGCTCGTCTATAAACGAGTTAAGTACGCTGCCCTTCAACTCACTCTTGCACCTCTCTCTCTCACTCTCTCATTATCTCCCTCTCTGTTTGGATCTGTGACTGTAGGGTTGCCAGCGCATCTCAAATGACTACAAAGTATTGACTCCTTCATTAGAACAGACACTCGATAGACAGTCAAGTGCCACCTGAAGTACAGCTAGCACTACGTATGTTAAGCACCCCCCAGCCCCTTTAACACTTACCAACACCTGTTAGTCATCGAGTGAATGACGAAATAGAAACCAAAGGAGGTATTATCGATCGGAAAATCGAAAGAAATCACAAGCACAGAAGCGCCTGACTTCCCCATAACTTCGCTAAATCATAATAATATTTATGATCTGCGACAAATCAAAAATCACAGCGCCTAATCACGCGCTAATAACCGGCCAAAATGGTCAGCTGGTGGCTCGATAACGTTGCCACGCCACACCCCACAAGTCAGATGAGCACTTTCCATAATACCCTGAAACCTCCGCCCGACGCTTCTTTTCGATAGTTTCGTGTGTTTATTAATTTGAATTTATGGGCGCCAATTGACAATAAATAGCCATTACATACTTGGACTCCCAAAGACCAAGACAGGCCTGCAATCTTATCGCTCGCACTGTCCGAATTCGAAGAGTGCGACTAGAGATGAGCATACAAAACTATCGTCTGTGTTGTCTAGCAGAATATTTTAGTAGGTTTATAATATATGCAAATGTTTATATATCGTGAGATCTCATAATAGTACTAGGCACGACACGCCATTTGCAGCTGTGCTGCATACTTAGAAAATCCACAAAAAAACATCATTGCGTGCTCGTGTCACGATCACCTGAACATCACTCACACAAACACGCACACAATCTCACACCCTGCGTACAGAGTTCGGCACACGACCAAAGCCCAGCCCAGTTGTGCGATTATTCCAGAGACTGCCCGAGAATTGTAGACAGAGTGAGAGAGAGAGAGAGAGATGCTTCGTACTGACTCGTATCCGTGTTTGCCGCTTATCTCTCGAGTATGCAAGCTGCTGCTGCCTTCTTCGGCTTTTATGGCCGGCAAATTTCTGGCCGTAGCAGGCGGCGGCGAATCACGGCCGAGTAGAGCTCTTGATTATTTACAGTTAGCCCGTGTTGATAGCTTACTTCCAGCTAATGCCCACATAGATAACCTTGTCCATATATCTCTTGGCTCTCTTGGACCCTTGCTTAACGCAACAACAACAACAACAGCCACAACAACAACAACAATAGGCAACGACTGCAGTCGCTGACGCAGCGCGTTAACGGCGACTGCGACGTCGGGAACTAATCACTCCAATTAGCTAGAAAGTGTTTTTTCGTTTAAAATTCGCACGTTGTCGCCGTTTCTTGGCATTGTATAGCGAGGCAAGCAGGCAGTCGGACACTTGGCCAGCAGAGGGTCGCGACCAGAAACCCCAAAAAAATATTAGACAAAAAAATCAAATCTAGAAAAATCCCTCAAAAAAAAAAAAATAAATAGTTTAAGTTTAACGAACAAAAACGAATCGAAAGGAAGTCAGGATCTGTCGGCGAATTGTTTTGTGTGAATAGTGTGAGTGTTTTATCTTCTAAAAATCCTTATGCAGCTCCTTCTTCTACTATTCTTCGTATGCTGATACCTCTGCCCCCTTTCTTCCTTCTTTATTTTGAACTCAACGTACCTCAGTGCTCAATTCGTTACGCGCCAAATTACAAAATCTCAAGACAAAACGAGTAAAAAACAAGCCACAAATACCAAAGACGGAATTCAAATACCATCTAATATACCATATAAAACAAAAACCCTCAAAAACTAAAAGCAAATCTGAAACCGAAATTAAAAAGACCTAGCGAAATAACCAAAATAAATGTAAAATGTATGTAAAAGAGCCAAAGAAGAAACTAAACAAAGCGCAAAACAAATTTCGAATGCATGGCAAATATATTTGCTAGCCAATAAAGGAAAACCAACAACAACAACAACAACAACTAAACCAACAATAAACCCCAAAACCGAAACGAACCTTCGTCATAACGACGACGACGACGACCGTTTACACTGTCCAACTACGCAAAGTGTTTGTGCAAAAAGATTCGCTCATTATTTAAGCAAATCCTGCGTAATTGTGTTTGAGTTCTCGACAAATCTTACCAAAAGAAAAACGATCTAGAACATTGTAAATCAAGTTGAAGTTTTTAGGACAGTTTAAAGATAGTTCCGGTTTAATAATTAATTATTTTTTAACTTATTATATTCATTTGTGCGGTTAAAAGAGCATTCGTTATTTGTGCAGCAAAGTTGCAATGCAACCGCAATAAGTGCTCAAAGTCTGCGTTAGTTCATTATCTACAACGTCGAGGGTTTTTTCATATTTTGTTTATTTTTTTTTTTTTTTTTTTTTTTTTTATTTTTTGAAAGTCTGATTGAGCGCGTCCATTCCCCAATTCCCCGACTAGGTGGCCGTTGTAAAGGGCAGCCTCGAGTCGAAAAAACTGAAAACTTTTGCTTTTTCAGCCGATTGCTTTGCTGTTATTTTCTATATGCACAGGCATATATGTATGTATGTATGTATATTGTACAGTATATAGTTGTCGTTGTTGCTGTTTTCTATTGGGTTTTCTGCATTCGCGATGTTTGTGTTTGTTGTTATTTATTTATTTGTGGCACATGCCAAAACGTATCCACTTAAGGTCCAATCTGTATTGTGTGCACACGGATAATGCAGATTCGTCGTCGTCTACTTGCGATGTTTTGCGATGTTATTTTTCAACGATTTCTGTGTAATTGGGCAATGCCAACGAGCGAAAAATCGAAAAAGAAATAAATAGAAAAATCAAGAAAAAGAGACACAAAATGTAAAGTGGCTAATTTTATGCAAAACAACGAATCGAAAAACAAAACCAACGAAATGTGTAGCAAACGTTCAATTTTCGACGGGCACTCGGAATAATAAATAATAGTTTTTTTTTTATGTTTTTTCTCTGCTTCTCTCTGATTTTCGATAATAATAATAATAATAATGACGTTGTGCGACGCGTGTCAGCTCCAAAAACAATATCAAAATAATAACAAGCAGCACGAAATAGACGAGCGACAGATAAAACATTGGCGAAAATGCAGAAAATGGGCCATAATATTCCCGTTTTGGATGCGCGGCTCAATTCCCGCTTGTGTGCGAGTGTGTGTGTGTGTGTGTGTGTGTGAGTGCAGTTTGCGCAGCTTGAATAACGAATTCCCCGCTTATAATTTAGTTGGAAGAGAACTCTGTGCAATCCCATACATTGTCGGGGGGTGGGGGTAAGAAAACCCACAGTGAATCCAAGCCAGAGATCGTCGGCCACAAAACCGCAATTAAATATCAGTAATAACAATATCGTCGTCCGCGTTATACGGACTACACATACTAGATATATGTAATTGAGTGTGTGTGTTTGTGTGTGTGTTCTCACCTTCCCCAATAGAGCTCGTGCGACACGTGCGCCTCGAGCACATACCGAAAATTCTAGGTACACAGCCAAATGGGCAGCTTAGCAAGCTCCGTGGGAAGAGGGTGGGGGAGGAGGAGCATATGGGCTAGGCAACCAGACAGGCAGGTGCTTTGCGAATAGGTAGAGCCGTGTGATAGCCGAGCGTAATTATAATTCGCCGGTAGTCGAGAGTCGAGAATCAACTGACGTCAGCATCGTCATCATTCTGATCATCATTCTCCCTCGTCATAAGCATCCACATCGTTCTCCGTTGTCGTCGTTGTCGTCGTCATCGCCGAGTTCTTGATCTTTTGTTGCCGTTTTATTATTTATGTTCAGCCTGTTTCGTTTCGTTTCGTTTTGTTTAGTTTCGTTTATTCCGTTTTCGCACGCTTTTTTAAATGCGTCTATCCGCAGTCTAAGGCCGCATCCGCAAGCTTTAATTACGCCGTGAATAAGTTTTTTGCATGACTCCCGATGGAGTCACACACATACAGAAATGAAAACACACACGCACACGCACACACACGCTTCACATGACTATGCAGGCAGATTCATCGCTGTAAACTAACCAAAGCAATTAATTGTTATTCGAGCCTCAGGCCTCCTCACGCGCTCCATTCCGATCCGGCCGATTGGTATTCGAGTGTGCATTTTCTAATGGTTATTCATTATTCCACATATGTATTCCACAGCCACCGATAACAGCCATAGTAGCATCGAGCATCGGCATTCGGCATCGGGCGTCGGGCGTCGATCATCGGCATCGACATCGAGCGCGTCATCGATAGATCGAGCACATTTCTCTGTAACCATCCATGCAGACTGCAGCTAAGTTGACATTTGAAAACCAACTTGTCTAACTGAAAATAACCCAAGCAAATTCCCCCAAAAATATCCCCGAAACTAGTTCAGTTCCGTTTCGTTGCGCCCGCATGCTCACACTGCTCTGCACAGTCTCTGTTAATGCTCGCTCCTGCTCTCTGTAAACGTACAGTGTCCTTTAACTAACAGCTGCTAAAAGCGAATGTCTGTTAACTGCGTGTGAACTTTCAGCGCTCTGTTAAAATGCTAACGAAAAATCGGATAAGCCTTTCGCTAACTTTATAGACGCAGACGCATATAGCACACATTTCTTCAGATCTGACTCTGTCGCCTTCTTAGCATACATAAATATTAATTTGCTGAAATTATAAAGCTGCGTCGCGACTCACGACTGATTATAAGCCATAACTCTGTACGTTATTATGTTAATTTGTTTGAGGTTTTATTTTTTTCTATTTCTATGCGAATTTCCAGAGATTTTGTTGTTGTTGTTGTAGTTGTCTTTTATGTGTTGGCCATAAAGGAGGAGGGAACAATACAAACAGTGTTTACCTATTTTTTTCGCTAGCTCGTTTTGTTATCGCGCTTCATTGAAGCGACTGTTGCGAGAGAATCTCAGAATAATCATGGATGTGTTCAAGTAGTAATATGCAATTAATTGATGTCTACCTGAGACTGAGAGACAGAGAGACACAAAAACAAAACATGTATGAGCAGGAAACATGAACTTGAACTGACGCGACCAGAAGCTAATTACAGCAACATGTGCGCCAGGTAGACACACACACAAACACACGCACGCACACAAATATAGAGACAGATACAGACAGCAGCCAACACAATGGCCGAGCGATGGGAATATTACCTGGTACTCGTACCTACCGTGTACCTATGTACATACTTAAAAGCACACTTGAGACACTGTCCGTCCCCCCGCCCCCTCTCGACTGCCTGTCGGTCCGTATCATTAGCACTCACTGTGTCGGAACATTGTTCGCTGTAATAGGCAAATAATTGACATTTAATTACCAGGCCCAGATCCTCCATGGTCACTATAGTTCCTGGACCAAAAAACAGCGTTTTTTATTTACAAAGATCTACGCAGGCATTAAAAACACGCGTGTTTCGCACAGAACTCTCAGTTGCATTTGCACTTTCTACCGCGACGATTAATAGAACAGGAAACACGCCGTGAAGCTCTGTAAAGGTGTTATCTAACGGAACAAAGTAATATCAGCTGTGAATCACAAGTAGCAGAATTATCCTCAGTTTCGTATTATCAAATATTGTTTGAACTTGCTCAGGTAAAGGTTTTAGTATGTGTTATCAACTATACAATAAATCGTTACGATCCGGGCCAATCAAATGATTTAGCCGACGAAATTTCCGTAAATTATGACTGCAATTTCAATAAAGAAAATCACGACGTTGTTTGTTGCTGTTGCTGTTGCTGTTGTTGTTGCTGTTGTTGTTGCTGCCGTCGCCTATAATAGTGCATAATATTATTATTGTTATTGCTATTGGTATTGTTATTTTTATTGTTATTGTGTGCACACACACTCACGCCCCCTATCCCCAAGCCGATCTCTCGAGCTGGCCCTGCCACAAACTACCGTTACACATGCCATGGCGCACTTATTTCGACCAAGTACCGTTGGCATATAGTACCCGATGCTATACTATATACATAGTACCTATGTAAATGGGTAGGGTAGGGTGTACATATGCATAGATCGCCGCTTTGATTATTATTACCCATTTCAATGGTGCCTGTAATAAGTTTTCAATTTGAATAATGATCGCACTATAGTCAGATTTACTATATGCTATTCTTTTCTTTTTTTTTTTTATTCGCAACACGAGATTATTATTTATTATTTTCTTTTTTTTTTTTTGCTGTTGCTTATTTTGCATCTCGTTTATTTTTTCGTTGCTTGTTCCTGCGTTTTGTTCGCAAATTGTTTTATAATCATCTAATGGATTCTATTCAATAACTAATTGTTTGTATCTCTTCTCTCTCTCTCCCTCTCTCTCGCGCAGCCCACACTGACTGGCCTAATTGATTAAGCAGGAAGCAGGAGAAGGAAACAGAAGAAGAAACGTAAAAGAGAAGACCAGCACAATGACTGGTTTTACCAACGCAGGCTTCGAGAACGACGAGCCCGTCAAGGTAAGTGGGCGGCAAGTCTCTTCTGGGGATTGGGAACTGGGGGAATGGGGAATTGGGAATTGGAACTTGGGATTGGGGCACCTTTCTAGGCACTCCACACTCCACAGTGTGTTGGCAAAGTCAATGTACGCATAATGAAGCCGAAGTCGAGTGTCACCGAGAAATTGAGAACGCATTAAGATCGAGTGTGGGCCGTAGCAGAGTCTGCTCGACGAGACAGTTACTCAGTATTAAATTCTATTGATCATTCAGCACCCTCCCAGGGACACAACACCCGACAAGCTTTGTTCGACTTGCTCAACTGAATCGAATCGCATAGATTTCTTGACCTATTGTTTTTTTTCAGAGTCCACTTTAGCATAACGCGCGATTGTTGCGATAGTCGGAGTCAGTCAGGCTATCGATTACAGGGGAAAACGAGTTTGTAACCAAGATTCATGAGACGCAGACATATAGACAGACATATACAGAAATATTCATATTCATATTCGTATTCGGAATGTGGAATCAAGTTTTGTTTTTGTTTCGCTCAGCTGGAAGACTGGTTCACATATGTAAATCGAATAGATATCGCGCTAGAATACTTGTAATATTCATATATCGATTCAGATTCGCAGTCGTAGTTCTTGTTGTCGTCGGTATTCATTCATGCGTGTTAGCAACATGTCTCGGCTTAGGAAATACACGTCTAACATTACATGTGTTCCCCTTTCCCCTTGGGGGAATCTACTGCGTTAACGAGTCGGTTTGCCTTGCGAGCAGCAAACAAAAAAACAGGGTATTAAAAAAGAAGGAAGTACATAAAGCGGTTCGCCTCTCTCGCTAACTTACGAATCACGAGACGCGAATCGCGATTCCGTTTGAGATTATGAATATTAATAATCCTCAGCGAATGATCGTCATCATGATCATCATCATCTTCATCATGATGCTGATGGGGCGTCAAGTGGCCACTCCTCGCAAAAACCGAAAACAAAAAACAAAAAAAAAAATGCCGAAAATAAATTTCACCTCAAGAAACACAACTGAAACAACGACGACGACGTTGCCCACGCGAAACAAAGCGCAGAAAGAAATGTGACAGCAGAAAGCAGACAGAAAGCGCGACTACTCCGATATCGGCACACACACACACACACACACACACACACACACACACATGCACACATGCTTTATATGTTGATGTATTTGCAGTAACTGCGGACTGTCCTAAATGAGGCTGAGGCGGCCCACTTTGTGGTAGTTTTTGGAGTTGATAGGGTTGCCAACACACGCCAGCACACATGCACAGGTGTACGTATGTATGTGTGTGTGAGTGTGCAGCTAACTTATTGCACAATTAGTCGCTGTTTCATAACAATAAATATTGGCAATTTATAATGAGACTGCGCACGGCGAGCGGCGGTGCTCGCAGCATCCGCAGGCAGCCAGTGTTGCCGCCCGCTGGCAGAGAGTACTCTGAGTGCTTTGGGTGCTCTGGGTACTGTGTGTACACGCCGAGTACATTCTCAATGGTAAACCCGTTTGACCACAGAGAACGGCAACAAATAACCAAACTCAATAACAAATACAAATTTATGTAAAGTCAAAAGACATGTAAAAAAGATGGCGAGAGAGAGACAAGGCGACACGACACGGACAGTGGGACAGAGGACGGACAGACAAACAAACACCCAAGCGCAGGCAGAGGGACAAGGGGAGAGATGGCGGGATAGTCAGCGGTACAGACGGACAGACGGACGGACGGACGGACAATCGACTGAAAGCCAAAAGGCAAACACGAAACGTGCCGTGTTTAAAAATAAAACAACGCAAATCTCGTGCGACCGCTGCGCGCCGCTCTACGCGCTTCTCACTGCCAGCCGAGAGCGTGTAACTGGTTTGCAGCGGCTTGGCCTGCCTCTGCCCCTGCCTGCGGCTGTGGCTGCGGCTGCGGCTCATTTAGTGTGACTGTCTGTGCGCTTTTCGCTGCCACTGTGGTTAGTAGTTGTTGCTGTTGCTGTTGGTATTTTATGTATTTCGCACTTGTCTCTGTCGTTGTTGTTGTTGTTGTTGCACTTGCATTGCAATCTGTGTGTGACTCTGTGACTGACTGTGCCGTGCCATACCTTGCACCTTATACACACTTATACGTATACTATGCGAATTTCTAAGAAGTTACTTGCAGTGACACCTGTCGCCAATCAGCTGATCGATTACAGTTGCAGCAACAGCTGACTTGAAATTAGATATAGAACAGATCGAAATCATCCAGATCAATCACATTTGATACTATATACATAGTATAAGTATAATATACTATATTCGTATACATGTCTGTGCACGGCAAGTACCGTGAGTAGGTCTTCTTCTGCTTCTACTTCTACTTCTACTTCTACTTCTACTTCTACTTCTACTTCTACTTCTGCTTCTACTTCTGCTTCTGCTTCTACTTCTGCTTCTGCTTCTGCTTCTGCTTCTGCTTCTGCTTCTGCTTCTGCTTCTGCTTCTGCTTCTGCTTCTGCTTCTCTTCTGCTTCTGCTTCTGCTTCTGCTTCTGCTTCTGCTTTCTCTTCTGCTTCTGCTTCTGCTTCTGCTTCTGCTTCTGCTTCTGCTTCTGCTTCTGCTTCTGCTTCTGCTTCTGCTTCTGCTTCTGCTTCTGCTTCTCTTCCTTCTGCTTCTGCTTCTGCTTCTGCTTCTTCTTCTGCTTCTGCTTCTACTTCTGCTTCTGCTTCTGCTTCTGTAGCTACTTCTGCTTCTGCTTCTGCTTCTGCTTCTGCTTCTGCTTCTGCTTCTGCTTCTGCTTCTGCTTCTGCTTCTAGCTACAGCTTCTGCTTCTGCTTCTCTACTTCTGCTTCTGCTTCTGCTTCTGCTTCTGCTTCTGCTTCTGCTTCTGCTTCTGCTTCTGCTTCTGCTTCTGCTTCTGCTTCTGCTTCTGCTTCTGCTTCTGCTTCTGCTTCTGCTTTTGCTACTGCTTCTGCTTCTGCTTCTGCTTCTGCTTCTGCTTCTATAGCTTCTGCTTCTGCTTCTGCTTCTGCTTCTGCTTCTTCTTCTGCTTCTGCTTCTGCTTCTGCTTCTGCTTCTGCTTCTGCTTCTACTTCTGCTTCTGCTTTTGCTTCTGCTTCTGCTTCTGCTTCCTACTTCTGCTTCTGCTTCTGCTTCTGCTTCTGCTTCTGCTTCTTCTTCTGCTTCTGCTTCTGCTTCTGCTTCTGCTTCTGCTTCTGCTTCTCTGCTTCTGCTTCTGCTTCTGCTTCTGCTTCTGCTTCTGCTTCTGCTTCTGCTTCTGCTTCTGCTTCTGCTTCTGCTTCTGCTTCTGCTTCTGCTTCTCTTCTGCTTCTGCTTCTGCTTCTGCTTCTGCTTCTGCTTCTGCTTCTGCTTCTGCTTCTGCTTCTGCTTCTGCTTCTGCTTCTGCTTCTGCTTCTGCTTCTGCTTCTGCTTCTGCTTCGCTTCTGCTTCTGCTTCTTCTGCTTCTGCTTCTGCTTCTGTTTCTTCTTCTGCTTCTGCTTCTGCTTCTGCTTCTGCTTTTACTTCTGCTTCTGCTTCTGCTTCTGCTTCTACTTCTACTTCTACTTCTGCTTCTACTTCTACTTCTACTTCTACTTCTACTCCTACTTCTACTTATACTACTCTTATACTTTTCAGCCACAACTGTGGCACAATCTGCACTGCTTGACGCACCTTCTTATTGCAGCATTCCTGTCGAATTCTTCTCTGGCTGCCAGGGCGTATGAGTAATTTGCCTCCAAATGCATTTAACTTTAGGCTCTGACGGTCGTGTTGACGTGGCTCGCACTGTTGTTTTTGTTGTTGTCGCCCAAAAAACGTGTTTCGTTGTTTGGTGGCTAATTAGATGCAATTTTGCTTTGTTTATGCCCAAGCAGAACAGCAATAACAACGACAACAAGAACAACAATTACAATAGAAATAATAATATTATAAGCAATAATAAAAACAACTTTACAGTTCCACGAACCGACGTAGTATTTAGTTTTTGTTTTTGTTGTTGCTCTTCGCTCGTTTCGCTAAACATTTGAAATTTTATGTCGATTTATTGATAAGGACGGGGATTTTTCGTCTGAGTCTGACGGTGCTCTGACTCTGATTAGCATACAAACAAAACGAGCTGGCAAGCGAACGGATAGCTCCTCCACTCCGCCTCCTCCTCCCCCACTGCGTGTGAACCTTAAGCGCTGGCATTATGCGCTAATAGTAGATATCCATCCGAACGATAAACGATAAACGAAACTGTTGTAGAAACTGTAATCAATTTACGCTTGCATAACGAACCGCCCCCAGCCCCTTCCCCTTACCCCTCCCTAATTGGCCCACGGGAACGTGGACCCCACGCCAGACTGTGGGGGCCCCGTTAAATGTCAATTACAGTTTTCATAGCCAAAACCCTCCCCGCCCCCTCCTCTCCACACTTGCACGCTACTTCATTGACTTTACGTAAATTGCGTTGGTACAACGAACCCTCGTGCCCGCCCCCGACCTCCCTTTGCTCCTCTGGCAGGCATGTAACCTTCTGAATGGTGCGAACAGCGCATGCGAAATCGCCATACAATACAAAGAGATATATATATATATGTAGATATGTATATAGAGATATTGTGGCAGACATACACTACATTTATTTGGGCGGTTCTACGCGCTGTGCTTCAGCCGGGGCTCAGCAGGTGCCTTGCGCATTTTTTATGACCATTTAAAGGCCGCGTCGCGCATGCGCAATGTAAGAGACGCGCACAAAACGCGAGCAAAACGCGTGCGTGCATGTGCGCGATTTTAATTTTAGAAACTAAATGCGTAAACGCGCGCTAGCTATAAATAATTAAGCATGTGTCTTCAAGGCAGGCAGAGAGGGAGGAAGAGAGGGGGAGCGAGGGAGGGAAGTAGAGAGAGAGAGAGAGGGAGAGCGAGGAAGAGAACGAGAGGGAATGCAGTGCATGAAAGCAAAGAGGCAGCAAGCCAAAGTTGAAATACTGTTCAAGAAGCGTATATTTTTATGGCAAACGCACTATATCCATCAAAAAACCCCCCCACTAAGCGTTTGCTATAAACAATTTTATAGCAAGTTTCATCAAATAAAAGTATACCATACAATACTATACTGATGACTTTGTGAACATCAACTTTCATGTAGCAGAATCAATAATAGACGCTAGTTTTATAGCAACTCCAATACTACTTTTATAACAACTATATCTAACAGTATTATGGCAACAGTTTAGCTATACTCTACGCCAAATACATTCAAATTATTTTAGGAATTTCCTCAACTATACATATATATACCTACTGTGCTATAAAAACGTCTATTACGCAACAAATATTTAGGCCAGCTTTGCCCAACAATTTCAGAAGTTCTCTTAGGCAACCCAACGTTTTTCCCTCCTCCTCCTCCTCTGCCTCAGCTCATCATGACGATCTCCGATTATGTCCTATCACGACCCATATTCAGTTAAGAATCGTAAGCGTATTCGTTTTATGGCTTTTCTTTAGAAATGAGCTGAAAACAAAAACACTTTTAGTTCAGCTGGGATGCCATAAAAACAAAAGCAGCAAATAAATAAGTGATCGTAAAATGGGATCGTATTACGAGATGCCTATAGATAGGTGGCTCTACTTACTATGCAACTATCTGACTGGGTTGAGTCAGTTACTGCAGGTCTCCCCCCCCCTCCCTCTTCACAGTTAGTTGGGGCGATCACTAAACGAAAAACCGAAAAAACCGAAAAAGAGGAAAAAAAAACTAAACGATCATCTCTCGCTTGATTTGTATTTTTAGCCAAAAGCTGGTTTCGAGCCCGACACCGCATCGCTGCGAGAGAAAGTTGTGCTGAATCCGGCCGAGAAATGGCGCATCTTAAAGAATATCTCGATCATCTCGATAGCATTCATGGTGCAGTTCACCGCGTTTCAGGTGAGTGACAACGAGCCACAGAGAATGTGTTCGGGCAGGTGAGAGTAACCAACTTCTTCTGCTTCTCTTCTCTTTTTCCTTATTTAGGGCACGGCTAACCTGCAATCGTCGGTCAATGCTAAGGACGGCCTGGGCACAGTATCGCTGAGCGCCATCTATGCGGCGCTGGTTGTCTCGTGCATCTTCCTGCCGACGCTGATCATTCGCAAGCTGACGGTTAAATGGACGCTCGTTTGCAGCATGCTCTGCTATGTGCCGTACATTGCCTTCCAGCTGTTTCCGCGCTTCTACACCCTGGTGCCTGCTGGCATCCTGGTGGGTTTGGGCGCGGCGCCAATGTGGGCATCCAAGGCGACGTATCTGACACAGGTTGGGCAGGTGTATGCTAAGATAACCGAACAGGCTGTCGATGCCATCATAGTGCGCTTCTTTGGCTTCTTCTTCCTGGCCTGGCAGTCCGCTGAGCTCTGGGGCAATCTCATCTCCAGCTTGGGTAAGTTCCACCTTGCTCCTTTCTTCAGAAGTACTTTACCTTACTGACATTCCCTCTCTGCTCGCAGTTCTGTCTAGCGGCGCACATGGCGGCGGCAGCAGCAGCGGCAACTCGACCATCAGCGAGGAGGATCTGCAGTTCTGTGGCGCCAACTTCTGCACCAGCGGCAACGGCGGCCATGGCAACCTGGAACGCCCCCCAGATAATGAAATCTTCGAAATCTCCATGATCTACTTGTCCTGCATTGTGGCCGCCGTTTGCATCATTGCCTTCTTTCTGGATCCCCTCAAGCGTTACGGTGAGAAGCGCAAGGGTTCCAACTCGGCAGCAGAACTCTCTGGTCTGCAACTGCTCTCGGCCACGTTCCGTCAGATGAAGAAACCAAATCTGCAACTCCTCATCCCTATCACCATCTTCATTGGCATGGAGCAGGCATTCATTGGCGCCGATTTCACGCAGGCCTATGTCGCCTGTGCGCTGGGTGTGCATCAAATCGGTTTCGTCATGATCTGCTTCGGTGTGGTCAATGCCCTGTGCTCGATCCTCTTCGGTTCGGTGATGAAATACATTGGCCGTATGCCGATCATCATTCTCGGCGCTGTCGTTCACTTCACCCTGATCTCGGTGATGCTCTTCTGGCGTCCCAATCCGGACAATCCATTGATCTTCTTCGCCATGTCGGGACTGTGGGGTGTGGGTGATGCCGTCTGGCAGACACAGATCAACGGCCTGTACGGTCTGCTCTTCAGGCGAAACAAGGAGGCTGCCTTCTCCAACTATCGTCTCTGGGAATCGGCTGGCTTCGTGATCGCCTATGCTTATGCCACGACGCTCTGCACCAAAATGAAGCTATACATTCTGCTGGCTGTGCTTACTCTCGGCTGCATTGGCTACGTCATTGTGGAGATTCTCTACAGAAAGAAGGTAAGTCGAAGCTCTAATACCCTCTCCCGCTCACCCGCTCTTATCCTGCATCTTTATTCATTGCTTGCCTTTCTTTTTTTCTCCCTTTCCTTTTCTCCCCACCTTGCCCCGCTGCAGCAACGCAAGGTTAAGAAGCAAGAGAAGCTCGAGGCCGCCGAAAAGGAGAAGGAGGCTGCTATCGCTGCAGCCGCCGCAGCGGCTGCCGCTGAAGCACGTGCCGCTCTTAACGATGGCGTTGAGGAGACGGACGATGAGCTCGACGATCTCGAAGAAGATATTGTAGTCACGCGCCTGTAATATAACTAACTAATCGTAACCGTATTTTGTTAATTGTTACGTACGTTCTTTTTGTTTATACACATATTTTTTGCCGTCGACGTCGCTGCGGCTGCAACAGTTAACAGCAACAGCGCCAGCAACAGCAGCAGCATCAGTAACAGTTTAACAGTAGCCGTAACAGCAGAAGTAACTGCAGAAGTAGCTGCTCTGTTAGTGCCACTGTAAACTGTTACCCGTTCGCTGCTCGCTGTTGTTCGATTAACAGTCGCGCACACATACACATAACATGTAGTAGAAGAGAGAAAAACTGTTGCATAGCCGCAGGCGCGCACTTGTTTCGTCGGCCAATCGGCGATGACGCGTGCGATTAATTTTTGTCGTTGTAGTTGTCGTAGTACTTAGTACATTCCCCCTCCCCACTCCATTTTAACATAAAGGCCAATCAACAAGCACGCGTGTGTGCGTGTGTGTGCGTGTGCGCTTGCGTGTGCGTGTGCTTGTGATTGTGTGTGTGTGTGTGTGTGCGTTTTGTTTTTTTTTTTGCATAACTGTAGTTTGTAAATATGCAGAGAATAAGAAGAAGATGAAACAGAAGAAGACAGAGAACGCCTTTAACTTTACGTAGTGTGAATCTAGGTGTAAGTACACACACTCACACATACTCACGTGACACTCACACACACACACACACAGACACAAACCACGCACCGAAAAGCACCGGCACAAGCACAGTGGGGCAGATGCTGCAGCAGCATGCGCCCCATATATGCCTAATAAATTGTTATTTTATTTTAAACTTAGCATTATGAAAAATCTACTATAACTACATTTTTTTTGATTTCTCTTGGTTGCTTCTAATGTAAAAACAACAACAACAAACAATCGTGATAATCAAAGACACTCACATACACACACACACACACACACACAGAGTCACAAAATAGTCAAATTATTATATTAAAAATGGCCGAAAAAAAAAACAATTATTATTAAAAAGCAAACTGCAAGAAAAAAACACACAACAATTATTCTTAAGCAGACGAAAACAAAAGAAAACAAAAACAAAAAACAATAAAAAAAAAAAAGAAAATCTACACTTGCATACATTATACAAATATGTATGGGATGAAACAAATTTGATGAAAATGCAAAAGCAAAAAAATATTATATAGCATGTAAAATGATAAATACATTTTTTGCTCAGTATTATGTTTTAAACTAAATTTAAGCGAGTTATTGTTTCCTGTTTTTTATTTAAAATGTTTTTGTATTTTTCTTTCAAACGAGAGAGAAGCAAAAGCGATATACATACACAGCTATATATACACTATATGTACATGTGTATGTATATATGTTTATGTATACATACAATATATCAACAATTTCGAGTTTTATGTTGCACAGAACTCCCCGCGTGTGTTGCATAAATACAATATACATATATCAATTTTGTCGTTTTATTTAAAAGTTTTTCGTTCAAATGATGAAATACAAAAAAAACACAAAAACAAACAAAAAAAGTAAACATACAAAAACAAAAAACAAAATATAACTATAGTAAACAAACACACACACATATTTTTTTTTTTTTTTTTTGGCTAGCTCGATAAGTAGTTCATTATATTATGTAAAATATATGAAAATAAATAAATGAATATAAATACATTTGACACGAACAAACTTGTTGTAATCTGTATCAAAC
This sequence comes from Zaprionus africanus, assembly GCA_018151435.1. Lineage (NCBI taxonomy): Eukaryota > Metazoa > Arthropoda > Insecta > Diptera > Drosophilidae > Zaprionus > Zaprionus africanus. The sequence continues at coordinate 6,099,522 of JAECXB010001995.1, forward strand.
AAAAACTTTTATTTCAGGCACTGAATTCAAGTGAAAGCGATAAACATTGCTGGATTTGGGTGCGGAATACCTTAATAAGCAACAGACTTGTAGCGATCGCTAAAGAATGCAGCAAGCAAGGAAGTACGCAATATCTCTCTCCCGAAATTGAACAAACCATATTACCACTAAATACAGTTAAAATTAAGAGGGAGACAGAAGACACCATACGAGTATATAAATATATAACTAGTTTATTTAATCGCGCTGGATTTGGTCAGGGAATGTGGGTCAGGGAATATAAACATCAGTTTAGCTTAGTGCATAAGTACAACATTCATTGTGCTATATACTATACGATATTGCTTCGATTTTCTTTATGCTACATTAAAATAAATACAAAAAAACACTTGAGATTGGACGATCAGTTTACAGTACGATAGCCTCCTCTTCGCCGCTGAACTGTTTGTTCTTGCGTCGTCGATTCGACTTGATCTTGCTGAGCACGCTGTAGGCCTGCTGGATCTCAATGAAACGCTGATGGGCCGCAGCTCGTTGTGCCTCGTCCTTCACCTTGTCCGGGTGGTTCTCCTTGGACAGCTTGCGATAGGCGGCTGTGATGTCTGCCTGCGAGGCAGTCGCACTCACGCCGAGCACCTTATACGCATTGCGCTCCCCATCGACGTCCATGCTCTCGAAGACCTCGCGCCAGATTTCGTACCAGCCATGATGCTGTGCATAGTTGTATGTGTCGTGCAGGGCCTGCTTCAGGTCAGTCCACCAGGCGGAAGCAAGGAAATTGCGCAGTGCTTCGTGTATGGGCACCTCGCCGCCATCCTCGTCGGGTATGGTGCCATTGAAGACGATCACACAGCCCCAGAGACTGAAGTAGATGCACAGGGCGCCGGTGAACTTCAGGGTGCGCTCTGTAGGGCCACGACGACGTGGCGGAGTGCGACGCCACTGCTTGGAGAGAGCATCAAAGGCAAGCGCCGATACCAATGCGGTCAGCAGCAGCGAATAGGTTTCGTCATAGATCAAATAACGTGCTGGATACGAGAGCAGAGCACCCACCAGGCTGGGCCACCAGACACCACATTCGCGTCCAATGTTGCCCACTGTCCATACGCCCAGCGACACGAAGAACGGAATGAGCCAGTGCAGCCAGGTGAAATCAATGCCAGCTGTGATCGTTTGCGGTATGGCCGACGAGCAGAGATATCCGCCCAGGTAGCCCATCATGATTTGACCCAGAAACCGCTTGGCCGAATACGGGGGCCGTGGATAGGCCTGCAGCTGTGCCACAAACTGCTTGACAAAGCGCGGATCCTCGTTGGCATCGCGCACATATTCGGGAATCATGAATATCTCGCTCAGCCAGCCCACGCCCAGATATCCGCCCAGGGTGCACCACCAGACAAAGGCGTGACGATCGCGATGCAAGTACAGATGATGCAGTCCAAAGATTCCGCCAAAGAGCCACAGCACGTACGCGATCACTACCGACTTTTGTGGTGGCAGCGCATTTGCCTCAGCGCGTCCAGATCTGACGTGTCTATTTGCTTTCAAACGGCTTGAGACGGTGTCATCGGTGGTGGGGTGAGAGCTGAGCGCAGCAGAGGCGGCGGCAGAGGCTTCTACATTCTTCGTTTTGCCATTGCTGTTGTTGTTGTTATTGGCCTTTTGTTGATTAGGCGCAACCGTTTGTTTTGTGCCCATTGTCGTCTGCTGGCCATAAACCATTGCAATCAGTTTCAAAATCAACTTGTGAAATTTCAATTAAAAACTCACCTGCAGTAACCTAATTCGAGTTTATTTTGAGCTGCTTCTTCTGCTTCTCCTTCTTCTTTTTATTGCGTGTATGCGTGAGTCGCAATTGAAAACTTTCTCTTTTCACAAATTCTCTGCACGCAGCTGCAACAACAACACAGCAACAAGTTTAAACAGTTAGAGCCGCAGTGATGCGTTTAAATTGTATTAGTTCTAAATGTTGCTCCAGTTCTACTAACCATGGAAATAATATCACTATTTAAGAGCTCCAAGTTATTTTACTCCAATGTGAGCCCTTCTGTTATTGTTGTTCTTAGCGAGCTCTCTTGAGCCTACTACTTCTTCGGCACTTTCTTTCGTCTGTTGTTTAAGCCAGATCACTTGGCCGGGCCCAGAAAAGAGCCAACGATCTGGCAGCGCTGTTGGTAAGTAGTGCTTGAAAACGATCAACTTTTGCCAGAGCACGGACGAACAGCACGACACATCGATTACCACAATTCAGACATCGTAACAGTACGAAATATCGATAAACGCAGATCAGTAATCGAATTTAAAAAAAAACTGAACTCGGATGTTTTATTTATTTAATTAATATTTTAGATCCTATGTACTAATACCCTAATTTAATATAAATAATTTACCCGCTAAATTTGCCAAACAAAACAATTGCACTATTAAAAAATTCCAGTTTATTCACTCACTAATTGAATGGTTTCTTACACGTATAAAAGGTTTTTAGTTTAGATCAATTTGACACTGCGATTCGACTTACGATTAGAATATAGAATTATAATTATTTCTACATGCAATGTAGAATAAACTTATCGCTATAATATGCAAATCAAGCATATCTGACACAAAATATGAGAACATTTGTTTAGCAACTTACTAACTAAATTGGTTATGAGAGAACAAAATATGTAATACTTTCAATGTCGCTGGGGTTAATAAATAAGAGTACATCATGAGAAACCACAGTGGAAGAAGACAAATACAAATAATAAAAAAAAGACGAACAGTTAAAAACATTAATTAATTCCAACGAAGTGGAACAAATACAAAGTATGAACGTTTCGAGTTTCAGTGCGAAATTTGGTTAGAGAAAAATATTTAGTTATTCTTCTTTTTGGGCTTCTTGGGATTACGCGAACGGGATTTGGCCTTGCAGAGGGGACAAATAGGCGCATTGCGATGGATCTGTTGATGACAGGAGAGGCAAGACTTCATTGGCGGCGGCTGTTGCCGCAAATTCACATTGAAATCGGAACGGAACGACGGATGATGCCCGATGCCAATGGAGGGCGTCTGTTGCAAGCGATTGGTGGCCGGCGGCGGTGGTGGCGGTGCCGAGAAGTCACTTTTACCCAGCCGTGCGGCAGCAACAGCAGCGGCTGCGGCAGCGCCAGCACTGCCTGGAGCACCCGGCGGAGCGGGGGGCATAAATGCATGTCCTGGACCACCACCACCCGCACTGGGCACTTGCGAGCCGCCGCCACCGCCAGCACCAGATGCATTTGGTGGCAGTGCTGTAACTGTAGCCTCCGGCATCAACGGATGTCGTGCGTGGGGTCGCGCCAATGATGTCGGCTGTGTGGCTGCGGCGGCGGCTGCTGCAGCAGCTGCAGCTGCGGCTGACTGTGCGGCCACTTTGAGAAAATTCGTTTGAAAACGGTCCTTTGATATGGGACTTCCCTCTTCCTCGTGCAAATCACGTAGTGGACTCAGTCCGAGATAGTCGCGCCGCATGTGGTCGATTTGATATTTGAGTGCAAGATATTCCTCATACACGCGGTTGGCCATGTCGAAAGAACGCGTCTGATTCTCCTTCGTTTGCTTGATGATGTTCTCCATGTCATTGATGTCAGCGTGTATCTGACGCAGCTCCTCCACATGCGACATCTTCTCCTCGAGCAGATGTTCCATTTCCTTGCGATATTCGTCGAGGCATTTCTCCTCGTCGTCACTTAGTTTCACCTCCTTGATGATGCGCACCTTAAGTTTCTCCAGGGCCAGGGTCTTGTCGCGTATGTCCTTGATGGCCTCCAGCTTAACGTAAAAGTGCCGCTCATTGGAGCTGGAAATCTCGCTGGTGGCCATTTTGTGTGGCTGCTCGGGTTATTTACGTATCTTTTAACGTTTTTAATGCAATTTCCGAGTTTCGTTTGATGTCTTCACCACAAAACGTATTCTGTATACACCTGATACCGTTATATCTATAATGCAGCGCAAAGATGCTGGTTTTAATTGAAATTTTTTTATTTTTGTATGCTTTTTTCACTTTTGCTTTGTGTATTTCGAGCAGGGCTGCAGTACATTCACTTTGACGAGGGCTACACTGTCAAACTATCGAAGGGGCACGAACTTGCTTCATCGCAAAACATCGGTAAGCACGATAACAATTAGAATTGTACTCATACTGGCACTCGATAACATTGAGTTTTTTGTCATACTTCTGTCTTCAACAATCGGTCACATTGACAACCGGAGAAAAATTTTGTAGCTTGTGCATTTTCGGTGCGAGACACATTTGCTTATTAAATATAGTTTGAATTCCAGAACTTTCAAGAATATATTAGAACTGTTGGCGATTCCTCAACAAAATGGCCGCTCCAATGCAAAATGAAGATTTGCTTAAACTTAAAGGCTTCATCGATTTCGTCAACACAAATCCGACAGTGTTGAATATGCCGCAGTTGCAGTTTGTCAAGGATTTTGTAGAGAAATTCGGTGGCAAGGTGCCCGAGGGTGACTTCAAGATGCCCGAGTCTGGGTAAGTTACAGTCTGCATGTGCATGTATGTGTATGTGTGTGCGAGTCCCTGGGACCTTCTGTGTGTGCGTGTATGTAATTCTTTCTTCTCTTTCGTCTCTGGTGCATGCAGTAAGTGTCCATTTGGTGGCGATGCCGCCAAGGGTAAGCCGGCTGATTCGAAAGCCGGCGCCGGTGCCGCTGATGATTCGGAGGATAGCGAGCCGGAGATAACCTCTTCGGATCCAGAATCAGAAGTCGAATTGGATATGGAAGGTAAGTCGGGGGCAATAAATACGGGCGAAAAAAATCACGTGTTCTTGTCCAACCTCCAAATTATTTTGATTTTCACCAGGTGTCATTGAAGCCGACACTGATCCTGCCCAGCCCATGGGTGATTCTAGCAAGGAACCCACCGAGGAGGAGATCGATCAGGCTGGCGATATCCGTGCACAGGCTGCAGCCGCATACAGCGAACAGAAATTCGATGAGGCCATCAACTTCTACACCAAGGCCATTGAGCTCAATCCGGGCAATGCCCTGTTCCATGCCAAGCGTGGCCAGGCCTTCCTCAAGCTAAAGAAGCCCAATGCTTGTATACGTGACTGTGACAAGGCTCTGGAGCTCAACTGTGACTCGGCAGCGGCCTACAAGTTCCGCGGACGCGCCCATCGTCTGCTTGGCCAGTTCGAGGAGGCTGCCAAGGATTTGCGACAAGCTTGCAAGCTGGACTTTGACGAGGAGGCCGACGAGTGGCTGCGCGAGGTGACACCGAATGCCAAGAAGATCGAACAGCATCGCATCAAGCAGGAGCGCAAGGAGGCCGAACGCAAGATCAAGGAGCGTCAGCGTGCCCAGCGCAAGGCACGCAAGGAGCAGGCCAAACAGAACGCCAGTTTTCCTGGTGCTGGCGGCGGTTTCCCCGGCGCTGAAGGTGCTTTCCCTGGCGGCTTCCCCGGAGCTGGCGGTTTCCCTGGTGCTGGCGGCTTTCCTGGAGCCGGTGGATTCCCTGGCGCGGGCAGCGAAGGTGGCGGCTTTGCCGGTTTTCCTATGGGTGATTTAATGTCAAAAATGAAGGATCCGGAAGTGGCTGCAGCCATGCAGGATATATTGGCCAATCCGTCAAACATTTCCAAATACGTTTCCAATCCCAAGATCTTCAACTTGATTAAGAACTTCTTCCCGGGCGGCTTCCCAGGTGGTGATCCAACTGGTGGAGCTGCTGCCGGCGACGATGCCGGCGCCCCTGGAGCTGGCGGCGCTGCAACAGATGCACCCAAAACTGAACCAAAGGCCAAAAAGGAAACCGATTTTGTGGATGATGGACTCGATTAGGACGAAGAAGAAGGAGCAGCAGCAGCAACAATAATAAGATTATAATAATAATATTAAAGAAACCGCATGCAGGCACACTCGAAACAAAGCGAGACAAGGGATCGCGAGAAAGAAGGAGACACACACACACACAAAAAAAGAGAGAATGGTGAAACAACAAGAAATTGAAAGTATAAAAAATTCTAAAATATTAATCATTGCTGCTGCTGACTTGGTCTTCGTTTTCTTTGTTTATAACAAAGAGAACGAAATAAATAAGTTTCCTTATTAACATTTAACAAATTATCGATGATATCTAGTTGAACTAATGCTCGATAAGAGAAAAAACAAAACAAAAACAAACTAAGCAAATACGAAAAACAAGCTACGCAAAAAGCAATTAAAGGAAAACAATTACAAGAAAAAGGAAAAGTAAAAATGAAAAGCCTTAGCCCAAGAAAGAGGTACACACACACACACACATATACACTATCACAAAAGATGAGAAAATACAATGAAGAATGAAAATTGAACTGGTCGTAGGAATTTGAGTTATGATATAAATAATAAGCAAATGCATTTATCAGCCATGGCATACACACCACACACTCACACACACACACGCGCGTCCCCATCACCTAAATTGGTCAGTCACTTCCAAAATTCCAATTTCAATCCTCATATCTTCCTACCTTCCACACACATACAACAAACACATTACCCGCCAAACAAATATAATTGAAAATAAAGTAATGTAAATCGAAATTGGTAAAATCGTTTCCTTTGCTTCGTTAGATGTTTTTAAAAGTGTTTTTTGTTTGCTATAATCAAAGCTTAAGTAAGTATTTAAATATATTTAAATAAATATGCTCAAATCAAATCACTTTGGCAAAACATAGTGATAAATATATAATAATAATAAATACACAGTCTGAACATTTTATTTTCAGTTTCAAATATGTACTTCCTCTCATTAAATTACATTTGCGCATGCCAGAGATATTACAACATTGAATAGAAGCTATTTTTGAGAATGAATACAATGCGATTGGAATTGCTGGAATTTTAAAAAACGTGTACTACGCACCCGACCTGTAATTTGCATATTTATATTGACAATGAGACCCGAAGGCGAAACAGACTGATGTGACTCACTGTAGCTGTGTTTGTGTATGTGCATGTTTTATGACGATCTTTATCGATGAAACGAAGCCAAAGAGAGTAGGTAGCGCATTGCTTCAATGAGAGGGTGGGAGGTGCTCTCCCTGCTCCTCTCTATCATTGCCAATCGGTGAAGCGGTGACAGCATTGCGAGTATATGAAGACAATCACACACACACACTCATACGTATTTACCTTGTACTTGTGTATGTATTCGCACTTACTTGATTATATTCATGCTCTCCTTGAAGTGCAAACAGAGCGACAATATTGATAAACATATACAAACACACATACATACAATGCAGAAGATAACAAAGTTCAATGACGTCGCAAATTGCACTGAAAAGTTTAGAGTGTGCGCGAGACAGCTACCTATTTCCCCCTTCCCTCGCAAGACAATGAGTCACTACACCAAACAAAGATATATTTGTGTATAAATTGCGCATCACCATCAAAAAATTCTTAAACAAAAAATAAGAAATAATTTCATTTAATGAAAAAGGAAAATCATTTGTATCATGCGAGACAACAGCTCTGCCAGCACCACCGACTGCATTGAGTGGCGGAGAGTAACTGATCTAAAACGGGAGCACAGCGAGAGCGCAATGGGAGTAACTGTGCCGAACGCCTACACACGAAGAAGCTCATTAGGTTCGTCGCAACTTCGGCATGTATGAGTGTGCATATATGTATGTATATGCATCTCTTTTAATAGTGCATTACTCATATACATGCATATGGCCCACAGTCGCTCCACCACCACCTGCCAAGTACTCCCTTAATCTATCAGCCTCCCTCTTAACTTGGAAGGTGTGTGACTCAGAGAGAGAGTGCAAGCAAGAAAAAAAGCTTTGCTCTCATTCGTTAATTGCAAGGCAAGGAACAAGTGCGTGCCGGAGGTGTGTTAAGGCCAAAATGCTGCCCAAATAACAAACCAACAATTACAATAGCAATAAAAACAGACGACATTGATGCCAGCTGTTTTTGTTGTATTTTAGTGTATTGTTTATTGCTGTTGTTGCTACTGTAAAGCGCCGTTGCCATTCTGGATTTTTGTGACATCATGACGTCATCGTTGTGCTCATTGAACGGGTGAAGCAGTGAGAATAGCAGCAAAAACAACAACTTGTTGTGCTTTGTGGCCGATTTGTTTGCGTTGACGCCTCTGCCTCTGCCTCTGGCGCTGCCGTTGGCGCTGCTTTTTTCGCCTTCGCCTTCGCTTCGGCCAGCTGGCGAGTAGCAAAAAAGGCGTAAACGAAATTGAAAATATTTTCGTAGTTTCAGTTTCGTTTTTAACGTACGCGCGCCAAGACGCAAAAGCAAAAGCAGCTCGAAAGCGAAAAGAAACACAAGAACAAAACGAATTTTGAATACCAAAATAATTTGAAGTGTGCCCAGAGTCAGCGTGAGTTTAACGATCGTATACGATAAAGGGAATACGATAAATACGTCTCCAGTGTGCGCGACACTAAAAGGATGTGGGGGGGGCGTGGCAAATGCAAATGTAGTTCACCTTAGTTCATAAACAAAACAAAAGGTTTTTTACCGATGATCTCATTGCGCCTTGGAATGTCGCACAAACAACAACAACAGCAACTACGCGGAGAAAGAGGAGGAGAATGCAACAACTGTTTCGCCTGTTATCAATTATCTTTACTACTTTTTTTTGTTGTTGCCCTCATTCGTTTTCGCTTTCGTTTGATGGACCGTCGTCAGAACTTCCGTTAGACAAGAAGTTTAACTTCGAAACACAATTTCAATCAAGAAATTTCTCAACAATTTCAGTGTGTATTCAAAAAAGCTGTTCTCGATGCTCTTAACTGATCACACGCACACACACACACACACACAGAGCAACTCGAACACACATGCTTACATAGTTCGGGCATGATATCATTTTGAGACAATAAAAAACCGGCAACTTTTTAGCATAATTTGTTGTTGTCGCAAGCATTCCCAAAAGAATTATTATGCAGCCCTCGAAAACGTAGCGGAAATCCGCTCTTTAATCAGCATTGGGCTTTATTTCGAACAGGCTTTGTTATTGTTTGTCGTTTGTTCAGTGGAACAGCTATAAATGGGATGGGGTGAGGCTTAAAAAATAAACTGGAATTCCAATGTCTTGAGGTCTCACGGTGCTTGTAACTCGTTACGTCATCCCCAGATTGATTGGGATGGCTTCAAAACCAGGAGATGGCGTCATTGTTATGACTGGCCGAAGACCTGACGAATTAAATGGGGTGGGGTGGGGTGACTGGAGGTCGACTGACTAATGCTTCTCGTCTAGGAAAAATAGAAACCGATAACTAACAATTTCGCTAGAAGTGCGACAGCCTCTTGCGATGTTTTGCAATTATGATTGTTTTAAGTTCGTGATAAAATTGTAAATATACGATATACACTGTATACGTATGGATGGATGTACAATATTTGCGTACTGCACATACTCATTTCGATCTGTCGATCTTTGAGAAATCGCCAATTGCTTCCACTCGCTCAACACTTGGCTAAAGAAAAACACATTTACTCGCGCCCCCATTTCGAAGAATACACACAACACACACACGCACATATCATATACGTGTGCCTATATCTTATACAGATCGGCATATATAGAATCCACATCTGACTATTTCTTCTAGAGACTTTCATGTTTCCATCGCAATAAGGCAGCGACAATAAAGCTCATGACGTCACTCACACACACACGCGCACACACGCACACACTTGCACACACACAGTAAATAGAATTTCTAGTTTCTCCTGCGATGTTTCAATAACATTTGGCGTTCGCGCGAGGCCGGCATTGAAAATGTTTAATTTTAGAAAAAAACGTAGAGAAATAATAACAAAATCTCTGGCCAAAAATACAATAACTATAGGAAGGCAGGCAATGGGCTGGGCGTGGCTAGGGCAGTAGCGCAGCATGTGTAAAATTTGTGAAAAACTCGCACTCAATTTCGAAACTTTGCTGTAAGAGGCAATTTGGTATTTTTATATGATATGATGCTGAACTGTTTAGAGGGAATGTATTTAAAATGCATATAGGTTAAAAGTTATTTAGAATAAAATAAAAAGCAGTAAAATTGAAAATAATTAAAGCAATTTATATATATAATCATCAAATTTATAATGTTTTCGACCTACATATTTGCCTTTATAGAAAATAAGAAATTATATATGTAGAAAACATAGGATAGACAATAATATGGGATATGAGTAAATTTAAAAAAGAAAAAGATAATATAAAATATCAAAGGAAACTTAGCTTATTTTGTTTTATATAAAGTTAGATATATAGGATATGGGAGAGTATAGGTTATATGTTTATAAAAAATAGTTTGATACAAGTACTTCAAATATTACTACAATACTGTACAATATCATAGTTAACTCAACCTATTTCTTCTTGTACAAATAAGATATATAGCTAACAGGATAATATGGGATATAGGTTATTAGGTTAGGTTATTATTGTATTAGAAAAAAAATTATGTATATACATTAAACAATAACTTTGAATATAAACGTAAAATATCATACATATATTAAAATTATTTTTTTCTTTTATATAAATATTACTATAATACCAAACAATATCAAAGTGAACTCAACCTATTTCTTCTTATAAAATTAAGATATATAGGTAACAGCAATATATGGGATACAGGATATTATATTATTATAAAGAAAATAAATTATTAAAATACTTTTAAACAATAACTTTAAATTAACCGTACAATATCATACATATGTATATTAAACTTTTTTTCATTCTTTTATTTCAAACAGACCCAACCAACCCACCTCAACCACCACAACCACCGTTTAAAACACCGCCAAGATGTCTCACTCCGTGACCATAACACGCACCACCACCAGCACCACCAACACGTCGTACATTGTACTGAACACGGGCTACCTGAAGAGCTTTCCGGGAATTCTCAAGCTCTTCGAGCTGGTAAGTTGATCAAGCCAAGGTGACGATGATGACTTGTTGCGATACTATCGTATGGTTTATTTGGAATATTCACAGCTCGTTGGCGTTGCCATTGTCACCTTGATGGCAATTAATTATGGCGATTACAGCTACTACCGTCACCAGGATCTCTTCCACTTCCTGATGGCCACCACATTTATGATAGGGACATTTTGTTTACTACTCGCGTGCCTCACCTCGCTGAGCACGGGCGGCATCATCGCCAAGACGATCTACGTGAGTTCAATTTTGAAACAATTAAGATCTATGTAGGTAATTCCATCATCTCTCTCTCTCTGCCTGCAGGAGCTGATCTATCACACGGTTGCGGCTCTGCTGCTGCTCGCCTCCTCCGCCTGTCTGCTGATCAAGCTGAACAAATATAAGCACGACGCGTACATGGCAGCGGCAATTTTGGGCCTGGTCAACACGGTGCTGTACTTCATAAGCGCATTCCTGGCACATCGATCATATCGCGGCATTTAAGCACAACAACAACAACAACTACAACAACACACAATCGCCGGCATTTTAAAGCAGAGCGCGTTATCCGTAATTCAGTAATTCGTAATGTCAATTGAATTCGTTATCGGAATCCAAATCGGCTCTGTCAATATATATATACCGCACAAGCCATACAGAGAATCTTTTTGTTGTACTCGTACTCTTTTAAATATTCGTGACGTACTCGTACTCATAACGTACATACACATACTACGTATGTACAATATCGCATCATTATTATTATTATTTTATTCTATTCATATTCTGTAAACGTGTTTTTTTTTTTTGTATCTCACTTGTCTGTCCTTTTGATAATGTATTCGAATAAACGTGTCTACATGTTTTTATACAAAACACGCCTTGTTATTTATATGTTTATTTACCTTTTTTGTATTTCCTTAAACAAATTCAACTAGTTATAAATATTCTAATGTTATTCAAATATCATTCAATAAGAGTGAGGTCTTTATTGGTGAATTAGGTTTGTAATTTTGAAAAGAAAACAGAACTAGGTGCTGGAACAGCTAACAATCTCTTGAGACTTCTTTAGGAATAGACTTAACATGGTAGTATCAAAAATTATGATCTTCCAGTTGGAAGTAATATTGACACGAGTGGATCAGAAAGAAGACAACAGCAACGCAGATGTTGATGGCAATGAAGTACATGAAGCCGACGATGAACTCATTGCACCACATCTCCAGGTAGGGCATCCGCTCGTGCAATATGACGGTGTCTATGAACAGCACCACGCAGAGCACGCCGCCCACGAGCATCATCTACAAAGAGGGGGATAGGTTTATCGGAGTTATAAATGTAATGTAGCTTGGCTCACCGCATTTGAGGTTATGAAATTGATATTGAAATGAGTCAAGTACTGGGCACGTATGAGCACCATGACAACGAAGCTGTACACAATGGTCAGCACGAGGGTCCACTTCATGTAGAACAATTCCAGCCAGGTGAGATGGGCCCCATGCGCACTGTCCACAATGATGATGCGCTGGCAGCGATCAGTCTCGTCTAGGTTGAGTATGAATTCGTTATGTAGTGCCGCATCCTCGTTGATGTATGTGATCTTGTTGAGCATGTGCAGTGCTCCAAAGCAGCAGATCTACAGGATCAACTGCAGATCAGATCAGGACTCTACCCACCCAACTCAGTGTGTGGACAACTCACAAACGCGCAGAGCGCTACGAATCCGGTGCTAAAGCCCAATCCCTTGTACATCTTGCGGCGATGAGGTTCAAGCAACGACTGGCTCCAAGCCAGCTGAACATCTGGAACAGGAGTATAGTACGCGCCACGACACCGTTGCATGCCCCATTGCAATCGGAGTAGCAGTGGCAGCTGGCAATCGTCAGGTAAACAATTTTACTTTACAAATGTTTTAGCGACTTTAATGCAATTCTTAATCATAAATGTATCTGTCTCTGTGTGTGTGTCTGTGTGTGTGTCTGTGTGTGTGTCTGTGGGTGTAACAGGTGTCTCGCTGTGTGTTTAAAATTAGTCAACGTGGTGTGCCAATGCGAGTGTGTGTGTGTGTGTTTGTGTGCGGATGACGGCGCGAATTGTAATTTAAATTTGATTTCCACTTTTAAAGATAAAACATAACTTTGGCCATATTCCTAAGAGAAGAAACAATCCCTATACAACTATCTAGATACTATATAATAGTTGTCTATATATTTTGTGTATATACTTAAGATCCACCACATACTACTGACTAAACTTTACTGCAATATTGTTAACACGCGTCTCCATGTGCTTCAGCACATCCTGCGAGAAGTCCTCGATGGTGGTGAAGCGACTCTTCTGAAAGCTGTAGATATCCGCCAGGAAGGCCAGCAGCTGCTCTCGGAAGTAATGGCATATGTCCCGCAGATTCTCGTTCGGCCCGAAGAAGCCCCACGCCATCAGTGGCGATATCTGTTCCGATATCACGTAGAAATGCGCCATGAATCCGTTGGGGAACTTCAGCATGCGCTTCTTTGCCTTCAGCACCGACCAAACGGCTGTGGTGAGGGCCTGAAAGGGAAAGGGAGAGAGAGAAGTGAGTATCAGTAATTCATTAATGAGTATGTGAGAGAGACAGAAAGAGAGGGAGAGAGAGCACACATTACAATGAACAGAACACGAGGCTTTTGCTGATCTTTTGCTAAGGTTGCGAGCTTGAGAACCTCGACTTAGATAACAGATAAGTATGCATATATATAGATATATATATATATATATTGATCTCTGATCTAGTTGGGGTTATATCTTATTTAAGATCATTCGTCTTGCAACTGCAACTGTCTATAGCGTGGCAAGTACTAACAAAATGGCAACTCTGCCTATCTTACCGTCTCCTTGAATCCATTGGAGAGCCAACGATTCTGGACAACAGCCGTCACGCTGGCCGGAGGCGCATCGAGATCCCGGAACGAGTCGAGAATGATAAAGTCCAGGCAGATGTCATAGAACGTCATCGCCTTGACGTTTCGCTGCTCCAGCTCCATTTGTATGATCGGCCAGTTGGCAGGATCTTGAAGGAAGTTCACCATATCCTCATAGCCCACAAGGAACTCCTTGGTATCCTTGTCGCTGAGGCACAACAGATCGGTCAGTATTTGCCTGCCCGACTCGCAGATCCATTGGCCAACCGCGGGATCCTTGAACAGGAATTGGAAAGCAAGTCGCACGCAATGCAGCTTCGCCAGATACTCAGTGTCGCTGCTGCAGTGCACCAACTCGGAACGTATTGTGCGGCAGGGTACGGTATATTCGTCGTGGTGCTTCAGCGCCGACTGGAACAGCGGATACTCCTCGTATGTGGTCTCAATGAAACTCTCGAATTCACGCAGATCCGCAACTTGATCCAGTGCCGAGGCGAAACTTTCCGCAGAATCGAAATTGGGATCGGAGCCGGCACGACTCAATAGGCTGACCGACTTGCGTGAACGACGATCGTCATCGTCGTCGCCACCGCCAACGGCACCGACCCCATCCTCCTCGGCCTCATCAATGGAATGTTCTTCGCGGAAGAGCACCGAACGCTGGTCCAGGAATAACAGTTCGCTCTGCTCCTGCAGCGTATATGACATTTCCAACAGGTTCTGTATTTCGCGACAGAACTCCGAATCTTCTGCCGTCGTCAACGACGCCGGCACACCGCCCGGCGAGTAGTGTGCCGCCAAAGCATCTTCCCAGAAATTGATCACCGTATCCAGCGCCTCCATGCCCATCACACCCAGTTGCTGTGCCGTCAGTTGGACAACTCCAGACGCACCAACAGCTGATTGATTTTGTGCGCCAGCGCCAATCGAACCCGAGGCCATGGAGAAGCGATCCGAATAGGCCACTGTGGAACCAACGGGACTGCCTGAACGTGCAGATGCCTTTGATCCTGCTATGGACATCAAATCATTGGGACTTCGCATACTGTTCCGCGTCCGCCGACCCGTGTATTTCCGTGGACGTCGCGTTGGACGCGGCGGTTTCCTCCGTCGCAAATACCGTGATAAAACGCCCATCAGTGCCACGCCTGCGGTCACCGAGAAGAGCACAACCTTTGAAAAGGAAATGCCTGTTAATGAGCTCCGACTGGAATCCGGCTAGGGACTCACCTTTGTTGTGGTCGAGACACGAAACGGCAGAATGCTCCATCCTCCTCCTCCTCCACCTGCCGGCACAAGGCGCTGCATAGCTTACTTCTATCTGGAATACGTTCACTGAAGGCGGGCGGGAAGGGAGTGAGGGAGGTGGGAGGAATTGTGCGTTCTTTGAGGTTAGACTGGGCTGGCCCAGTAATACGCGAGACTCTCAAGACGCGTGCACATTGGCAACTTTCGTCGTTTTCGCCCTCGCCCTCGTCCTCGACTTTCCCTTCTCCTCTGCCGTTATAGATCGCGTGTTGACTTCCGTCTTGTCTTGGTTTCCCTGTTGACCTTTTGGAACACGTTAGAGCAGCACAAATAGCACTGTTGTTATCGTTAGTTCTGCCCGATTATGGTACAGACACACGCACATAAATGCGTTAAATAGTTATTGATAACAACTATGTTTATGTAGTTGCCTTACCAAGGGGGCAGCAACTTTCACTATCGTGTTCAAAAACAACAATTGCATCACAATCGAAGAGGTTCGGTTGACCCACAATTTAGAGAGTTGTTCGCCGCGAGTTTCTGTTCAATTGAACCGGCGAAGGCGGTTAACAGAAATGCTAAGTTGTTGGCAACCGGCTGTTTTGGTGTCTTTTGGCAGCCTTTTGTCAGCGGGTGAATTCAAATTCAGGTTTCATTCTCTGCCTTGGATTTAAACTATACTCATATGCCTTAACGTATTTTATTCAAAATTTTGTCTTATCAACAATGCAATTTATTCTACAGTTTGTCCCAAATTATTAACATTGCCGCGAAATGTTAAATTTATGTTTTTGTTTTTCTAAATATTTGAGTAGTGTGACCGAATGATTTGTATTGTTTGACTTGAAATAAGTTCATATGAGTTACACTCCTGAACTTGTTCACTCATTTGTACAAAAAGCCTGGCGGACTCTTGGAATTGAGTAATGTTTGGGATTTCGTGAATGAACATGGTTTCGAAATAGCAAGGGAATGTTGTTTAAAGTAAGTTTTGTTATCACTATAACAAAAACAGAAACACAAATGACAGTTGAAAGCAACAAGGGAGTACTGAGTGAGCTATCGGCCAAATATCGTAACCAGTAGTTCATTTATAACATAAAATAGTGATACAACTGTTAATGAGACAAACTGTGCATGTCGACAAGCTGCTTGCTATGAAATTACCCGCAAACATTCAATTTGTAATCTAAGATGCGTTAAGAGAGATTCACTTTGAATATAATGCCTTAAAAGAATAAGTATTAAATGTAGAAAATATATATTTGTATTATATTCTGTTAATTTATTATCTTTAAGGAAATGTTGATCACCATTTAATATGTCTGTTGCCTACTTAATTCTAATTTGATTGTGCAAGCAATGTTACATCGACTTAATATCCCGACAAGTGGTTCATTTATAACATTTAACTGTTATAGAAACAATCTCTGCATGTCGGTAAGCTGCTAGCTTTGAAATTAACCGCGAACATTCAATTTGTAATTTGAGCGCCGTTAAGAGAGATTCACTTTGAATATAAGGCGTTAAAAGAATAAGTATTAAGTGTAGAAACGAGATTATGGTAAAAAACCCACGTTGATGTCCCTGCTATAATTTGACTACCTTTAAATGAAATGTTTATCCCTCATTAATAAATCTGCAGCCTCTTTAATTCTCGTTTGATTGAGAAATTCTGCTTCCGCTGCTGCTGCTTTCTGCTGCTGCTACGACTGCTGCTCTCTGCCGGCGCCAGAGTCAGCTTCAATGTCTCTGGCTTAAAGCACAGCACATCGTTGTCAGTCGAACTTTAACGGCGCTGGCTAACGGACGCGTTTGACTTGCTGTCTCTCTGGCACTGCCTCGCGCGCTCTCCCTCACTATCTGTCTGTCTGTCTCTTACTCACTTCGTTTCTCTCGAAAGTAAGAAGCAACGGTTAACGGTTACAAATTGAAAGGCGCTTCCTTTAAGTATTGTTATTGTTATTGTTATTGTTATT
The DNA here is from genome assembly GCA_018151435.1 of Zaprionus africanus. Taxonomy (NCBI): domain Eukaryota; kingdom Metazoa; phylum Arthropoda; class Insecta; order Diptera; family Drosophilidae; genus Zaprionus; species Zaprionus africanus. The sequence continues at coordinate 6,116,585 of JAECXB010001995.1, forward strand.
GCCATGTTGTTTTGTTTGTCATTCTCCCTTCTCCCAAGTGTCAATGTTGCCTCTTTATGGCCTCAGTGCGTGTGCGGTGCGTGCTAATTGACCCCTTGCTCCCCTCGGCACCCTCGCCCGTTGCGTAGGCGTAAAGAGAAACTTTCTTTGACGCCAAAGAATTTTCGTGTGTTGATTTTTTTGTTTGTATTGTTTACAGTGTTGTTGTTGGTGTCGTTCTTTTCGGTTAATTTGTTGTTGTTTATTTTGTTTTTTTTTCGCGTAGAAGAAGAAATTGAAGCCCGGCAAGAGCGCACGTTGAATTTAAAGCTGATTCTGTTTTTATGCAAATTTTCTTGCAGTTTCGCTGCCGCCAACAACAACAACAACAACGTCAACGTTAACGCCGACGTCGACGTAGGCTGAGAAAAACAGGTAATTCAATTGTTTAGAATTAATTAATGAAATAATTCAATAAGTGATAAAGCAATGCAAGTTCTGCTCTGCTCTGCTCTCCACGTGCACAGCGTGAAGATCAAGGTCGTCAGAGCGTCCTGCGACAGCGATGGCGACGGCAACTGAGGCAGAGGCAGCAACGCAGACAAGGCCGTCGCAGCCACTGCCACTGCCACTGCCAAGGTGAAGGTCATTGCAAGCAGCTGCTGCATGCAGTTTATTGTTGTTATATAAGCCGAGAGAGTCTGGCCAAGCCACCCGCATACTACCCCACTCCCTCTCACTCCCCCCCAACACACACACACACACACACACACACACACTACTAACCCACTAAGTAACTGCGCATGTCTCTGCCGACGTCACACTCTCTCCGCAGCATGTCCTTTGTCGCGCTGCTTTCTCTGCTGCTGCTGCTGCTGCTGGCGTCACTGCAGCATTGAACTTGACAGTGCAAGAGACGCAGGCAGTGGCAGTGGCTGAGGAAGAGGGAGAGGCAGACAGACAGCAAACGGTAACAAGGTTAGTGGGTTAACATTGTCTCTTTGGTCTCCGGTCTTGGGTCTCCGGTGTCGGCGACTCTTTTCTCCTCGCCGTCGCCGTCGTCGTCGTCGTCGCTGTCGCTGTCACTGCCATGGCCACTGTCACTGCCAGCGTTGACGTCGCGACGCTGCAGCAACTGCGGCCGGATTTAGAAAACCCGTTATTGTGTGTGCTTGATCGTCGCTTGCTTTTGGCATTGCTTCAATTCGACCCCCTTTTTCCCCCGCCCCTACACCCCCCTGTGCGAATGTCCATTAAAAGCCACTTTGGATTGCATTTTTTTGTATTTCTTTTTGCTTCATTCAACTGCGTGCGTTGCATGGAGTAAGCAGGAAGGCGAGAGTAGGATGGTGAGGGGAAGGTGGCACTGACTCTGGTGCGCTTTCAATTTTGATTACTTTCCATGGCAATTGCGAATCAAAATGCATGAAATTTTGTTGTTTTTGTCGTCGAGATTTGGCACAAAGTGAAATTCGAGTGACGCGCGTTGCAGCCAAACAAGTCGCCTGGCTCAGTGGATCAACTGCAGTATTCAGTATTTAGTATACAGTGTCCAGTATTCAATATATGTATATTGTAGCAACAAACTCTCATCTTCAATCTTCGGCTTAATTCAAGTCTCCTATTATTTACATCCTTATTATAGCAAATTCCCTATAAGCAAGAGAAGACGAAAGCTTAAGAAAATAATAAATAAATTCCAGGCACAGTGGGAAAAAGATCGTTTTTTCGGCATCAATTTAAAAGATAACCAAACAAGTCGCCTGGCTCAGTGGATCAACTGCAGTATTCAGTATTTAGTATTCAGTGTCCAGTATTCGATATTTATTGGAGCATCAAACTCTCATCTTCAATCTTCGTCTTAACTCAAGTCTCCTATTACTTACAACCTTATTATTATATTCCCTATAAGCAAGGGAAGACGAAAATTTAACTTAATAAAAAAGTAAATATTCTATGCACTGTGGGAAAAAAACGGTTTTTCGGCATCAATTTAAAAGATAGAGACTTGAAATTTTCGTAGTGTTTAACTAATAGTATGACTGAATTTCAGGTTTTCTTTAAGTCAAGTTAAGTGCAAAATTAAAAATTTATAGACATTCTTTCGCTCGATTTGCGGTCCTGCATTCGGGTAACTCAATCGTATTCCAACCTATTTTTGCATTTTATTTTTAGTAAATATAATAAATCAAACCATTGTTTATTATTTTTCTTAAAGTGCTCCAAAATCTAGCTTATTTTGGTAGTTATAGCTTAACGTGAAGACGAAGCTGCTCTATTCTGTGTTATTAAATTATGTTGTTCCTTATAAAGGTCTCAACTCGACTCAACTAAAAAAGCAGACCACAAAAATTACAAATAAAGTACTTAATTATTATCCAACAAATACATCAGCAACACATAAGAAAATGGATACTAAAGCAAATTTACTGCGGACTTTGTATTAAAATTTTATGCACCCTGTCATGATTATTTGTTTTACATTTTTTAAATTTATTGTTTTTGGCACGGCTTATCAGAAAATCGCTTTTGAAGTAATGGAAAAATTTGAAACACTAACAGATTACAGCAAATAACTACATCGAGTTCGTCAACTTTAATCTATAATTACTCTGTTGCTGAAAACGGTAAAAATATATTAAAAAATTTGCTGGAGTGTCGTTTTGTAAAGTGTCGTTCAATTTTAAAACAGTTTTTTTTTTTGTAAACTTAGGACAACTTACAAATTGTAATTGTAGAAATGCCAAAAAAGACGACTTTTTTCCCATGGTGCCATGTGAAAATCGCTTGAGTTATGAGTAATCAAACCTAATTTCGAAGACCGTATGGAAAGATTTAGCCTGTATACCATTTGGCATATCTAGTTGGCCTTAAAAACTGCTAAGAATTGATTTCTTAAATGATTTCAAAATAGCAAACGATATTTAATAAAAATGTCGTCTAAGTGTGGATAATTTGTAACTATTAACAAGATGTGGGTGGACCAAAAATTCCTTAAGAAATATATATGACAATATAACCAAAATTTGATTGTTTTTTATGTCAACCTTATTTACTTGCTATCTTTAAAACCTGTTGGCACTAAACCCACCAAAACTATTGTACAAAATTGGGCGAAATAATATAAATAAATCAGTAAAATATAATAAACATGTCATGTATTTTATCTAATGATTTTATACATATGTTTAATGAAATAATTTTTAAAAGTGTTCATTGCCAATTCGATATAACTAATATAAATGGCAGAGAATGGGCGTGGCGATTATACATATGTGCAAATTGCAGTTACATACATATATCAACAACATTATTATATATATAACCTAGAGGAATTTACTATATGCGCTAAATTATGTTATTGAAAGTGTTTTAAACCAGAGTTTCTTCTGCATCCCGAGAATATTTTTTGAAACTTATTCAGTTCATGAAAACTTCTTTTTTTTAAATGCTTTGAGGGAGCCATGCTTGGGGCCTTGACTTAGAAGACGCCCGAGAGTTCGATGACTTGCACATCATCATCGCATCATCGCATAATCATCGCATGACATGCTGCATTTTACACGCGACTGCGAGACGGATGAACTGACGGTAATTGCAGAGACTTTGTTGGCAGGGATAGTGCCAGGGGCGTGGCATGTGTAATCCAAGGGGAGAGGGGAGGGATCAACTGGAAACGGGAAAAACACTTTAAGTAGAAGACAGCAACAACAACAACAAAGTAAACGATAAACGACAAGTTGAATAAAAGAAACAACAACGAAAATGAAATTGAAAACAAAAACAAAATCACTTAACGGCGACTTCTATGGAAAGGAGAAGCAACAGGGGGAGGAGGGGAAAGAGAGGCGTGGCTGTGTTGTGGCGAGGGGGAAACTAATTGCCTGAAAACTGAAAAATTAAAAGCGGTAAATAAAACACGTAGACGAAATGTAGGAAAATTACCGACGAACAACGGCAACAACAACAAATCCAGAGCTGGTCGCCAGTTTTCACTTTCACTGGCAAAACACACACACACACACATACACAAAATGAGATCGTGCGATGTTGGTTTTGCTGATGATCATGACGACTACGATGATGATGATGATGATGATGATACGAGGGTCAAAGGGGGCTCACCTAATGAGCTCGACTCCAGCCACGCTCTGATAACGCAGACACTTTGTTTTCCTATTTTTAATGAGCCACAAAATGCACATAAAGAACCTAACGGTATTCCCCCTGCCTGCCTGAGTTTGACGGAAGTTTGGCCCACAAATTTTGGGAAATTCTTTTGAAAGATCAACACAACTAGTAATGAGTCACTAGAGTCAACTAGGCGTATAAACTTTATGGCAACTGGTGGAAAATTTTAGAAAATTGCAAATTGAAGAGGAAAAAAACTGCAGAAAGTTAAAAAAAAAACTCAGAAATATAAGCGCTTTAAGATCTTTCTTATGTATCCATGGTGGAAAATTACAGAAAAATATTTCTGAACTGGTCAAATGAATAAAGATATTGAACATCTATATATACTTGATATTATACGGAATATATGTATTTATGCTTTTGAATACCATCGCGTGGTGCATCAGGAGTTCTTACCATATGTTTGTACGATCAATAAACAGTATTATCTTGAAGTTTCGCGCCGTTTGCGAGAAGCAATTCGAAGAAAACTTCCAGAATTGTGGAAAAAAAAATAATCGAGTTATCGAACTTAGCGTCGTTTTTTCGGTCTTGGACAATTGGGGTTTGGCTTCGATATCATAAACATTAAAACCTTTTGAGTAAATCTTGAGCGATGCTCATGCGACGGTTCTTTTGGTCAAAATTTAGCAAAAAATCGCCGAATACGCAAAACACTTATAACCTTTTAACCTTTACGCCTTTCACAACCAAACAAAAAATGATATACACTTGAAATTTGGTACAGATGTTCGGAAAGAGTGTACCAAAAAAAAAAAAAAAAAAAAAATCGATAATCGAAAGTACATTGCTCGCTAAATTTGAGTCAGCACCTCAGTTTTCGAACACACCTCGTATATATATTTTATGCCTTATTATCTGGGAAACTCAATAAACTTTTTTTAAAACTGGAAAAAACCTTGAAAATTTACATATTTCCCTACAAAATACAGGAATTCTTCAATTGATTTCACTTTATTGAATTGTGCCTTACCCCGATCGCAATGAATCCTCTCAAGCAACTTCCTCCTGCTCTGTCATTTCCGCATTCTCCATAATCCATGAGCGCAGCGCAGAGACGCGTTCATAGCCATCGGGCGCCTCCCGTCCACAGTTGCCGAGAACAAAGCTGGCCACGCCCACAAGCTGATTCTTGTAGGTCGCTGGACCACCGGAATCACCATGACAGGCACCCAAGTTGGCGCCATGCAGCAGGCACATGGTGGACTCGGGCAGCTTGCGCATGTACTGGCTGACGCATTGTTCGCGTGATATGCTGCGCACCTGCACATAGAGTAGCTGCGTGGAGATGGGTCCACCATGATAGGTGGCACCCCAGCCGGAAATGTGTAGAATTGAATTAACTGGAGGATCCTGTGTGGCCAGTGGAATGGCGCTTATGTTCGCATTGTAAACGAGGGAGGAGCTGAGCCGCAGCAGGGCCACATCGTAGCCCTTTCCTCCACTGCCATATTGTGGATGCACCTGCACCGACTGCACATCCACGTAGGTCTCGAAGCTCGGCAGCTGCAGGCTGCCCACCTGCACGGCCAGCTGGGAGGCGGGTGTGCTGCAGGCAAAGAAGGATTAATGCTGGCATGAAGGTGGGGTAAACTCTGGAACCTCTGCCCACTTACACATCCTGACCGAACTTCACGCAATGCGCCGCAGTGAGCACATACTGCTCGGAGATGATGGAGCCACCGCAGATATGTATGCCAAGGAAGCGCAGCGAGGCCTGATGCTTGAACTGACCCGCCACAGCACGACGGCCGCCCACAATGCGTGGCCCAATGAGACGCGTCTGTGCCAAGCTGGCACTGATGCCCAGGCAGAGTAGGAACAGTTGGGCAAGCAGTTGCATCGTTGCGGAGTTCGAGAGTGTGACTGATGGTTCCAAGGCAGTTCCAGATGCAGTCGCTCTCCGGAAGTGTCGCAAATTCTGCAGCGTTGCCCTCTTTTATGCCGTTGCTGCTGCTGCTGCTGCTGATAATGTTGTTGTCGTCGCTAATGTCAAAACCGTAATCCCCTCGAGATGCACCTGCCTCCTCTTTGCCCGTTGCCTACAGCTTTGCCTGCTGTTATCACTTGCCACTTGCAAATGACACAGTGGTGTCTTAATTACCCCGGACACGTGCCGAGCTCCAGAAGTCGAGGCATTGCATCACACAGCGCTTAAGCAGCGCATAGTCCCAATATGATATACAAAAAATTAATCGATTTATCGAGCAATGAAAATCATCATAATAGGAAGTATCTCGATAAAATTCAGATATCTGAAAGTTCAAATTGATCGAAGACCTTCTCGAAACTTCTTGAAAGAAGGTTCTTCAAGGACTAAAGCACTACTAGCTTTTTAAAGAATACACTCTGACTATATTTCCAATCATAAAGAAAAGAGTTAACATTAATTCATATTTCAAGAGGGATAATTAGTTTTTAAAGCATTATTTTCTTGAGGATATCTTAGAAATCTGCGTCAGATAACATTGAATGATGTCATGAAGTTCTTTTCAGCTCTTTCTCTTATAAAAAAGCTGGAAAATGACGTGAACTCATCAAAAAACGGCTAAAATTACTGTTATAATTTCATTCGAAACCTTCAAAAAACAAAGAAGAAAGTTAACTTTGTTTACAGCAGGAAATTATTAGAAAGACTACAGAATCTGAAAATTTTTCACAACCTAGTCGAAAGATGTTTTCTAACTAAAGCAAATTTATCTATGAATTTACGATCATAAGAATAAGATAATTGGTATTGATGGGAATTATTTGAAGAGTGATTTTCAGAAATACCAAGAGGAACCAATACAAATTGAACTCGTACCAGAGAGATCTTTATAACTCTAGAAGAGAGCTATGTCTGTTTATAGGAGAAAATTATTAGAAAGTCTTCACAAGAATCTGAAAACTCTTGCAAACTTGTCGAAAGAAGTTTTCTCGTCGACTAAATATATCGCAAATTCATATATGAGTTTCCGATCATAAGAATAAGATAACTAGTTTTGATAGGAGAGAATTATTTTCAGTGATTCTCAGAAATCCGATGGGGAAGCTATATAGTACAAATTGAACACGTGCCAGATAACAGAGAGATTTTTATAAAACTTAGTTTATTATTAATGCCTTCCTACAAATTGGCATGTTGAATGATCCAATCGCGATGATAGAAGACCTTGGCATAACCATCCGGTCTGGAGGAGCCGCAACCGCCGACCACAAAGCCAGCAATGCCAACGATTTCTCCATTGAGGATCGCTGGACCGCCGGAGTCGCCATTGCAGGCACCATTGCCCGACTCGTGCGCCAGACACAGCATGTTGTCCCTATAGACCCCGATGGAGAGGCCACAGCTGCGCTTCGTTATGGCGCTGAGTGTGTTCCATTGCAAAGTGCGTGGCACATCGCCACCGGTGACAAGGCGACCCCAGCCGGAGACTATCACAGCGCTGCCGGCGGGTGTCTCCTCCGTGGCCAGTGGTATGGCCTGTATCTGGTTGGAGAAGATCAGGGGTCGTTCCAGCTGCAGCAGGGCCACATCGTTCCAGAAGCTAGTGTAGTTCTCATGCACCTGAACCTCTGCCACATTGATCAAGACGCCGCCGCTGAAGCGATCCAAGGATCCAGCACGAATGCTCAATACACTGGCGGGGGTACTAGGGGAAAGAAATGACTTTTGAGCAGAGCTGCCGTCGAGAATTTCCTGGACAACTTACATGTCCAGTGTGCCATCAGCCAACTGAGTGCTGACGCAGTGACCCGCAGTGAGGATGAAATCTCGTGAGATGATCGAACCTCCACAAATATGCGAGCCCGATTGTCGCAGCGATATTTGATGGGGGAATTGCGCCAATGTGGCATCCACGCCGCCAACGATGCGACCTTGCGGCGAGCCGGGTGCAGCGAAGGTCAGAGTAATAAGCGTTGCCACCAAGGCGAATACGACGAGAACTTGCGACATGTCGGAATCGAAATCGGAGGGAAAAGTAGAGCCGCACGTCGGGATACTGCGACTATTTATGCTTGTAATAGGTCTATCTAATCGGTTTAGCTATATCCCTATCGATCTCTATACGTCTCTCTCGCTCTCTCTCTCTGACGCGCCAAATCTTTCAGATTTCTTTTTCGAACGTAATGCGATAAGTAAACTGATAACTATAACCGATGTTTGGCAAGTTTACACTGTGAAAAGAAACCAGACATGAGTTTTGGGTTTGGGCTTATCCGTTTGGAGGGTTTTACCCTCGTTGGCCATAAAATCATATATCATTTTCGGATTATTGTTCGAGAGTTGCACGAGTTTGTGCAAAGTTTGCTATTCCCCCCAAAAAGACGTCAGCTTATCGGGGCAATCGGACAATCGTATACCCCATATCTCCATACTATAAATTGTAAATCGTAAATCGATTTTCCCTTTCCGATTTCGTAATCTGTTGCGAAACATAACTGTAATATAGTATAGGTATTTATATATATCTGGTATTAAGTTTATGATATGCCATACAGCTTGTCAGTTGTGCCAGATCCTATGCACCTCCTGAATTATGAATTGGTCTTGGCTTTATAGCGCAAGTTGTATAGCTTTCAGTTGCAAGAGCCCATAAAATCGGGCGTAATTATAGTGTGTACCGCTAACGTTATCGGCGTCAGACTTATCGACTGATTCACCACAAGGTAAAAACGATCAGCGATCGTGTTGTGTAAACTGAATTCCAAGAGATTAAAGTTAATGACGAGTCAGCTGAACGGTTCATAAATACATACATATATGTACATGTGTGTATATAGCTCCTACTGATCAGGTAGACCTGTTGTGACATTTTTATAAGCCTTGCATAACAGATAAATAGTTACTTCTCATATCGATAATTATTGACAATATAATTATCGATTACATTAGATCGATCAATTTCGATTATTTCACATCGGTAAATATCGAACATATTATATCGATAACATCGATTATACATGTATCGATAATATCGATTGTATGTATGTACATTCATATGCATATCGATATTTATCGATTTTTGTAGAATGTTGAAGGACAGTTACATAAATAAATACATCTCCATGTGTATAAAAGAATATAGCTCCTACTTATCAGGTAGACCTAATGTGACATTTTTATAAACCTTGCATAACAGATAAATAGCATCATCTTTTTAAATACAAATCATATCGAGAATTATCGACAGTTATATGTAGCTATCGATAAATATCGATTATATGTAAACCGACATGCATCGTTTTTAGTAGAATTTTACATCACAGCTACATAAATTCATACATCCACATATGTATGAATAGCTCCTACTGGTCAGGTAGACATATTATGACAATTTAATAAAACTTGCATAGCAGATAAATAGCTACTTCTCATATCGATAATTATCGATGAAAATATATCGATAAATTCCAAATATATGTGTATTCATAAATATAGATTATATGTATGTCAATAAATATCGATTATGTCTATAACGATAAATGTCGATTGTATGTTTTTTGACATATATCGGTTATAGAGCTTTATATTTGTTATTACCTTAAACAAATACAAAATAAATGTGTTGAAAATACCGCAAAATGAAACAACTTCAATATAATGAATTAGGCAATAAAAATTTATCGATATATTATCGAATCCGGGGGCAGGAAATAATCTAGGCCAGGAGCTGCTTCTGCAACCAGTCATAGTAGCCAGGGACAAGCACGTAGACATCCGGATAACGTGATCCACAGGCACCGACAATGAAGTTGCTGACACCAAGCAATTTGTCCTGGTAGATGGCGCCACCACCGCCGTCACCATTGCAGCCCCCCTCCTTGAGTGGATGCGCAAGGCAGAAGAATTTACTGGCATCGTAGTCGCTGTACGCATCCAGGCAAGCCTCGTCCGTGGCAAAGGTCATGCTCAGCTCGCGTATCTTGAACGAGGCGCTGCCCTCGACAGTGTTGCCCCAACCGGACATGCTAATCCCAGTGCCAGCTGCAGGCAACGCATCCTCCGGTCCGAGTAACTCGACGGGTTGAATACGCTCTGTCCACTCTAGCGATGTTGCCAGCGTCAGCACGGCCAGATTGTTGTCCAGCTTATAGTATTCCGGATGCACGACATACGACGCCACATGGACAACGGTGCCGCCTGCAAACTGATTGGAGCTGCCCACGCGACCCGTGATGCGGCTACTGTCGACGCTGCACGGGGGGAGACCAAGGAAGATTGGATTAGGATGAGGATTGCCTGCTTAGCTCGATCAACTTACGCTTGACCATCGCGATAGAGACAGTGTGCAGCGGTCAGGATCCTCGTCTCCGAGAGGATTGTGGCGCCACAGACGTGCGCATTGTCGATGCGCAACGATACCGCATGGGGCGTGGCATCACGTGCCGCCTCTTCGCCGCCGAGAATGCGACTCTCGGGCGAAATGGCCAGCGATGCTCCAAGGAGCACAAGCAGCAGCGCTGCCGAACGTTGCAATTGTTTGTTCATCTCGCTCTTTCTCTCTCTCTCTATCTCTCCTTGCGTCAATTCGTCGTCGAATGCGCAGCACAAATGCCGTCAGTAGTCTGACTCCTTGGCCATTTGGTGTCGTTGGTGCCTTATCTGGCCTGGCCTGGTGCTGGCGCGGCACAGCGCGACTGCTTACGGGCAACGCGTTAGCCCAATCTAATCTAATCTCAACACGGTCAGCGGCCAATTGCGGCGTTATTATTTCTGTTATTAGTCCACTAATAAAATTCGCAATTTACCGCAGTTCCACGCGCGGAAGGGGTTGGCGAAGTGGAGCAGGTGGAGCGGTAGGGGTTGTCTATATGACAAGACAATCGCACAGTTAGTGCGATGAAGTGGATGAAGTGGATGACTCAAGACTGTCCAATTGAATCGAGATAAGTTTGTCGAAACATTCACAAGGGTCGATCGAAGTTCAGAAAACTAGAGAAAACCCTTAACCCAAGAGTTTTCCAAAAAAGAACTGATCTAGAATTGACTTATACATATGTTAAATATAAATATATATAATAGTTATATTATTATTATTATCATATTATTAGTCTATTGAATCAACGAAGAAACTTGTTTCAAGTGAATTTTCATTTTTGTCGAAACATTCAAAGCTTTGTTTAATAAAACACAATTTTGGCTTGGAATATAGTTTTAACACTGATTGATTTTCGATCAAAATTTAACGAATTGGAGATATTAATTTTGTTTAGGTTTTTGCTATAACCCTTTGAAAATTTTTGAAATTAATTAAGGGCATGAAAACAAGCAAACCAACTACATTCGGGTGTGTTCGACTGTGATATAAATACTTAAGCTAAACGATTTCTTAAGTATACAATTTTAATGCTTAGCGAAATTTGTATTGCATACTTTGCAGGGAGCGCCTTCGAAAGCAGTACATCTTTAAAATAATTTCTTGAATAACTTCCAAGTTAATAATCCGATTGGGACCAAAATTTTAGAAAGTTGAGACTTATTTTAATTAGAAGAAGAAGGTTAAGGTATGTCCTGCATTAAAATTAAGCTTGGAACTAGGTTTTTATTAATTTACGGAGGCGGTTAAATTCTAAAATAAAGTTGAGCTGCGTGCAATAATAACGTTAAATATTAATGACTATTTAATATAAAAATGTGCTTCAAAACTGTTGAAAATAAGCAAAATAAATTCGAATTTCGAGTGCTCATCCATTCTATATGTATAAAAATACTGCCTGTTACAGGGTATAGTGATGACAAGTATATAGCCTTAGCTTCATGGCATAAACTCGCTGCTATAGCCATGCTCGGACTTTATCTGCCTTGTTGGTAGCTCGTTTCGATCGCATCGATTGCTTGCAATCGTAGCGCGATTACGGAACCTTCTATGGGAATTCGGACGAAAAACCCAACTCTATCAATGGCCATAAAAAGGTGAACATGTATAGACCGTATATACCATATACCATATAAACAATTGAATCGAATTAAGTGATACGGCAAAAAGTAACGACAGAATTTATGACACGCTCGCTTGTAAAATTGGGAATCATTGGGAATCGACGCCCGTCGATCTTAAGCCCGATCCATAAAGAGAAACACGCGCGTTTGTTGTTGTTGTTGTTGTTCTTATTCTTGGCAAATGCCCACAAATGTTTTATGCACAGCAAAAAAAAAGTGTTGAAAAAAAATATATGTTAAGGAGAGGGCAAAGGGGTGTTGATTGAAGATATCTTCGCCAACATTTCCATTGCTCACTTCTTGTTGGCCTCGATCCAGTTGAGGTAGTAAGCAGTGCGAGTGCTCACATCGGGGTACGTCGTGCCACAGTTGCCGAAGAAGAAGCTGACGATGCCGATAAGGATGCCAGCATCATCCACAACAGCTGCGCCGGCATCGCCGCGACAGACACCCTGTTTCTCGGCGCTCGACAGGCACAGGGTGGAGTCGTAGCCGTAGCCGGCAGCCAGCTCGCAGTAGGGTTTGCTCAGCGTGTTGAAGTTGGCCTTCTGCAGCTTGTAGTTGGAGCTGCCATCGAGCTGCTCACCCCAGCCGGCAATGTAGACGGGTGTGCCATTCGCAGGGACTTCCTCCACCTCATCCTCGCCAGTCTCCTCTGTGGCTTCTGGCAGCGGAATCGCACTGATGCGTTCGGTGAAGGTCAAAGGTTCTTTGAGGGTCAGCAGGGCAAGATCATGCAGGAAGTTTCCGTATGAGGGATGGATGAGCACCTCGGAGAAGTAGACAATGCTGCCGCCGGAGAACTGATTAATGCTGCCCAGACGAGCGCTCAAGCGGCTAACATCGACACTAGAGAAAAGAAAGCGGAGATTAGGAGAAGAGAGAGATTAGAGGAGAGAGATAGTTCCTTACGGTGTCGTGCCCAAATCGGAGACGCAGTGGGCAGCCGTCAGCAACTGGGTGGTGGAAATGATGGTAATACCACAGACATGCGCATGATCCAGACGGAGGGAACCCGCATAGGGAAACTCGGCCGCCTTGGCATCCTCAGAGCCCAGCAAACGACCCTGGGGCAGGGCAAGGGTTGTGCCAAGCACGAGAGCCAAACTGAGCAGCAGCGGCAGCAGAGAACGTGGCGCGAACATGGCGTCAAATTGGTAACTGACCGCACAAGCTGCAGCTGGCACCGGTCAGGCATAAGCGGGCCTAATCTGGCGCGATAAGCAGGCGACGGAGTGATGACTCCATTCAGGTGATTAGATTTGCAGTGGAGGAGGCAATAAACCAGAGCTGGCGCCCGTATATAAGGTGCGAGGTGCGCGGCTGGCGGCGTTTAGTTCAAATTGGGTTCGACATGTGTGCCAGGATTGCGTTGCTCTGCGCGCTGTCGTTGATTGCGACAGCAGCTTCCGGCCCATCACCCCAAGGACGCCTTGTAGATGGCGAGGCAGCGGCCGTGGGTTCGCATCCGTACAGCGCATCGTTGCAGCGCGATGGAACGCACATTTGCAGTGCGACGCTGATTGGACAGCAGCAAGCACTGACTGCGGCACATTGTGTGACCACCGGCAGTGGCATTGAAAGGTAGACAGCTGAGCTTTCTAGCGATTCTCGCTCCCTGCTAACCATCTCCCTTCCTCAGTTATCCACCGCGCAACTTCTTACTGCGCGTGGGCAGCATTCAACGCTTGGCAGCAGGACAACTCGTTCAGATCTCAAGCATTCTCATCCACAAGGATTATGCAGATGGTCTCAATGATCTGGCACTGCTGGTGCTGCAGCAGCCGGTCACATTGAACGCCAACACGCAGCCCATTGCAGTGGCCAGCGAGGTGCCTCCTGCGGGCAGTCAAGTAACCTTCACGGGCTGGGGAGCACAGCGTACCCAGGGATCGTACTCTCATCGCCTGCAGGTGGGCTACCAGAAGACACTCAGTGCCGACGAGTGCCAGGAGCAACTGCATCTGCAGGATGAGGGTCTGCTGTGCCTGGTCGCTACCAGCGAGGAGTCGGACTCCAGCAGCGGTTTGTGCGTTGGCGATGCCGGTGCTCCTGCGGTCTACCAAAACGAACTTGTCGGCATTGGTTCCTTCTATGTCGGCGGCTGTGGCAGCTCGTATCCCGATGGATTCGTCAATGTTGCTCACTATTACAGTTGGATACAGGAGAATAGTCTGTAGAAAGTGGAGCCAATTATTCGATATGCATATTAAACGATATTATCTTTTCTTCTAACGTCTTCGGGGGTAAATCGTATTATCTCTTTTAATTGCATGTATAAAACTCATTCCTGTTCCTGGTCAGTGCTGCCAATTTTGATATATTTTCACTATATACATCCATGACAAATGCGGAATCTTTATAAATGGCGGCCAGCGGGAATTATAATGTTTATTTTGCAAAATGTTAGCTTTTATTTTGATGCTTTTCAATTTGAGTGCCAAGAAGATCGTTGAATTGTATCGTTCAAAACTGAATTATATAGACTTATAGGGTATTTCCCAATCAGCTCAACTAATTAATTGATTTTCCCATTAACTCTGACTTCTTTCAAAGTTAAATTGTGGGACAGAATGGAAAATATTACTGTATCTAGTTTTCGTTTGTATGCTTTTCAATTTGACTGCCAAGAAGATCATTCAATTGTATTGTTTCAAACTTAAAAAGCAATTGAATCGAGTTATATACAAAGACTTACAGGGTATTTTTTAATCGCAGCACTTGCTATAAAATTTCTTTCAAAGTTGAATTGTGGAACAAAATGGAAAATATTGCTATATCTAGTTTTTGTAAATGGAAAATTGACACAAATTTTTATTGCAAATGCATACAAGTTTTAAAAATTTGTTTTTTTTTTGCTAAAAAAAATATGATAGCTCTATTTACAATTGCAGAGAATTTAAATATAGCTATGATAGCACTTTTTAGCTACCAACATCAAATTCAGGCTATTTCTAGCTTTTTTCGATACCACCTTAGCCTTTTTATGAACCGAAGGGTTGGCAGCACTGGTTACTAGTTCAATTTGCCGACAAGCGGTATCGGACTTAGTTCTGACATATTTCTTTCGATTACAGCAAGTTATCGAAGGGAATATAGTCAATGATCAGTGCTGTTCTGTTTTTTTTCCCGCTGCTAAAAACATTTGAAAATGGCGGAAATCAGGGAATCTGAAATGATAAAGCATTTCAAATGTTTTTCTTTGCATTTAACATTTTATCGATTACGTAAAAGTTAGACATCAAAATAGGTTTTTTGGTACTCTGAAATTAAAAGCACTTTTTATAAACAAGGTATCTGACTAAACTTATTCGTCACCTAATTGAGTTGGCATTAAAAACAGGCCCAATGGATTATGAATGAAATCCATTAGTTCCTGACAAAAAGGAGAAAGTTCCATTTTTTGTTTTCGAATTCGCGGTTAATCGGTTTTAAAAGTATTTGAAAGCAAAGCCTGAAAAACTTGTGTGGAAACTAATGAATGAAATAGGGAAATAGAGGAAAGAAAATGAGGCACTAATAGAGAGAAAGAGATAGAGAGAGGTATTTGTTGAGATATGGATAGAGTGGAAAGAGAGCACTTGTTTGGAAGAAAAACGTGTGAATCGAGTTTATCTCGAGTGGGTACGACGCCGAGCTGGGCGTGCATAGCGTTTGTGCAGGAGGGATCAACATTATACAGCATTAATCCACATAACATAATTATATTTTAGAATAATTAAAACGACATCAAAAGGGGCGTGTCAATTGAAAACGACTTTACTGCTTTGCTCTCGATGGAATCTTTATTTTTCTGCGATCTACTCCAGCTGTTGCTGAATCCACTCGTAGTTGTAGGCAATGCTGATGAAGCGTTCGGGCAACAGGCCACCGCACTCGCCCAACAACTGAGCGCCCAGACCGACCAGGGTACCTTGATAAACAGCTGGTCCGCCGATATCGCCGGTGCAGATGCCCTGGCGACGCTGGTGTCCCAGACACAGAACCTGTTCGTTGTTGACAGTCTGATTATCGACCACAGCGCACTCACGCTCGGCCTCGACGACAGCGAGGCCAACCTGCAGCGTGCGGTGCATGTTGGTGTCTGCCTCCTTGGTGCGTCCCCAGCCGGAGATGTCCACATAGGCGCCTTGTGGGGGATCCTCCTTGGCCAGCGGCACTGCCTGGACATATTCATTGAACACCAATGGTTCGGTGAGGCGCAGCAGCGCCAAGCCGACTGTAAGCTCGTTGTAGTTGCGATTAAGCGTGATCTCCTCGACACGAATACGCTGTCCGCCATTGTAGAGATCCACAGTGCCGGCAGAGACCATGAACAGTTGTGGTGGCCAACTAAAAAGGGGAATAGTGCGTCAAGCTTAGCAGATAATCTCCTGTACCTTCACTTACGCTGTGTCCTTGCCCGCCGAGCAAACGCAGGTGAGTGCGGTGAGGGCGTAACGCTCGGCAATGATCACAGCTCCACAATTGTAGGAGCCACCCACGGAGAGGGCCGCCTGATAGGGTAACTGACCCAGCACGGCATCTTCGCCGCCTGCAATGCGTGTCTGGGCTCCACCGTTAGCCACGGAGCAACCGACGAGCGCGGAGAGAATCACAAGTGCTGCGGATAGTTTCATGTTTGAGTTTATGGCCCGATCCGAACAATAGAAGACGTTTTTATAGTCGCCAGGCTACAAACTATATATATATATAAACTGATGGGGGGTATCTTATCGGAACAATTGGCAGAGATACCTGCCATCCGGTTGATATCTGATTAGACAAGCCGCAGGCAGCTCTTCAAGTGATCCGATTCAAGCGAATTTGTTTGTTTTACCCTGTAGCAGAGCAAAGCACAGCGGGTATTTTGGTGTATGTGGAAGTAATCAAAAGGAGTATCAGAGCACGATGTGTACAGGGCAATTTATGAGCTTCGTTGTCTGTATGAACTCGCAGATCTCTGCTCTCCCAAGTGCTAAGGTCATTAAATTTGGCAAACAGGTACCTCTAAGTCTTGCACCTACATAACATATAAAATGCCACACCCACCTCCCACTCAAATATGATAAAATGCATTTCTAAAGGGTATCCAATAATTACATGTAACTTTCTTTGTTGTTTCGCAACGCGTGCCGTGCCATCGTCCTCCCCCTGTCCACTCGCCAATATAATTCAATGAACTTTGATTCGGCTCGGCAGAAAGGGGAGGGAGGAGGGGAGCAAGGAGTAACACGTTTGCTGTCAGTCGGGCTGGGCCAATGCACTCGCTGTCCAAATTGAAGCACGTACCGTGGTCGGCAACAACAGGTTGTCCAGCCTCAGCTGCGCCAACCCCACCCCAACTGCAGCTCCAAGTTTGCCTTATCCATCTTCATCTGCTTATAACAACCGCCACTCGCTGGCGACTCTTCACATTTGCAGACTTGACGTCACCGTCAACGGATCGCCACCTGGATCGATCGATCGATCGAAGTTCGCCTATCGTGCGCCAGCCGCCAAGCCGACAAGGTCTTCATCATGATACTGCGAAACACAATTGCCGCACAGCTGCTGCTGCTGCTGCTATACGCTGGCCACACCCTCTTGTCCAGCGCCAAGACCGTCTCCAGCGACCAGTTAACAATGGCCCTGCCCGAACCACGAGCGTATCTGCCCGATGCGCAGAATCTCGATTTCGTCTATCACGATCACGAGGAGCTGACGCGATTCTTAAGGTAGGTACCAAATCAGCAACTAGTGGCCCGCCCCCCACTCAAGCTTCAGGGCCGAGCAATCAATTTCATTATCTGCATACATATACCCTGCCACCAGAGGGTATATCGCTTTTATTACCCATCAATATTGGGTTAATGCTTTTAGTGCCCTGAGATTAGTTACACAATTAGGCCAGTCAGGCAGTGGTGTTATTACGTTTTACCATAATATCAATGTAAAAGGCAGAGTTGTTGCCTTAGTTAGATCAACACCCAACACGTTAGTCAACACTGACAAAAGGCAGAGACGGTTTATGCAGTTGCGCATGGATTGCCTGGTCTAAGACACTACCTTCTTTGCGAGATTCTTTATTAAAGTAGAAGTAGAGCTGATACCTTGTGTATTCCTTAGAAAAAAAGTAGAGCTGACACCTTGGGTAGCGCAGGTTCTGGTATTCCTTAGTCAACACTGACAAAAAACAGAGACGGTTTATTCAGTTACGTATGGAATGCTTGGTCTATAACGCTACCTTCTGTTGGGAGGTTTTTATAGAAGTAGAGGTAGAGCTGATGCCTTGTGTATTCCTTAGAAAAGAAGTAGAGTTGATACCTTGGGTATTGCGCAGGCATTTGTATTCGTAAGTCGTTAGTCTGTCCGTCCGTTTAACCGTCCGTCCGACTGTCCGTTCGTTTAACCGTCCATCTGTCCGTCCGTCTGTTCGTCCATCCGTCCCTCAGTCTATCCGTCCGTCCGTCCATCCGTCCGTCTGTCCGCCCGTCCGTCCGTCTGTTCATGTGTCCGTCCGTCTGTTCATCTGTCCGTCCGTCCTTCTTTCCGTCCGCCCGTCCATCTATCTGTCCGTTCGTCCCTCCGTCTGTCCGTCCGTCTCTCTTTCCGTCCGTCTGTCTTTCCGTCCGTCTGTCTTTCCGTCTCTCTGTCTTTCCGTCCATCTGTTCGTCTGTCTGTCCAGCTGTCCGTCCGTCCGTCTGTCACTGACAAACAGCAGAGACGGTCTAACCAGTTATCAAGTGGTACAATCCTAGAAGTAAATGTAGAGCTTATACCTTGCTAAGATTACTCCGGTCACTGACAAACAGCAGATACGGTCTATTCAGTTAGGTCTAGTCTATTTCGCTACCTTCACTTGCCGTGGTACTATATGTTCTGCATCTACTAAGATATTGATATAATAGCCAATAGGGTACCCTTTCTATTTTAACACCTGTTTAAACAATTTAATAATTACAAATTATTTTGCAGAGCGACAAGCGCACGTTATCCCAACCTGACAGCACTTTACTCGATCGGCAAATCAATTCAGGGACGTGATCTCTGGGTGATGGTGGTTAGTTCGTCGCCGTACGAGCACATGGTAGGCAAGCCCGATGTCAAATATGTGGGCAACATACACGGCAACGAGCCCGTGGGACGCGAGATGCTGCTGCACCTGATCCAGTACTTTGTGACTAGCTACAACACGGATCAGTATGTTAAGTGGCTGCTGGACAATACGCGCATTCACATATTGCCCACCATGAATCCGGATGGTTACTCTGTCTCCAAGGAGGGCACCTGCGATGGTGCACAGGGACGGTAAGGAAGGCGGGTGTTCCGAAATTGTGTTGTATTTACTAACCTCCCTTTCTTTCTTTATAGCTATAACGCCCGTGGTTTCGATTTAAATCGAAACTTTCCTGACTACTTCAAGCAGAACAACAAACGTGGTCAGCCGGAAACAGACGCTGTGAAGGATTGGATCTCGAAGATTCAGTTCGTGTTGAGTGGCAGCCTGCATGGTGGCGCTTTGGTGGCCAGTTATCCGTATGACAATACGCCCAACTCCAGTAAGTAGTCTCGGTAGTGCATCAGGGCCATTAGGCCTTCCTCAATCTTCTGTTTCCCTCTCCCTTTGGCTGTCATGCGTAACTCTCTGCGAGTTCCGATTTATAAAGTTATCTCCCCCGCAATTCTCTCTCTCTCTGTTTGAACTTTAATCCTTGCCTTCGCACCAATATGGCTGCTAAAAGGAATCTGCCGTTCGTCCGCCCTGTGCGCGAGTGAGTAGACGTTCTCGCCGCCGCCCCCCACTGACTTGACTAATCTCCTTTCACTTGATCTCTCCTTCTCCTTGCTGCCCGCATCGCCTCTCTTGTTGTTTGTGATTTTCTTGTTGCCGCACCACATGTCCCCTGGGCGCAGTGTTCCAGACGTATTCGGCAGCGCCGTCGCTGACGCCCGACGACGATGTCTTTAAGCATTTATCACTGGTCTATGCCCGCAATCATGCCAAGATGTCGAGAGGTGTAGCCTGCAAATCAGCAACGCCCGCCTTCGAGAATGGCATCACCAATGGAGCGGCATGGTATCCACTGACGGGCGGCATGCAGGATTACAACTACGTCTGGTATGGCTGCATGGAGATTACATTAGAGATTTCGTGCTGCAAGTTTCCGCCGGCCTACGAGCTCAAGAAATACTGGGAGGATAATCAGTTGGTGAGTCAGTGAAATTTGTGAATTTGTTATAGACTTGTCTCATGTTCCAACCGGCGCCCGACAGTCTCTGATCAAGTTCCTGGCCGAGGCACATCGCGGCGTCCAGGGTTTCGTCTTCGATCCGGCGGGCATGCCCATTGAGCGGGCCTCCATCAAGATCAAAGGACGCGATGTAGGTTTCCAGACGACCAAATATGGGGAATTCTGGCGCATACTCTTGCCAGGATACTACAAGGCCGAGGTGAGCTTCAGATACAGCGAGGAGAAACTACAACTCCAGCCTTAACTGATTTTTGTTCTCTGCACTCTCCATGCAGGTCTTTGCCGAGGGGTATGCGCCGCGTGAGGTAGAGTTCGTTATCGTTGAGCAGCATCCCACGCTGCTCAATGTCACGCTACAAGCATCCAAGGTAAGTGCCACGACTGCTTCCGATCTGGCCATGGCTTCTGGTGTTGGTTAACCAAATGCTCCTCCCTTGATGTATATATACTCCTAACTCGCTTCACAGTACATGCTTGCCAGCGGCTCCAGTAGCAGCAGCAGCAGAAGATCGCCAACAACCACAAGGCCTTCCACGAAAGCGCCACTCAGTCAGCGGCGGCTGGTGAATGATAAGCTACAATTTCCCACTAACTAGACTGCCTTTTCAACCGCCCAAGACCTTCCCACACTCCACATCTTCCTTTCATCCTTCCGCCCGCCTGTGGACGTCGCTGCAGGAGCTTCGACAGCTTAGGCTCGCGTGTAAATATTCGCAAAGTGCTTTAGTCTTAAGACTCGACACTAATCCAAGTAGAACTAACTAACTAACCGAATGGGGAGGACCCAGTGAATCTCTTGACCAATATGTCTAGGATTAGCCTCAATCATAGTCATATGAGCTTTGTAACATTAAAATCTCTTACCTCTCATTGCTATTTTTATTATTATGATTGTTGTTATTGTTCTTGTTCACTCAGGTCTCTTCTGAATTGCAATTCCGTTCGAATAACTCGCTAGGCGAATCTCTAGCGAACGGAGTCGAAATACGGAATATGCCTGACCTAATGCTTCTTAGTTCGGTTTTGGTTTTCACATTTACTCGTGGCCTAAACAAAAACAATGCCTTTTCTATATATATTTCATATTATTAAGTGTTGTTGTTGCTGTTAATAATAATTGTTATATGGTTAACAAATTTTTGCCTCTTTGAAGTGGACAATAAAATTGGTTTGAAAGAAGCTTTCATTTCCGAATCGAAACAGGGTTTTATTAATTGTACATTTTCGCAACTATCCACAGCGCATTGAAGGTGTTGGAGCCGTTGGTGGGCCCTCATATTATCGGCCCGTTCAGGCTCCACAGCATTACAGACCTGGTGTACCGCCCTATGCAGCAGCTGCTTCCAATGACAATGGCATTTTCTCGACCATCAGCAATGGGCTAAACAGTCTTTACTCAAATATTTTCGGTTAAAGGAATGAGAGTGCTCTTTAAATTGTAAACTTTTTTATATATAGAACCTAGAATTAAATTCGTTTGTCTATTTATTATTAAAAGCTAAAGAAATAAAAATAAAAACATTTTGAGTGTGACTTGAATTGTATTTTAAAGCAAATGTGTTTCATTTTAACGACCAACAGTGAGATCTAGACAAATTCGAAAGTGCCTCCTCAAAAATATCGATTGTTTGCCTAAGGTTCAAAACATCGACATATCGCATGTCATGCGGTAATCGTATGTCGTGCAGTATCGATACAGCTTTATACATCGATACAATATCAACATCCCTACTTATTCTTTCGCCATTTTCTTTGTCGCTTTGTCGCGCTGTGTGGGATACTCTGAATTCTGTGATCAAAAAGTTGTTAATAAGCATTCAAAATGGTAAATATTATTACATTGAACAAACAATATAAGAAGTTTACAGCATAACTGATGAGAGTGTGAGAAGATATTCAACTTTTCATTGATAATTTTATGCAAACAAGCGTTTTCATTCGCCGGGTGTCAAAAGCCGCACGCACAAGACCGTCTGAGCAGCGCAGCACCGAGTCGCCCCTGGCCTTTCACACACGTGAGGGCTGGCTCACTGCTTCGAGAAGTTTCCAATTATATTTTCGCAATTGTTTTAAATGTTTTCGAAAGTTAAGGAAAAAATGACAAGCATGATGCAGCATTTGTTTCTCTGCCATGACAAATTTCTTAATGCATGCTGGGTGTGTGCTGCGCTCGGTTGCCGATGAATCACGCACTCTTTGAGGTTATGTCTGTTGCCATAGAACAGTAGCTCAAATCTTCAGTAAAACAAATGAATATGTTTATTTATAAACGCATGTATATATCTATATATAAACAAATGTTTATTTTCTTCGTTTGTCTCATTGCATTTCACAGGAGATGTCATTAAATCCCGTGCGCGTACTCAAAAATGAGGCGCAAGAGGAGAAAGCCGAGATGGCTCGTCTGTCATCCTTCATTGGTGCCATTGCTATTGGCGATCTGGTCAAGAGCACACTGGGACCCAAAGGCATGGACAAAATTCTAGTTGCCACCGGTCGCAATGCTGGCCAGGTGGAGGTCACCAATGATGGTGCAACTATTTTGCGTGCCGTTGGTGTTGACAATCCAGCTGCAAAGATTCTGGTCGATATGTCGCGTGTCCAAGACGAAGAGGTTGGCGATGGCACCACATCTGTCACTGTCCTGGCATCCGAGCTGTTACGCGAAGCCGAAAAGCTTGTCGAACAGAAGTTGCACCCACAGATTATTGTGTCCGGCTGGCGTACGGCCACACAGGTTGCTCTGGATGCACTGACCGCCGCCGCTCAGGATAATTCGTCAAACAATGAGAAATTCAAGAACGATTTGCTGAACATTGCACGCACCACATTGTCCTCAAAGATTCTGCATCAACACAAGGAGTTCTTTGCCAATCTGGCTGTGGATGCTGTGCTGCGTCTGAAGGGATCCGGCGAACTCAAGTCCATACAGATTATCAAAAAATCTGGTGGTACACTGGGTGATTCGTTCCTCGATGAAGGTTTTCTGCTGGACAAGAAGCCCGGCGTGCATCAGCCTCAGCGTGTAAGTAAAAGGACCACCTATCCATATTACCTGTGTATTCTAATATACTGTTGTGTTGTGTATGTGAGTTCTCACCCATAAATGCTCCATATTAACGCGTCGAAATGACTGTGAGCTATGTTGATCTATTTGCGTCATATCACAGCCATTTTGACGAGTTTGATGTGGCGGCCACGATCTGCAATAAGCTGTGCCCAACCAAAAAATGAACATCTGTTACCGAAGCACGTGACTCACATGACGCCTCTGGCATTAGGACTGCGCTATTTACGTGTGCACAGAAATCATAGAATATAAAAGGTTGTCAAATATCTCCCTTCCGCTCTTTTGCTCTTCATTCAATGCTTTATAAAAAGTGTTACTTTTTGAACACACCTTATATTATAGATTAATTCTCTGGACACAAACATTAAATTTGCGATTTTATCTTTTCGGTACGTAGATTGAGAATGCTAAGATTCTAATTGCCAACACACCCATGGACACAGACAAGATCAAAGTATTCGGCAGCAGCATCAAGGTCGACTCACTGGCCAAGATTGCCGACTTGGAGATGGCTGAAAAGGAGAAGATGAAGGAGAAAGTGGACAAGATTCTGGCACACAAATGCAATGTGTTCATCAACCGTCAATTGATCTACAACTACCCGGAACAGCTGTTCGCCGATGCCCAAATCATGTCAATTGAGCATGCTGATTTCGATGGCATTGAGCGTCTGGCTTACTGCACTGGCGGTGAGATTGTTTCCACATTCGAGAATCCTGCTCTGGTCAAGTTGGGCGAATGCGATCTGATCGAGCAGGTGATGATCGGCGAGGACACACTTCTGCGCTTCAGCGGTGTCAAGCTGGGCGAGGCCTGCACCATTGTGATTCGTGGCGCTACTCAACAGATTTTGGACGAAGCTGATCGTTCACTGCACGATGCCCTCTGTGTGTTGGCAGCTACCGTCAAGGAGTCGCGCATCATTTACGGCGGCGGCTGCTCCGAGGCTCTGATGGCCAACGCTGTGCTGAAGAAGGCCGCAGAAACACCAGGCAAGGAAGCCATTGCTATTGAGGCCTTTGCACGTAAGTTCACTGTCGCATATTACCCTTTAAACACTGTGGGACTTATCAATGATCCGTTTACCCATTCCAGGTGCTCTGCTGTCTTTGCCCACAGCCATTGCTGACAACGCCGGCTTCGATTCGGCCCAACTGATCTCCGAGCTGCGTGCCGGTCATGCCCAGGGCAAGCATCAGCTAGGCTTGGACATGGAGCAAGGCAAGGTGTCCGATGTTCGTGAACTGGGCATCACAGAGTCCTTCGCTGTCAAGCGTCAGGTGCTCATGTCTGCCGCCGAGGCTGCTGAAATGATTCTCCGTGTGGACAACATCATCAGGTGTGCGCCGCGTCGTCGTGTGCCCGACAGGGGCTATTGCTAAACATCAATTCTTTCTTCATAAGTATTTTTGTCTAGGATTTTTTTTATAAAACCTTACAACACACTCTCGTTTAACATCATCGCTAACTTTATTTCTGTTTAAACTAATTACACACACGAGCGCATAAGCACACCGACACACACACACACACCCTACACTCGTATAAGCAGCAGGCATTGTTCAAAATTGTTTGTGACTCTATTTCAAATCTGTTTTTGTTAAAAGTAAAAGTAAAACTATAACTACACAAATGTTGCGCAAGCTCAGCTTAAAACACTAAAGCTAAAAAAAAAAAAAAAGTACATTTAAAAAATGTCTAACATCGGAAACACACACACACACGCCCACACATTCGCAACTTGTAAATGAATACAATTTTTGTAAACATTTTATAAGCGCCACGGCAAGAACGAAAAGGGGAAATCAACAACAAGAAATGAGAATAAAAAATGGTAATATTTATGCTTAACAAAAACTCAAATGAAACGTGTTTTGCATTTTTCAAATCTAAATAGGAAAAATAAGAAAATAGTCAATGGCTTAACATTGCAAACATATTTTATTTCATTCTACATTTTTCGTCACAATAAAAACTTGCAGCTTATTGGAACAGAAACATAATTTAAAATCCCGTTGTGGAGATTATCTGCGAGTATATAAAACCGATTTGTGGCGCGCAGCGATATAAATTAGGATAATACATATATATTGGTATATATATTTCATATATAAACTCGTACTCGTCATGTATGTTTTTAGTACTTTGGATGAGGATTGTGATGGCGGAGGGTGGCCCACTCAGGAGCCATTGGGGGTAGTATTACAAAGATACATAATATCATATGTATGTTTATCAATTTGTATAGTATATATAGTTAACATGTGCCTTCTCATCCTCAAACTTAATATATCGTTGGGCTAAATACGCGGCCTGAGCAAGCAACAAAGTAGTCAGATAGAGAGAGAGAGAGGGAGAATAGCACTGCTTACAGCGAGAAAGGAAGAAATGAGTTAGAGTGAGAAAGAGAGATTACGAGAGAGAATCGAAAATGGGCCGTCGGTTTAACAGTACATGGCGTTTAAGTAGCGTCGTCCTGTAGACGCGCCTTGCTTGTTTCCAGGTCGATTGTAGCGAGTGTTTTTCTTTTCTTTCAGTGTATTGAAACCCTTAGGAGATTGCGCATTCCATTTCTCCATGCTTTGGCACACAGTCCAGCACGAGGGCGACAGCACGTGACATGTACGTCATGGTGCCATAGCTACCGCTGGGAGCACTGCAAATTCCAGAGAAGGATTAGCAAAGGCACTAAATGAAATGGAATATTTATATCAAAGTCACCTGTCGTAGAGATGTTGGCATATGTAGGCAGCACCGCCACAGAGCAACATGCCAGATGCAGCCTGTTGCTGCTCCTTGCCGTCCTTGAGCTTGGCACAGCACAACGTGGCATCGCCCTGCACCTTGCGTTGATCCTCCAGGAACAATTGATTTGCCTTGTGCACCAAATGTTCCACATAGATGATGTCGCCCAAAGTGGGCACCATATTGTGCTCGGTCACCAGGGTGAGCACCATCAACGCCTCGACCACAAGCTGCCTGTATTCCGGTTGTGGTATCTGATTGAGTGCTGTCTCCACTTCCAGTGCGAACTTCAGCTCGCCCGGTGTCATCTCCTGCGTGAGACTCTGCTGCAGCACACGTCCCTCAATGGCCAAGCCCTGACATTTCTCCAGAACGGTCCAGACACGTGAATAGAAATCTCGTGGCACGCGATTCAAAGCGCCATCGAGTCTACGACGACGTAGCCACTGACCCTGACGATCGTCAATGGTGGCAATGAGGGCATCCTCGCCCTCCGGATCACCCAAACCGATTTGACTCTTCTTGCTGACGCGGCTCGACTTGCAGCTGACAATCGATAGATTGCCACGCGCCACTGCAAAAGTGAAAAAATGTTAATTTTCTATCTATTCTCTATCTCTCCTTTCTCTCTCTCTCTCTCTCTTACCACTGCTGACGGCAAACTCCTTGCCACTGAGTATATGATAGAGCAGATTCTTCATCTCGAAGGGCGACAGATTAAGTAGATGCTCCGAAGCAGCCTCGCCGCCACAGTTGAGCGTGCGCGACAGCTCCTTGGCCATGACCTGTATAATGAGGCCAACACGCAGGCGCAACATCTCGTGAAACAGTTGTGGCTCAGTGCGTATAAACATGGCCAGATAAACCATCAGCTCCTGCGTCAACATGGCCGTACTTTCGTCGTCACCATAGGCCTAAAGAAAGGGAAATTAATCATCCCAACTGTCTTTGTCTTTCTTTTTCTTCGTACTCACATCGTGTATTAGTTGACGCAGCTCGACCTCTGGCAGCGGCGCTGTTATGGTGTGCTCATTGTTGGGCGGCATGCCCACGGTAACCTGTTTCTGTCGCACCAACAGATCGGTAACTGCCTTGCCCAGATCCTCGACGCGTTTCCCCAACATGCCCGCAGTGTGGCGGACCAGACCCCACAGCTTCTGCTGGCAGGCCTTCTCGTAGAGACCCTTCAGTAGATCCCTGACCGTGACGACGCGTCCCTCCTCCAGCATGCCTTCAGATTGAGAAGAATCGTTGTTATTTAAGCTGTTGTTGTGACTTGAGCCGGTTGTGGCGGTTGCCGGCGGCACCGGATGCGACTTATTGCCATTGTCCTCGTCGTTGGCATTGTTGCTGCTTGCTGCTGCCGGAACTGCTTCGATGATCACTGTGGGCACCGGCACTGCTGCTGCTGCTGGCTGTGATCTCTTAGCTCCTCCATCACCACCACCAGCACCACCACTGCAAGCAGCACCGGCGCCACCACCAGCACCAGCCCCAGCAGTTGACAGTTCGAGCATCACATCGTCCACGAATGATTGATCAAGCTCTTTATTTGTTATTCATTTGATGTTGTTGTTAATTTGGTTGTTATTGTTGTTGTTGTTGTTGTTGTAGTAGTTATTTTGTTTGGTTAGTTGGGTTCGTTTAGCGAGACAAGGGTTAGGTTCACGTTGTGGTGAGATTTGTGGGCCATTTTGGTGAGTAGTCGTTGGTTGTGTGTAGTAGAAGATGTTCGAAATTTGTTTCAGATTAATGGCAAGATGCAGATGTAGAGGCGCGTATGTGGGTTACATCGGTGTGCGTGTGTGTGCGGTGCGGAGCGTGTGTGTGTGCGTATGTGGCGTGCGTGTGAAACATTTAAAATAAAATATAAAAAATAAATGTTATTTAGCAAAATGAATTGAAGAGCAACCAAAGAGAGTTCTTGTATAATAGTGTATAACAGTTTGACAGTATTGCAGTACGTCAGTATGAAAGTATACCATAGTGTAATAGTTGAGGAGTCATTTGTATAAGAAAGCAACAGTTTAAAAAATCATGTTACATATACCAGTATAACAATAAAACAGTATACCAGTATAACAGTATACAAGTATAACAGTATGGCAGTATAACATTATGGCAGTATAACAGTATGCCAGTATAACAGTATGCCAGTATAACAATATACCACCATAAAAGTACACCAAAGTATAACAATTTAAGATGGAAATCAGTTTAAATAACAGCCATCAAAGAACAACATTATACCAGTATAACAGTATATTATTATACCAGTATAACAATATATTATTATACCAGTATACAAATATGACAGCATTAAAGTATACCAAAGTAAAATTTAAGAATGAAATTTGTATACGAGTTGAAGAGCTTCCACAGTATAACAGTATACCAGTTGCAGTGAACAAGAGTTGAAGTTTAAGAATTGAATAATTGTTTAATTGTTTACACAAGACATTAACACATTCATATAACAGTATACCAAAAGCAGTTGTTAAATAGTATGTATAACAGTATTACAATTGAGTGATTGTGAATTTCGGGAAGGTGTGGAAGAGGGAGAAGTTGTAGAACCAGAATAGGTGACTGTACAGAGGAGGAGGTGGAAAGGGAACTAAAAGGAAAATGGGAACGAATCGAAGAGGATTGATTGAGGTGGAGAGGTGAAAGTGGAAAGGTGGGTAACTGGATCTTTGGACAGGGATCGGATGGAAGGAAACAGTAGTAGTACAACACCAACAACATCGCAGTATACAAGTGAACGAACCGACACCATATGAAGAAGGACAGACAAGCCACGGTTTTGAGAGCCGGGATCTCTTCACACTTACCAGCATCTTTATCGGTCTTGTGCTTTAGGCCCAGGCCAGCTGTAGACGGTACAATATGGTGGAGATGGTTGGAGTTGGACAAGGACGAGATACGAGAGAGAGCACAAAGCACAAAGTATACAAAGAGAAGTAACGAAGCACAAAACAATTAAATATTGTATATGAGTGGAATTAGCTCTCGAGGGGATCCCAAAATGTGTGTATGGAACCCAAAACTGGAGACAATTGCCAGACTTGAAGATCAACCAAAGATCAACTTCAAGTGCAGTAGTTAATAGTTCCTGCTGCAGATGTTTATCCTAGAGTCTACGTTGTGTGTATGTGTGTGTGTGAGTGTGAGCTAGTGTTTCCGCAGTGGTTTCGCATGTGCGGTATAGCGTTGCCTCTACTGACTCTACTTATGAGGACACTGCGTAATCGCCTGCCAACTTACCCGTATTGAAATCCAATCCCTGAGTATCCACCAGAAACTGCAGGATGTCACCCTGTTCCTCAAGATTCTCCGTTTCGCGCAGCGTCGCAATCAGCTCCTCTACTTCTGTGTCCGCAAAATTGGTGTCCGCACGATGGCGTTGAATGAGAATTTTTGGCACTGTTACTTTAAGTTTGTTGTGCGTTGTGTTGATGGTATATAATGATGGTAATCGAAATGAAATAACCGAAAAGCAAAAGGAAAACAACAAAAATAAGAATCACGCTACAAAACAACAAGAAAGAAAAGAGCAACCTTCGGCTGGCCGAATTTTCAATACCCTTGCAGATCCTTATCGATTAACCCCTATACAATTTATATACTTATAACAAAAAAGAGTTTCTTAACCTAAAGTTTTAGAAATTTTAATTTATGGCAAATTTTCCCCTGATTGTTCCTATGAATGCTACAAGTCTATAACCGATTTAGATTATATGGAATTAAAAAAGATAACTTTATCTTTAATAAAAAAAAAAAAAAAAAAAAAACTTTTCTTACTAAACACGAGTTTCATATGAATTATCCTAGGTTTTAGTGATGTCGATTTGAGACATAATTTAGACAGCATATTATATACATTGAAAAAGGCGGAGGTGGTTAGTTTGGTTGTAATATATTGTTAAAAAATAAAAAAAAAATAGGACTATAGGATCTATGCCTTATATCAGTTAGATGCTGCGCGATCCGAATTATTTACTGCTGAAATAATCAGCATATGAGTTAAGTAAGATTCATCAAGATTCCTCTCAAATTAAAGGAATAGTTTGTACTGCAAGTGACGCACATAGTTAGACTCCTTTGTTGAACAAGAATATATATATTATTATATACTCTCTGCAAGCGTAAAAAAAAGGAAATGCAAAAAAATCAAGAACTAACTCTCTTGTTGGCGCACGAAATCGCTGCGTCGATCGATGGCCGAGCGACTGTGGTTCGGATCCACTGCATATATGTTCTCGCGCTGAGTCAACTCGCCACCCAGTTGGGCGGGCGAAGTGCTGGGACCCTCCTCGGGCGTGGTGGCAAACACGCTGACATGTCCCTGCTGCTTGCTGGCCTGCAGCCAAGGTGGCGGCACAATCGAGGACAGACGACGCTCGGTCAGAGGCGATGGACCCTCCAT
The DNA here is from genome assembly GCA_018151435.1 of Zaprionus africanus. Taxonomy (NCBI): domain Eukaryota; kingdom Metazoa; phylum Arthropoda; class Insecta; order Diptera; family Drosophilidae; genus Zaprionus; species Zaprionus africanus. The sequence goes on from JAECXB010001995.1 coordinate 6,147,142, forward strand.
GCCCAGATTGTCAGCTAAAGAGCAAGGAAATACGTTATAGATAAAAATACTTTCATATAATGCACATCACACTCACAGTCCACATTGATGGAGCGCGTCTTCTTGATGGCGCCCTTGCAGGACATGCGACGGCGCAAGTGTCGCGGACGCAGATTGCCGCCACGCAAATTCATTGTGCTGCGATTGCTGAACGAACGCAGCAGATGCTCATCCAAATAGGTCTGCACATCCGGATGCAGGCGATCCGGATAGCCATCCTCGGTGCTGCCCAAGAAGCTCAAGTCCGTGATGGCCGAAGTGTTGAGGAAGTCCTTCAGACTGCCCAGCATCACACGCGTGCCATTGATGTAGCCCGACTTGAGTTTCCGCATTGTTTGGATCATTGCCAGCGGGATCTTGTCCTGATCTGTTTTGGCCCCCACACAAATTGAGCCATTAGTATTTTACATATATAGTATGTGTTCGAAATATGATATGTTGTTGTTGTTGTTGTGGTGTGTGTTTGGATGGGATTGGGTTAGCAATGAATCTTGATGATGATGCTGCTTAAGGTCTACGGTTAATTCACAAGCTACAACAATAACCGACATACGCAAGGATTCACTCAAATATTCTCAGAGAAGCCAACACCAGTTTTGTTTGTTGTTGTTGTTGTTGTTGTGTGCAGCCCAAGCAGAGTGCAGAGAGTGGGTGGGGGTAGGGGGGTTTGATAGAGAGAATTAAAGACGAAATAAACCTACATAAAGTGTTTTGGGGCGGATGCAGTTAGAACTCGTTGGGGTTGTGTCGGAGAAACCATACCAGGGTCAGGCTTAGCTACAGACAGACAGAAGGATTGTCACAAGAACAAGATGGAATATCTTAGGGATCGCAGATCGTATCGCAGAAAGTCAGATAAGTTAGCAGCAGCAGCAGCAGAAGCTCAACACATTCAGTCATACACGTACATACACATACATATATAGTATATATTACAAGCAGAATATATCATATCAGGTGTGAGTGTGTGCGTGTGTGTGTTGCAGTGTTTGGGATATAGTTTCTTGGATTGGATTGGGATTACGGTTGGGCTTGGGTTGGGTTTGGCTGAGAGGTTGTTGGGTTGGGAGTGTGGTTGATATATGTAGTTACCTAGCATATAATGCGTTGCCATTAATGTGATTGTCGGCCTGCCCAACATGTGACGCCAATTGTTGGTCAAGAATGCTAAGTTTGTGGTAAAATTGCTTGCGAGCAGATCGGGATCGCGTGTCGTGTAGTATTCTTCATAGTCGATATGCTGCATGTGTGTATTGTTGTTGTTGTTGTTGTGGGTGGTTGTTGTGTGTGTTGCGATTGTTTATTGTCGTTTTCGTCGTTTCGAATTATACAAATAGAGAACAGAGAGAGTTTTTTTTGATGTTTTTTCATTGGTTTTGTTCAGTTTTTAGATGGGACCAATTCTCTACTTAAGTTGGGATTCAGAGAGAGAGAAAGAGCGAGAGCGTAAGGGAGATGGGGAACAGTGCAAAGCCAATAGAGAAAGATAGAGAGAAATGATGCTGGAAAGTCAACGAAACTAAGCAACTAAATACAATGAGTGTGTAGAAGAGTGTATTGTGTGTGTTGGGGTGTGTGGGTGTTGTTTTTGTTCTTGTCCACAACCAAAAACTAACTAAGGAACAAACGAAAGCTATGTAAACTAGGGAATTATGTGTGCGTGTATTCGTGTGTGTGTGTGAGCAAAACTATCGGCACAACTATCGTGGAAAACTTTCTTAAATTGTGCAATAAAGTGGTTTCAAAACATGTTTAAATATTCAGTTCCCTTTCGATAGTACTGCCGATAGTTTGGCTTCTCTAGTTGGTAATTGATTTTAATATACGAAACAAGAAAAGCAACGCAATTGTCGCAAAAATAAAACCAAACGATATTCAATTCAAATCAATTAATTAACTAAGTTAAAAAGGTTAAAGGTCGCAACCAAACACACACACAAGGAAGGAGAGTGTAAATAACAAAGAATATACAAGAAATTAATATGTAGAAACTATCGCATTACTTTGGCACACATGTACAGTAGGGGTACCATTAGGAAGTTGGTAATTAATGCTAGTAATAATAATATAACACAGATGTATGTATCTAAGTAGTATATATATAAGTATATGTCTAGAGAGGCACGTGGACCGACCTAAGTGGATGCGCTTCAGGACGAGCGTTACTAGGGGACGCCCCAGCAGATCCCAAGCGGACTTGAGAAAATTGATCTCGCCTTTAAGGATGTCAATCATAAGTTCGTTATCGGAGGCGATATAGAAGCGCGACAAGTCGACAAACTGATGCACAAAGTACGAGATAAATAATAAAAACGATAACAGGAATAAAAGAACAAGTCAATAATAAAAATTAATAGAATCCGAAGCGTTAATCAGATCAGATAATAAATAATAAGAAAGATGTAACAAAAGAGTTCTTGCTATAAGGGGGGAGAGAGAGAGATAGAAAGAGAGTGCGGGGAAGTGGGCGGGAATCGATAGGCTTCGATCCGAGCAATTTACCTGCGGGGTAAAAGCAAAAATGCGATCCTTGAGCGAATACAATTTGCTGGTACTTAGAATGCCCACGTCACGGGATTTACGTCCACTTAGTCCAAGCTTTCGATTGCGTCCCAGATAGGTGTACAAATGGCTCAGCACACGGGCTGGCTGCACCTCAATTGGTGCCACCTCGGCTATGGTTTGCACGTGCAGATCATGCTCGGCCAGTTTATCCCGTATCTCATTGTCCTCCGCAATGATGACCACCTGGACAACTACATCGGGCTTCTTCTGTGCCCCGAGGCGACGATTGAGTGGATCCAATTCGCCTACAGCCAAAAAACCCTGCCAGCGATTAGATTGGAAAGATTAGAGAGTGAGAGGAAAGAATTTACTATGTAATATCATGCCTACCTCTTGCAGAAGTCGACCCAGAATGAACAGCGACTGACCCCACAGAAAGGGGCAACGGCCAACAACTTCACGTGCCTGTGAGCCAGGCTTCTGATACTCGTAGCCGACCAAGTCCTGCGGCACAGCATAACTCTCGGGCACCAGCAATATGCCATCCTCGGAGCGCACCATTATCTTCTCCAGCCGATCGGCATACTCCTGCACGGATCGTTTGTCGTTTTGAAATGCATGGAACAATATCAAGTAGCAATAGAAGAGCGGCCACTCGCACTCAATGTTCTCGAACATGCGCAACTCCCAGCGTTCGTAGTAGAGCCTAGAAGGATCCTCTTTGGGTGTACGATAGCCATCGCGCAGGAATCGCTTGCAGCCATATTTGCCCTGCAGACGCGACAATATGGCATCCTTAGTATTGTGTATGAGCTGTGCATCGTCGACGGCAAACGCCGGGAAGCCAATCACGCAGAGCAGACCCGAGTCCAGCTCCTTGCTGTTGGACTCACGTGGCAGCATCGACTGCAGCACAGCCTGACACTTGTGTGCCTCATCGGCCAGTACGTGTATGACGCTGGCAGGTCCGCCGCGTGCACCAAACAAATCCAGCTCGTTCATGGCCTCCAGTGCGGCCTTGGCCATGCCGATGGAGCTGGCATTCAGTTCGGGTTCACCTACACAGAGAATCGAGCGTTAATACTTTCTTATTGACTCTCTCCAGGAGGAGTAGTACTCACCATGATTGGTTTTGTCTCCGCGCTCCCAGATGCCATAGTCGGGTATGGAGTAGGCGGATTCAATGTAGAAAACCAAATTCTGTATGAACGATACTTCGTCCAGGGAGAAAACAATCTGCAGACCGGAGGCGGTCATTTGTGCTAGTATGAGCAGGTACAGGGACACCGCATCGATTTGCAGATGGCCCCACTCGTTGTCGGCGACAACGGGCAATCCATTCTTACTGGAATATTTGGCATGCAGCGAATCGTATGGACTTTGGGTCATTTTGAATTTCTCGACCTTATCCTTTTGGTTCATCATGGCCATGAGTAGGCCACGCATCAGTTTGACACAGCTCTGCTCAAGCTCATAACACTTGGCACGATCCTCATCCTGATCAGCAATCTTCTTGTAGGCCATCGACAGGCCCCACACAGCCAGGATGCAGTAGACATTGTCTCGTATCCAGGCATGTGAGTTGACATTCGAGGCTGGAAACAAACCGGTCACTGGCTCCTGGTGGGCCAAGATCAGGCGATGCACAATGCGCTGATAGTAGTCAAGGCGAACGCCCGAATTGCTACGCGACCGCATTGCGATTGTTTTTAACGTTCCACGACGATCAGTGCTGCTACAGGTGCTACATTTATTTATTATTGTCTATTAATATACACTAACATACACTTACATAATTGACCCAAGGAGCGTTTGTTGTTGTTGTTGTTGCAGCTAGCGGCGCGACGCGGATGTTACTAGGCGTATGTAATTGTTGTCAATGTCTCAGAGCCCTCCCCCACCACGGCCCACACAGCCCACAATCCACAAGCTACCCCCACACGGCGCACACACACACACGCAGCTGCAGCTGGCTGCACTTAAAAGCTGCCGTAAACGTTGTCAAGGCTCGGAAACTGTTGCATTATCGGCTGACACGGGACGCGTTAACAAAGGGTAAATGAGAAAAACTTGTCGACGGTTCAATTGCGAAAATTAAGAATTAAAATCGTTAAAAATGCTAAAATTACACACCGAAATGTCAACTGAATGTCATGTCGGGTATCGATATATCGTTTAAAATCGATTATATCCACATCGAAAACAGACATCGTCGAATATATCGTTTAAATGACGAAAATGACAACGCTGATTACCATTAATCGATAACAATTTTAAAAGTCAATTTGTTGGCGGGCAAATATCCAAGCGATCTTCTCGAGCATACAATTTGAAATTTAAATTTAAAGTTTATGCGGAGTTTACGTGACCTTGTTGCCGTGGGAAGTCTGAGAAAATGACATTTCCCAATGCGATTAACGCAACAATTCCGGATTTTCCTGCTATGCAAATTTTGAGAGAGCAATCTTGTTCGCAGCCAGCATTGACCCCTCTCAGCCCCCAAAACTGATAAGATGTTCTTGTTTCTCAATTAAAAACAACATATTGTCAAATGTTGAGCATTGTTGAACATGATCAAGTGGGGCATAGGTGTTTTCATCATTATTTGTGGGATTTTCCCCCTACTGCACGGTGCCAGAAGTAAGTTAATTCTAACGATATTATGTCCGTTCATAACTCTTAGAATCATCCGCAGATCCAATTCGTCACTTTGGTCATTGCAATGTGGGCGATGAGACTGGTTTTTGTCTACATCGGCATAACTGCTGGGAGAAAGATGTTAACTTCCAGACCACCGGACGTGGCCGTTGTTCCAGCCAAGTGCGAAACGATTTGGTTTGCTGTCGTCGTGCGCCTGTACAAAATGTTACTTCCCCCCTGAAGCAACTGCTGCCTCAGGATTGTGGTGGCTTTGGTGATTCCCTTGGAGATCGTATTATAGGTGGCACCTTGGCGGGCATTAGAGATTACCCATGGATGGCTCTGTTGCGCTACACCAGCGACGGTCAGTGGTAACCTAATGATGCTTCGGTATAGACTAACAATACGTATTTCCAGGCGCGGAATATAGTCACTTGTGCGGCGGGTCACTTATCCACGAACGTTGGGTGCTCACGGCCGCCCATTGTGTGCCCAGTCGGGATGCAAATCAGCAGTTGGTGCAGGTGCGTTTGGGCGAGTGGAATACGACCAGTTCACCGGATTGCCAGCGATTCCAGACCAATAGTGTCTGTGCGCCGCCGCACATTGACATCCTAATCGATCGAATTGTGGTGCATGAGCAGTACGCGCCACAGAATACTGCCAATTATAGCAACGATGTCGCCTTGCTGCATTTAGACCGTTCGGTAACCTTCTCCGACTACGTCAAGCCCATCTGCCTGCCTGTGGCAAATGCGAATGCAGACTATGCCTACGCCGGATATGCTATGGAAATAGCTGGCTGGGGAAATACTGAGCAAATACGCTTCGGGGGAAGTCCCGTCAAAATGAAGGCTGTGCTTAATGTCCTGCCCACGGCATCGTGCCGAGAAATTTACTCGCAAATTATTTCCGGACAGCTTTGTGCTGGTGGGGATACCCCGGCGAGCACCTGCCATGGCGACTCTGGCGGTCCGCTTATGCTGTTGCAGGATAATGGCTCTGGGAACAGCAGCTATTATTTAACCGGGATCGTCTCACTAGGCAGCTCCACCTGTAACAATCGCGGTCGTCCTATGGTCTTCACTCGGGTGGAGCAATATATGCCCTGGATATTAGGCGCTTTAAGCTCCAACAACTGAGAACTGAACCGGTGATTTAGTTGAGTTTTGATTGTTGTTTGATATGTTAAATAAAAAAACTTATTCATTGTTTCATGTATTTACTGCAGCTTATGGGAAATTTGGATTTCACCACGATATTTTAACTAGGATTTAACTCATGGACTTATGTATTATGTCATCTCTTTTGCTTTCACTACTTATCAATTATTTATAGTTATAGAATTTATAAATATTTAAATTTAATTTTCTGTTGGGTCAGAAATTATCGACAAGGGCCTTGCTAATGGTTCATGTCTTTGCTGCAGCTTGTGGTGAATTTTGAATTTCACCACGATATTTATTGTGAGCCCAATCAAGTTGTGCCTTCTCTTTCGCTTTCAGAAATTACGCCTTATTTTGCGATCGAACGGAATAAAGTAAACAAACTGGGAAAATTTACGAACACACTGTTATTTATGATATATTTAAGATACATATATATTATTATAAGTATATAAGATTATGTGTATGCAAGTATTAGCAAAATTTTGGATATCATATTTTATTATCATAATTTTTAAAAAATAGGAGTATCTCCTATGAGTCCAGTCCATTAATTCACGTCGCCCTCTTAGTCACGTCGGCTTCGTTTGCGCTCCGAGTGACTGCCGCGTTCGTTCTTCTCGTCGGCACGCTTGGGTGCCTTCTTGGCCATGTTCAAGAATTTGTCTAGACCGAAGGGATCCTCCTCCTTTTCGAACTCAACTGGTCCACTGCGTTGGGCAGCTGCCGAATCTCTGGATCCACCGCCAGCACCAGAGAATTGTTTATCGGGCACAAATCGCTTGGTATTGACAATCGCATCCAGATCCCCACCATAGTTATCGCTATCGGCCTGCTTGCTGGGCCTATAGATGTGGGCGCCCAGTGTGTTCGAATCACGCCACGGCTTATCGTACACATTGTAAGCCTCATCATCGCCATAGCCCGAGTCCATGCCTTTGGTGGTGTTGAAGAGACGCTGATCGAACAGAGTTTCGCCATTGCCAGCACTCTTGGACGGCAATCCCAGAGCAATCTGTTCGGATATGTCACGCTCGCGCTCACGCTGCAGCTTGGTACGCTTCTCCGGAGCAGCACGTTGCAAATTACGATCGCGTTGTCGCTCCCGTTGACGTTCGGCACGAAGATCGTTTCGCTCACGTGCCTCGGCACCTCCAGCCCCGCCACCGGCACCAACTGCATCAGACTCCGGATTACGGAGGCCAGCACGTTCTTCACGTGCCCGTTGCGCCATCATGCGCAGCATGTCCTCCTTCTTCTCCTTCTCCTTCTGGGCCAGTTTCTTTTCAAGTTGTGCACGCGCCTCGACAGCCTCACGAGCCTTGCGATCGGCAATGTAAAGAGCCTCAGCCATCTTGGCGAACTTCTCGTTTATGTGCACCTGCTGCAGGCCGCGCCCATCGGCAGCTAGACGCTTGTCCAGCGGTATGGTGTAACCTAAGGAGAATATTATTCTTAGTTATGAAGAAAATAATAATAATTAATGATGGTCTCACCCTTTGCGTTCTTCCAGTTGGAAATGCAGGGTGGGATCTTCCATTCCTTCTGCTCCTTGACAGTGACCTTGCGTGATGGTGAGTGCAGCACTGGTGCTGGTGGCGATGGTGGACCACGCGGGATCTTCTTGTTAATGCGGAATTTTGGTGGCTCCATTGGATCAAGTTGTGCCTCCACCATCCGTATGACACGCTGCTTGGCGCCTGAATTGAAGGCATCACCCTGCTGTGAGGGCGTGTAGCGAATGTATTGAGCTGGAGCCGCCTTCTGTGCATGGCGCACGGGCAGAGCTGAGGTAATCTTCTGATTAGTGAGTTTCTCCAGTGCCATACGAGTCTCTTCGGTTGTCTCGGCCACGGTCTCTTCGTCTGGACGCTGCAACTCATCGGCATCTTCAGCCAATACTTCAGCTGGAAGTAGTTGCGAAATCGAGGAATACACAATTTTATCCTTGCCATGCCCCTGGCGTGCAATGGCATCGTATTTAACTTTTCCCTTATCATCTAATCGTACGGCAAGTGCATCGGACTTCTTGCCTACATTGGCGGGTGCTCCGAGACCTGTACAGAAATAAATCAATAATGTAATTTGATTTTTACTTTCTCTTTCGATTTGCCCCGCGTCAGGATACACACCTAATGGATACTGAGCAACGTGAATTTCGGGAAATGCGCCACCATCTCCGAAATCGGCTTCAGTACGTGGTATCCAGTCCTTGCGTTGGCCGTAAGGTGGTGCTGCAATTTTGGCGGACACAAGTGCCCCAATCATTGGAGCACCTTTGGCAGCCAGACGACGCTCGTCCTCGCGATCCCATACCGCATTCGTAGGCGTGGGCAGAAGACTCGATAAGTACATTACACTGCAGTCACTTAAACGTTTATTTATGCAAATTTATTAATTGATATTGGTTTTGCGTCTGATTTCTTGTAAAATATAACTATGAAAATGTGGAAAACACACACTACCAAACACAAGCGACGAGTCCAGATAAGTATGACCGTAGCGCGGAAAGATAAAAAATCCCTCGAAAAAATAGTAACAAAAAATGCACCCTATTAACTATCGTTATTAATCGTACTAACGTCTGCACGTTGCCACCTAGTTAGACTTTGGAAGATATAACGGCAAATTCCACAAAAATACATATTTAATTTATTTGACACATAAATATTAAAAATAAACGTAAATTACAATCATAGCACAGTTGATAATAATAAAATATAAACGTTAATGTTGCAGATTTTTAAGTATTCCGCATTCGCTCGATAGGCTTTCTAGGCTGAATGCGAAGACGTTTGGATGAGCTAGTTGGCGGCGACGTCGGATGACAGGGGCTGCTGTGGGAGTATTGACTATCCAGTGTCTGGGTTCTTTTGCGTTTCATGGGCTGGCCATCGGCGAAATCATCGTGAACATGTTTAGTGCGTACCAATGAACCAGCAATGGATGCACAACGTCTGATCAGCGAGGTAGAAGCATTAGAATCGCTAGGACTTATAGTATTTTCCTTATCCAAGCTGCTGGCATTGCGATCCGATCCTCTTAGTGTAGACGGCAGGCGCATAACAGATGACATTATGGACCACAACCTTCCGGATTCAGTCTTCTTGTCATTGTGCGTGGATGCCCCATTTGGCAGAAAGACCTCTTCCTCTTCATCGCTCTCAACATCCTGGACACCGCTGAAGGATTTAAGATTTTGACATGTACGCAGGGGTGGACGAGCACGCGGCCCTTGTGGACGCGGTCGCGGCACCGCTAGTGTTAGTGGTGGTGGCACCGTACGTTTCTTTTCCGGCGAGAATTCGCCGGTCAACTGACGCGGCACAATCTGAGTCCGGTGACGCTCCGCGGAAGTTTTCTTAGCATTAGGGCTACTTGAGCTCTCATCTTGAATGGGTGTATAAAAGATATCCCGGTCCTCTTGTAGACCCTCATCGCTTACATTTGTTACTTGTGTCTCATTTTTTACAGGAGTCTCGAACTTGATGAGTTTCTTGTTGATGACGGCACCGGGTATGCGAGTTATAGGCGTTAAGGGCGGAATCACCAATGGCCCCGCCACGATACCTTTCTGTATGTTGGCACTCAGCTCGGCTGTAGCTGACGATGATGAAGTTGACGAGGTAATGATCTCGACACTTTCACACGAATTGTAAACGGTGCTCGTGGTGCTGGCATTTGTCGAAGCGGCGCGTGTTATAATAATAGACTCCGTGGTGCGTTTCTGAGCAGACAAAAGGACCATCTTGCGTTTCTCTGGGATGAGCTCTTCCCTCTCTTTGCCTTCCACGCTTTGGGTGCGTCGCACCGCTGGGGACAGACGGAGATCCAAAGCCGAGCCAGCATCCGGTGATTGCCCTGTTTCGCCCTGTACAGCTAACTTGCCACCGTGCTCAACAAATGCTTTTTGTATGCTCTTCGACATGACCTGACGCAGAGGTGTCACAGCACTCATCCTGCCACGTCCTGTAACTTTCCAAGCACGTTGCTGCTGCTGCTGCTGCTGCGGCTGGGTCTGGGTCTGCTGCTGTGGTTGCGGTGGCTGCAGAACATTGCTATTGTTGTCTAGAACAGGTGTATGCTGTTCATCCAGCACGTAACCACTATGACAGATGCTAGACACATGACCGGCATTGAACGTGAGCGTATCCTTTGGCTTGGCGAAGACTGTGTAGATCTGCAGCGGTGTTGAAGTTGACCTGATCACTTTGCCCTTCTCCGTGCCAACAGTTGCCACAGCGCCAATGCTGAGACGTTGCTGCCCCGACATATTAACACTGTCCGAGGATAAGTTGCGTATGGATGAGACACTGTCGCTGATGAACTCCTCTTGGGTCACACGACTCTTGGCTTTCCAGCGTAGATTGAATAGCGATATGGGCGTGAGATGCTGGTGCTGTTGATGATGTCCCTGATGGGATTGCACTGCATTCGCATCTTTGGCAATGCTCGGTGATGTTTGTGTTGATATTGTTGTTGCAGCTACCTTTTTTATCGTAACCTTTGAGGCATCCGTATCACAGGTGTGATTATGTTCCGCGCTAGCTGCACTACAGTTGTGTCCCAAATTCACGCATTTGGTGAACTCACGCAGATCTTCGATCTTTGTGTAATGCCGCAGGCACTTGCGACAGCGCAGTGGCAGGTGCACGCTCTCGATGTGCTCCAACAGCTCAGCGTAGAGGCCCTCCCGCAATGCCAGCGGCTTTTGCTCACAGATTGGGCAGAAGACATAAATGTTTGTTGTGTTCATATTAACATCTGTCCTTCCATCAGCTTCCACATTTATTTGCTGACTCAGCGTTTGCTTGACAACAATGGCGTGCTCTGCGATCTGATGCTTTTGGCGGCATTTGCCGCAACAGAAGATGCGCTTACAAATGTGGCATTTGGCCTGAAATCACAATACAAATGCTCAATTATACACTGCTCATAATTTAGCACAACTTACCTCATCCCCAAAACGCATTGTAATAGTTTTTTAAAACAAATATATTAATTACTAGGCAGACATATTACATTTCAATTTCTCGCACACAATTAAAGATATGAAAAACAACGGTTCTTTTGCGAACTTGGCGATATATATCGATAGTTCTTGCAGATAAATTTCATAAGCCCGCGTTTAGCGTTGCCAATAGTTCAGAATCAGAACGAAGCCAGGATTTGAGTCCCACTTGCTTAAGTGTTGCCAATAATGATGAAAATTAACGAAACCTGGACTCCAATTAAATAGATACGTTCTTTTTCAACATTTCTCCTTTGGTTCAGCTTTATTTGGTAGTGTTTTAAGAGATTCTTATTATATAATAAAATAAACATGGAAGAAATAATAATTGTCAAATTAACATATTACTTTGCTTATTTACCCTGTTTCATTCCTTACAAATGGTTTTGCCATGGATGCTACGTATTCTAAACGGTTCTTTACGGACTCATCCATGTGCACATGTAAATTATTGAGCACGAAACTCTTCAGATCATTGCCGTCCTCGTCATAAACATTTTTAACGAAAATCATTTCATGAAAGGCAAAGTCAACTTTGGCTGTAAAAACCCGATACGGCTTTCCTTGTTGTCGATTAAAGAACTTTTTGCGAACCAAATATTTGCAATCTTCTTGCCAAATGCGTTCCATATTGAACGGTAACAAACCCGTAATCCGCACATCATTTGCCTGGAAGGGCTCGTCCAGGAAACGCTCCTCACACACCAATAGATCAGACTCATTTATCAAATGAAACTCAACACCCGCATCCAGTTGCTTCACCTCAATGCGATCTGACTCGACGCGTGTCACGCCAACGCGTTGATATTGTTTGTTAATCCTAACCACACATATGTCGGCCACTTTGGGATCATGATGGCGTTTTCTGTGCTCCGCAACCTCATAATGCAACTGGATACTTTCACCAAGCTTGGTCAGTGGCAAACTGAGATGATATGTAGATATCTCATAGTCTGTCAACTTAATAGCCAGTTGAGATGGCGAAATGGTCTGAAAAACGAATATTATTATAGAAAAATAATATTAAATTCTTGATCTAAACTCACCAGCAGCACATGAAAACGTATTTCTCCCTGTGTGGGATGGTTAGGCGGCGGTCCGACCTCGTAATCCCACAGAATGTGCCGAAATTGACAGGTACGGCGACAACAGTTGCCATAGCTGAGCAGTTGGCGACACAAGCGATGATCGAAACGTGGCTTAATCTGTTCCAGTTTAATGCGATAATTTGTGAGCGAATGCAGCCAGGAGTCAGGAACAATGCGATCGTGCTTTAGCATAAAGTCGCAAATAAACCAAATCAACTCGGAATCCTGTGGGCGCAGAATTATAACCGATTCGGCATCCTCCATTTTGAGCTGTTGTGGCTTAAAATTTGCAAAGAACAATCCGAAGCGTGCCTTAAATCTTGCCCAGCCACTGGCGAAGTTGTAGTGAATGAGGCAATCAATTGATTCACCACGCAGCTTGGGCACTGCATTGTCCGTCACAATAAGTATCCGTGAATCCGAACAGGGCTGAAAGGGATGGCTCTTCTCCTTGTTGGGTAGATCCACAATGGAATTGTTGATATCAGCACGACACAGCATGTTGCTTATATGCAGTGCATCGTCGTTGGTCTGGCAAATCACTACTTGACGCTTCTTTTCGGTCATTTTGCTTTTGATCAGCTCCAGAATTTCTTCATCACACTGTTCCGTCTGACTGAACAACATGTCCAGCTTGAAGCCCCCGTAGATGGTGGCTTCCAGTGCATCCTCGAACACTAGCAATATATCTGGCAATTTCCGCATCAACTTCTGCATAAGCATCTCGCTCCAGAGCCGGCTAGCGATGAACATCTGTGTGTGATTCTCGCCAAACTGCAGGTAATCCATCAGCCATTTGAAGATCTTTTCACTGTCCAAGCGGACACATCGCCACATAACATCCAGATTGTCAATGGCAACGGATCGTATCGAGGTTCGGTTAAAAATGGGAGCAGCCTTCGTGTGAAGTGTCCATAGATTTAGCATAAAGTCCACATTGGTTACCAAGATGCCGCAGGGTCGTTTCAGCTCATTGGCAACATCGTGGATTTTGTTACGCTCAAAGAGTTTGACCACAAGATTCTTCATTTCCACTTCCTCACGCGTCTTCTTCAGCAGCTGTACACACAAATCAGCAATGTGCTCGCCCTGCATGCCACCGGCGCACACAATGATGGCTCTGGGGCCACAGTCGCCTGGCTTGGCTTGTTGCTGCTGCCGTGTCAAGTCCTTAATAAGACGATCACATAACCAAGGTAAATAGCACCATGTCTTGCCCGTTGCCTCGTTGCCAACAACGCACAGGGAACGGCCAGTGGCCAAATGTGGCCAGGCATAACGCTGTACGCTCTTGGCTCGCATATGGCCCACATCCAGTTCCCTCATGGCGTCCTTTATGCGTGCATCTAGTTTGGTATCGCGTATGCTGAAGCAGGAGACTTGTCTAAAACGACTCCAGGCCAAAATACCAAAGTTCCGATATATGTATTCTGATTCACCTTGAGGAGTTTTCTCACTTATTTGCAGATCCTCTAAAGGAGGCGTAGGCAAGATTTCCGTTGTGGAATTTTTGGCATCATCGGTGCACACTTCAGTTTGTTCACTTAAGCTTTCTTTGGATTCCTTTGGGCTTACTTTTTTCTGTATTTCGAATTCTATTTGTTGTGGCTTCACTTTTTCCGGTGTTTTTTTGACCTCAATTGACTTTGATTTTACTGCCGTGGTGGGCGATCTTGCTGGTGGCTTTATAATCAGTACCTGTGTATCCAGCTTGTCCGTCTGGATGAGCGCCTGGATGCGTTTCTGAAAGACATGTGGCATGGGCTGTGTTGAATGTATCAGGAAGTCGACTTTGAGATTAGCGCACTCCGCCAGAAGCAACTGCAGCATGTTATCACAAGTCACCAGCACAGAATTAAGTAACTGCAAGTGGGAGAAATTATTACTATATTCATTTATTATATGATAATCCATGATTTCTACTTACGCTCTCATACCATAGACGAATAAATACGTTGAGCGACTCATTGGGCGCATTTAGAAGCAGACAGGCAACGCTCCGCTTACCCAACTCTTGCATCATCTCTTCCGCTTCGGAGGGATGCTCACAGATCACTGCGATGCGCACATTATTGAAATCCAAAGTTTTAATGCATTCGGCAAGAAAATTATAGCCAGCGTTTCTGGTTATTGGTTTCACATAGTAGTATTCAACGTCGTCGCAATGGTGGATGCTAACCATTTCACTTTCCTCATTTTCGTTCGATTCGCCAACCTGTTGTCCCAGTCGATGATCCCTCGTGCCAGATTGGGGATTACCATTTGAATCATTTTGTAAATATGATCGTAGATTTAAAATACTTTTTCCGCGTCCGCTTCCACCGCGTAGTGTCAATAAACTAAACGTTAATATTAATTCAACATATAATTGTAAATATATTGTCGTAATATATCGGTGTACATGCTTGGCGATCTTGAGTTGTAATCGGATCTGGATACTTTACCTGTTTTTAATCATGAGCTCTCAAATAATGCCTACTGCAAGCAAAAGCAGTTACTATTCATCTATCGAGGATTCAAAATATATGGGTAGTTGATTTCCAGCAACAATTTCAAATACAGGCACTTAGAATGTATCTAATAAATACGATTGAAGTGGTAGCACATAAACAAGTGTATATCAAAATGGCGCTTATAGCGATGCTTTGAGTACGATAGTTTGAGCCGTGATTAGGAAATGTGTCCTTATATCGATATATGATGAAGTGCACAAGGATATCGAAATAGATATTATATCTATGACAAGAGCCGAAAGGTCAACTTAACGAATTGTTCACTTGCGATATTTATCGATGCGCCGATATATTTAGATATTTGTTGACATCGCGAAATCGATGTGTGCTGTTTTCTCTAGTGTTAGTTGGTAGATTTTGTATTATTTTGTTTAACAATTTTCTACAGTATGGTAAATAAGAAAGTAGAAAGCCGGGACAGTAATTACAACTGCAATCCTGATAAATTGCCCTTAGGTGAATTGACGTTAACACTAGCTGGCAACGATGGCGTTAAACGAAAAATTCCTGCACTTGTAAGTACAATTTCGAAACCTTATGAAATGGTGCAATTAAAATAATGCACTTACTAACATATAAAATTTCAAGGACGTGCACTGGTTGACACGTGAGAAGCCGCTTACCAATTACACCTGCATGTTAAGCTCATACGGGAATATTAAGAGTGGCGCCGCTTTGGAGGAATGGAAACATGTGGCCAACAGCTGCTTACAGGACTTCGAGTTTCTGCTGCAACTTAGTCACCACGAGTAGGAAATTCGAAAAGCTTATAGAGCATTTATCATTAAAACTGTAATTACAGATTTTGGTCCTACATGGTTTACGATGAGTCGGCAATGGCAGCCGTTGTGACATTCCTACAGCGTGCAAATCCCTACTACAGACGCAGCACAGATACAAACGATACAGCAGAGAATGAAGCCAAGTCTCTGTATGCCAAACTTTTAAATCGGGCCATGCGCATTGTGATGCGCCTATTGGCACCGCAAGAATCGGCCACCGAATGGATTCAACCAGATCATCATTGTAGTCTATTGTACGATAACTATTTGATATCTGTGCCAATATTGTGCGATCTCGTGATTGCGGTGGGCGATGCCGATCCCCTGAATCTAAGGATGCTACAGCAGATCTTCGATGCAGTAATGCGAATTCAACCGGAATATATGAAAGATCTCCAAGAGGGTCTGGCCTTCTATGAGAATGCCTTTCTCAGCATGCAGATTCAGGTGGAGAACGAGGGATGTGAAGGTGCCGGCGGTGGTGCACTGCTCGATCCTGACGCGGATACACCATACGACGATGTTGTCCTCTTTGCCTTAGACTGTGCATACACACTCCGTATGCTTGTTCAGCTCTGTCCAACGCAACTGCTGCCAGCCTTTGAGCAGCTGAAGCTCGTGCAGAGGTGGGGATCACAGATGCAAATCTTAGTACTTATTAAGCTAAAGTTCTGCTCTCTTTCTCTCTGCAGCATTGCCAACTTTTACGATTTGACAGTACCCATGCTATATAGAAACATTTATCTGATCAATCCACAGGCTAACTCACTGCCCTGGCTGAATGAGGCGCGACAACAGTTCTTAAACGTGGTGCGTCGCATAACCAGGGCCCAGTTGGAGTCCGGACGTGGGCAGCAGTTAGTGGAACTGCTGCAGGAATGTCTTTCGGCGCAGACATTTGTAGTCGACTATCAGCGTCAGTACCCCGTGGAACATGATATCGCACAGCTGCTGCAACGTTGTCCCAGCCTGTAAGTTGTCTATGCACCTTTTTCGTTCCGTTCAAACACAGTTTCCTTTCCTGTAGAAAAAACTACAAAGTTGACTTTGTGATATCTGGTTACCAGAAGGCCCTGGATGCCTGCACCAGCGGCATCATTGCCGATGAGTTAACAGGCAATGTGCCGGCCGAAGATGACACGGCGGAGGAGGAGGAAGATTCGCGAACGTCGCCGGTGACTATAACAACAACAGCGACAATTGAAAATAATCGTGGCAAGCGTGACATGGATCTAGAAGTGTCTGCGGTATTGGATGTACTGCCTGACTTGGGAATGGGCTTCATACGGCGAGTGCTAACGCGCTACGAGAATAGCGAACAGGCGATATCTGCCATACTGGATGACAATCTGCCACCCGATCTTGTGCATATGGATAGGCAGGAGATCTACATACCGTCTGATCCGCAAGATAAACTGCAACGGCAGACAGGTGTGCGTCATTACAATGTGCACGACGGCGACAAGTACGACGTGCTCACCCGCGATAACCCCGAGTGCATAATTAAACAAGGCAAGGGACTGCCAGGAGCACCGCGCAATGCCGAGCAACTGCTGGACGACAAGCGCGAGATCAAGCAACTCAAGGAACGTTATCAGCAGTACACATTGGTGGAGGAGACACCGCATGAGGATGGCGGCGAATATGACGATGAGTACGATGACAGCTACGAGGCATTGAACGATGGGCAGGCGCCGCCGCAGAGCTTGCTGCGCGCTCGCCTGCAGCAGGCGTCGGCGGCAGCTGCTACCAGTGCGTACGAGGCTCAGGATACACTTGACGATGATGAGGATCAGCCAAGCAGCGATGAGGAGCAACGCAATGCAAATGCTGCTGCTGGCAAACGCAACGATTTCTGTGAGAATCCTGAGGTGATACGTGCACGTTATCAGCAGCGCCAACAGGCCAAATATGGTAGTGGTGGTGGACAACGGCCACATCAGGATGTAGTCGGTGCACCAAAGGGCCAAGGGCAGTCGCAGCAAACAACGCGCAATCGCGGCCAAAAGGAGGCACACAAATCATCGCGTGCCAATCACAATCGCAAGGCGGGAGCCGCTTTCAAGCGCAGCAAGGGCATGATGTCCTAATCCTAATCCTGATTACTGCCTACGTATTCCACTAAATTTTAAGTAAAGTTCACCTGAAGTGTAAAATAAATTTCGAAACTTCATTTACTTGCATTACTTTTAAAGCTTTTTCTAAAACTAAAATTGAAACTCGGTTCCAATTGCCTCATGCCTGCTTCTGCTTCATGTACTGAGCGTTGATTGCCAGCATCTTGGAGCTGTGACTGCTCTCCTGCTGCTGGCACTTTAAGTAGCTGTCGCGCACGTACTTCTTGTAGGGCGTATCCTGCTGATTGGTGATTGACAGAAAGTGGATATTGTCCATGCTGTGGGGTTCCACCTTCACTTCGAATTGGCAATAGTGGCAGCGCAGCTGTGGCTCGACATCCTTGAAATTGCAAATGCCATAGGATTGCCCCCGGCACAGCTGGCAGGTGTATCTGTAACTATTCCCGCAATCGTCGATCTGCGGCAGTTCCGGCATCAGCGATTTGGCCCGATACGCCCTGGAGAAGGAGACAAGAGATATGTCAACTAAAATCCATTCAACTCATCACATGAATTATTCACCATTTGCGACAATTGTCACCGTGTCCCACCTCGCCATGATAGACAAAGGCAGCCGCATGGCACATCTCGTGCAGCAGCGGCTTGACCAGATCCATAGGATGCTTAGCTAAGGTCGATAGCATAATGCGTGACATTCGTTGTCCGCCCGCTTCAAAGCAATGAGAAACGCTACTGGACGTGGAGGGGTTCCAGTGGATGCTCAATCGCAGGCCACAATGGAATATGGTGTGGTTGAGCATGTTGAACAGTGTCTTGGCCAGTGATTTCCTGCAGGTGCGCATGTCGCTGTTGTAGTATTCCCTCGCAAGCGGATGACACATATTTAGGGGTGTATCAACTGAGAGAAGATTGAGAGATAAGTATGAACAGTGGCGGAGTACAGATAAATCTAATGAATCTACTCACATCTCAGGGAATTCACAAAGCTGTATCCTTCCTCATTTGGCTCCAAGTCGTCAATTATATCCTTGTGCTGTTTACAGATACGTCTGCGTTGCTCTTCGCTGGGCAAACAAGATAGGTCGATAGGCTCCTTGATATGTTGGGGCGTCTGACTCTCATAGCACATGGCATTCATGCGTTGCACCTTCTCGTTGATCAGCAGCATTTGCATGTCGCTCGTCATTTCGTTGGGCAACGTTTTAAAGCGAGAATTCTGTAGACTTGGAGGGAGCTCTGTAGACTCCCCTTTCGTCTGGGCGTTGTCTGCTTTACTTGCCCACAGACGGGAGCGCTGCATGGGCTGCTCATCGTTTTGATCTGTTTTCATAAAATCCTCCTCTTGATCATAATTATCCATAGGATTGTATAGACGCCGTCGTGCCGGTACCAGTCCCAGGAACTTTTGTAGCTGCGTCTTCAGCTCCACATCGTTCTCGACGGTATTCGTGTCCGTTGTTGGCTCGTTGCTAGCAATGGCAACATGTTGCCTTAAATCTAGATAGATAATTCTATCCGATTCCAGCTTCTCATGAACAGAGCTGCGACGTCTGGCGATTGGAGCATATCTACGAGATGGAGTTCTTTGCGGCAAATCATAATCTTCAGAATCAGAATCTGAACTAGATTCGGAATCATCCTCGTAGTCATTGTCGTTGTCATCATCAAACCTTTCTTCGTCAACGTCTCTTGGACTGATTGATGCTACCTTGGGACTGTCATTAAAATCTGGGTCATGTGAATCATCGAGAACTGAGGAATACTCCTCTGATGAATAGTCGAACTTATGATCAATTCGAGCCCGCACACTTCGCCCGCTGCGCGTTACGGCTACCAGAGGCGACTTATGTATCTTCTCTGGAGTCGACTGAACCGGAGAAACGCCTGGAGCTGTGGGACAACCGTTATTTTTTATTTTAACACATATCCAAAAGAAACTTTGATAATACTCACATTGAGGCTCTTTTGAGGAACTGTCAGAGTGGGAATCGTGCTTGCGTTTGCTGGGAGTCCTTAAACGATGTTCCATATTGCTCGTCTCAGATGCTATTTGTTATTTATAGATTTCCACTGTATATGTGCGTACATATATTTATGCCTTGAGGGGATTACTTACCGCTGCCATCGATAATGCTCTCGCTGTTTGTTTCCGATATTGTACATGAATCCAAATCCCAGAGTTCTACTGGCGTATTCAAATTGGATTCTAAACTGGAATCTGAATCTATCACGAAACTTAAATCTGTCACATCCAAAGAATCCACAACGACAATAACGTCCGACGCTGGATCTGTGTCGTCACTGTCATCGGCCGTATCACCTGCTGTTTGGGGCATTCTGCACGGTAGATCGGCGCGACTACCGCCATCGTCGTTTGACTCTTGGGGCTGAGTGTTGTTGTTTGAATTCTCGTTTTCTTCGAGTGACTGATCAATGAAACTCAAGTCGCTTTCCTCGTTATTTGATATAATTGAACTATTAATATTTAACTTTTCTAACAATGCTGCTAAGCTGCGACACCTGGGGGTATCCATCGTTTTTTCGCTTCAAGTTTTTATTTTCTGAATATAGCGGGATCACAGAAGTGTACACTGTGTTGCCACCTAAACGACAATCTAGCCAACTATCGATAATTTATATTCAAAAACCGCTAAATGCACCGTTTTTGCAGTATTTTCCCTGGTATTTGAAAGTACTTAATATTTTAATTTTGCTTAGACGTCGTTGCAGGATTTAAATGTATAATCATCAGAATGTAAAGTATAAATATTTTTGTAAAAAGTACAATAGAAAATGATATCAAATTGGCAAAGCAAAGTTTCGATACTTTTAGGCATATTTATATCGATATCAATCATATGCATTACCATCGATTATGGTCTGCAGTATATCGGACATTTTCCAATACTAAAAGTTTATGGTTGAAACGCCGAAAACCAACATAGCTCTAGAAATTTGTATAAATCTCTTTGTTTAACAACAACAAGGCATCAAAATGGGGCGCCGCTCCATAAATACCACGAAAAGTGGTAAATACATGAACCCCACAGACCAAGCGCGTAAGTATTAAGCAATGAAGCCATGTGCATCTATGCCTGCACCCATATGTATATACACACTGAGGGAATCTCTCTTCCACAGGCAAGGAGGCACGCAAGAAGGAGCTTAAGAAGAATAAACGGCAGCGGCAAATGGTACGAGCTGCCGTCCTTAAGAACAAGGATCCCTCACAGATACTGGAGGAAATGGAGAAGATCGACGAGATGGGTAAGTGCGCTTACATGCCCATCAATGGTGCAATGGATGAATTTCATCTTCTTCTGCAGAGTATAACGTGCTGCAACCGTCGCCACTGAACGAGAAGGTGCTGCGTGATAAGCGAAAAAAGCTGAAGGAAACCTTTGATCGTGTTATGCGGCTATATGTAAGTGCAGAATCGCCAGATGCCTTCGCATTGCTAATTCTAATTCTAATGCTCATCCCATGTGTATTTGCAGCACAATGATGAGCCCGAACACTGGGCGGAGCTGAAGCGCAAGGAGGTGGAATACGAGAAGAAACGGCTGAAAAAGCAACAGTACTATGAGAGCGTGAAGCACGCGCAAAGCGTTCAGATCGATGAGATTCCGCTGCCAGCGCCGGTGTCAGCATCCAGTGCGAACTCTGGGAGTGCGGGTGCTGGTTCCAGCAGTACCCTTAATAATGCCAACATCATCTTTCCCGGTGGCTCGGGCGGTATACGTGTGCCGCCACCGCCAATGACTCTCGCACTGCCTCCGTTTGCACCCGGTGCTCCTCCAGGGGTGGCCAAAAACAGTGAGTCTGGCTCGAGTGGGCAAAACGACGCGCACTCGGATAAATTAAAGGAAAACGACGAGGACAAAGAATGGCTGGGAGTTCCGCCAGGACCACCACCAGATCTGTTTGCTCTGTCAGAACTCGATTCCGATGCAGAGGGCAACTCAGATTTCGAGGGAGAAGAGGAGTCGACTGATTCGTGTCCGAAGCTAAAGCAACGCATGCAGAACATCGATGATTTCATGAAGGAAATGGAGCATGTGCATAAGCGTAAACATCGGAAGCTGCAAAGCGATGACGAAGAACGGGACAAAGACCAAAGTGGCGACGATAAACATGACAGCGCCTCGGACAGCAAATCTCCGGTGCAACGGCGCCGTGCAGGCAGTCAGAGCAGCGCCAGCACCAGCAGCGAGGAAGATGATGAGGATGACGATGATGATGCTGAAGATGCTGAAATGGGGTCCGACAATGATGATGCAA
Source organism: Zaprionus africanus (assembly GCA_018151435.1). Lineage (NCBI taxonomy): Eukaryota > Metazoa > Arthropoda > Insecta > Diptera > Drosophilidae > Zaprionus > Zaprionus africanus. The sequence goes on from JAECXB010001995.1 coordinate 6,169,245, forward strand.
AGCAATCAAAACCGAATATTGCCACCAAAGAACCGGCAAAGGCAACCTCGACTGCAGTACCCGCCATCACATCATCAGTGCCAGCACCGCCAACGGCCCCAACGCTGCCTCCCATACCACTGCCACCTAGTGTGCCGGCGCCGCCACAATTACCGCATCTGCGTGGCATCGCACCGCCGCCGGGCATTATGTTCCGCCCTCCACCGATGCGACCGCCAGGCCCGGGTGGTTTGCCCGGGTTCGGAATGCGTATGCCTCCGGGACCACCGCCAGGAGCTCGACCTCCACATGCGCTGGGCCCGATTCCCCGAATGGGCATACGCATGCCGCCAGGTCCGCCGCCGGGACTTCCGCCACGCATGGGTGGCCATCATGCCAAGCACGGTGGCAATCCTAATGCGATGCCCAACAAGGAGCCGGCCAAGGGTGTCACCACCATTACAGCGAAGCCCCAAATCAGGTATGTACCCTGCTCGGATTCTTGAATACTCCGAAGCTAATTCCTCTTTCTATATTTTGCAGGAATCTGAGCGCAGACGTGACTCGTTTTGTGCCCTCAACATTACGTGTTAAGCGCGAGACTCAGGGTAGAACAGCGCGAAGCAGGCACGGCATGGTCGGAGCGAGTGATGTTGCAACGGAACGAGGCCATCATGTGCCGCCGGAGACGCACAACAAGCCACCTACCAAGGACGATGCCTACCTGCAGTTCATGAACGAAATGCAGGGTCTTCTGTAGCAGATGTTTATGATGGCCTGCCTAGAGATATTTGTTTTACAGCTGCCGATCTATCGAATCGATCGATCTATCAATATCGCAGTCAACATGCACCAATTAGAGCAGCAACCCGATAGTCACGAGCACGATAGTTCAGCATCTTCAGCTAAATGCTGAACTAATTAATCGAACTATCGATCGCAGTAGACAAGCACCGATTAGAGCAGCAACGCGATAGGACGATAGTTTTGCAGCTTCAGCTTGTACATTAATTGCATTAGTTTAATTCTGATTAACACTTACCCTAGCTATAAAGAAAAAAACAAAACCACAATGCGATCTGGTCAATTGATGGGATCCCCCGCTCCCAAGAACCGTAAATAGAGAGTGCATATTGTAATTAAATGTTTGCATTGATTTTATTTAGACAGAGAGCCGCGACATTGGCTATATTTATGGTAAATAGACTGAGCCGGATTATAAAGAGAAATACATATATAACATACTGAGCCGGATTATATAGACACATATATATGCATATATCATTTATATATGATCAGTTTCAATTGGACAAAATTGTAATCACAAATGGCTTTGGAAGTGATCCACCCTGGGAGTAATGTTCCCTTCGTTTCTGGACACTGTTTCCCCCCGATAATCTCCTACTACTTCGTATTAGTTGCCGTCGTGTAGATCGTTGTTTTCTTGCGGGCAAAGGGACGTAGCTCGCTGAGATCGGACTTGAGCGTGCGGAAGCTGCGTCGCAGCGAGTCCGAGACTCTTTTGGTGTAACTGGTGCTGTTACTGCACAGCGAAAGCTTATCCTCATGCACAGCGACGCCACCAGCAGCACTGACCGCATGCAATGGACGCAGTTCATCTTCCTTGACATCGACACTATTGCCATCGGAGTTGAGTGTGTTCTTCAAGTACTTGCGATTGAAGTGCAATTGCGGTGTACCCCATTTGCGTTCCAGCTCCAAACCAGCGGCACCGGCCCCACAGCTGCCCTCCTCGGAGTCTGGAGTGGCGGGCTCCACTTCACCAAGTGCCTCCTTGTAGGTGCGCGTGATAATCATGTTGGCGGGCACGCTCTTGACATTCACAATGCTGCCAGGAGTCACCTTACCCATGTGGAAGTCCATGGATGGGGGCAAGCTTTGTCGTGCTGGCTTGAGGCGACGCGGCGATTTTACCGCCATCACAGTGACCCGATAGTGGAGGAGCTGCATCATGCATACAACAACAATCGAATTAGTACACCTGCCCAGGCTGCAATTCATCCCTCTCTGCTTACCTTGTCGTCGTCTACGAAGCGCGACAGCTCGGACAGGGCAATGCTCACACAGGTGCCCTCCTTTAGGATGTCCCTATCGTACTCGCTGTGCACGGGAAACTTTTGGGTGAGCGAGACGGCATCGTTGTCCGGCTGCAGCAGCGTCACCTCGTACGCATAGTTGTATTTGCTCTCCCGGCGATTCGATGTGCACGTCATGGTGAAGAGTATCCTCTGTTTGTCGTAGATCTCGTAGAAATTGAACATCTCATCGTGCGCCTGAAACACATAGTACCCCGTGAGAGGTTTGCGTTGCATTCCCATGTTCCACACCAGATCGGCGCTATTCGTGTCGAACAGCTTGTCCCGATGCTCCTCCTCCAGATGCTGTTTCCATTGCACCTCACGGCCGTGCCACTTGCAATCACCCCACACGCGTCCCATGAAGCACTTCATCGGCTTGTAGATGCATTGCTGTTCGTGCCATGGCAACAGTGCCACGGGCATTCGTACTGTGCACCCACCGCCCGAGTGAGTGCATCCGAAGTGCGCCTTGGCACACAGTGCCTCCACTGTCAGCGAGCGCGAGTTAGTGAAGCTCTCCTGCAATGGGGAATCGGCAAAAGTTTTTAGAAATGAATTGTTTATGGGGTTTTAACGGGTATGTATATATAGAAATGGTAAATATCTTAGTAAAATCCTTAAAGCTTTAACCAGGAAATCCCTTTGCCCAGTTCTTAAAAAAGCTTACAATTCCCAACAGCAATTTCTGCAAAAATTCTTTTGTTAACCTTTAACTTAAATATCTTCTGTGCTTATAAGTCGATTAGATTAAATTAAGGATGGATGCATATAGTGACCATCTGACCATGTGACCATGTGGGTGTATGTCGAAGCAAGTGTTATTTATTTGAGGGGGCGGAGGGCGTGATACGCAAAGTCTTAAATTAACCCGACATGCGTTGGATATTCAGAAACATCAGAACAAATTTATATATACGAGTATAACATATGAGCATAAAAGAATAAATATAAAAACAGCTGGGATCTCTGCGTATAAACCGATGCAAAGACCGATCAAAAATACATAGACAATATATATATGATCATGAATACATATTAACACTTTACACGCCTCTTTCTACCTGTAACATCCGCTTGCACAATGTTAATATACCTTATTTCGAGAGGTCGAATGGTTTATAAAACTATCAGGAGTAGAAAATTCCTTTAATGCAAATTGTTAACCAAGTTATAATATATTATTATATATATATTACTATTAAGTAAGTAACCTCCGTAGTGAAAACAAAACTATCTTTTCAAAAGGAGAAAAACTAAAGTAGAACGTCTAAGCCGGCTCCATCTGCTCAAGAGTTCCAAGCTTACATCGCAAGCTAATACTAAAAAGATTCCTCTGCTAACTAATCTATCTTCATATTTATCTATACCCCCCGTTCAAAGATTACCTAAGTTAGATCGAAATTATTTAGTCCGTTTAGTTCAGCTTGCACCCGGCGCTTTTTCCGGTAATTTTTCTATGTGTGTGTGTGTGTTTTTATCGAGCAACACGTCACGGCCCTGGAGTGATAATAAGCATGGCAGGCAGCACGTCGAGGCGTGCGGTGCGAAGATCTCAAGAGACAACGCTTACCTAACCAAAGCTGACGTCAGCTGCAGGGGGGAGCTGGTGGGAGGGTGTTACATACCTTGCACAGGGGGCACATGAGCAGGATGCGCGTGCACTGCTCGCAGACACTGTGGCCACTCTTGCAGAGCAGCACGGGCGCCTTGAGGGGACCCGCGCAGCCGGGACAACGCAACTCCTCGATGAGGCTCTCGTAGTGGCGCGCCGAGATGGTGGCGGGTGTCGGCGGCGTCGATACTGTCTGCTCATCGTGGTTGCTCGTTGGCGTTGTTGTTGCTGCTTGTGTTGTTTCCGCTCCTGTTGCTGCTACGACTGCAGTTGCTGTGGTGACTACTTCCGCGGGTGCTGCTTGCTCCGTAACGCTGTACCGTTCGCCATTGGTGAGTGAAGAGCGCGCATCGCCGGAGCCTGTGCTGCGCGTGCGACTTAGCATGGGCGGCTTCGGTGGAGGTGATAGGGGAGAGCGCAGAGCACTCTGGGACTGGACAACCGTTGGACTTGGCAGCGTGGCGTATTTAACGCTCAACGTGAGCGTGTTGGGCGGCGGTGTCTGGCGGCGCAGCTGAGGCTCTGCATCGGGAGTGGTGGCGACATCTTCGCGACTCTCCTCGTTGCTCTCCTGAATGGTGCTCTTGAGGAAGATGCGACGCTGCTCGTTCAGCTGCCCCACAACGGGCAATGCTGGCTCCGTGGTGGTGCTGGAGGTAAAGGTGGAGGTGTCACTGTTACCATTACCGTTCTCCTGTGGCGCATGGCCATTGGCCTGCACCTGCACCTGGACCTGGTCGGAGCTGCTCATGTTTCCTGCTCGCTGCCAAAGAGTTGTGTAATCGCGACTAGTTCTTGAGCACTCCGCCCAGTTCTAAATACAACAGTGCTCCGACACTGTCTATCAGAAGTGTGTGTGTGTGCTAGTGTGTGTGTGTGTATGTGTGTGAGTATGTGTTGTGTGTGCAGTTGCCTTTGCCTTCAACTTGGTCGTTTCGCCGCGTCGCTCTGTATGCGGTGCGTCTTCTATCTTATCAGAACTGCCTAACTAGACTGCCAATCGATTTGGATTTTTGATATATATACTTATATATGTACATATATTATATGTAGTATATGTGATTGCCTGGGTGCAAGTATGTACTTACCACCTGCCCACCAATGGGACATGGCAAACGCGCGCGTCCAGTTTGACCAACTTGACTTAGTCGTCTTCTTGCAATTATCTTTCGCAGCCAACTGCGACACAGACAGATATGAAAAACCTAAAAACCTATGCCAATTATTTGTCATTCCTCGGTTTGTTTGCTCTTCCTCTCTTCCAGTTATCGCGCCGTTTGTTTTGTCCCAAATTCATTGCCAATGCTTGGCTTACTTAGGGCGGAGGGCACAGTTTGTGGTTGACCATTCCACGGTTAAGCTTGCTGCACATGGAAAGCGCAAGCTTATGACCTTATATACAAACATATATTATAGCCTGTATATAACCCATGTACATTAGTGCTAAGCCCTTCGGAGAATTGATGACCATCCTTGTGCGCTGTGATTGATCACAAACAAATTTGGCGTTTGCTAATCAATTTAATGATGAATTAAACTAAGGCTAAAAGAATTCTTCATGCCCTCCTGATAAGAAAAGATAACAGATTAAGACATAGAAAGAGAGGAAGAAACATTCAAAATATATACACAATTTTGTTTTGCTTTGCTGATTTCGAGAAAATTCCCGTTTCCGCGGTTGATAAGAACTTATAATCTTAGGATTAAAAAAAACAATGACAACTTATCTAGTTCGCCATAAACGATAAAAAGAAATATGTGGTAAGCACAATTAAAACCAGCAGCACATTTAAATAACATCACAAATCAGTTTGCCGCTCAATTTGAATTTATGTTTCTTGGCTCATCTGGCAGCGCTGGTGTGCCAGGTGCAGCTACATAAATTAATTCTAATTGTTATACTTAATGTGACTTTAAGATATCAAATTACAAATGGACGTATACCAAATGCTGTTGTTCTAATATTCAGGTTGTTTATATTGTAAAAGCAGCAAATAAGTTTATTATTTTATTTTGCTGAATCTGGCAGTGCAGGCACTGATTAATAATCACATATTGCTGCATCTGGCAACTTAACCGATAACAACCTCCACCAAATGCAACGCAAATTTGATGGTCCAGCACTTTTGAAATAACCTGTTGATGCATCTGACAAAGGAATCGATAACTTTCTGGGTTGATTTCCAATCTGCAGTATTAAATCATTAGCGCATCTGGCAACGCTATGGCTCATCTTGACTCATGGCGCGCATTACAAACGCAACAGCAACACAAATTCCTATTCTAGAACGAGTCATCAAGCTCAGCACGTGCATTGCATGTGCAAAGACGGAAAAGTTCAGTGTCATCGCTGTACGTGGTGGATGATTCCTTATCAGACACTTCAAGTTTTTGTTTAAGTTAGATAAATAGTCATTAATCCGAAATGTGTTTGCCCCGTGTACTAATCACAGCAGTTGCAAAAGCTGAACCTTTTCAATGTTACGCTGAAGGTTAAACGGGCGTCTGGACACAGTTGAAACGCTAATTGGCATGCGCGCGCAACAGCATCCACCAGTAGTACGCCAACGCCAGCGCCACAACCACCACCACCCCAACCCCATTGGCACCTACACACACACACACCAGGCACTGGCAACGACACCGCCAACGCCGCCGCCGCTGTTGCCTCCATCGCCGCCTGTACAACAATAAACAGTTATTTGAGCTATTGTAACGGACACAGTAGACTTGTCGTCTGTAGGCTCAGTCAGTGAACGGAACAGCATGGCGCCACGACATATACTGGAGCTGAGCATTGAGGAGCAGCAACGCTTTGTTGACTCCTTTGATCAGTTGATCAGCGATTGTGATGGAGTTGTCTGGCTACTCGTGGGCTGGATACCCGGTGCCGGAGAGGCAATCAATGCACTAAAGGATGCCGGTAAATTGGTCAAATTTGTGTCGAACAATAGTTTCCGTACCGACGATCAGTACATGGAGAAATTTAATAAAATCGGTGCACTGAATGTGGAACACGATGACATTACACATCCGGTCAAGAGTATTGTGAGATATTTGCATAAACATATGCCCGGACGACGTGTTTACTCGCTCATGTCGCTGGAAGCCAATGAAACGTTGCGTAAGCACGGCATCGAATACGAATCGCTGGTGGGTACCCAACTCCTCCTCCTTCTCCGCCCACTCCTGTCTAAATATAAATAAATCAATTTGTATTTTTGTTTTGCAGCAAATCAAGGAGCATTTGACGTCATCATCGCTGGTCGAGAAACTGGCTATCGAGCAGCCCGTAGACGCTGTGCTATTCGACATCCATTTGGATATGTCCTATGTGGAGTTGGCCAAGGCCATTCGCCATCTACAGCTGAATCCCAACTGTCAGCTAATAGCCGGAGGCGACGATGTTGTCATGCCACTGGCCAAGGATCTCAATGTTGCTGGATTCTATGATTTCCTGCAGCACGTCAAGCGATACACCAACCGCGAGGCCATCTATTTGGGCAAGCCATCTCCCCTGCTGGGTGACATGCTAAAGGAGAAGTACGAGATTGACCAGCCCAAGCGTTGCATATTCGTTGGCGACATGCTCGTTCAGGATATTCAATTTGGCAAGGCCTGTGGTTTTCAGACACTCCTGGTCCTGTCCGGGAGCCTGACCAAGGATGACATGTTGGAAGCAGCGCCCGAAGCTCAGCCTGATTACTATGCCGACAGCTTGGCTGACTTTGTTCAGTTGTTCCAGAACTTGAAGAGTTAAGAGAGCCGAGCTCATTGTGCTCTTGTTGCTGTTGTTCTTGTTCCTGTTCTTGTCTGTTTGTTGCATTGTATATTGATGTTATCACTAATCAATCATGGAACAACTAAATATATATGTATGATGTATACGTAGAGTTGAAAAGGCAACTGGTTTTAATTCATATTCATCTCTAAACTTGCTTGGAAGTGACCACATGGACATAGTTAGAAGAAAGGTTAAATTTGGAAGTAGTATTCTACTGGTTTATCTAGATCTCCAGATCCTCGGGATGATAAAGCTCAGTGAGCAAACGATAAACATAGGAGGGAGCATGTCCGCCGCTATAAAAATGCGAATGAGGGAATAAAGATTAGATAATAAAGAAGCAACTCATTTGCGACCACCTACGTGTTAGATATGAAGAGGGTAACAAGTTCTGGTGGCACATAGTCAAATTTAGGACTGTAGACCTTGGCATCGCGCGCTGGCAGCGAGTCATAGGCAATGACATCCTCGGCACAGCCAACCATATTAAAGGCATCCTGTTCACACAGATGCAGCGGGGATAGTTTGTACATTGGGGCAAGGACAATAACGGGCACCGAGTAATGCTTGGCGGCGAGGGCAACTGTGTAGGCACCGCAAGCGGCACGTAATCCTCCGTTGGCCAACACGCTGTGTGTGCCAATGATGACCTTGTTGACGCGCGACATCATCGCGAATATGGATGCATCCGGTATTACAATAATCTCGACATTCTTCTCATTAGCCAGCTTGGCAGCCAGATTGTGACCCTGTTAATGAAGGATAAAAGAGAGAAATTAAGCTTAGATACTGATGACGTTGACGCACTGACTTACCAGACAGGCTGGAGCACATTCAGCCACGATGATGGTGAGAAACTGTCGCTTCTTGATTGCGCGCTTCAGGAAGTTCTCCACACTGCGTGAATGACCAAGCGTCAAGATGATTTCGGAGGAGTGTATATGCTCTTCGGCCTGAACACTAATATTTTCTGAGCTGGTTTCCAGTTCCGTTTCGACCTCCTGCAAGTGATCGAGCAGCGCTTCACGTAGTCCCTGCTGTGGCAATGAGTAATCCACGCTCACGCTGTTCTCGCTGGTCTGTGTGACCAACTTGTGCAGGGAAAGTGAAGCCTGTGAGTCGTCGGCAAAGTGCTGAACCTTCGCCTGCAGCAAATCGAATTCCTCGCGCGTTAGTTTCAGTATGCGCCGCGCAATGTTCGACGTGACAGTCTCCTGGGGCAGTGCAGCTTGGAGAATTCGCGACTGAGCACGCACAATTTGCATGAGGGCGCTGTAAAATTTCACAACTTGTTAGAAGATTAGGTCAGGCTGGTCACGATCTCAACTTACTCTGCATTTTGCCATGTTTTGCTTATTATTATGTACTTGAAAATATCCAAAGTTTTGTTGGTAATGCTGTAGGAACCCTCCACTAGGCTGCAATTGATCAGCTGGTCAATGAAATTGCAACGACTTCTACACGTGCATCTTACCCCATTTTGATGGCATGGATGAGCTGTGTTACCTCCTTTAATGGCTGTTCGCGCATTTTGGCAATAAACTAGTTGAATACTATTAAAACTGAATTATAGTGTAGAAATAAATTTCACAGGCAACGTTGTGCCAACAATAACAATATGTAATCGGTGCCCAGCAGCCGTGTGGTGTTCAACTATCGATTACTCGATCATCGATAGACAACGAACCTTAGAAAACATCGACCTTGTTTGCACAAGTGGTATGGTTTTATTTTTTTAGTTTTAACCGATGGTCGAGAGTCAATGAAAGGGAAAAAAGAAACTCCTTTAGTCTTTAAAAATTCAATACAATATTTAATCGTATAGTTTGATTTCCAAACAATTTAAAAATCTAAATAAATATTTCAAAGAAATAAAGTTCAATTGGCAGTACAGGCCGTGATTTCAGCATAAAGTACTCGTATTTAAATCAATGCTACTCGATGCTCTTCGTTTTTTTCGATCGTTATCGATACTGCCAAAAGACCAGTGGGCAATAATTACTGTAAAGCAAAAACAACAACAACAACAACACATCAAAAGGTTCGATAAAACTGTAGGCAAAATGACCTGAAAGCTTGTTTACGTGTCCGTACGTGTCGCGCCTTCTTCACAGCCAAAAAATACGGTGAAGACGCAACGCGCACAGCAGGCAGCGCGGACTGTGCACAACCCAATTGTTTATCTACAAAACAGGTGTTTATACATAATCATATATATTTAATACACATATATGTACATATATTCGATAATTCTGCCGGCTACCAAGTGCAATTCAAAAAAATACAACAAATTAAAACACGCGTAAAGTTGTTATTTTTAGTCAATTTCTTTTTTGTTATTTGTGCGTACGTGTTGCATATTGTATTGTACAACATATGCAAGTGAAGATGGCTTACAAAAAGTACATTGTATTTAACTGTTTATTATTAAAACATACCCCACTGTGCCCGACTGCATGCGGCACTTGACAGACGTGCAAACATTTCGGCGAACTACTAAGGCCGCCAGCGAAGTTTGCATTTTACTATTATTATTTTTACTACACTTGACCTCAAGCCGGCACTAAAGAAAGGTCAACATAACAAACAAATAAAACGAAATTTTTACTTTTCTTTATAACTCATATAATTTGCGTGCTCTGTCTGTGGTCGGTGACGGGTCGGCAACTTCAACTAACCAACACGCGACATATATGAATCCAGCAAATATGAATATTCGAGGTAAGTGTGCACTTAGTTTCGTATCTCAATCCATGAAGATGGCTAACAGAAATCATCACCATCTCTCCCGTACAGCGAACGCGAATACCCTGAAGTACATCAGCCTGCTAACGTTGACCCTTCAGAATGCGATACTGGGACTTAGCATGCGTTATGCCCGGACCAGGCCCGGCGAGATCTTCCTCAGCTCCACAGGTGCGAGAGGATGCAGAGTTGGCACACACACACACACACGCAGATCCAGTTGCACATACATGGAGAACTTTCAAATTATCTAAATGCTTACCTAATTGTAATGGGTCCACAAGAAGTTCTCGTTCAATTAGAATCTACAACAAAAAATGGAGCGACGCTGATAAGCAATATCTGCAAGCCTCTTGTTTGCTTCCTGTGCGGGTGTATGTGCGTGTGTGCGTGTGTGTGTGCGGGAGTGTTTTTATGACTTTGACTGATGTATAGTTGGAAATGAAACTATGCGCTCGATAAGAATGAACAAGTTGTGGAATATTTAAACCAACGAACTGATGAGCCGCCTCGATAAGAAAACCTTATTTTGTCCAGCGATATTTGTTTATTCTTGGCAACTTAATTAAGTTTTGTGTTTTGAAATCCTTTCTTTTTTTTTCTTTTAGCTGTGCTCATGGCCGAGTTCGTCAAGCTGATCACGTGTCTGGTGCTGGTCTTCAACGAGGAGGGCAAAGATGCACAGCGATTTGTCCGCTCCCTACACAGGGTCATTGTGGCCAATCCAGTGGATACACTCAAGGTGTGTGTGCCATCCCTGGTGTATATTGTGCAGAACAATTTGCTGTATGTGTCCGCTTCGCATCTGGACGCAGCCACCTACCAGGTGACCTACCAGCTGAAGATCCTTACCACTGCCATGTTCGCCGTAGTGATCCTACGTCGAAAACTGCTCAACACACAATGGGGCGCACTAGTGCTGCTTGTCTGTGGCATTGTCCTAGTGCAGTTGGCCCAAACAGATGGTGGAGCTGCTGCTGCTGCTGCTGCCGCCGACGCCGCTGGCAGCGATGGTTTGCCCACAGCCGCATCAACCTCATCGACACTGGCATCGGGACCTGTGCAGAATCGCATGCTCGGCCTGTGGTCAGCACTCGGGGCCTGTTTCCTGTCGGGCTTTGCTGGCATCTACTTCGAGAAGATACTGAAGGGTGCCGAAATCTCCGTGTGGATGCGTAATGTGCAGCTCAGCCTGTTGAGCATCCCGTTCGGTTTGCTCACATGCTTCGTCAACGACGCCAGTCCCATTTACCATCATGGTTTCTTCCATGGCTACGATCTGTTCGTATGGTATCTGGTGCTGTTGCAGGCCGGCGGCGGTCTCATTGTTGCCGTTGTGGTCAAATATGCGGACAATATACTGAAAGGATTTGCCACCTCGCTGGCCATCATCATCTCGTGCATAGCATCCATTTATATATTCAACTTTAATCTCACACTACAGTTTAGTGCCGGCGCCTTGCTGGTGATTGCCTCGATATTCCTTTACGGCTACGATCCGTCGCGCACAAACGTCAAGACGACAATACATAATGCTCCAACGGATGAGGAGAAGCTGTTGCCGCGTGTGTGAAACAAGGCTCCCCTAAGCAATGCTTCTAACTCCTTATCCTCACTGGCGCAGCAGCATCAGTTGTTGTTGTTGAGCCAACAGTATTTTTCGTCGTCGTCGTCTTCATGCGTTTATTCTACACACACATACATACACTTTATATATGTATGATTTATTTAATTTGTACTTTTACTACTTTTTTTTAATATTTGGATTCTCTCGAGTCGAGACTGGTGGAGAGGAGGGCAACTCTGCGCTTGCCCGTGTGATGATCGTCTGTGTACTTCAATTAGATATTTGTACTCCTTTTGATATTCCCAAGAAACACACAATGCACACACGCACACATGCACACACAAGTTCATCAGTAGACACGCCCATTCATCGAAATGCAATAGGCCTCTGCAGCAGGGTCTACATTATGTATTTATAGTTCCATATATTGCCTGTGCGACAAATGTATTTTGTATTACGTGTGAATATATACAATATATATAAAAATATATGTAAGAAATAGATAAGAGGCCAAGTGTGGCTAAGTGTTTCATTTTGAAGTCTTTGTCTTAAGTGTAATCCAATCAATCCATCAGGGGTTTTCAAGAAAACTGTTTATAGATTCGTTGGATTTGGTTAGAAATCAGGTTTGGTAATGATAGATTATTTTAATTTGTTGTTAGTTTCTCTACTAGTTATTGATGGGCTACAGAATGATATAATATTGTTCATGTATAACTCTAATCACAAGACATACAATTTGTTTAATTAAAATTTTCACTTCTGACTGATTGTTCCTGTGAAACCATTAGTATATGATTGGCCGATTTAAATGAAATGGACAAACTATGCCAAGCTTAATGCATAACTTAAGAGAAGTTTAGTTTTTAGAGAGAAAAATATTAGTTAACATACAAAAACTACAATTTCAGCCGATGATTCTTTTGCCGCCTTTATTTTATAGTATACAGATTTAGTTAAAATTTTATATGCATATTATATATATAGAAAAAGTCAAAAATAGTAAATTTAGTTGCAATATCTAAAAAAAAAAAAACGCAAATATTCCAATGTTAGATTTGACTTGATCCGATTATTTTCCTGCGTGCCACATGTCTTTTAAATTTCATCAAGATATCTGCAGAATAAGAATATATGTATATACTTTAGTTTAGAATATGTAAACTCTATAGGATGGGAGACAACTTCTAACTCACGTTGCAAACTTTTGACAAATCGCATGATTGCTAGCTCGAGGTCAAAGGTGGTGAAAATCAAAATAAAAACATTTGTTTCATGTATTTTTGTTTTCCGATATATTTCGGTTACCGTCTTCAGGGATTTTTTGCGTCTGCTCTTGCGGGCGCGGAGTTCCTAAAATGACTAAAATGACTATAACCTCTGCAAGAGTACAAAAATAGTTTTGGTTTTTTTTCGAGGTCATATGGGGGCGCAGCAATGTATGTACATATGTATTGTGTATACATATAACATCATCCAAGAGAGTTCGTACCTATAAAGGGGCTACAGCAAATCTCAAGTTCCCGGAACAGCTCCCCACATACATATATACAAGTATAACAATAATAATATCATCAGAGCCTTAAGTTTTATTTTTTTGCATACAAATCGGTATCTGTACTGTTATTATGTTTATGTTTATGTGGTAATTAGATCGAGGATGTCAAATTGTAACGCAAAACTTAAAAAGATTATTCTTAGAATTTCTTCTCTTCACTTTCTGCGAGTACTACATGAATATTAAAGAGCTTACGGGCTAATGGCAAAAAAAAAAAGAAATTCCAAAATAGCCTAAATATAAGATATTATATAGAGAGTATGTAGACTAGCCTAATTACACCATGCTAGGGTAACATCGTCGGTGGAAGTTTGCAAGAGTAGCACCAGCTCGAAGACGCGCAACGCTGGACCAAGCTTGAGTCCGAAACGATCGATAATGTCCTGACGATTGAGCACCATCAGGGCGGCACCATCGATTTCCTGGGCCTCAAAGACAGCAGATTCGCGTGGATAGAATCGCTTGATAAAGTTCACGACCTGTTCGACACTCCAGGCACGCACAGATTTCTGTTGCTCGCGCTGCTCATCGGACATGACGGCGGTTACAGTCTGTGCAGTTGAGTCTTGATTCTCCTTGGCCTCGTTGCTGAGACTCGACATCGATGAGTCGAGATGGATGTGCTCGATTGATGCATTTGAGCCTGGCTGTGGTGACTGCGGATTGCTCTTTGGTGATACAGTCTCCTCATCATCATCATTGATCGACTTAACAGATTCTGCTGTTTGCACCACCACCAGCTGTGGAGTTATAGATTTTCTGGCACCATCACCGGCAGCCTCGTCAGTCTCGTCCTTGCCAAAGGCCATCATTTTGGCATTACTGCCACCGGCAGCTGGATCAGATGTGGCACGCTTCTTGCGACCCGCTTTTAACTTGCGCGGCGGCGACGACTGCGACTGCGAGGACTGCAGCAGTGGCTGTGAATGCGATTCGGTTATGGCAACGCCATCGGCGGCATCCAGATCAATCGAATTGTACTTTGGATCACAGTCATGGCACTTCCACTTGCCGTCGTTCTGCTTGGAGCGCGGAATGCGCGGACGATGGCAGTCCAGGTGATAGGCATTGGCGCAGAGGGAGCACATAATCAGTTGCTCCTTGAGCGGATCGCTGCTCTTGCTGCTCACACAGATGCGGCAGCGACGGCACTTGTCGCACTTGTATCGCTTGCGAGCATTTGTTAGCACCTCGAATGTGACTGGAAGGCAATTGAAGTGCCCTGCAAGACAGACATGAAGTTATTTAGTAAAGGGCAGGCAACTTAACTGGAAAGCTGGGTACTTACACTTCAGGGAGCAGGTCTTGCAGGTGAGGAAGTTGCTCTTGTAGCCCGAGCCGCGCTTCGGCTCGCTCTTGCCGCACTTCTTGCAGGTATCATAGTTACGTTGCTGCTCGGCGCTGCTGGACACTGCAATGCCCTCCATGGGATCGTCATTGTTAATACTTGAGTTGCTGTTGTTGTTGTTGATAATGCTGGCCAACGGTGAAGCGATTTCATTAGCCGGCTGTGCTGGTGAAGTTGCTCGAAGCTGCTGCACCGACAATGTCGATGATGTTGCATTCGCTGCAACTGCAGTGGAAGCTGAACCGGCGGTGGCAGCTAAAGCCGGTGACGGAGCTGATATCGATATCGGAGCCGGCAACGAGTTACGCGATCCGCGTGATATATAATTATCAGATGGATCGTAAACTTGTTTCGGTTTCTAAGTGAAAATTTCAAATATCAGTAAATGTCTCGTGTACTTGCTGTTGTTGTTTTTGTTCTTGCAACTTACCTTAACACGACCCGTGGTGCGGACAGTGCCAGCCGTGCCACTGCCACTGTTGGCATCGTTGCTGTTGCTGCTTGTGTTAGATGCAGCATTGTTGCTAATTTTTGCACTGTTATTGTTGTTAACAATACCAGGGCCAGCAATTGTGCCGCTCACAATGCCATCATCTTTGTCCTCGTCCTTGTTGCGTTTCATGTCGTTGTGCTGCTGCGAAATTAACGACCGTCTATTTCGAAGAACTAAACAAAATTGTTTGTTGCCTGATTTGTCGTCTGCTGCAATGCGCGCTCGCCTGCTTGTTTAACGTACAAACCGATAGGCTTCCTTGTGAGTTATCGATGCCAAATTGAGTAAGTATCGTTACAATTAACGAGTACCTACGCGATTTGATCTAAGGCGCGCTGTACCTGAGCTGATTTCTGGGGTAATTAGGTAAATCCAGTTAAGTTTATGACTAGGGAATTAACCATATGTCAATTGCAGGTAGATTTGCGTATGTCATATAATGCGTGCAACATATGGTCTTTTTGCGCAGTGCCCTTGAATTCGCCATGTTTGAAACTGGTTGCCAATATCAAGAAAATTATAACTTAACAATCTGCCCAAATTTTCATACATTTTTAACCCTTCATCCATTTTGAACTATGTATTACCCTCTTAGTAATTGAAATAATTTACACATCTCAGTAATTATTTAACAGTTTTGATCATCTTTTTAATTTATCCAACTGCTGTACAACTGTTGAAAGCTGATTCTATAAAAATAATATGAAACCTTTTAAAATTGTAATTTAGAGCAACAAAAAAAAAAATACGTAGATTTATGTATACTGTATTCATTTTAAATGTATTCGTGAAGATAAAATTAAAATAAAAGTATCATCTCAAGTAGAGTATTCGAAAAGAAATAATGTAGTGCATTAGTAGTGGACTAAAGAAAACTTAAATAAAAAAAATCTTTCTTTTTACATGGACTTTTAGTAAAAAGCTAAAACACAAAGGTTAAGTCTCAGTAAGTAAATATTTAAAGTTATTTGTCGTGCGTGGGAAAAAGCTTCCTTTATAATAAGAATAAGACCATTTCAAATTAGAATCATAAAAAAATATTTATTTTATATTAAATTCCGAATTTAAAGAAGTAAAATTAACATCGCTCGATGACCTTTTAGAGGCTGCGCGAATTGGCCAATTTGTAGACCCTCGATACTGCCAAAAATGACTCCGTCTCAATAAATGAATAACTCGATAAACTTCATAATTTACCCATCTCAAATGATAAAGAATTCCGATTTGGTTTTTGAAATCTTTTCATTTCGTTGTCTTTTCTGTTGCGGCTTTAACATTTTCTAGCGAAAAGCATTAAATATTAAACAAATTAATAATTAAAACTGTACAATAACTTAACTAGCATTTTATATAATATATATATTTATATAAATATGTGTATTCAACTAGAATAACGTTCAGTGTGCGTGTTGTTTCTTTGGGAGGAGGATATCATGTGAACCAAGGGATGAACATCGGGATGAACTAACGTCTCCCAGCTTCATTCGATTTTAATGCGTCTTCCATATTTCCAGGCCAAAAGCATAAGATCTCGATGGGCCACAGCCCAGGCAAGAAGACACAGAATGCCGGCAGCCAGGCCAACTCCCAGATGTGTGCTCAGTACTGCATCCTGGTACTGAAATAAAGATCAAAGTTATTTAAATTAGACTGGACAAGGACGGGGGGTGCAAAACTTACTCGGTAGCAAACGAAGCCAGCGACCAGCAGAGCGCCACCAAAAATTTTACCCGGCCAGAGACCCTGCAGGGGATTGAGACCAAGAGGCTGATATTGTTGTCTGATGTACCACGTGCTGTAGATAATCCTGCCCAGCATATTGATGCAGTTGGCAAAGATGAAGCCAACGGGGCCAAAGATCCCTGTGAGAATGTACGAAAGCACAAGGAAGCTGACCGAGAAGATGGCCATTAGGTAGTTGTATTTGTTAATGTCACGACTGGTGTTGGTGGCAAACATGTAGCCCTCGCTGATGCCATTCACCGACAGCAGATAGATGGCCAGGCAATGCCACTGGAGCAGACGCTGGGGCAGTCCGCCGGCAACAAAATCCTCGCCGCCGTACAACAGCAACAGAGTGTGCGAATAGCTCTGGCCAAAGGTGAAGGCAATCAGGCCAATCGAGCTGACGCCCAGCAGGAGATTGTTGAGCACACTGCTCGCCTGGCGCACGCGATCTTGCGGCTGCTTGGGCAGTCGTGTATCCCGGGCAATTGTCTGCGTAAAGTAGAAATAGGCGCTATCCTCGATGGGGCGGAATATGAAGCGAGCTGCCATGCTGCCCAGATTGTTGACCACATCGTAGGTGGCCTGCTCGCCGAAGCTCAGCACTGGCGACACGGACATCACATACTTCTCGCCCTCGGTGAGGATCTGCTTGAGCACGCCCTGCTTGACGAAACTCAGCGTTAACTTCTGCAGTTCCCGATTGAAAAAGGCATCGCTACTCGAGCGACGACTTATCACGCCCGGCAGCAGTTCCGAGAGTTTGGTAAACGGAAAGTCGTCCATGTTGTCAAACAGTGTGCGCTCCCACGAGCTAGCTTCCTTCACTGGCTTGCTGTTCTTCTGCAGCTGTTGCTGCTGTTGCTGTTTGAAGTCGTTGAATCGATTGATGTAGTACTGAAAGAATCCATATTGACCCACAACAATGGTCACCGCACTGGCCAGCTGGGCGATGGCAAAGGCATTGATGGCCGCGCTGCGATCGCCGGTGACAATCCATAGAAAGATGATCGATCGCACGAATATGTGCAGCGTATTGAGGACGATCTTCAGCTTGACAAAGCAGAAGACTTGCGCCACAAATACCGCCGATTCGGCAACGAGCTCCAGGACACAGGAGATCGCCACAGCGTAGCAGGCGAACTCATATTGTTCCCCATAGGGTGCATCCACTGCGGACAGCCAGTTGAGCCAGATGTAGAGACAGGGAACGCATAGGGCCATGCAGATCGGCACACTGCGGGATGAGGAGGAAGGGCATGTGAAAGGATCATCAAATGATAAGCAGCTGCGGCACACTTACGTAAGCCACATCTGATTAATCAACTGGGCCCAAGAGCACTTGTCGCGCCGCTGAGAGTTGGCGCTCAGCGCTGCCCGGTTGATCGCCTCGCGCGACAAGAAGAGCAGCGTGCTCTCGAGCAGCAGTAGGCGGACATTCATGATGCCAAGCACTTCGCGACCCACATTGCGTACAATGTAGGCATTGATGCCGAACGTTAGGATCCGGCACAGAATCTGCAACAAGATAAGAATGGTAGACGTCGTCAACGAATACAATTTTTTGTTTTCTGACTCATCGTTCGTTTCAGTTTCGATTTACGCTCAGGGTGCTGCTCACCTGAAAGATGATACTGAAGCCAGCGCCCAGCAGGCTGCTCTCTAGCACATTGCGCGCCATCTCGAGCTGTTACTTAGTGTACATATGTGGCTATCATAACCCAAATGATCTTTTTAGAGAGTGGAATCAAATCAGGTGCCAACAAAACAACAACTAAAAACAACCGAAAAAGCCCCCAGGTGCATAGAAATAATCGATATTTATGGCAACACTATCGATTGTGTTACTCAGCTGTTCTGTATTGGAACAGCTGTTAGTGGCAACGTTGTGCGCGGAACAGTATGGCAACACTTAACCGCTAAATTCAAAATTTCATTCACAATGGGCGGGCGTATAAACACCTAATGGGTGAATAAGATAAGTAAATTAATTACCAATATTGAAGGGAAAATAAAGTGTGTTCAACTGTGCATATGAAATAGTAGATGCTGACTGTATTTATACATAAGATATTGATCACAATTTCATAAATGTCGCATAATTTTGGCATACAAGATAATTGAAATTGCGCACTTATATTTTTTTTATTTGACTTGACTCACGTCCTTGTCGCAAACAAAAAAAACAGGTGCGACTCGTTCGAGTCAAATGCAAATGCATTTTCACCACAAATCACCGGCTTAAATGCCTCAATGTCCTTTGCACTAATCGCTCGCCTGTCTTAGCCAAAAACGAACGGACCGCAGCGCAGCGACAGAGAACTGGTTGCAACAACTTTCGTTGCCGCCGCCGAAGAAGTTGCTCGGCCAAGTAGCCAAGTCGCCAAGCCGCCAAGCTGCGCCGCATTAACACAAGACAGTCAGCTTTTTTCTTCGGCCCGAGACGGTTGACGCTTGACGCTCGCTCGCTCCCAGCCATTTCTTCTTCAATTTCTTCGCAAACGCGTTCTTCTCGTCGTGTTCAGTCCGTGTGTATTGTTGTTGTTGTTATTGTCGTTGGGAAAGGTGCGCGCGTGCGCCGTGAGTGTTCTGCAAGACGGAGCGTGAAGTGCAGCTGTTTTCTGTTTTATTTTACTGTTTTTTGTTTTGTTTTTATTCGCATCTGTTATCGTCTTCCCCCTTGCCCGCCAACATGCGGAAAATCTACACTCATCTCAGCGCTAAACTGATCTGATCTGAGATCTAAGAAAGGGTTGCGTATTGCGCAAGTCGGCTAACAGATATCGCATAACATCGCATAGTTATAGAATATCGCGTATCCAACTCGTGTGACACTTTTCCAACTGCGCTCAGCATTTCGCAAATAGCAAACAAAGTAACGACAAACTGGTTAGCTTGCCCTAAAGCACCTTAGGCTGCCTGGTTCACCTGCGCCAGCGCACGGAACACGGTCATGTGCATTATTTCGTGGTAGAAGAGGGAAATAAAAAAAAAAAGAAAAGAAAGAAAAATTGCAAAAAGAAAAACTCAAGAACGCCGTTCCAGGATGTCGGACATTTACTACTGCAGCAATAGCCAGGTGAGTGGGGAAGCAACCAACTCTCTGTTGGGGAAATTATGAAAATTATTTCAAAAAGAAAATGAAAAACAACTCGCCAAAAAGCTTTTAATCGCACTTTCTTTTTCGTTCGCCTCCATATGAATTTGCATGTTATCTCAAGAGAGATTTGCGATTATTTTCCCAAGCTTAAGACAAGTTTTGACTTGTCAACTTATGCAACATCAAAATATAATCATAATATAATTTATAAATATACATAAAGATAATTATACTTTATACACATTTTCCTTCCATATTGCAATTGCAATTCATCTGTTGCCATAATCAATATTCATCAATCAATCAAACCCGAATTGGCAGCACTTTTTTCGATAACTTATTGCAGAAACAAGCCAAAGATTTTTGCCAATTTTCCAAAAGTTCAAATCTTGATTTATTACAAGAATGGTCGCTTGCCAACGGGGGTTTCTCTTGTGTAATTTTAGGCTTTTGTTTTTGTTATTGTTGCTGTTGTTGTTGCATTCACACACACACTGGAATGTTTGTTTAAGCTAAACGGTTTTCCAATCGCCTCGCGCTTTTTTGTCATTTAACATAATTGGAAATTGCTGCGACCATAATTAATGAAACAAAAGTAAAAGCGAGCAACGCAAAGAGAGAGAGAGAGAGAGGGGGGGGAGAAAGAGAAAAAACTAAACGAACAAACGACAACATAAATAAAAAACTAACCATATGTCATATTCGTTCGGTTTATTTCATTGTTTTTCACTTCTTTCTTTTGCTTATGCAATCGATTCGTTCATATCGATAACATATTGATGTGCTCCAGAGATAACGGCATAATTGTTTTGTGTGCGTGTGTGAGAGAGTACGCACATTTGACAGATGATGCTGCTTCTGCTGCTGTGAATATTATGGAAATTATCGATGCCGGCACTGCGTCACGCCCCATAGACGGACGCAGGTCAGTCCCAGTCCACAGCAACAACAACAACAACAATAACAATAACTGCGTCAGCAGCATCCACAATCTAGTGAAAGTTCGTCCCGTTACACGCCAATTTGCCTTAGTAACTTACTTAAGCTGGCAACTCTGTTATTTGTTGCTGCCGCTGTCGCTGTTGCTGCTGCTGCTGCTGACGTCGCTGCTTCTGCTGCTGCTCTGGGCGCATGGCCGTTAACTCTTTTCGCCGCCTCTTTTATTGCTCCGCTGCGCTCTGCGAAAAGAAATCAAAGGTTTTTTCTTCTTCGTCTGTTTTGTCTTGTATTTTGTTAGTTGTTTTATTTTAATTTGCAAGTCTTTCAATGCAAACTGCGCTGCTGTTGCCGCGTCTGCTTCTCATTGTGTGTAAAAAAAACAAAAACAAAAACAAAACATAACAGAAAAATTTGTTTGTGAAATGAAACGCTGCAGAGTTTTTGGCTTTTGTTTTTGTTGTCTTGTTGTTGTTGTTCTTGTGCTCGGTGAGAATTTTTCCAAGACAAAATGTGTCGCCGTTAATAACGAAAACAGCAGCAACAATGCAAAGTGAACCAAGGTTTTCACTGACCAAATTTTTGTCGGGTTTTTGTTTAGCTTTTTGTTATTGTTATTGTTATTGTTATTGTCATTTGTTGCATTTGTTGCACGCTGCAGGGCACATGCAGAGGGACTGGC
Organism: Zaprionus africanus; assembly: GCA_018151435.1. NCBI lineage: Eukaryota > Metazoa > Arthropoda > Insecta > Diptera > Drosophilidae > Zaprionus > Zaprionus africanus. Next base: position 6,190,873 of record JAECXB010001995.1, read on the forward strand.
GATTGAGCAACTTGTTGTTATTGTTGTTCGTAATTTAAGTCGATAGCTACAAGTGACATGTGCATGTGTGTGTGAGAGTGTGTGAGTCGGTGTATGTGAGTGTGTGTGTGTGTGTGTGTGTGTGTGTGTGTGCGACTCTGTGTAACATTCCATTAAGTCTAGTCTAGAGTCTAAAGTCGCGCACGGCCAAAAGTGATTGCGGCGACAGCAACAACAACAACAACAACAACAACAACAAACTCGTTTGGCTTAGAAAAACGCAACAACTTTCAGTTGTCGTTGTTGTATTGTTGAGCTTTGCTTATCTCGCTTGTATTGCCATTATTATTGTTGTTGTTGTTGTTATTGTTGCTATTGCTATTGGTTTTGGCTTGGCTTGTTGGCTCTTTTCGTATTTTTTCTCTTCTGATACCCTGCAAACCAAAAGAGAATGCAGGAACCCTATGAAATGTGAAAAGGGAACTCCATCTTTGTTCAAGGTCGCAGATCTCTGGCAGAAGTAACGAATTTGTCATATAGATTCAGATTTCCGTTAGCAGATCATGTGGTTTCTAAGTAAAAGAAAGAAATAAATTATTATAATATACTATAATTTGTTATTAGAAATCATATTGTCCCCTATGCAGCTTGAGTTTTTTTTTTACGTTTGCTCCTATTCCTAGTAAAAGAAAGAAAAAGAATTATGATATAATTTATTGTTTCGAATTTCCCTATTTTAATATTTCCTATTTGCAGATTAAGTTTACTCAAAATTTGCAACTTTTGCAAGTAAAAGAAATAAATATAATGTTTATGATATAACAATAGGAGAATATACGAACACAAATTAGTCTCGTATTTCCAAATTGAATATTTTCCATTTACGGATCTAGTTTATTCAATATTTACAACTTTTGCAAGTAAAAATATAAATAAATTACTATAATTCTATCAATTCTTTGTGTGGGATCGAGTATCGGCTTGGTAATGCATGGACCACTCGATAATACATTAATTATATCAACATAGATGCATGGTGCATGGTATCTGTTAGTCGGGTGTGCTCGATTGCAGCATTCCTAGCTTCTTGTTGTTGTTTTTCTTTCTGCACAATCACCCAAGAGAGCCGCCAGAGGCCAAGCTGACGCCATCGCTAGAGCATAGCATAAGCACTACACCCACCCAGCTTAGCACAGCAACCCCACTCCCCCCGCCTCGTATACCCCACACGACGACAGCGTTCACTTCATTATCTTGGATCACTTCCAAAGTTTAGATTTCTTGTCTGCACTCAACAAGATATCTACATTTTCGTGCCCTTAAAGGGAACTTCGCTTATGGCCGATTATCAAAGGGAATTTCGTAAGTTTAAAGCAAGTAGAAGATATAGAAATAGAGTTACATAAAGTTATTTATAGGCATCTTAAATAATCTTGACTTGCACCTTTTTTTTTTTTTTTTTGATAAAAAAAACATTATATTTGCATTCAGAGTTGGTTGTTTCCAATGATTTTTTTCTTTATCAGTATTTTAAGAATATACAAAATTGACAAAAATAAAGTACATAAAAAAATGAGATTAATAAAGATCATTATTTTAATTCCCTCGATAATCCAACAAAATTTTAAGGTGTATATTTATAATTTAGAATGCCCCAAAATGAAAAACCCATCATAATTAAAAAGTTTTAATTTTTATGATATTATGTTTTTTTATTGAATCCTAACGTGCGTAGGGTTATTTATGGAATACTACCTTCAAGAAATTCTCCTTACTGTGCAGTTGTATGTGGATTCTGTTGAGTAGTCGTTGCAGAAAGCTTCTTAAAATTCTTGTGGAATTGAGGTTCTTATTACTGTCGCCGAATTGAGGTTCTTTTCACTGCCTTGATTTTTTTAACGACTTGTTTTTGGACGACCAGTGAGAGTATCGGTGACAATCCAGGACCTCAATTCGGTGACGTGGACCAGAATACATAATTAATAGGTTTTTAGTTCTTGCAAATAATTAGTAAATCAATGAGAAAGAGAGAGAGAGAGAGAGAGAGTACTCCGTATACATGCATTTGTATGTATGTATGCATCTTGGCAATGTCTAGACTTTACGTAGAAGGCCCGAACATATCAAGATTTCACACTTTGAAATTACTAGAGACATATTTTCATAGTATGATTTGTTGCTGCGTTTTCTACAAGCTTGCAACCATGTGCTGCAACAGGTTCAGCTAAGCCAGCAGTAACAACAACTACTCAACACAGACACAGCAACAACAACAACTGCGACAATAAAATGCTGTTGCCATTTGCAAAATGCCACACGACAGACGCCGTCGCAGAAACGAGTAGAAGAAATAATCATAGTAAGCTCTGTTTTTGTTGTTGTTGTTGCTAAGCCATGCTCTGTTTTGTTTTTATACCCGCTACCCATTGGTTACAAGGGTATTAAAGTTTTATAAAACGCACAAGGAAACGCATATAGTATACATAGTTATACATTCTTCACTCGATTATCCATCTCTCTGTCCTTCCATATATTGACATATGAATTCGATTGTTTTTTGACTTTAAAGTAATTCAAAAGTTAGGGTATCTCCCAGTCGACCACGCTCGCCTGTAGCTTCCGTGCTTGTTGTATCATGTTTTAGTCTGTTTGAGCGCAATTGATATTTTGAGTGCAAACCTTGTGGGACGGGGGAGGAGGGTTGCCAAATAGATCTCAGGTGTTATCACAAGTTCGCCAACTTCCACTAGATCAGTAAATAGGCTCAAATTTACTAGATTTAATGATAAATCAGTAGATATGGCATCCCTAGACTTGAGTGACCTTTCAACGGAGGGGAGGAGGAGATTGAGTACCAGCATCAGCATCAATTGGGCTGTCCGCTAAGCGAACGCTAATGGCAACGCCATGCACAGAAACACAGACACACACACGTACAAAAGCTGAAAGAGACATGTATGTATGTATGTATGTATGAACTTTCTCTGCCAGTTGACGAGAGAACATCACGACGCTGCCTCTGCCTCTGGCTCAGCCGCTGCAGCGACTGCGGCGAATTGAGTCAACGTTTTTTCTGGGCTTGCATTTGTCTTATTTCGAAAATGTCATTGAAATAAATTAGAAGCAAAAGGCAAGCGACACAATAACAACAATGACAACAGCCCACAGTAATGACAATAGCAACAACAACAACAACAACAACAACAACAAATATAACAGCAACAACGCATTGCAAATCCAAAGACTTTACAAAGTCGCTGACTTCGACGTCGACGTAGGCAGCGCTTTTGCGGCTGCGGTGGCTGTGCTAGCAAAGAAAGTAGCACAATTCATTGGCTTTGCCTGTTTGTTTGTTTGTTTGTTCATCATCATCTCTTTTGCTGCTGCTGCTTCTGCTGTTGTTGCTGCTGCTGCTGTCGGCTTTAAGCATTTTACGACTTTTGTAAGCAGCGTCGCCGCCGCCGACAACTGCGATTTATGTTATGTGTGTGAGAAGTGTGTCTGTGTGTGAGAATGCCTTTTAAATTGAATTTCCTTTCGATTGTGAATTTGTACGGATGTGTGAACGTGCATGTGTGTGTGTGTAAGTTTCTGTACCTGAGCGCCCTTTACTTTCCAATTCGCCTTGCTTTATTATTATCATTTTGTGCCGACCTATTGCCAAATTACTTTTCCTTCCTCTTTTTTTTCTCTCTTTCTCTTTAACGCCCAGCCGCGCCGTCGCTGCTGCTTTCTGCTTGCCTGCAATTCGTTTAGCCTTGAACTGCGTCAGCGTCGACGCGAGCAGCGACGCATTGCGTTGGCGTTGCCTGACCATTTCAGAGTTGTCTCTCTGCTGTTGTTCGCTTTGCTTTTGGGATTTGTTAAGCTTTTCCTGCTGCAACTAAATGTTCGTCTGCTTGTGCGATTAACTGCAAAGACAAATTGAATATAAATATGCGCAGCAAATTTGGCAGCGGAAATTAATATTCGCGCTAGACCAGTTAATAAAGGCAATTTCAAAATGGCCTTGAATTGACCTCAAGCGGATATCTGTTTAAATTGCTATGTATGCATGTATGAGTGTGTATCGATCTATCAACCTTTTGTTGACTTTGAGGCTTGCAATTGGACACGACAATTGGCATCGATGAAAGTGAACTCTGCAGTATTAAATATATCGATTAATTAAGCGTGGCTTGCAGACTTTCTGTGAAGGGTAATTTCCATCGATAACTGTATGTAAGCATCGATACGCATTGCAGAATTCGTACGCAGCGCAATTTCTAATATGCTGGCCTCTGTGCCTATTGTTGTTAATAATAAAATCAGAGCGAATTCAATGACCCGCATGCATATTTAAATAAATGTGTTTTGTTTGTTTATTATGCCATGCCAATGACTACATCCACCTACATATCCATTTAGAGTTCCCAAAGTCCAAAGCCGCATTCTGAATAAGCAATTCGCTTGACCCGCCCCAGATGAAAGACAATCGGACTGGGAGGGGCGGACAGTGCTGGGTATGGCGGGGTATGGGAGATAAATGCCATGAAAGCGCCCGGCGGCATTTCAATTAATCGTCTGCGTATTCGTTTAATTTTCAGCCTGAGACATGTTCACCTTTTGCTCGCTCTGCGCAGAACTTTCTACTTCATTTGAATGCAAAACAAAAGCGACGACAAGACAGCGTGTGAGAGAGAGAGAGAGGCAGAGGGAGAAAGGAAGATCGAGAGACGGGAAGGTCTCACACGTGTAGGGCGCACAGACGTAGCCAAATTGCTGGCCTGGAAGTGTGTGCGCGGCGCGTACTTGGTTTTTCTGTGTTTCGTGCGATGTTTGACGTGAGCTGTCAGAAGATTCATCGCAGAAGGCCGATCGATTGTCGTCGATTATCGATGCACACTGCGTGCTGTGCTGCATTTTGATTTGCGATATTTTTAGCATATGCATATGTTTGAATGTGTGTGTGTGTGTGTGGGTGTGGGTGTAACATGGCCAGGCCCAGTTAGTGAGTCAGCTCACTAGTTTCTGACTTTAACACACCCAAAAAAAAACAAAAAACAACAACACCAACAACAGCAATTGCTGCAACGCGCCAGTTTATTGGCACACTCGGAAAATCAGTTTCGAGTTAACGCTGATGCCGCGGAGTCACGTCGCAGGCGCCATCTACCGTCACCGTCACCGTTGCCGTCGCAACGCACGTAGTTAGGGAGGCGTGCCAGGAGGAGGTGCGGCAACAGCAACGGCAGCGGCAGCGCAGAAGGCTGTCCCGCTGCACCGTTCAAAGCTTTCGCCGCTCGGGTCGCCAATGTTGTTGTTGGCAGCCTTTTGTGGCCGTTATTAATTCGTCACGACTGAGTGGCAGCTGCCGCTGATCCCGCTGCCCCTGCTCCCGTTGCTGCTGCTGCTGCTGCTGCTGCTGCTGCAAGCGACAGCTGTTTGCTTAAAGGGAAATTAGTGAAAAGCTGTCACTGTCATCGTCTCTAGCGGCTCCATCTCACGTCGCCGTCTCGAATCTCGCAGCAGCTGCCGCTGAGCGGTCGCACGTGGCCCCTAACGATTTCCGTTTGAACGAATACTCTAACCCCAGATAAGGTATACGAAGAATGGGATCAGATATCTGTGAAGAGATAACAGAGGGAATTTATTATAAAATGTAATGACCTACATGAATTTCCTTATGACATTTGAGCATATTTTCCTTTGCTTTATGTGTTATATTACTATAAAATATTATATAATATTATAATAAATACATATATAAAATATAAATATTTGTTACTATAAATTATCTGATAATTATGGACTTTTAGAATTTCCCCAAGCAATTCGAACATATTTCCTTTTTTTATATATTATATATTGTTATACAATAAAACAATATTTATTCCTATTATTTGCCACTATTGCACAATATATATTGTATTATATTGCATGCCTATTATATATCCCATTATTATTAGTTCAGTTCAATTCAACTCAAAAATTTCCCCATTGTAATCGAAATTAATTTGCTCATTTTGTCTGACCCATTTCCCGTATACAATTTAATTGCCAAGCTCAGATGTTTCCCTCAAATGCAACAATGGAATTTCGTTGAAGAGCATCTGAAATTTCCTTTTTCGTAATTCCAAAATGTTTTTTTTTCTCTCTTTTTTTGTGGTGCTCTATGATTTTCCTAGTGCAATTTTGCCAAAGACTTTCCTTTGTTAACAGTGGCGGGTCAGGCCAGCTGTCGCCAGGTGGCGCTGTGAAAGTGCAGCGAGTGAGCGAGAGAGCGACAGAGTTCAAAAGACTTAGGCCACGAACTCGTTTGCCATTGACAAGTGTCATTGAAGAAGAAGACGTAGAGAAGAAGAGGCGCATTATAAATTATTTGTTGCTGTTGTTGTTGCAGCAATTTCTTGTTAGTGTGGCTGCTGCTGCAGCGAAAGCGAATTTTTGTGCCAATTGCAGTCGAAAAATTCAAAGCCAAGGCGAATCACCAACAACATCAACAACAACAAAAGTCGCCAGCGAAATGAAAGTGATTTGTTGTTGTTGTTGTTGCCCCCAAAACACGTTACGGCAACATTGTGCAGCACAGAGCGCAGTGCACAGTGGGCGGCATTCGGCAAATTTTCGCACGCACGCGACTTTTATGGAATGTCGCAGGCAGCAACAGCAGCAGCAGCGGCAGCGTTGCCCTCTGCGCGGCGCTGCCATTTGAAATTTTCACTGGAAAATTCGCCGCGGCGAAGGTAACCACTGTGAGTGTGTGTTGGCAACATGTTGCGCCCAAACATGTTTACAGCGTCGTGTGTGTGTGTTTGTGTGTGAGTGGGGATTTTAATGAATTTTCCTAATTAGTCATGTGAAAGAAAAGCGAAAACGAAACGTGGCTTAGGCTTAGGCGCTGCTACTGTTGTTTCTGTTGTCGCCTCATCATTGTTGATGCAAAATGTTGATAGCAACACACACACAAGACTGGAGTTGCCAGATGGATATCGTGGGAAATCAGTAGCTTAAACTATCAGGGACACTAGATATTGTTTATAATATAAACTCCATGCCCAGACCTATTCCACTGACCATCACTTTATGTTAACAACTTGCACTATTTTTAATATGTGCTTAAATTTATTCAATAAAAAAGGAAAATTGCTTTTACACAAAAAAACTTAGTAAACAGGCTCAAAATCTGTAGATAAATTGATAAATGAGTGGATATGGCAACCTTACACAAGGCGAAGGCGAAGTAAAAGTTGCCGAACTGAAAACAAAAGTTCAGATTAAAAACAAAAATATGCATGCATAAGTAGAAACTCTCCCTCTCTCTCTCTCTTTCTCCTTCTCCTTCTGTGTGCTTGTGTGCGTGCGCGTGTGTATGTTAATAAAGTGATGAGCAAGGGAAATGCTGGCGCAACTTTCTTTTGCCGCCAACGTTTTGCGTTGCGCAGCTGACGTCGACGTTGACGGCGGCAGCGACGCTGGGGCGCTGATCGCTTGACATTGGCTTCGTTTATGAGGCCCTCGCACCGTTGTCTCTGTCATTGTTGTTGTTGTTGTTGTTGTCTTTCGGCATACCAAAAATAACAAAATGAAATGCAAACAAAACAAAATTCAACTGGAGCAGAGCGCTGTGAGCTTTGAGTCATGCCCCGCCTCACCCCACGCACCCTCCTCCTCAGGCCTTTTCTCTTGTGCGCTAAATTTGGTGGCCCCACCACAATTAGCACCTGTGCGGCGGTCGTGCCGTGCTATTGCCATTACCGTATCTGTAAAAATTGAATAGTTTTTTCACTTTGATTTTACAATTTGTTTCTGATCATTTTTTTTTTGTTTAATTTTATTTGCAGTTGAAAAAATCTCGCGATGCTGAAAAGAGTGCCGCCAATTCGATGGCAACAACAGTGACAAACGGCAGCAGCAGCGCAGCGACAGCAGCAGCAGCGTCGGCGGGCAACGCCGATAGGAAGAATCACAGCAATAATAATAATAACAACAACAACTGCAATCGCAACGGCAGCAGCAAAGACAAAAGCAACAAAGAGATGCAAACAAACGGAGGCAAAGCCAATTGGAAGGTAAATCGTGTGACTCAATCCACACGTGTAATACGATCCACACGGGTGTATGTACGAATGTATGTGAATGTGTGCAATGATGTGCAATAATTAAAGCAAATGAGAGATGAGGCGAGAGATGAGAAAGAAGGAAATGCGTGCGTGTGCATATGTGTGCGTGTGTGTGTTGTGTGAAGTAATACAAAATGCCTGCACGTGCGCGCACTGTGCCGCTGCTGCGCTCTGCTCTCGGCGAACCGTTATGCGGCCGAGTGACTTTTGGCCGGCACTCAACAGAGCGAAGAGTGCGAATAGAGTTAATAAGTTAACCCAAAACTGACATGCACACACACACATTGATAGATCTGCATATGTCCGCCTTTCTGGCAACGTCTGTCTGGCGCGACATGGTCAATAAACGCAAATGTTGATTATGAAATGAGGAAACTATTTACGCGCGCGCTGGCAATGTTTAATTACATTTTCTGCTGTTTGCTGCTCATTTATTTTATTATTATTGTTACACACACACACACACACACAGAGATAGAGATGTGTGTACTGTTTTTTCTTTTATAGTGCGTCAGAGCCAGCAGCATCACGAAGAGAAAAGTAGGCCGCAACGCGACCCGTTTATCGTCAGCAGCAGCAGCAGCAGCGTCGACTGCGGCTGAGGCAGCAGCGGCGGTGGTGGCAGCGTCGACCCTCCCGTCTTTTCCAGTTGCTGTTTCATTTTGCCTTACTTGCGCTTTAATTAATTTTCTAAAGTGTGTTTATGTGCATGTGTGTGCATGTTCTCCATGTCTGCTGTGCTCTGTGTACTGTGTGTGGCTTTCGCAATTGCAACATTAAGCCGAGACCGCATGAATTTTCATGTTGCCCGTTATTTAACATTGTGAGCCAATTGTGGCGCTGCCAACTTAATAGCGTACGAATATCGTAACAGCAGCAACAAAACTTCCGCCTATGTGGATCCTGTGCGTCAAGCTGCCAGAGTTTTGCGAACAGTCAACAGGTTGCCAGGTTGCTGATCCTGCGTAGTGCTGCCAGACTGTAGCACAACGGATACAATCAACAGGTTGCCAGGTTGCTGATCCTGCGTAGTGCTCCCAGAGAGTTCGCTCAGGTTACAAAATAAACTAAATATTTTGTGCATTTAGAAAAGTATTTGACAGAAAAGTGCCTCCATATTAAATATAGTAATATATTTATAAAAATTTTAAAAACAATTGGTTTTTGTTTCATGTGCTTTGCTTGTGCGTGGAGCTGCCGGACTTCTGTCAACAGGTTGCCAGGCTGCTGATCCTGCGTAGTGCACATTGGTGCTGCCAGATCAACTGCGCAAATAAAGTGTGTTTTTAAAAACTATAATTAGATTAATTGTAATTTATTTATTATGCAATTACAAATGCCTTGAATATTCAAATAAAAGGAACATTGTTTCGTTTTTCGATTAGGGAGTCGTTCGATCAAACTCATTCATGCACTTAATCGCTTATCGTTTCTGCGATAAACCATTGAAAATAAATTTTAATAGTCAAATTTGTTTCGAAATTAATTCGCTAAAAGCGATTTGCAATTAGCAGAGCCGCTTCCGAGGTGCTTCATGTGTTACACGTAAACTTTGCGCTGCGCTGCATTTGCATGCAACAAAAAACAACAAAAAAAACCGCAGACAATGTTTAAAAATTGAAAAACATTTTCAAGTGCATTACCAAGGCACCTTTTGCGTGATGGAGCGTTCGTTTCGATGGCTGATTTAACGGAATGATTTGGCGTAAATTTGAAAATAAAAAATCAAAGCGTTTATTTTTAAGGCGCTTTTGTGGTCAATGACCAGTGTGACCAGCAGCAGCAGCAGCAGCAGCACTAGCAGCAGCTCGTCGTGGTTTGGCTTTGTCACTAATTATCAACAACTTGTGTTTTTTTCTCTCCTTCTCTTTTGTTTCGATCTCCGTTTCTGGTGCAGGGTCTCGTCCAAAGCAATCCAAATGGCAATGGCGCCTTGTCAGCGACAGCGTCGTCAACAACAACAGCAACGGCGGCAGCAGCGGCTGCGGGAGTAGGCTCTCAGCCGGCCAAGGTTTTCCACAACACACGTTGCACGCGGCACCACAAGCCGCATCACACGCATAGCAATGGCGCCGGCACAGGGCTGGCTGTTGGGATTGGAGTGGATCGGGAAAGGGAACGAGAGCGGGAGCAGCAGCAGCACCATCAACAGCAGCAGCAGCAACAACAACAGCACCACCTGCACCACATGCACAACCACAGTCATAGCCACGCCCATGGCCACGTCCACGCCGGTCTGCGTCGCAAATCGGAATCAGTGCTGTCCACCGACTCCGATATACGCTTCACGCGCCGAAAACTCGGCGATAGCCAGAAGTGTGGATGCGCTGTAATAGCCGGTTTCCTGATTGCCCTTCTGGTCGCCGGCGTCTTTGTCTATGTGGGCTGTAAGTGATCTCCAGGTGACTTAAACAGATCCCTCCATTGATTGCTTTCCCTTGCAGACACTTACTTCCGGCCAGAGCCGCTGCCGGATCGCGTCTTTCGGGGCAAGTTTATGGTGCTCAACGACAAGTGGAGCATGGAGCTGGCCAACCAGAACTCCCTACGGTTCCAGCACAAAGCACGCGACTACAGGGAGCGCATCAATCTCACACTGCGTCGCTCTGATCTGCGTGAGGCCTACGAGGGCAGCGAGATCCTGGCGCTGGATGGGTAAGGTTCTGATTCTAGAGAGGAGTTATCCACTGCTAATCCAACTCCACTCCCCCCTTTGCAGCAGTGAGGATAACAACAATATTGTCGTGCACTTCAACATGATATTCGATCCGTATGCGGGCCTGGTCAGCAGCGGGGAACTGCTGGCGCTGTTTCACGAGGAGCTCAGCGACTCACAGAGTCGTCACTTTGCCAACATGACCGTGGATGTGTCAAGTGTGAGCATCAAGGAGACCACTGGCCTCATTGAGGAGCCCATCATGTCCAGTTCACCCCTGGGGGGCAGTGATGAGACCACCGAACCCACCACAACCACGCCACGTCCCGTGCCGCGTCGCTGTGAGCCGCTCCAGCTGTCGTACTGTCGCAATGTGGGCTACAATGTGACCACCTACCCGAATCTACTTGGCCATGCCAACTACGATGCGGTGCTCGAGGATGTCATTGTCTTTCGGGAACTTGTCGACGGCGAATGCTTCCGCGAGGCCTATGACTTTGTCTGCCGCCTGTTGCAGCCTCCGTGCGAGACACACGGCACCAGTCAGCAACCCACACCGGGTGCCATTTGTCGGGAGTATTGTGAAGCCTTCATGGCCGGCTGTGGCGGACGACTGCCCGCGCGCTTTCGTGCGCACTTCGACTGTGAGAGATTCCCCGAGTCGACGGGCACACAGTCGTGCCAGCAGAAGCCTCACTGTGTGGGCGACATGCAGAGCAATGTGCAGAGTCCGCGTCTCTGCGATGGCTTTGCGGACTGCCCGGATTTGTCGGATGAGCGCAGCTGCGCCTTCTGTGCACCCAATGCACTCTATTGTGGACGCGGACGCGCCTGTGTGCCACGCAAGGCGCGCTGTGACGGCAAAGCCGATTGTCCCGACGGCGCCGATGAGAAGGATTGTCGTAAGTGGCTCCAGCATAAGCTTAGTTCCTACATTAACACTCTCTCTTCTGCACAGTTTCAATAGCTCCCTTGGCCGCGGATCTGCTGCAGCCGGAACCACTGGTTCCATACCTGCCGCGCTTCCATGCCGCCGGCTATGCAGTCTTCTCCGAGAAGGGCATTGTGGGCAAACTCTGTGCGGAGGGACTGGAGGGCGATGCCAAGCTGGTGGTGCGTCAGACTGTCTCCGAATCCCTGTGCAAATCCTTGGGCTACGAGTAAGGCCAACCCGGACATCTCCTGTATATAGTTTATACGTGCTTTATATTCCTTTTTCCCTTCTCTAGATCTGTGGAAATCTTTGATGTGCAGAATGATACGGAAAAGTTGTCGGACTATGTGCGCGTCCTGGATCCACATGCTCCAGAGATCAGCTTCATACGCACGCACTGTCCCAAGCGGCAAGTGCTCTATGTTGGCTGCGGGGATTTGCGTTGCGGTGTGCAGTCGGCGCTGCCCAATGCCAAGCAGCATCTGTCGCTGCCCAAGATGTCCGCGCCGGGTGATTGGCCTTGGCTGGTGGCGCTGTTCCGCGAGGATATCCATGTCTGTGATGGCACACTGATATCACCCGACTGGGTGCTGACCACGGAGAGTTGTTTCCAGGGTCAGCCACGTGCCACTTGGATGGCCATTGTGGGTGCAGTGCGTCTGTCCGCGAAGGCACCTTGGACACAGCGACGTCGCATAATTGGAATGATCAAAAGTCCCGTCGAGGGCTCCACGGCCGCATTGGTGCGCCTGGAGACACCGGTTAGCTTCTCGGACCATGTGCGTCCCATTTGTCTGCCCGATGCACTGCAGCGTCAACTGAAGCAGCCGCCCATGCAGCGACGTGCCTATGTGCCAGTTGCGGAGCGCCTGGAGGCGGCGCCAACGCCCGCACATGTGCAGCGTCGTCTGGCCCAGGAGACACAGCAATTCTTCCTCATCCCCTCGCAGCAGCAGCAGAAGCATCATGTGGATGGATCGGGTGACCATGCGGGCGATAATAGCGCCGAAGAACAAGAAGAGCAACCTGGCTATGATTACCTGCAACTGCCCCAACCCGAGGCACTGCAGCAGACGCAGCTGGAGGATGCGGGGGAGGAGGCACATTCACAGTTGAATGCTTATCCCTTGCCCGACAGCGCGCCCCAGGTCAATTACTATGGCGGAGGTGGAGTTGGAGGTGCCTTATCCCCCTCCTCCGCAAGCTCCTTGGCAGGCAGCAAGATCGGCAACAAGAACAATAAAGCAGCGTCCAATGCTCCCGAGCAAATCTGGACAAACTGCAACACGTTGGGCTGGTCACGACAGCGCGATCATCTGCAGCGGGTGCAGCTCAAAATCGGCGACATGGCGCCCTGCGAGAACGTCTCCATCACCACAGTGAACTCCATGTGCATGGAGGCCACCTACCAGAAGTATGACTGCACGGTGAGTCCCAAGCGGTGAAGGATTCCCTGATTTCAGGTGGAGTTCGTCATCCATATGCCCCTCTTCCCGCTTTCCAAGATCCACAGCGGGTTTCTCCATAGAGAACCTCAGAATAGATCTAGCTCAGCATAGGGCATCTCTAGTCCTTATGGACGTAGTACTGTCTCGCTCTCTCTCTTTGTCTCTCTCTTTCTCTCTCTCGAGATTTTCTTCTCTCTTTGACTCTCTTAATTTTCTTCTCTCTTTAACTCATAATTTCCTTCTCTATTTGTCTCTCGATATAATTCCTTGTCTCTCTCGTTTTCCTTCTCTTCTTTTGCCTCCCTCGGTTTTCTTTTCTCCTTGTCTATCTCTCTCTTTCTCGTTTTCCTTCTCTTCTCTTTCTCGATTTCATTTCTCCTTGTCTATTCCTCTCTCGTTATCTTTCTCTTATATTCTCTCTCTCGATTTCCCTTATATTTCCTTTTTTATCTTCCTCACTCTCTTTATCTCGCTGCATCTCATTTCATCTCATTTCTCATTATATCTGTCATTCTATCTCTCTCTCCCCTTTTCTATTGTGCAATGTAAGCTGCAATTCCTGAAATATTTGTTCCTTGCTCCTGTTCATTTTTGCGATACACCATTGATCCCAGTTCGATAGGTGGAATCGATAAATGCAGGAATAAATATTTGTATATAATTAATGGTGGTACGTCGATGTTTAGTATTAATCAAAACAAAAATAAGGCTGAGTTGGCAACACTAACTCAGACACCATAAGAGCCTGAAGCCGCGTAACCAGTTGGAAATATTTGTTCTCATCCTGCCCCTTTTTCCACTCACTTACCACCTTCTCTGCTCATCCTCTACCTCCTTCCACAAGCTCAATATAATCCTACATACTCCTTCTAAATACTCCTTCTCATTCTACGTCCTTCATCTTCCTTCTCGTTTTACATCCTCCTTCTCCTTCCCCTCTTGTCAAAAAAACATTATTCATCTTATAACATATGTTTTTATTGATCTATAGTATACATAATGAGAGTATATTGATTAATGTATTTGGAGTATTTGCTAGGAACTATGGTTCTCTGCCCTGACGACCTTATGTACAATTCTTGCTGGGATTCAGTCTCTCCGCAGCCATCTTAGATGCGTATAGAACGCTTTGTTGCTGTCGTCGTTAGCAGTGCTGCATGCGAGGAGGCGGAGGCAGCAGCAGCTGTGGGTGGTACCGAGCGTCGCATAGTATGCAGCGGCTGCTGCAGACGCATTCGCTTGGCCTGCGTTTGTAGCTGATCCTCGGTGCGTCTGCGCAGAGCTATAGACGATGTCGACGTCGTCGGTGCCTGCTGCTGCTGGCGCAGTCTTAGGAAACAAGACTGACGACGCAGTGGGGTAGCAGCGGTAGTGGAGGCTGCTCCGCTCGTTGGTAGCACGCCCAGAAAACAATTCTGGCGATGCACAGGCACTGCCACATAATCCTCTTCCTTGTCTGCCACCGTCGTCGACTCATCCAGCTTTGTGCGCTCGTTAATTTCACCAGTTGACCGACGGCGTTGCCGGACAGGCTCGACGACGGCACGACGCAATCGTTGCCAGTCCACGCGCAGATAGAAGACCAACTCCGGGCAGGGGAACAGCAGGAGAAAGTATTCCAAGAGTTGTCGCTCGAAGACGTAGCCCTGCCCGTTGGTCAGTACCAGTCCGGCGCGCTGTGACTGCGGTATGTGAAACCTTGAGGCGGCTGTGGGAGGAGGGAGTAAATAATTCGGAATTAGTTTGATATTTTCATTAGTGAATTATAATTTGTTTTTTACCTTGTTCGATTATCCGTTCGTAGTTGCTGCCCGCATCGCAAATTATGAAGCTCACCTCGCCCTGGTAACTGATCTTCAGGCAGCTCTTCATGTCCAACATTATGAAATTGGCACTGTGAATGATTAACTGTTTTTACTTTACTTCTGCTTTTGCCTTTGCTTTTCGCTTAATGAATTTCTATAATTTCGTTTTGCTCTCTCTTTCCGTGTGTTCGTTGGCAACGCTGACGCACAAATGAATTGCAGTTGGCGCGCGCCGTTACTTTTATGCCGCCGCAACAGCGGCGGGTGTAAGAGAGCAAGAGAGAGAGCGCGAGAGAGAGTGTAAAGAGAGTCATAGCCTGATCAAGCAGGCGCACAGTGGGTCGGAGGTTCGGAATTTGCGGTCTTCAGGTATTTTTAGATGCAGATAATGAATGTGAAATTAGTTTCTTAATCTATCGCTTAATTTTAAAACAGTAATTTTCTTGCTAAAGCAATGTTATCTTAAAAGCTGATATCTCGTAAAAAAAGGTAAAAATGGGTGTTGGAATATGTATAATGACAAATGTCCACAGAATTGAAAAAAGTAAGGCGTATTAGCAAGGACATGAGTTTCACTCTAGCAGTTTAACTCATATTGTTCGTAATTACTACTCGTAGATATATAATACCAGATATATTTAATACTAGATATATAATACTAGATATATACAATTTTGAATTATGCATTTTGAATTATTGAATTAAATATTACTAGATCAGTCTGTTGGCCCACTGTGCGGCGCCTGCAGCTGGCCTAGGTAGGCAGGGCAGGGATGATTCTAGGCGTTTGTCTCCTTCCCTCCCCGTCTCCCTGTCTGTCTGTCTGTGTGCATGAGTGTGCCTGCGCTCGTGCTACGTGCGCTGAGAGAGTTAGAGCGAGAGAACAGCATGCATTGTTTTGTTGTGTTTGAGTTTGCCGAACGTGTCGCTGCATGTCGCGTGTGACGTCACAGGGTGCTACGTTTGGCCAATTGGATTGACCAGCAAAGGGGAAATATTTATTAACCTTTACTCGTTTTTGTTTATTGCAGCAAGAGGAGTACTCCGGCGCGCCCGTGCAGTGTCTGATACCGGGCACAAATCAATGGGCACTGATCGGGGTCTCCTCCTGGCGCATCGCCTGCGGGCCAACGGGTGTGGAGCGTCCACGGATGTACGACAAGATCGCATCGAATGCGGACTGGATACGGGAGACGGTGAATGCGGTGTAACCGCGGCATTTTGTAAAAATAATGAAAGAAAGTAAGATAAAGAGAAAGATAAAGAAAACTAACGTGTATTATGTAAAAAGTGAGATGAAGGATTGAGGAAGGCAAATCTTAAGCTAAACTATAACTAACTGCAAACTATTTCAATGCACACAAGCACGCATATTTAATCTAATATTATGTCTGTATTTTTTTTTACTGTTTTTTGTAATATTTATTAACTACTTTAATTGTATGCTAAAGTATAGAAGCGAAAGAGGAAGACGAAAAAAGATCACATTTAGTTAGTTCTTTTAGTTTAGTGACTGTAATTTGTTTATATTTGTAGAGATTGTTTTGTTTTTGCAAATAATAGTTGAATAAAAATGACTAAAAAAGAAATGCAACGTTTGCTGATTATTGAGGGATGTCCTTAGGTGGACACATGCATTGCCTGCCATTGCCCACCGTCCTGCCGGCGGTATTGCACACGATCCGCGATCTCCGCGGCGCCAACTTTCATAAAATCCCAGCGCTGTGCACGGAACTTAAAGGCAGTGCTAAGGGGGGAGTAGAAATTACAATAGGTGATTCCAACCTGGAAGTCATTAATACCGTCTACATACTATGTCTCGGGACGCTGCAGGGGTTGCCCCGATGCCAGATGCTCCTTGAGAAACTCATCGTGCTTGGCCTTCAGCTCATCATACTCAACTGGCTTTCCACAGGGAAAGACAATGTCGCGTATTTTCGACGACAGCAGTTCCGTCTCCCACCACGCGGCCAACTCGGATTCAGGCAACTCCTCAGCGACGGCGCCAATCAAGCGCACCTGCCAAATCAGCGGTCGTGCCTCTGCAGCCAACTGCAGTTGGGGGAAAAACAGCGTAATGCCGCACTTGGGATTCGTCTTGAGATTCTGATAGTTGCGTGTAAAGCGCTGCGTCACATAAATAATGCAGTCATCCTCGCTAAGGCCACGGTAAACCACAGTGCGATTGAGCACTCCAAATTCCTCGTCGACGGTGGCCAGATTCATGTATAAAACGCCATCTGTTTTCTGTGCAGCTTCGATCAGCTGCTTGAACAATGCGGCAGGCTCATCGGGATAATCCGCAATATGCGCCACAGCAGAAGATTGTTGCTCCATTCTGGCTTAAACAAAATATATAAATATAAAACGCATATGTAAATTTGAATTAAGTGCGCACTGCACACAAGTTGGCAGCCCCCGTACTATCGAATGCACAGCTCAATTAGCGATGTTAGGCGGAAATATCGAAACAAAGAACAGCGCGCAATGTTATCGATGCGCAACTATCGATACAGATACGTGCCAGGTATGTAAATAAGGCTAGGCAGAAATTGTTAATGTTTATAAATACATTACAAATATCCATGCATACAGTTTGACAACGAAATCGGTGCATGGCAAACGCTAACATCGACTGAGGACTTGCTGCAGCTGTTGGTGGTCTGGTCTGGTCTCTCTAGGTCCGCGCTTGCACCGCCGCCGCTGCCAGTGCCAACAACAACATGTCCATACTGGATATGAAGGCCGGTCCGCCGGACTATTGGGCGGAAATCGGCAATTTCTTTTTACCACTCAAATATCTCATCACCAACGATCGTTTTGATGCTTTTTTGCAAAATATCGATTTGCCATACCTGATCAATGCGGTATTCTGGATATTTGTGTTCTTGTCCTGCGGTTTCTGTGGATTCCAGCGTATCTTCCAGGTGAGTCCAAGCTGCTTTCGTGCCGCCTCGTATGTGTGTGCCACGACTAACTAAGACGATCGGTTGACGTTTACCGTATGTCGCTGGTACCCAATTTATTTGGCGTTTATAAATAGTCAGTCAGCCAGATGTAGGCGCCGGCGGACCACAGCGACGTCGACGACGTTTGCGATAAGACTAGCATACGCCGGAATGGGCAACGTGTGTGGGTTGCCCTATGTCTGCCACAAGTGACACTGACCGTAGTCGTCGCTGTAGTCGTCGTAACCGACGAACACAATAAAGATTATAAAGTTTTTAAAACCACGCATGAGCACATCGCACAGTGTATGCACTTACATTGGGGACACAGAGACATCTCTGTATGTGAATTAGGGTGACCTATAAAGGGGCTAGCAAATAAATTGACGACAGCTTCAAAATGAAACTAACTGGAAAAGCAAAGGGTTGTCATTTTCAGAGAGAACCAAAAAGAACTCAATTTTGGGATAGAATATGAAATGGAATATAAAATATTATATAGAGTAGCATAGAAATAGTAGCAATAGAATTTGTAACAAAATAAATAATAGAAGAGAATATGCATACGAATATAGTATATATATATTATAAAATATATTATTTAACGGTAATATAATATATCGAAGATAAAGTAAGATAAAGAAAAGAATAGAATAAAAAGTCGAATATATTATGGTACAAAATATATCGAAAATGGGGAATTGAACGTAATATAGAAGACAACATAAAATATAATACTGAACATGGCATCGAATAATGTAAATTGTGATAACGAAAAGAATATAACACAGAAAAGAAGGTAAAAATTAATAAATATTTAATTGAATGCATAACACGTATGATATAGAATAGAATGCGAGTATATTACGGAGTAGAAAATAAAATAGAATGTGTCATAGAATAGAATAGAATAACATAATATACAACAGAATACAACATGGCAATATAAAGTATGATATGGAATAGAATATATTACAGAGTAGAAGATAAAAAAGAATGTATAGTAGAATATTTTATTGAATACATAATATAATATACAGCAGAATGTATCTGTTCCCCTTAGCGACTGCCCACTGTAGCGTTGCAATTCTTTGCTGTGTTGGGGTTCATTCAACCAGCGCAGCCCGATAACCTGCTATATATTATCGCAGCGGTCTCGAATTTTGGTTCACATGCTTGATTACAGTCAAATATAGAGAACTTAAGTGCAAATTGCGACTAATTGATTGCCTCCTCTCTCACTTTCTCTCTCTCACCTCTATCAATCTGCCTCTCTCTCTCTTTTGCAGTTCTTCCTCAAGTCATCGAATGTAAAGTACTTCAAGCGTAAACAATTCGCCCGATTGATATGGAACATCGCATTCTACTCGGCCTGCTGTCTGTTTCTGCACTTCTACAACGAGTTCATGATACTGCCGCATCTGATGAAGAATCAGGGCCGCTACTCGCTCTTCCATAGCTCAGACAATCTGATCTTTTATCGATCGCATCAATATGAGAAATTTCAGTTTTATTCGATCTTTATAATCACCTTCTATCTACACGGAGCAATGTTGGACTTCAAGGATGCTGATTTTCTAGAGGCCGCCTCCAAGGGTCTCTACCTGCTCTCCCTGGTGGCCATCGATGTGTACAGGTACAGTAGAAGTACAATCGTCTTCAATCACATATGATGTATTGCTCTATCTCTTACCTGCCTAGATATGAAAACTATTTTGTTGGCCTGAATCTCACGCTGGGCCTGTACAGCATTCTGGCCGAATCGTTGTCGCTGTTAACGTTGCAGAACTCGAATCGCTATCGTTGGGTCTACCAGGTCTTTATGGGGCTACGCATTGCCGCCTGGCTGCAGGTGTTCATCAATCGACTGCCCTTTAACTACTTCCTACCCACGCTGTTTGCCAAGAACTTTAAGCTGCCCCTCAACGTGGCCATTTGGCTGTGGTATGGCTTGTCCATCTGGAACTCTCCCGTGCTGCAGTATTTCTATCATGAGATCTATCACACAATGCCTTCGGACTGTCCCGGCGAGGGATCGGCAGCCAAGTGAGTGAGATCCACATCATGAGCATGCAACATTGCCAAGTTTTGTTCTTTCTTTCGCAGATGCATCCTGCTCAAGGACACCAGCGAATATCGACACTACAAGACGCTGAAGCGTGCCTATATTGGAGTTAAGCTTGCTCACGAGCGCGCCATCTCCAATCAGCTGCCAGCCAGTGAGTCTGCCTCAGCCAAGACCTATCAGGCCATTAAGTGTAAGCGATCCTCTCTCCCCCACTGATCAGTCTTGACAGTGATTAATCTTTTACTCTTCTTCTGCAGGCGTCATGATGCTGAAGCGCAAACTGAAACGCATACGCGAGGGACGTGGCGCCGAGCCGGAGGATGATGCCGAGGATTGTTGAGAGCAGCATCGGAGTGTGCGCACAAGGACAAGGACAAAAGAAAAGCAACCAATCCAGCAACCAAACCAAAAAAACCAAATCAACCAACTTTGATTCCTCTCTTATCTCGCTTATAAAAGACAAAGCCTTAGGCTAGGCGCTGCTTGCGCTGCTTTCCAACTACCTCCCAAGTGAATACCAAAACACGCCAGCCACACATACCACATACCCTAGGAATATGACAATTTACAACACACACACACTGACAACACACACACACAAACATACACGCTCTCTTTCTCTTATTAAATGAAATCTCGCCCAGCAATAATTATTTATGTACTTACGCGAGCATATATAGCATATAGTATAGTCTATGATATATAGTTATACAACACACATACCTATGTATGGAAAATCGCCTTATCTCTCGACTTATTGTTGTTTTTGCCGCTACATTTTGTCGTAGCAAACAATTAAAGAAAGCGCATGAAAAATGAAAACCAAAGAGAAAGTTTATTTATAGCCTGCAGGAGTTGCCGGGATTGTTCCTCCGATTGTTCCAATACTCGTTATATATAACTTTATGGAATTTTGTAATATTGTTTATAGTTTCGTTAACTACCACAATAACGAAAAACGCTGGACAAATTCCATTTATTTTCTCCAAATCATTAATTATAACTGATTAGTCCTATGATGGCTATATTATATTGTTTTTTGATTGGAATGGAATGGGAAAAGTCCTTATAAAAAAACCTTCATATCGGCGGGTTCTTCCTATGGCTTGTTATGGTTATAGTGCTCCCATTTTTATGCAATCTGTTATGCTAAAAATTCTTATGTGAAAAATTTGGCAACATCTTGGAAAATGTCGAAATTCGCCGATAAGTTGTAGGAAACTATACGATATATCCATCCGGAACCTGATCGTACCGACCGACAGCATGTGTCCCATTTTTGAACAAAGTAACTCTTAAATTCAGACAGACGGACAGACAGAAATGCCTTGTTCGACTCCTCTGTTGAGGCCTATCAGAAATATATACTTCAAAGGGGTAAAGATGTCTCCTAAGGTTCAGTGGCAAACTCAGGCCCAAAACTAATGTACCCTCTGCAAGTGTATAATGAAGTAAAAGAAAACTAGAAACTTCAGCTCTTGCGTTGTTGTTTTTTGTTTTATTATTTTGTTTTTAGTGTTTTTGTTGTTTTCTGTTCATTGTTTTGTTTTTTTTTTTTGTTTGTTTTTAATATTCTTGCTTTATTTGATATTTTGAAAAGAATTTCTATTTGAATTTTTTTCTTGTTTGCCCATTTTGGTTTTTTTTCCCATTAGTTTTTTTTTTTCATTTGTTCACGTTTCCATTAATTATTATAAATAAGTAGTTCTCTTGTTCGTGTTCTTATCGATGTTGAGTTGAGTTCATCTTCTTTCGATTTCGATTGCGAATTCGTTTTCATTTTGTTTTTAAACCTCATTATTTTGTTTTAAAAATTATCATTCTAATTGCTAATTTTCTTTCGTTTTTTGTTTTACCTTCGGGTTTTCGTTTTGCTTTTTGGCCTGTTTATTTTCTTTTCTCTATGTGTTTTCTTTCAATCTTCGTTTAATTTTAGACGTTTAGTGTGATGCCAATTTGCATTTTTAGAAAATTCTCAAACAGCTTTACGAACAAATTTACGTTTTTGGGTGCCAGTTTGTGGGTAAGTGTGGGACAAGGGGGCGGGGCAGAAGGGGCGTTGTAATGGTCAAGGTTGACAGACGGATGTGAGTGTGTGTGAGTGTTAGTGCATATCTTGTGCGCGTGGGAGGGGGGTGTGGAGACGTATTAGCAAAGACAACGCTATCTTTCTCTTACACGACACTTGGACTCTTTTTCTCTCTTTCTAGCTTTTGCTTGCTTCCGTTCCAAATGCCAAATTTATTAAAATGTTCACGTTGAGCAAAAAAAATTCTTGGGATTTTTTTACAATTAGTTTGTTTTTTTTTCATTTTGTAAATCGTATAATTTTTAGTTGTCGTTTTGTTTTTTTCGTGTTTTGCTTTTTTTAGGTATAATTAATTTACGTTTTTTTAAATTGTTTTTTTTTTTTTTTTTTTCTTTAGTTTTGTTATGCCTTTTTTGCTTAGAAATAATGTCAATTCTTTTTTTTTGGGCTTGTCTTCATTATTTTATTTTGTTCTCTCTATTTCATCCTTAATTTCAGTGTGTGCTTCGCCATAATTTTCGGTTGTTTTTCTTGTTATTCATTTTTAAACAATTTTCACTAAGTTTTTGTTAACAATTTGCTGTGTATACCGCTTACCATTTCAGTTAATGTTACGTTGTCTTTTTTTTAATTTTACTATTAAATTTATCGTTTAAAATTAATGTTAGTTGTTTTCTGCTTCGACTTCTTCGTGCGTTTCGTCGTCTCTCATTTCTTGTTTTTAAAGGTACGTTCTAAAAAAAATTCTCTTCTTACTTTGGATTTTCTTCCTTTTTGTTTTTTTTTTTTTTTTTTCTTATTTATCATTTTATGTTGTAATGTATATTTAGTTGTTTTACCCCCCCATACATGTACACATACATACATTTGCACATATGTTGCATATAAATGTTGTTGATGTTATTTGCAACTGCAATTTACAATTCTTTATCTCGCTTAGTTAACGCTCGTCACTTCTTTGTAGTTTTAGCCGCCATTTTGGGGCTTTGGTAAAAAATATTTCAACTCTGCTCAGTGCTTAATTAATCCTGTAAATGTATATGTGTGTGTATGAGTATGAGTGTGGGTGTTAATATGATTTCTAGTTTCCCCCAATGATGATGAGAATTCCAGAGCAAATGTACAGAGCAGAGTTGCATTTCATAGTCCGTGTGCTTTCAGTTTCGATTGAAATCGAATATAAATATACAATAATATAAAATATGTGAAATTCAATTAAAACGCAAATTTCATAACAAATGTGCACTTTGAGGGCAGTTAACTTTCGATTCTCGAGCGTGGTCGGATTGCACTGGCAATCTTTCAAATAAATAAATACTTGAATTCCGTTACGTATATGGTATATATTTTTTTAATATTTGTTTTCATTCATGGTTCATTCAGGGCTATCACAAACTATTGAATCGAGTGGGATTAAATGCAATATATGTATGAAATTAATTTACAGCAAGTGGAAAAAAGGTTGAGGGACAATAACGGGAAAGACGGCGATGCCGCGCGCAGATACCCTAGGGCAATTCAATGAAATGGAAGCTGTCTGCGCAGCTAATCTACCCGTGCATGCACGGGGGAATGTGTACAGGGTAAAACAATCAATTGTTGCCAATTTTTTTGCGCGATTTCAGATTGCTTTGCGCCCACAGCTCAAAGCTGCCTGCTGTGTAAGTGTCATAGCGATCAGCTCGTGCCATGGTCTCTCTCTCTTTCGCTTATAGCTCTGAGCCTAATTTCGCGAACAAAAACAAAAATGAGAAAGAGAAAATTGAAAATTGCTACGCATCAATTTACTTTGTGTGCAGGGGGAGGGGGAGAGGGTGGTGAGTCTCGTCTAAAATGCAATTAACAAACGCAAATGGAAACTCAAATAACTCAAAACACTCAAACATTCGCAATAGAATTCGCAGCAAATCAATGCGAATCAAACAGACAAACAAACAAGACAAAATAAACAAACAAAATAAACAAAATGAGGCTGCAGGAGAGAAAGAAGAAGTGGATGTGGGGGAGAAGGAAAACATTTCAAATGAAATTAAATTCAAATTAGCCAAAAATGTCGCCCGAGGTGTGACGTGCGATGGGGGGCGTGGCATGATAATGAGTTTGCTGAAAATGAGCAGCACTGAGGAAAATACGAATATAATGAATGAAATTATGTTAAAAACATATTTTTTCGTGTCCCCAAGTTGAGCGAGAGAGAATGAGAGAAAGAGAGAGAGAGAGAGGGGAAGGGAAGACTGAGTGGGGTAGAGCGCAAACAAAGGCCAAAAACAAAAACGTAAAGCGAAAAAAAATGTCGAAAAACTGTTTGCTTCCGCTTGGCGGCTAACAAAGTTGGTCCTTTGTCCATTTTTTGGGCTGTTTTCCTATTAGCGAGCAATAAATTTGTCGCTTCTATTGAGCGGCACGCCCCGCGCCCCGCACCCCACTCTCTCCCTCTCTCTCTCTCTTGCTCTTGCAGCATGCCGAATCCCAGTCTCAGTTCCCATACGTGGCACAGACAGGCCCATTAAACAAGGACGTAACGTAACGTGCGCCCAGTGGAAGAGGACAGATGGAAGGGGGAGGGGGGGAGAGGCGGGTGACTGTAGCTAACTTTATGATTGCTTTTGTATTGCCGCGCGGCGCGGCGCGTCTCGGGGCAATAGATAAATGCTGTAACATACTTTTAGGCGCTCTGCGCGGCAAAAGTTATAACAAACTCGCCGATACGCATCGCATATCCCAGCCAGGCAGTGCCCCTCCCCCTACCCCCAGCCACCCTCTCTCTCAGCATCAAACGGCAAAATGCATGAAACAATGAGAAGCACAACAGTAGAAGGCGTGGCATGTGGGGTGCGGGGGTTGGGGGCACAGTCAAGGCGATAGCGCCGGGCTAATGTCCTTTTTGTGTGTGGCCACAGTTGGTATTATTATTGTTACTTTTGATGTTGCTGCCCCTCCCCCTCGACCCCTCCTTCTCTTCTGTTCTCCGCTTTCCACTCATTTTCTTGCTGTTGTTTTCTCGCTGCGGCCGCAACAATTATGATTTGCGGTCGGCTTCAATGTCGCCTCGCCTCGCCTCGCCCCCATCTCTGACTGCCTCCTCCCTTTTTGGTTGTCACTTTTGTTGTTGTTGTTGTTGTAGTAGTTGTTGTTGTTGTTGTTGCTGCTGCGTCCATGCGAAGCAATGCGCAGCGAGCAAAAACTATAAAACGCCTTGCGAGTTTGGGGTCGCGTCATTAAAAGTGCTTTAAAAACTTTCGACATTGCAGTTGTTTTTTATGCACACACGCACACACACACACAGAGGGGCACACAGACACATGCAATATGCAACATATAAGTAACATTAAATAATAATTTGTTATTGCTTAATGGCTTTTTATGTGCATTTATTTAAATAAAGTATGAGGAAAGGGGAAATGAATAAAAAATAAGGGGGAAGAGTAAGAAAGACGGGGAAAATGAAAGCAAGAAGGGGAAAAGAGAAAGCAAGAAGGGGGAAGAGAAAGAAAGAAGGGGGACTTTTCCAAGAAGGGGAAAAAAAAGATGACAACAATTAAACGTGAATTGCGATAGAAAGACGATGACAATATTTTCAAGAGTTGCACTAGACAAAACTATTCACTTATTGTTTTAGCTGTCTCTCTCTCTCTTTCGCTCTCTCTCTTCCTCTCTCTCTTGCTCTTCCCCTCCTACCTGTTGAGATTTCTTGAGGTGGTTGGTGTCGAATGAAAAAGCAGCTTAGCAAACAAGTTGTCTGGCTGATTTTCTTGCATTTTCCTCTTTGTAGCTTAATAATTGATGCAGCAAGGAATTTTCATTGGAAATGATATCAGAATTTCAAAACGAACTCGACAGTTACTGCAGTAATTGCAATTATTATTTTTCCTATGAAATTCTGGATATAAAAAACCAGTAAGAAAACAACAGTCGAGAACTCTTGACTACAAGATACCATTCGCTAACTTTTTAAGGCCAAAGACATAGCAACAATTTCTGTGTTTCTTGTCAGATCGAATGGATGAAATTTGGAGGTAAAGTATAGGACGAAGTCGGATAGTTGTATCTCTTTTATGTCGCCAACAAATTGAATTGAATAAGTTAATCAACATTTGAAATAAACTCGATCTGCTTACAAAATACAAAAACCTTTCAATGTTCCGAGGGTATAATCAGCAAAAATCTCTTTTATCAACTTCTAGCAAATGCCTTTCTAGTTGTCAGTCAATTTATTGCAATATTCAGTTTTCAATTATCTACTTTTTTTAAGCGAAAAACTTCTTCATTTCGTTAAAGAAAGAAAGACTTAAGTTGCCTCTGCTTGAGTTGCTTTAACAGTCGTTGGCTGTTAGCATTTGAATAATTCCCCTGCTGTGCTGTTAAAATTTTCCTTGCCCTGTTAAGCTTGCTTGGCGTGCAGACTTAAGTTAGTCGGTCATTATTTTGACTTAGTTTTGATGCAATTTCGAATTGAAAAGTGCCGTAATTTCAAATGCTATACTGCTTGTTATTAACTATTAAACTGCTGTTTATATTACAGCAAAATCGCACAATACGATTTCGAGCAAGTAGCCAAATTTATCACTGTCAGCGGTTTTTGTGCTTGTCCCGGCACGGAACTTTGAAAAAAGCTAGATTTGAAGGAAAAGCAGCTAAGTTGGCAACACAGGTCTTTGCATGTTTTCGACTCCATTTTTCGGTTGCCTAATCAACATCATTTAATTTTTTATTACCCACTGAAATGCAGATAAACGAAAGGCAGCCAAATAATGCGAGCAAATAAAACAAAGGCACCGGAAAAGCAGGAAAATTGCACACGCGGCGACGGAGGGAGACAAGAAAAGTTTTTGGCGCCTGGACAGTAAATACTCGCACTGCTGTTGTTGTTGCCCCTTTCTTTTTTTGTGTGTTATTGTTGCGGCTGTGTTGGCACGTGACCCGCTTCGGCGGCAGGTAGCCAATGTAAATTGTGTGCATAAATTGCAGCACAATTGCAAATTTGCATAAATTATGAGGGGAAGAGAGTCGCAAGTGCATTAAAAAGGTGAAGCAGCAGCAGCACAGGTAGCAGCAGCAGCAGGTGAAAAAGCGCAGTTATGTACGGCATACCGAATATTAAATACCCATGGGGCAATTATTTAGCAAATGGCTCCCTATGATAAAGAGGCGGCTCAACGATACTTATTGCAATTTGTGTCACGGTCGCTAGCTGAATGCTATGACAAGCCGATCGCAACTGACTGACAGCTATCGTTAAATGCAGCACTATCGATATACATGATTTGTTGATCCTGTAGGAAAATACCGCTTTTGGCTATCGATATGCGCAGAGGAATTTCCAGCACTATAAAAGTAAAGTAAAAGTTTATTGTTCAGTTCATAAAAAACTGCATGACCCATGGCGGCAAAGTTGCCGCCGTTGTTGCTGTTGTTGGTGTTGATCTTTTGTGGCCTGCTATGGTGGCTGCAGCCAATAAAGCGCGCGTTGCACGCGTACGAACTCGCGCAGCTGACATACTAAAATTGAATTTGAATTCTAAATGGCGATTATTTACTCTGCACTCACATACGCACACACACACATGCACAGTGGAAGAAATGCGGACACATATGCAGAAACACTCGAAACACGCACACTTGGGCATAATAACTAAAGCTTTGTGCTAACTAATTGCCGCAAGGCAAATGTGCGAGGCGCGTACGCTGTTTATTTGCACTAATTTGCATGCATCATTTGCAGCTGGAGAGCTTACACTCAACCACCCACTCAGCCAGTTTTCGCACACACATGCACACAGTCCCCCTTGTTCGCTGTGCCAACAACTTGTCGCCATTGTGTAATGCAAAAAAAAAAAATAATTATAACAATAATTATTACAATGCGACTTGGTTTAACTTAAAAGGCAGTGCACGCACATGCTTTTTGCTGCAGTTATCGGTGATTAGTTATCGATCAAGAGGAGTGCATGGAATACCAAATAGAATAACGAAATCAGTCTGGCAACGCCAAAAATATAAGTAAACAAATAACTTGTTTTTGCTTTGCGTGAATAGTTGTGAAATAGTGCTGGAAGTGCAGTTGACAATTTTGCGAGAGCTTTACTTCTGTTTTATCGTTATCTTTTTCTGTTACTTGTTCTTCATCTCCTTCATCGTGTTCGTTAAATATTAGTGTACAGTTAGTTTCATATATGTATTTACTTGTAATTATGTTACGTTCTGTCGCGTTGCGTTGCTTACATAACCAATACAGTTATTTCTCTATGTATGTACCTCTTGTTAAAGTTATAGTTACTTGAATTTTCCGCTGCTTCGTCCGCGTCTTCGTCTTCATCTTCGTCTCCTTCATCATCATCTTGTTTATTTCTGTTTCTTGTTCTTGTACACAGCAAAAAGGAAAACAAATGCGAATTTCTCATGTTGCTTCTCAGACTGTCTGAACGCGCGTGTGTGTGTGTGTGTGAGTATGTGAATGTGTTACTGTTGTTGTTGTTGCTATTGTTGCTGCTGCTGCTGGTCTGATGTTGTCCTTAGGGGACTTACAACACGGGCCGCGCCACATTCGGCTTGGCCGTCGTGGAGGCAATCTCCGACAACTTGATGTCAATGGGAACTCGCGTATCGTAGAGCGTGGGCGCCTGCAGGATGATGCCGGCGGTGCCCACCACAACGGCTATTGTGAATATCCAGAGGAAGAGTCGGTCCAGCACCATGGCAACGTATTTCCAGTCCTCTTTGACCTGTTGGCGGCATAACGACAGAACATAAATCAGATTGAGTAGCAAGCAGAGTCTGCCATAGAATACAGCAAAAGAGTGAAAGAAAAAGGAAGAGGAGGAGAGGGGGAGGGACAAAGGTAGAAATCAATGCGCAACCGAAATGAACCGTTTGATTAACTCTCGGCAAATGAATCGGTGAATGAATTGAGTGAATCAAGCACTCGCATTCAAAGCACAATTTCACAATACACTAGAGTTTTGGGTAAACGTGCTGGCAACGCTGAATCCCAAAACGATAACGATACCTGTTGATCGATGTGCAAAGATATCATTTGCATTACTCGATGCTTGCAAGGCATTCACAATGAGATTTTATGAACTGAAGCAATTCAGTTGGAGTTTTAACTTAAAGCTCGAAACATTCGCATCAAATGAAGAATTGAACTCGAAGTAATTGAATGCACTAGAGTGAATTCAATCTAAATGATTGTCTCTTACATTTGTAGCGCTTCAGTTCGCAAGGCATTCGTAAATGAAATCGAATCGAATCGAATCGTTTGCATATCACAAACAGAACTAACTCGATTTGAGTCGCAGGACTCGTAATATGTGCAAATTATTCTGACGAATTGAATAGCACAATATGCTGCGGCGAATCAAACGAATCATTCACATTGAATAAGCCCAAGGAGTGGCAGGGAGATCTGATTAGCAGCACAAATGGCATAAAGCAATTTCAACTTGTTTTGTCTATTTATCAGCGGGTATCGCTTGGTGACTGACGCGCGCGCTGTCAGTATTCATTTCAATTCACTTGGCTTCCCTTCGTCTCTTCGCTGTCTTCCCCTGTCTCGCCGCCCCCTCCGTGGCATGTCCTTTTCATGCCTTTGTGGCTGTTGTAAGATGCCAGGACCAGGACATTCGCCGTGCCAACTGTTCGCATTATGCGCTCTGTCTGTCTGATGTTTTTCCCCACATATCTTGGCACTTGTCGCGTGTGAGTGTCCTGCCGTCCTTGTTGTCCCCGTTGTCCTCGTGCTCCGCTGTGGCATGTGCCCTAAGCCCAGCATGACATTCCAATAATGATTGAATGTGTGCGTAATTTTAATAAAATACTTTTATTGGCATTTGTGCCGCCGTTGCCGTCAGCCAAGCGAGCCAGTCATTAGTTCCCAGTACCCCCCAGGCCCCCAACTAGTTCCACTACTACTCGTGTCCGGCTCACAGGACTCCAAGGACTTGCCGGACTGGTCCGCATGAAAAGTCATTAAAACTTTTGACGCTGCCTCTCAATAAGCCTCCATGGAGACACACGACCGGTCAGGGATAAAGCACGGAGGGCTGCACGCAAAGGGGACGCGGTCCTTAGACAGATATTGACGGGGGTTGGAGAGCCAACACATGCATGCTGAAAGGTCAATAAAAGGGCAAGGCTGGTCAGGCTGGTCGGGCTGGACAAGCTGGACAATATCATCATTAGCAGCATCATTAACAACTTCATTATCAGCATTAACTGTTGCACTGTGCCAAAAACTGGACTAACTTGTCAAGGGAATTTCATAAAGTTTGGGCACTTGTCAAGTTTCGAGCTAAACTTGTTGACTGACTCAATCGGCAGGTGATGTAGAACACTTAAGGACGGTAAACATATACATAAAGTATGTATATATACATAGGTAAAGTAAATAGGTATAATAGTATAAGGGTTCTTGATCAGTATAAGGGCTCACATGATTTGAATATGTTCTATAAAAATTCCTGCCTGAGTTGCCTAAAGATTACTTGAGCATTTTCGAGAATTGAAGGGCAACTAGCTAGATATATATCTCATTAATACATGTATTCTTGAGAAAAATTCGAAAGTTGACTATTGAGTAATTTAATTTAAATCTATGTAGGTTTATTAATGAACGTGAAATATTATAGGGTTTGGCAACCATTGTTTTCTGACCTCGAGCCAGCTACAATGAGTTAAAACTTGCAATATATACATTCCTGATCAATAGCTGCTGGCAAAAAGATTTGGTTTGTCTCCTTTTGCATGGCATGAGAGTGCTTTTACCTGAGTTATATAAGCGAATTGAAAGGCATTTAACAAATTAGCTTTATATATCTCATTTATATATATTCTTGATCAATATCAATGACTAACTTGAAAAACTCTTCGGTGAGTTGGCTAATGGGTTTTTTTTTAAATCTCTCACTAATATACCATATAAGGATTAAAATTATATATAGTGCTGGTCGATATCAGATGGATGCTCGAGGCTTATAACTTTTTTCTTGTCAACAGCAGTGCAAAAACCAAAAAAACCTTTCCAGTAAGCGCATCCTTCTATGCACGAAATCCTCTGATTCTAAGTGACCAGATTGTATTTACAGTTCAGGAGATCACCTCTAAATTCAGATATGCAGATCGAATAGCATAGCATGAGTACGCTCGACAACACCAAAGCAGAATTGACGGATAAGACGTAAAAGGTTTTATCCACTTGAACTGCAAACCCTTTGGATAGGACACGCTCTCAGTAAGAACGCAAGTAGAATCGTCAGTATGGGACTGAAGTGGAACTCCCAGAGAAGCAGACTAGTTGAACGGAAGCATATAGAAGGCTAAAGGGGAAGATTTATCTTTCAGGAGCTGTCCCAAACGAACACAACCTGGGACACAGCCAAACAGACAGCATAAAACAGGGTTCAATGGAAGTCTTTAGCCCAAGGTTCCCAAAAGTCATAATCAAAAGAATCTAAAATTATAGCCATCTACACTATACTCTTTTTCTTACAGTGTAGCCACAGCAGCGGGAACTCAAGGTGTCGTTGTCCTTGTTGCGCCGCCAATCGATTATTGACGTTCTCATAAATCCCGACTAAGACCGCTCTAATTTATTGCATGCTCCTCCTGAAACTGAGCTCCCCATACCCATACCCATCCCCAGTTCCTTCTCCTTCGGCTCCTGCTCAACCTCCCCTTAAGCTATGGTAGCTGGCAGCATCTTTGGCTAAGCCGCAGCAAATACTAAGCGGCTTTCGACCTCGCTTGGCCTCATTTAGCCCACCGTCTCAGCCGCAGCCACAGGCGGATTCGGTTTCGGTTTCGCTTACCCGTGTGCTCTCCTCCTCCTTGCGCGTCTGATCCGCAATGTACGTGACGCCGTCCATGGCCTTGTGCAGCTCCGGGCAGGTGTGCCAGCGTTGTCGCACCGTGCCACGCCCCGAACAGCAATGGGGGCCGCCCTCGCGCTGACAGGCGGGCAGTATATCACAGGCCGGCGGTGGTGGCGGCGGTGGCGTTATGCCACCCACACCCCCAACACCGCCACCCACACAACCACCCGCTGAGGCAGCCGCAGCTGCCGCCGCCGCCGCTGCTGCTGCTGCCGCTGCCGCAGCTGCTGAGGTGCTGGCACCGCTTGCCGAGGCCGCTGCAGCAGCCGCAGCAGCAGCGGCAGCGGCCGCCGATGTGGTGGGTCGATGCTGATGCAACAGCTCCGAGGATTGGCAGGCGGCGCCGGCGCCCATGCCCTGATGGATCTGTATGGTGCCGCTGCAGCAGGAATCGGCCAGCGTCGAAGCGGTGGCCACCGAGTTGACCGTCGTCGTGGACTTTATCACATTGGGATTGTGGTTACCGCCCAGGCCCAGATCGCTGGTTGTGGTCGACGCGTGCACCTGATGCGCGTGCAGCGGCAGAGGTGAGAAGTTGGCCGAGCACGAGGATTGCTGCCGATACAGATGATAGTTGCCACCACCTCCAGCACCCACTCCGACTCCGCCACCTGTCTGGCTGCTCTGGCTGGCCTGGTGAGCCAGTGTCGAGGTGGAGCAGCTCTTGCCACCGCAGCCACCTGCATTGTAGTGATGATGTCCGTTCTGTCCCGTCTGGCTGGAGGTGGAGGTCATCTGGCGGAACTTGGTCGGCGTCAGCGGGTGATCCAGCAGGGAGCCTCCCGTCTGCTGGTACTGATTGTGGTACTGTGCATCGATGAGCGAGGATGTGGTCGAAGTTTGTTGGTTCATAGTGGACATGGTCGGCGGATACAGCGAGCTCAGGTGGCCGGTGATTGTGGAGGCGCCTCCTCCTCCACTGGGGCCCAGTTCGTCCATCAGGCTGTGCGCTTGGACTCTGTGCTGCAGGTGCGGCGAGGTGCTGCGCGACGTTGTCTTGGGGCTGTGGTGCATGCTGCGAGGGAGAGAGAGGCATAGAGAGAGAGGGAGATAGAGAGTAAACATCAGAGAGGGAGGGAGGGGCTAAGCTTACCGGGAGAGTGCCACGGGCGGTGGCAACGGTGGTATCTGATCCCTCAGCTCGAGTCCGTTGCAGGTGCGCACCATGAGGCGGCGCGAGGATTTGCTGCGTGTAAGAGAGAGATGGGGAAAGACAATTAGAGCTAGAGAGAGAGGGGTGGAAGGGGGCACATACATCATCTCGCTGATCGGATAGAGTGGACGACGCATCACCAAGAAGCGCGGCAACTGATTGATGAACACGGTGCGCACCCAGGGCGCCATCGTGTGCGTCTGCGGCGAACGGAAGTGGATGTTCAGCACCAGCACCGTCACGCAGATGCTGCAAGCAGAGAGAGAAAGAGAGAGAGAGCAAGAGAGAGAGAGCAAGAGAGAGAGTGAGTGCGTGAGAGAGGCAGAGAGTGCTGTAGGCGCAGTGAGTGTCTTAGTTGGCTAATTAACTTGTGACGCCCAAGTCTGTCTAATTAGCTGGCAGGGAGTGGAGGAAGAAGAGGCAGCAACATTAGAAGCAGTGGAGTGAAGAGCAGCAGAAGATGGAGCAGCAACACGAGCAGCAGCTGAAGGTGAAAGAGGAGAAGGATGAGGAACAGAAGCAACAGCCGCAGCTGGAGAGAAGAAGGAGGCGCAGCAGTTATGTGTAGCTGGCCAGGCTGATAGCAGTCTCGGAGCAGGTGGAGCAGCTGGAGTTGGAGCAGCCTTTAGAGGGGCAGCCTTTAGAGGGGCAGCCTGGAGAGAAGAAGAAGCAGCATAAGAAGCGGAGCGGGGAGCCCTTTGAGAAGCAAACTCAGAAGAAGCAGAGGAGCTGGTGAAGGCGCAAGAGTTGGAGATGCTTGAATAACGGGAAGAGAAGGCAGCAGGAGAAGGAGTGGGAGAAGGAGCAGGAGTAGGAGAAGAAGCAGTAGAAGTAGGAGCTGAAGAAGGAGTAGGAGAAGGAGCAGAAGGAGAAGCAGGCTGGGCAGCAGCCCCGGCAGCAGAAGGAGAAGGTGCAGGGACGAAAGGAGGCGCAGGAGAAGTTCGTTTGGCCATTGGCTTAATTACATCATTTGTGGTCCAAGTTTGAGTCTCGCCATGTTCATTGTGTGTCTCTGTGCTGGACTCGACGTGGGAGGGAGGAGGAAGGTAGGGAGGTAGGTGGGAAAGGAAAGGGAAGGCAGTTGACAGCGGACCCGCCCCGGACTTTTGTTTACCAACAATTAAGCAGGGTGAAGGGAGAGGGCGACTTCTGCTGCGGGTGTGGCCAATGTGGGCTGTAAATTGCTTGGCCAGTTTTGAAGTTTGACTTGGCGTAGGTGGGCGTGGCACGTGACCAAATGAGCGACTGCGATGGCATGAACAAACAAATTACGCATACGCCCCGACCCAGTTATGCCTAAAGCCCAGTTATGCCTGAAGTTGTGCCTGCTGAGGCATACCCCTGCTAACAGTGCAGTCCTGTTACAGGGTATCTACTGTAGTAGCAGCAGTAGTAGAAATAAAGCGCAGACAGGAAGGAGCACGTTGAAGCGAGTTGAAGAACGACAACGAGAGCGCAATGCAATTTTTATTTTTTGCATCCGTTTCCGCCTTTGCCAGCTGTCGCATAAACAAGGCACAGGCGGACGGACAATCAGACAGACAGGCAGGCAGGCGTACAGACAGACAGACAGAGACAGAGGGAGAGGGGGAGGGGGAGGGAAGACAGCGCGACACATTGTGTGTGTGCTGCGTTATCAGTTTGTCATGCAAATCGAACGCGCTGCGTGCCTCGACAGAGTCAGTAGACATTGTTCAGTATGCAGTATTCAGTATTCACTATTCAGTATTCAGTATTCAGTAGTCAGTATTCACATGCACTCACCTGAACGTATCCAGTATCATTGTGAAGAGCACAAATTTGCCGAGCAGCGGCACCACCAGCGACGTGGGCGGAATGATTTCCGCCAGCAGCAGGAAGAACACGGTGAGCGACAGCAGAATGGATATGCTTAATGAGACCTGCAAAAGACAGAGACGGAAAAGGGAGAGAAAGAGAGAAAAAGAGAGAGAGAGAAAGATAGATAGATGTTTTAGTCAAGTTCATTTGCAGCCCTACACCGGAACGTGGCAAGGGATTTGGGAAATTGAGTTTCAGGTGAGCGGAAAAGTGAAGAGTCAACCTCAGAGCTGATAACGTTGCCATAGACAGTACCTAGCTGGGGCCCCTTGCTGCTCTATGTGTGTGTGTAAGTATGTGTGTGCGTAGGTATGAATATATTTTCATATATTTCTATGACATTTGCTAAACGATTTGCATGCTCGACGTGGCGTCTGTTTTATGCTTATGCGAAGAATCTGTTTAATGTCGCCCTCACTACAGTAGACACTCGCTAAATGTGAATTTAATGCGTGTGTTTTATTGAAATTTAATGTGCAAATAATGATTGCCTAATGATGATTAGCAGAGAGAGAGAGAGAGGGGGAAGGAGAGAGAGGTTAAGGTTGTTAACAGAGCGAAAAAAGTAACAAAAAACTTGGTTAATTTTTGCCTAATGATGATTAGGGCTGGCTAACTTTGATGGCACCTTGAAGAGAGAGAGAATGAGGTTAAATTATAGAGCAAAAGACAGTAAGGGTTTTCTCCATTGTATGATCGTTTGATTTAGCTACTTTGTTACTCGTAGGTTATGTTTCATCGTATTGCAAATTATGCAAAGAAGTTAAATTTATATAGACGTTAATTATGAGGTTATGTTTGATTATAGAACGAAACAGTTAAGACACTCTTTTATAGTCAGTCGATACAGCTATATTTTGAGGTTATGTTAAATGTGTAAAGTTAAAGTTGTTGTAAAGCTAAAATTAATTATAAATTTTTAGAGTAAACGTGTAAAAAGCTAGCAGAAAGCCTTTTTTTTAAAGTTTGTTCAGTAATATATTAAGTTGTTTTTCCTTGTTGATTTTGAGGTTATGTTTGATTTTGTAGCAAATTATTCTGAGAAATCGATCAAATTGTTAGTGTAAAGGTTAATTCTAACGTTAAGTTCGATTATAGAGCAAAACAGTTAAAATTATTTTTAAGGTCAGTCAATGCAGCTACATTTTGAGGTTATGTTTTATTGTTAAGTTAAAGTTAATTACAATTTTTGTAGTAAACGTGTAAAAAGCTTGCAGAAAGCCTCAAAGTTTATTCTGTAATATATTTAGGTGTTTTTCCTTATTGACTTTGAGGTTATGTTTGATTTTGGAGAAAAATATGCTGTGAAATCTTTCAAATTGTTAGTGTAAAGGTTAATTCTGAGGTTAAGTTTGAATATAGAGCGAAAGAGCAAAGACACTTCTTTAGAGTCAGTCTATACAGCTACATTTTGAGGTTATGCTTTGTTTAAAGTAAGAGTAAATTACAATTTCTGTAGAAAACCTTAACTTAGGTTAAGTAATAAGTTTCGCACAAAGACTTCTCTTATAGTTTATAATGCAATATATTAAGTTGTTTTTCCTTGTTGATTTTGAGGTTATGTTTGATTTTGGAGAAAAATATGCTGAGAAATCAATCAAATTATTAGTGTTGAGGTCAATTCTGAGGTTAAGTTTCAATATAGAGCGAAATAGATAAGACACTTTCTTATAGTCAGTCGATACAGCTATATTTTGAGGTTATGTTTCATTGTAAACTAAAAGTTCATTAAAATTTTTGTAAAAAACCTAAGCAATAGACTTCGCACAAGGATTTATCTTATAGTTTATTCTATCATTTATAAAGTTGTTTTTCTTTATTGATTTGGAGGTTATGTTTGATTTTGTGCAAAAATATGCTGAGAAATCGATTTAATTGTTAGTGATGTGTATGAATATGCTTTGCTTAGTTTCTTTTCTTAAACCATTAGTTAGTTATATCGTTATCAGACCGTGCAACACTTGCACTGTCTTCCATCTACTCAGCGATGACACATGACAACTGTCAGCTGGAAACGGGGAACGGAAAACTGGGAAAGGTTCAGTTCAGTTCATGTCCTGTCTTGATATGTCAAAATCTTTGCATTTCCTCATTTTCATTTTCATTTCATTTTCATTTCCCCATTCTTATTTCATGCTCTTCCTTTTGTTTTGTTGCAGTATCCCCAACAGAGTCGGATCAGAGACGACATGGAGATGGACATGGTCTAATGGAAACTGAGCTAACAACGCAGCAAAGCATTGCATTGCTTGCCAAATGAATTTCAATGTGCATGAATGTCCGGTACACTGAGAGAAATGAGGTAAACAAATAACTGAGCCGAGGAAAAGTCTCTCTCAGTGTAATCGGCACTTGCACCTTTTGTAAATATTTTCTATTCGATTTTAAAGCTTTAAAGGCAAATAAAGTGTAATTAAACCTCGACACGTGATTAGGCAGTTTAGGGTGACCATCTTTGAGTTAGAATAGCGTCTGTCAGTGCATTTAGCCTGATTAGTTGAACCTTTTTGCCGGGCACGTTTCACTCTCTTTCTCTCTATCTCTCTCTTTCGCATATTGACTCAATTTATTCGCATCATATGCAACTGAAGCACAAGTTTGTGTGCCAGCATGGTCACTTTATTTGCCTCTATTAAATGGGAAAACACTTTCGCTTTGCTTGCGCAACGATTCGCAGCGACTTGAATCGATTCGCCTCCCCTCGATTTGTATTTTTAAGCATTTTCTACTTGAGTTATTAAAATCGAAGTCGATTTCAATTGCGCCAGAGTGTGTGTGTGTGTGTGCTTGCAATGTATGTGCCGCCATTTTTGTGCAAACACAAACACGAATACAAGAACATGTAGAATAGTCGAACAGAAGAGCACAGTTGCGCGACTGTGAGATACCCAGCAGTGCATTAAGTTTCCTTTTACTATTTTCAAAAATTTTCTATGTATGTATTTAATTATATTTATTTATAATTAGGAATAATAAGATCAATGAATTTAATAATAATTAAATCAAGAAATATTTATAATCAATAATTAAAACAAACTGAATTAATTGTATTTATTATCATTGAAGAATAATAACTAAAATTAATTAAGTGGTAATTAAATTCATAATAATTAATAATGAATAATAATAGAAAATAAATAATATAATAATGAACCAAATAATTATAAATAGTCAATAAAAATAACAAAAATAAGAAAACAATAATGAAACGAATTATTTTATAAATAAAAATGAAATAAAATGAGAATGAAATAAAATGAATCACAAACAGTTGTTTCTATTTTTACAAGGCTAAACCGCTGAACCACCCATTGTACAAATAGTACTGAGCGCAATAAAAGCTGTACCAAACGAAGGCAGGGCGTGGCAATGGGGACGGGCAGGGGCGACTTCGGCAACAAGAACAAGAAGGCAATATAAATAACCACAAGGCAAGAGAGACTGACTGACTAATCTCCCCTGTCCCTCCTACGCTCTCCTTGCCTACTCTCACGGCCGCCGGCGTGCAGATGG
Organism: Zaprionus africanus; assembly: GCA_018151435.1. Lineage (NCBI taxonomy): Eukaryota > Metazoa > Arthropoda > Insecta > Diptera > Drosophilidae > Zaprionus > Zaprionus africanus. The sequence continues at coordinate 6,229,216 of JAECXB010001995.1, forward strand.
ATTCCCAAAGCTGAGCTGAGGCTGCTGCGTTGCTGGTGCTGCCACTGCTGCTGCCTCTGTTGGCATCGCTGCCAGCGTAACAGCTATAATATCCGTAGCACATATAAAAAGCATAGCATACTTCGCAGCGCGCTCAATAAACCAAACTCAATATGATTTGTATGCGAGTGGATGAGAGAAAGAGTGAGAATGCGGATTAGAGTGGGGCAGAGGAGGGGGGGCGAGGCAAGTGAGTCGAAGTCAGCGGCTGCCAAGTTGTATTAACTGCTAAGCACAGCTGGCTCAGCTGGAGGTCAGGACAGGTGGCCCAGGTGGCTTTGCTACTGCGTATATGTGAGTGCCTTCGTGTGTGTGTGTGCGTGTGTGTGTGTGTGTAAGCTGCTTGTAATGAAGTGTGTGCAAAAAGTAATTAAATGTCGAAAACGAGACGAGGGCAATTTGAGTTCTTCACGCTGCTTTGTCTGCACTGAAACACGAGCTCAGCGGCTGCCTGTGTGTTTGTGTGTGTGTGTATAAGTGTGTGTGAGGCATAAATTTGATGCCTAATGATTTTATGATAATTAGCCTTAGTTTTGCAAAGTGCTGTAAAGCGATTAGTGCGACGCCTAATTAAGGTTGCAAGTCGCTTTTGACATGCGACACACGACATGGACAAAGTCCTCGAGCTTAAAATGTGCCGCATGGCGGGGCGGGTGTCAGTGTGTGGGCTGTGTGGGCGTGGCATGCTTTCATAATATCCCCATTGCCTCTTGGCGATTATTTATGCAAATGTGTGTGTAATTAATGTGCCTCCTCTACACTTTCGCGCCTCTCGCGCGTTGGGAAACGCCTGCAGGGAGGGACGACAAAGAAAATCAGCTAAGTGAGAGAGAGGGAAAGCGCGACAGAGAGGGGGAGAGATGGAGAGGGGAGAGAGGGAGACTTGGCGTGTGTGAGCGAGATAGAATGCAGAGATGTGGCGGCTGATAGGAGCAGCAGAGAGAAACTCATATAGGTCATCATAAAATGTTATTGTTTCAGCAATAATAACAGTCGAAAACGTAGTTCGATTAAAAACTGCACAACTGACAGTTACCCTGTATCCCTTTTCATATAAAAATAAAGGAAATTGGTGCATAATTTAATGAAAAATCTGCAAACAAACAGAGAAACCATTGTGCTTTTTATACTTTCTGCAGGAGGATCTTATAAAGTTCTTGAACTAAGCATGGTTAAGGTATATAACTAATATATAATATAATAATTGATCATTATAATATAATATTAAACATTACAACAGATTGCAGGCAATCTTTGTTGATTTTCCGCAGGGTATCCTCGCAATGACAACGAACGAAAGAGGTTTTTTTTTTGGGGGAAGGGGGTCGCGCGAGCTACTTAGTATTGGACACGAATACTGTCCCGTCCGTCTGTGCGGCAATTGAATGAATGAATGAATGAATGGAGTGCGTTGTGGCGCATATGCATGTAAATTGCCAATTGCAATTCCAATTCGAATTCCAATTCCGATTCCGATTCGAAATCCGATTCCCATACCTACGCCACGTGCGCCCAGCGATAGTTACAACAGTGCGAGAAAGAGAGACAGAGAGAGACATAGAGAGAGAGACTCCCTCGAACTTCGAACTCGGACTGCGGTTGTGACTGCGACTCTGCGACTACGATGGGGATTCCGAATCGGAAACTTCCTAGTGTGCATGGGGGACATGTGTGTTTTGGGACTGTGCGCTGACCGCTTTTAGGCGCAAATATTTGTGTGCCCCCTCCCCCCCCCTTTTCCAGGCTGTGCGTGTGTGCCCATAAAAGCAACAACAGCAACCAGTGAAGGGAGGTGAACACAGCTTGTCCGGGTTGGCTCGTAAAATAAAAACACAATGAATTGTTTATTTGCAACGAAACTGCGATCCCGAGGCGAATGTGAGAATGTGTTCTTGTCATAGGCCCATCTCGACTTGAGTCGCTCGCTCTGTCTTCTTGCCACGGTTTATCGCTCATTTAACTGCCACACCTTTTCTGCGTACTTTAATATCTGATTTCGAGTATTTTGTAGAGATTCTGCACAATTTCTTACTGCAATCTTCGCTTTGTTTTACATTATCTTGCTATTTCTCAGCTGATCCCACTTGTTGTCCCGCTTTAACAGCTGCACTGCTTACGCATTTGCCTTCGAGGAGTCAAGGAGGATTCACATAAAGTAGTTTTACTTGGCAACTGCCTTACCAACACTGTAAACTGCAGGGACAGGGCGAATAAAACGCGAATAAAAAGCTCGCAGTGTTGCCAGAATTTGATAAAGAAGAAAACCCAGATTAGATTAACAAAGCTTATTGTATGGAGTTTCCAATATTCACAAAATGTTTTAGCTACTGTAGTTTAATAATAGCTAGATCTAGCAAGAAATTAGCTAATATGGTAACCCTGCGTGAAATGTTGGCAATGACATTGCAATATCTTGCGGTGAATCCTCTTTGATTTGTAACTTCGCTTGCAATTTTGTTTTGGCAACTTTCGCTTTGCCCAAGCTGATCTTACTTGTTGTCCCATTCTGGCAACTGCGTTGCTTACGCATTTGCCTTGTCTGACACATTTGCTTGCTCACTCGCACTTGCTCACTCGTCTTCCACTCCCGCTCTCTTAACATAGCAAAAAAAGCTGTTTAACACGCCACTCTCAGATCAACAAGAGCTTTGTTGCACTTGCATGAAGTGCCATAGCTATGAGAGTTGTGTCGTCCGCTGTGCTGCGACGTCCGGCACGCGACATAAATAAATCGCGCTCGCGATTTGCGTGCTGTTTCCGCTCGTTGCGAATTCTCCAGTGAATCGCTTCAATTCACCTGACAGGAAGGCAACGGCAATAGACAGAGACAGCAACGACGGCAGCGTGCACCATCAAAATGCACTGTCAATATTTATTACACAAATTATGCATAATGGGGCAGCCTGCCGCCGCCGCTGCTGTTGCCGTCGGCGTTGGCGCCGGCGTTAGCGTCGTGAAACCGCGCGCAACATACAAATTATTTTTGCGTTTTATTTATTTTGAAAATTGGCCGTAATTTATTCATAAGTCCCGGCAGCAGCATGTAAATATTTATATTTATGCATTATGCCGTTTTATTTTATTATTATCGTTCGTCGTTTTTTTTGCTTTCTCTCTCTTGCAGTCGTTCGTTCTTCTCCGCAAACGTTTTATCAATTTTTTGGCGGCGCTTCACAAAGAAACGCGAGCGGCGTGAACCACAAAACGCGCGCGAGTGGTGGCCGAGCGCGCGTTTTTTACCGCCCGCAATTCATCTGCGGGGCAAGTTTGTGCGTGTGTGTGTGCATGTGTATGCATGTCCGTGCGCATTAAATTGAATACAACATGTAATTTTATTTATTCAAAGTTAAATGGCGGCAAACATGCCCAAGGAGCGGGGGCAGGGGGAGGGATAGAGGGAAATGTCGAAATGCATTTTCATTTTCATTTGAGTGTGAAATTATTTTCAGTTTTTTTTTGTTTTTAATTAAAAGCACATTGCCAGGCGAGGCAAGTGTACGAGTGTGTGTGTGTGTGCAATAAATTATGGCAATTGGCGGAACGAAGAAGCGAACAAAGAACCACAAAAGTGAGATAAATTAAAGTCGAAAACGCAAAGCCAAAGCAGCCTCAGCTGCGCGAAGTTCATTGACAAACTGCGAAGGAGGAGAAAGCAGGAGGAGGAGGGGGGGAGTATCATGACAGGTGACAGGGTGGCTCGTCTCTGGGGTGCACTCACCTTTTCGCCACTATCCGATGGCAGGTAGAAGACCAGAATAGTTAGAAAACTGATGCCCATGCAGGGTATGATCAGGTTGACCGTGTAGAAGAGCGTCTTGCGGCGCATGGTGATGTTAAATGTTATGTCCAGATAAGGCTCATCGCAGCACGTATAGAACTTTTCATTGCTGCAACGAGAAAGAGAGAGAGTGAGAGAGACAGCGACATGTATTTATAGGTTAGAATATGTGTCTGCCACCACGTGGCACGTTAATATTTATTTATTGTTTGGGGCCCGGGCCTGTTGTTTGCAGCTTCCACCGGCAGCGAACACACACACACAGAGACACACACACAGAGCACACACACAAAGCATACACTGTCACACACTCCCCCCTTAGCCTGCCCCACTCTGTGCTGCCTTGCCTCGCATAAATCATCAGCCGCATGATAAATATGGCAAAAAATGCTGCGTTGTTTGCAGGCTGCTCAAACTGTGCACTGCAAGTGGCTCTCCAACTGTGAGCAATCGCTGCGCCTAATGAACTTGACACTCCCCTCTGCCCTTGCTGTCTGCATAACCTAAAAGTTAATAATCTTTGACTGGCAAATAATGCAAAAATAATCATGGAAAGCAGGCGAGCAGAAGGAGAAGGAGAAGTGGAAGGAGAAAGAAAGAAGTGTAAACAGAAACAGAAGCAGCAAAGGCAGCAGGCAAATTTTGTAAATTGAGTCGAGAACTTTTTGGCGACCACGAGTGAGAAAGGGGAGCAGGCAAGAGAGGGGAGAGCAGGCAAAAATGGCAAAAGAGAGCAAAAGAAATGAGGAAGGGAAGGGGAGCAGGGATAGCTAGAGGATTGCTAATGGGAACGGGTTGCGATTGAGCTGGGGATAGAACTAAAGCTGGAAATGGGATCTGCCAAAGGGATGTGGCCCCAGCAGGGGGCAGGGCAGACAGAGGCAGCTGCGCTGGACTTGTGTAGCATGTTTTGCCATCAATAATTCGGAGTGGCTTGCGGCTTCATTTTGAATAAGAAAATATTGTAAATAAATAATAGAGAGAGAGCGAGAGGGAGCGAGAGAGGAGATGCTAAGTCAGTTGAAAGCTTGGGCCACATAACTAACTGTTCCTGGCACTTGACTCCGCAGACAGACAAATACGATATATGGTGCATATATCGTGGGAAATGGCAATGAGGGCTGACCGGCAAGTGAGCCTAGGAAAAACGATGAAAAAGCAATAGAAAAACTTGGGGAAAAATATGTTGAAATAAACGAGAAATAAAAATAAATATAATTTGCAAAGCAAACTTTGAAATGTCAGTGGGGTAAGTGGAAAACCCGAAAAACGAAATGAAATAAATGTAGAAAGTCAAAGGAAAAAGTTGCGCTGCACGAGAACTCAAAGGATTCGCGACGAACGTGACCCAATTGCCTGCTGATGATCGCTGTGCGGGGAAAGGGGGGGGCAACGAAAACTTTGTGAGAAAAAAAGGACAATGAAATTTACGGCCAGCTGAAAAGATTAATCGATGTAGAAGTCGGATAAGGTGTGTATATGGTACAGCTACATATAGTATACACATGTGTAAGCATGTGTTTAATCAGAACTCAGATCTTGCACGAGGTGAAAGGTAATGTGGGTCCAGGCGGAGGACGAGGGCAGGTGTAGAGGTGGATACACAAGGGTAAATATGTTAGATCTGTTGTCTAAGTAGCTGAACAGCTAAATGGGACACTAGATAATACCCTGGCTAACTAGAGTAGGCAATGCAGGAAGGGGTGTTCCGACATGAAGCCTTGTGCAGTTTATTTAGACCTAAGAACATTTGGCATGCTGAACAGGAATATATATACGCATGTATATATAATGTATATTCTACACTTTTGCATTTATGTTTCTTCTAATTTATATAATAATTTAATACTGTCTTCAAAATATATATACTACTATATTTTCTTAGTGGGCTATAGAAACTTTGATTGAACAAGAACTTATACTGGATATATGTATTTATTGGCATGTATGTGTTGTATATATGCACATATGTACACCTGCACCTGATCTATCTATCACTTAAATCTAATATGCTTGGTAAATATATAATACAGTCAATATAATATTTGAAACAATCTTTTTATTGAACAAGAATATATATCTATTTATATAAATCTTTTGCATACAGTTTCACAACACTTCCATCAACTGCAATTGCTACCTTTAGCTTGCTTAGTTGCATTGCAATATACAGGCTATAGAGTCTTTATATTGAACATGAATATATATAGAGAACTTTAATAATTAAACCTTTAATACTTCAAAGTCACTTTTTTGCTCTACCGATCAAATTAAAGTTGAAATGAAGTACATAGAAGAAGAATATATGCATATTTATATATACGTCCTTCATTATATTTTATAAATAGAACAAAAATATATATCCGTGTACATATATATCTATTTAGCATATCGCTTCCACATTTCTCTGCACATCCCTTCCCCATTTCCTTCTACAGGGTATGGGAAAAATTAATAAAAACTAGTATTAGCTGGCTTAAGTGGGCTTTGGTCAATGAGCTGGACACTTTGGTTCAATTGAGCTTTCTACCTAGCAACCACTTGACTGGCACACCAACAGCCCCTTGCCTTCCCCCTTCCCCCTTTCACCTCCCTCAGCATGTCTGTGGCTTAGCCAAGTTCTGCTCGTTTTCTACTTCTCTGCTTGAGTTGGAAAATTTTTGCGTTGGCATTTTTTTTTTGTACGTGAAGTATGTGTGTGTGAAGGAGTCTGTGTGTGTCTAAAGGTCAGTGTAATAAGCTATAGCATGATAAGGGGGACGGGGCAAGGGAGTGAGGTCTGCAGAAGAGAAAAACATACAATAAATCATAAAATAGGCAAAGCCAGGCCACACGCCAACAAAATCAACCCGCACACAACTAAAGCAGGCACAGAGAGAGAGAGAGATAGGGAGGGGGTAGAGAGATTAAGGAGGAGGAGGTGGGTAACGGGGAGGGGGGAATTGAAAGAAGGCAGCGCCATTCTGCGACTGCGACTCTGGCTGTGACTGCGATTCCAAGAAAAACGACGACGATGATGATGATGGGACACACATGCGAAAGAGAGAGTGAGAAAGAGGGAGAGAAAGAGAGAAAGAGGCAGGGAGATGCAGAGAGAAGGGGAATTGAAGAGGCTGAGAAAGGGAGAGCGGATGCGAGCGCGTGTCTGTGCACGTCTGGACACGCCGTCGCCGTCGGCGTTTGTCGGAGACGGTGGCGCCACGTAGGCACCAGCAACAGCAACACCAACAGCAACAGCAACGGCAACCCGTAACCCACAACCAGCAACAATAACAGTTGATTTGACTGTAGGCAGACTGGGCTGAAGCTGAAGGGGGCAAACGCAAGCAGGGGCAATGGGTAACAATTCATCAATGCGAACCACGCGGCGTATGCGTAATGAAAACACACTCCAAGCGGGAAACCAGAAAGCGGCCAAGCTACATCGACGTACAGATGCCCTTTGAGCAGCTGTAACATGAGGGTGTAAGGCGTGCAGTCCAGGGCTGCCTGGTCAGCTGTTTGCCGGATAAATCTGTTCTTTAATCCGCGTAGCCCGAAAAACTTGTGAATTTTACAGTTCGGTAATCTGTTCCGTTTTTATTGTTTATATAAAACGTATTTTTGATAAAATTTAAAATTTAATTAATTAATTAATAAGAGTCTGCTCAACATGTATGTAAGTTAAACCGCTTGATTTGTATAAACATCTTTATCATCTTTTTTTAAATCCAACAGATTCTAATTAAATTGTTTTCTTCCTGTTTAAGCTTTTGCTATTAATTTATTCCTATTTTTTTTATAAATATTTAATTGATTGTTTTACTTTAAACAGTCGATTGACCGTAGTTGATTTAAAAAAATAAAAATAAAAATTTATCATCTCTTTTTAAATGCATGTAAAATACCTATAAATTCTATTCTTCCCATTTAAGTTTTTACTATTAATTCATTCTTATATTTTTTTATTAATATTTTATTAGTTCTTTTACTTGAAACAGTCGACTGACCAAAGTTGATTTTAAATAAATAAAAAAAAAATCTCAATCATCTTTTTTTAAATCCAATATATTCTAATTGAGTTCTTTTTTCCCGTTTAAATTTTTAATTAATTTTTATTTTATTTTTTAATATGTTTTGTTAATTGTTTTACTCTAAACGGTCAACTGACCAATAAATTCTTTTCTTCCTATTTAAGTTTTTACTATTAATTCGTTCTTATTTTTTTATAAGTATTTAATTAATTGTTTTACTTGAAACAGTCGACTGACCATAGTTGATTTAAAAAATAAACAAAAAAAAATGATTTTTGTTTTCAAGTATAAATATTGTTTTATATATTCGCACATTTTAAACATATAAAGAACAATGAAAACATTTTCAATAGAGCATCAGAAACTTAATTTAAAATGTTTTATAGTTTTTTAAACAAAAGCTCTTGTCTTTCTTTGGCTTTTTTTCTTTTGTCTATTCGTTTTTTTCCTTTTTTCAGCATAGTCTCTCCTTTTTTGTGGCGGAGATGGCGCCCGAAGTTTTAACCAAACTTGAAAGCCAGCCACTCAGGCAATATACCCCACAGATTACAGGGTATTCAGGCAGTCTGTCTGTGATTTAACATATTGTTGGCGTAATGCACTCGAAAGCGAAGAACGGCAAAGGGCAACCCCCACCCTGCCCTGCCCTACACACTTTTAGCTTCCCTCGCAACTGACCAAAATAGCCAAAACGCTGATTGACAGCACACACTAAGAAAGAGAGAGGGGGAGAGAAGGAGAGGCACCGCAAGAGACAGAGTTGGACACAGAGACAGAGAAACACTCAAAGCGTCGGCAAAGTCAAAGAACAGCAGCAAAGAACGCATAAATACTAAATGATTGGCAACATAAAAAACAAGTTGAAGAAGAAGAGAGCGCTAGGTTGAGGTCGCGGAGGGGGCGTGGCCACAGAACGATGGCGAGAATTTCAAAGCGAAATTGCGGCCGCCCTCGGGCGACCATTGCCACTTTCAGAGTGCAGAATGAGAGGCAGCAGAGAGAAGGGGAAAGGAAAAGGGAAGGGGGGCGGGGCAGGCAGCAAGGCAGAGAAAGAAAGGAGAAAAGGAGGGGGGGCAGAGGGGCAAGCAGTAGGTCGCTGAGGTTGCTTTCGGGCCTAACGCTTGATTGATTTCCACAACTTTTTTCTGGCCTTTTTTGAGTGTTTTCGCCTTCTTCCTCTGCTCCTGCTTCTGTTTCTCTGCTTTTTTAGGGTTCACTTTTATTATTATTTTTGCTGGTTTTGTCGTTTTGTTTCGATTTCATCAGAAATCACTCTCAGGCGAGTGGAGTGCGGGGAGAGGGGGGAGTGGCAGCGAAGCAATACGACGCTAGTAATAGAATTTTAATAACTTTACTCGAGTTGGAAGCAGCCTGGCGGAACGAAGGAGGCAGACTGAGACGGAGAGAGGGGGAGGGATCTCTTGAAAGTTAGCTAATTATGGTTTTAATCGATCAGCCGTAACGCTGTGTGTCTGGACGAGGGGCGTGGCAAGTGGGCGGCACGCAGGTCCTGTAATCAAGGCATCAAACAAAGGCGAAAGTGAAAGCAGAAGTGGAAAGTAAAGTAAAGTAAAAGTGTCTGTCGATAAGTTCGACAAAGCAAAGGTAGACAGAGGCGTACAGCAAAGGGGGGGGGGGATAGGAGGAAGTGGTGAAGAGGGAGGCGGAAGGGGGTGTGGCACTTGTGCATGTGCCTGGCATTTTGATGTTGTGCACGCGCCGCACTGCGGCAATTAGACAGAACCGGGAAGAAGGTGGAGAAAGAGGGATATAGAGGGGAGAGAGGTATAGAGAGGAAAAGCGAGGGGAAGAAGAAGAAGGAGACAGAGGCTGAGTGAAGCTGGAAGCTGGTTTAATATAATGGCAATGCATTGGGATTCACGCAATGTGCCACAAATGAGGAAATACTAATGAGGCGGGCTAAGAAGAGGCAGCAGGGGAGGGGGGGCGTGGCTACAAAGTACAAGCGGCACCAAGTCAGCTACTGCTGCTGCACGTGCTCATACATGAAACTGCTACTTCCCTAATTTGCCAATAAAACTTTTTTACGCTCATTTTTCATTTTCAAAATCTTTTTCGCTTTGAAGAGAAAAGAAAAAGGGAAAACTAAGTAGAAGATTTCCAAAAAGGGTTGCATGAAGAGGGAAAACTTTATGAACTTCTTTTTCAAGATTTCTTAAAGCTCCATTTTGCTTTTCAAGTTTTACCAAGCTGGAAATGAGTTGCTCAAAAAGGTGAAACAAAATTAGTCAAAGGTGAGAGAGAAAAATGGAATTAGAAAGATACTTAGATAGATAAAGAAAGGGGGAGAGAGAGACAGGGAGGGGGATAAAGAGAAGAGAAAGTAAAGGGGAAGAAAGAGAGGAAGAGAAAGGCAGTGAAAGGGAGACGAACGTAGAAGAGCTACATTGCCGAGCAAAACTCCATCAATTTTTAGCAAAAGAAACCAAAAAGAAAAGCAAAGAAATTTTTTTGGGCAGTTGAAAATGCGGAAGGAGTTAAATGCATAGAACTATTTACATACATATGTACACATGTGCTTTATATGCATACATATGTATATTTGTAAACTCCCTCCCTAGCCTATCTCAACACTCCCTCTACCCCTTTCCTCCTTCCGCCCACTTCAAGCTGCTGCTGCTTGTGCTTCTCCCGTTGGCCAATTTAACTGCTTAACTGCTTCGTGTGTATGGCGCTCCTAGCCCCATGACAAGGCTAAAACGCAATGCGCGCCATGCCGCAATGTGGCATTAGTCATGCTGCGAGCCCCGCCTCCCGCACTTTCGTTGTGGCAGCAACAGAAATGCCTAAGCAGGCCAAAGCGCAAAAGGGGCTCAAGTCATTGACAGGAATTAAAAACTTGTCAGCCCCCTGCGCCCCTCCAAACAGGCACGTGTGCGTATGCTATTGTGCGCGTGTATTTGTGTGCGTGTGTGTGTTGGTGTGTGTGCCGCAGTCTTCAGTAAATTATGCCACAAGTGCGTGACACAAACCAGAGGCGCGACGCCACTGCGGCTTTTCCCTTTATGTGTCAGCATAGGGGCAGGGGCTGAGGGGAAAGAGGGAAGGGGGGTTGTGGAAGGGGGGGATTGGTAGAGTTAGGCGGGAGAGGTGCTCTGGTGCTGTGGGCAATTGCGGAGGCGTCGCTTCATTGTCTGCAGCTGTCGGTGTAGCTTGGCAGGCTGCGCCTAAAATGCTGCAACACAATTCACAGCACGTAGCGCAATTTTGCCATGAAGCTGCCGCCGCCGTCGACGTCGACGTCGCTGCCTGCCTCAATCGCTGCGTGGCAGTGGCGCTTTGCCTGCCACACTGAGCGAGGGCTTGCCACGCCACACCAGGATTCACTTTAATGCGCATCAACATCGACAGTTAAATTAACTCGCTGCCGCCCACGTGTAGCACTGAGCGCAGAGGCGTGGCCGTGGCAGCCAGTTGTCCCCCCTCTGCCCCCACTTCCTGCTGCTGCCTACCCCGCTCGCTTACGCTTAGGCAGCGTGCAGCGCAATCAGACGCTGATTGACAGGCAGACAGAGTGAGATAGGGATAGGGAGAGAGGAAGAAAGGAGAGGGAAGGTAGAGAGAGAGCATAGAGAGAGAGAGCATAGAGAGAGAGAGAGGGAGACGAATGGCAACTGAATTGACACAAAGAGGCAAATGTTGCTACTGCTGTTGGCTGCTGTCTTCATAGGGTATATGCAAGTTGTGAATACTTTCCTCTGACTTTTCATAAGTTTGACCTTTATTGTAAAGGAATAAACTTGAATTTTAATTAACTATTTAAAGAATGAATTATAGTCTTAGAAATCAGTTTTATAATTTGATGCTATAAATATATTTTCTGAGTGTTTAGATCAGAGTTGTTTAACAAGACTTTGAAAACGGTTTCTTTTTTATTTATTTATTTTTATTTTTATTTCTCTATTTATTTCTACCCTCTTGGAAATTCTAAGCTCAATTTTGCCTCTTAAAAAAAGGTTTTCCCTCAACTGTGTTCATGTTTTTTTTGCAGCTAAATCTTTCAAGGAAATTATAAAAATAACTTAGTTATTCCCAGAAGCAACTTGTGATTTGCTTATTCTATTTTCGAACTAGCTTAAGCAGGAATTTTCTGTGGAACAGCTTAGTGCTAAAGCCTTTGCGAGAGTAGTTCGTTCATAGTCTTGCTCCAAGAGAATATCTCGAATATCTCGAAATCTGCAAAGGTTCACTTCAGTCGAAATGTCCTCAATGCATTTATTTCTACTACTCTTAAATGCCATAATTCTTTAAGATGATGATGATTATTCTCTGTATTTTATAAGTCTATTTTTACAAATGTATTTTCTTTGATTTTCTTTTAAGTTCTTTCACAGATTTAAAGTACGAGTAGCTTTCTTTTCCTCCTTGCGTGTCAAGATAAGGTATGATTTGCCTGTAGAGTATTTCTATTCCTTTCATCTGTCTTTCAACTTGCAGTTTCTTCTTGTTGCCTTCACTTGTTGCAAAGGTTTCTTTTGCTACCTCTTTTTCTTACAGGGTATCATTTGCCTGTGCCTTTCAGCCGCACAAAGCAACAACTTCAGACACCTCCGACAGTTGAACAAGTGAAATCACAAAGCCATAAAATTAACGCATAGTTTTGCCTGCTGTCAGAAGGGGGTGCCAAGACAGGGGTAGGGGCAGGCGCACGTTAAGGTGAAGGCAGATCGGAGATTGGAAAGTGTATGTGCTGCTGCTGTTGCTGTTGCCTAGGAAAAGTTACTGCGCTGATTTATTGCCGCCATTCGCCTTCGCACGCAACTCTAAAATAGTTTCAGGCAGGTGTCGCAAATGTGTGTGGAAAGTGGTGTGTGTGTGGGAGTGTGTTTAGAGTGTGTGAAAGAGTGTGTTAGGTGTGTTAGGGATGTGAGTTGAGTGCGATTTGCGCTTGATTTACTGATCTCAAGTGATTATTTTAAGGTTAAATTGAAGTGTTAGAAATACTTGTTTTGTAGAAAATAAACTAGCTGGATGCATATACTAGAGATGGAAAGACTAAAACTATCATTGAAATTGAGCTGGAAGCATAAAAGGCTTACTTGTTGGCTATTTCAAACTAAAGTGAGGTTATAAAGAGGCATGTCTTTGAAAAGAACATACCAGAAAGGCGAACACACAAAAGTTGCTTAAAAAGAGTTAACAGAGAGAAAATGAGGCGATAAAGTTGCTGTATAAATTGCTTTTGATTATTTTTGTGAGGTTAGAATGAAGCATACGAAACACCGAAAAAAACCTATCCCAAAGGTAAAGGGTTAAGGTGGGGAGTAACTATAAAGTCTTTACATAATTTAAAAAACTTTCCAGCGTACAATGTCAAAGTATACACTTAAAAATAAATAATAAAATAAAGGAATAAATAAAACAATTAAAAATAAGTATCTTAGAATGAAAACCTCCGCAAAAACATATCAGGTAGAGTAACAAGCGATTACTGAAGCAGAATAAGTTAAGAAAAAGGGAAGAGAATATATAATCTTTGGCTACTTCAAGCTAGAAAAGGGTTAGAATAAAGACTATCAGAGAGAAGAAGTCTGAAGTGAGCAACAAGATAGAGTTGAATAAAGTCTTTAAATAGTTTTAAATGGTTAAAATAATTATTTGCTGTTTTATGCTAACTTTATAACTTTAACTTTCTTTTCCTTTCTGCTTTCTACCTTCCCCTTCTTCTGTCTTTCTTTCCTAAACTCTCTTTTTAGCTGTTAAGCAACTCTATCAAGGTCAAAGCGTCGCCTAATGTGGCAAAGATCATCACTAGGTGACTATCGACAAAGCTGCCATCTCTAATGGGTGCGTGCGTTCGTGTCTGCCGTGGCAGTGGCAGCCAAATAGTGCTGCTGCTGCTGCTACTTGCCACAAGCCGCACACAACGACGCTTGCACTTTGCACTCCTCCACGCAGCAGGTGAGCAACAGCAACAGCAGCAGCACAGTTTTTGCTTGAGTTTTGTTTTGCAGCATGTAGTGGGGAGGGGCTGGGGTGGAAGGGTGCGCTAGTGTGTGTCCTTTGTGCTCTTGGGGCATAAACAACACTTTCACGGACACCCGAAACGGCGACGTGCGTCGCGACATGTTTGTGGCTGTCGCGCGTGCCAATGACAACGAAGGTAGCAGCAACAACAGCAACAACAACAGCAACAGCAGCCACAACAACAATAGCAACAACAACAATCGTTAGCCTCTGTCGCTGCTGTTTTGTCGCCAAAATTGTTGTTGTTGTTGTTTTCTTTTAGCCGTTTTTAGCTCTTTTTTATGGCATTTCGAGCAGCAACTTTTGTTTTGCTCTTAAATTTCGTTTCAGTTTGCTGCGTTGCCCCCGGGCAAATTTCAAAAATACAACAAGAAAAACGCAACCAGCAAACCAACAACAACAACGAAGAAGGTGAAGAGGGGGGGAGGGGGTGGGAAAACGTAGAAAAAAGCAGGCAACACTGCGCGCTCATAAAAAAGCCGAGGACTAAATCAAGGTGTTCAACTGGATAAATGGTCGAGCAACAAAAACGCACACACACACATAGAGAGAAGTATACAACACACACGCTCGTACTCACACACACACACAGACACTCACAGTCACACTCACACTCACAATAAAAGCACAACAAAAATATTGTAAAAACGTCGCAAAAGTGTAATCAAATTTTCGTGCGGGCCATGGTCATAAGACTAACACACACACACGTACACGCACACACACACACACACACACACACACACACACACACACACACACACACACACACACACACACACACACACACACACACACACACACACACACACACACACACACACACACACACACACACACATACACACACACACACACACACACACACAGAGGCGAGCAAAAGTCAACTGTAAGCGAAACTGAAACCGAAGGAAAATGAACTCTGCCCAGGTAATCCGTAAATTGTGGCAAATTCCTCGACAGCAGCAGCAGCAGCAAAGGCAGCCGAAGGGGCAGGGGGCAGGGGGCACGAGCCAACGGCAGCCATAGAAAAGCGGAAAGCAGAGCAAATTGAGAGAGAAGTCCCTCAAAAAAACATGAAAATGTTAAATGAAAAATGAACCTACACTCTGAAAATATTTTGATTATGTTTTAATAAACTTCGACCCTAATTGAAGCGAAACTTTCGCAAAATCAACTTTTGTTTAATTTGCAAAATGATCGTGGAAAAGGTTTCCTCGTCTCATTAGCACCCGCACACACATAAGGGGGCATTACTATTGCTATAAACTTAACTGGTAAAAATATAATATATTTACTTTATTTTCTGTTAAGCATCGCTTCGTTATTGTGCGCACTAGCTGAGTTTGTTGCTGATTGGGATTCCCGCTAACTGCTCTAAGACAAGCTACAGTCGAGTTTGCTCCACGGCTGATAAAGATTTGTCTAACGGGGTATATTTAGAGACAGCATCAAATTTGAGTTGATGATAAACATTTATTTTCTTATCAAATTCTGGCAAATTTACCAAACAAGATCTTGAAAGACTTTCAACTCAATTTCCCCAACTTGTTTGCCGCTTTTTCTATGCACGAAAATATCCGAAAAAATGCACGGAAAATACAGTTAAAACTCTCAAGTACTCTTCACTATGGTTTCTTGTTCTTGTTTCCTCTTTGCTTCGCTTCTTTGTTTCAATTTCGTCTACACTTTGCATCGATTCGTTTCGTTTCATTTTGTTTTGTTTCTTGTTACGCCTGCGAACGCATTCATTCATGTTATTTTTCCATTATTTTCAAAAGCGAATTGCGAAATTTAAGTATTTGCGCCAAGTGTGAGAGCGAGGGTGTGTGTGTGTGTGTGAGTGTGTGGGAGTGTGTGTGCTGCTTATTAATTTGCTGCCAGCACACACAGAGCAACGCTCCGCCCACTTCAAAGGCTGTTTCAAGGAAATAAGTTTTACCCTA
This sequence comes from Zaprionus africanus, assembly GCA_018151435.1. Classification (NCBI taxonomy): domain Eukaryota; kingdom Metazoa; phylum Arthropoda; class Insecta; order Diptera; family Drosophilidae; genus Zaprionus; species Zaprionus africanus. Next base: position 6,244,980 of record JAECXB010001995.1, read on the forward strand.
CCCTACCCTACCCCCTCGCCTTTCCTTTCACACTCTTCGCACTCTTCTTGCACTCTCCCTCTCTCTCTTTCTTCACTCTTATTCCCTTCCCCTATTTTTGGCACTTTTCTAGGCCCAACAGAATGGGCGAAAAGTCTTTGAAATGTTGCCTTTGTCTTGGGCTAAACGCATTAGGGCCACGCCCCCGCTTCTGGGCGGGTAATTGCTGATGTGTGTGCACACAAGCGTGCCGCATCGCGTTCAGTCGCGTCGCCTCGCCTCGCGTCGCTTTGCCTTCTGCAGGTAGAGGGAAATGAGGGCGTGGCAATTAAACAACAACAGCCTTGTGCAGCTGCTTAGTTGGCGTTGATTTTGCGCTGCACACACACACACACCCGCACACTCACACACACACACACACATGTCTGGGCGGTGTCCAGGAGAGCTGTTCCTTTGCCAGGCGGCGCCAAAGTTTTTTAATTTAAAAACTTTTCGCCGACACGAAGACGAGCAGAAGAAGGTGCTGGGGGGAGGGGTGGAGAGCAGGGGTAGGGGAGGTCAGACGCTGTACAAGTGTAAATATTGGCGGTAAACTAGTGAGGCCACGCCCACAGTGCCTCAGAGTCATCAGCAAGTTGTCGTCTGGCGTCCTGTGTTTGCATCCTCGACCTGCCTTGGCCCGCTTGGCCTCCAAAATGCGCTCTGACATTCGTAAGATTTGTGTTTGTGTTTTGTGACAGCGGCCAAAAGTTGCCAAAGCAGCTGCCAAGCAATGCTTGTTGTTGTTGCTACTGTTTGTTGTTGTTGCTGTTGTTGTTTTGTAGTTGCATGAGAAAACTTACCGCACTGCAGGAACTTCGAGTATATCCCATTCAACGGACGTGTAGAACTCGGACAGATCCACGCCCACCTCGACCACATTGGTGCCGTTCAGTTCATCGATGTGCCGTAGATCCACCTGCGTATGCATGAGAGAGAGAAAGAGAGAGGATGAGAGAGTGAGAGAGAGGGAAGAAAGAGAGTGAGTGAGTGATTAGACAATTACAGGATTACAAACGTTGACAGCGCACATAATTGAGCTGCAAGCTGAGAAACTCAGCTCAACTCGTAGCTACAACTAGATGAGAATGGGTAACTAGATTTGTAGAAGCATGTGAAGGGATGCGAGAAGGGGGGTGGACAGCACGAAAACGTACAACGAGTTGGGCGAACACAAAAAGCAAAATCCACTTGACACGAGAGCCGAACACGGCAGCAGCAGCAGCAGCTGAGCCAGTTGCTGATGAAGGGGGAGCAGCAGCAGCAGGTGAGGGGCAGCAGCAGAAGAAGCAGCAGCAGCACCTAAGCTAGTCAAGCTGCCCAAGCTACACTTCAATTTCAGCTTCAGTTTTAGTCAGTTCGGCACGAATGCAGCTGACATACAGCTGATAGAGACAGAAAGAGCGAAAGGGAGAAACATGCGAAACAGGATGTGGACAGGACGCTGCTATTGGCATGCCAGCACGTGTGTGTGTGTGAGCGAGAGTGTGCCATGTTGCAAGGCATCCACCTTCCGCTACAAAAGCGCCAGCTGCCACTTTGTTGTGCGCCCTGATGTGCCACCGCACAGGATTATTCATATTAAGTCAATTAAATTGACATACAAAGCGAGCAGGTCAGCGAGCGAGAGGAGTGGAAGGGTGGGTGAGAGGGGTAGCTGACCCTAAGCTACACAGCGACAAGTATCATTTAAGTTAATTAGTTGCTTAACGAGTTAACGCTGATTGCGAGCCCCAAACGAAGGATTCCTTACGCACGGCGCTTAAAAGTAGGCAACAATTTATTTCATTTTGTTGCTCTTAAAAGCAGGCAACAGTCTGCTGCTATTCCTCATGTTGGTCGCTCTCGCTTAATGGATCCTTAAAAATGACGACGAATGACAGCCGCACTAATGAGCTTAGTGAAATTCTCGTCAACTTATTATAATGTGAAGAGCTCGCGACATTTTTGTTTTATTATTTGATTTGTTGTTGTTGTGGCCCTAAACGAAATTAACTGAGTTCATCGCGGGGGAATTTGCAATTATTTTTAATTTGATAATAATTGGAATATAATTCTGTACAGGACTGTGTTTCAAAATCGAACTACTCTCTCTTAAGACCTCGCAGAAGTACCCTTCTACACAGGAACTAGACATTTATTGCATTGCATTCTACGCATTGATAAACACGGTTGGCAAAAAAACATAACGAAAGACTTGGAAAGAACCACCCATTGAATCATTCCACGAGAACCATTTAATAAACACTTGTTTTTAATATTATTAATTATTTATTTTTTGCTATTTCTGTAATTGTTATTTGTTATAATCCGATGTAAATACTGTCCTGTGAACCTTTGTTTGTTTGTTTTTTATGTTAAAAGCTGTCGCTACGGGTCATAGAAAACTGCTTTAAAAGTTCAATAAATAAACATAAAATTAAAAAGATGATAATTAAAAGATTATTCTAAGCTTCATTTAATTTTTACGCATTATGTAAAAGTTATTATTAATTATGCGTATTATGCTATTTAAAGTTGAATATTGCTGCCATTGTCCTACTGGAGAATTAACTTAATGAAATGCACAAGCTGTATTTATTAGTTGTAATTATTGAAATAATTTGAATCCAAAAAATTCTAATTAAATTCTTTTCTTCTTATATAACTTAATTTAACTTTAAACAGTCAACTGACCATTGTTGACTTTAAGTAATTAAATATTATTTTCTAGCATTCAAAACGAAACTCTTTTCAAGCTTTTCCAATCCTTATACATTTTCGACCTCCTCAACAGCAGATCGAACTCAACTGAGAGCAGGAGAACTTCGTTAGCTTTGCCATCATTTTTTTAGCATGATTCTCGTTTTTGGGCGGATTTGCTGTCTGTCTGTCGTGCGTTTACGCCTCAATGAGTTTGCATACAGTGAAAGAGAGAGAGAGAGAGAGAGAGAGAGGGAGAGAGAGGTGGGAGCACAGTGGATGGGGTTATGGGGCACGAGGCATAGGCGCGTGCGGTGCGGCTTTATTATTTCTGCTGCTGCTTTTTGGACTGCCTGCCTCAGTCTCCGCTCTCTCTCTCTCTCTCTCCCCCTTCTGTTCTGGCACGCTGTGCACAAAGGTGTGCAATGAGAAAAGCGTGAAATTTGAAAAGTGACGTTAATTCGATTTCTGCCAGGCATGAGGCATGAGGAACGAGGCGCGTGCAACAATTGAAGTCTAGAGGGGCGCATGAGAGAGAGAGAGAGAGAGAGAGAGAAGTCTGCCGCAATGACGTCGTTTTCGTGCAAAATCAAGTGTGAAAATTGAGCCTATGAACTTAAGCACACACACGCAGCGAACGAGGGAGACAGAGAGTGAGAGGGAGAGAGAAAGAGAGTTAGAGAGAGAGTGAGGGACTGGCATGTTCTGCTTTCTCGACACGAAATTAGGCAAGCGACCTACGCTGCCTTTCAACGTGAACGGGCAACGTGCAACGAGCAACAGCAGCAGCCACTGCTGTGGCATAATCAGACAGGATGTGGGGGAGCTTTGCCAGCTGCAGGTGCTGCCTCACAGTTATAACGGTAACTGTAACTGTAGCTGCAGCTGTAGCTGTAGCTGTAACTGGCAATGCTGTTGCAAGTGCAACTGAAACTGCTGAGGCGGAAATTGTTATTTTAAGTGGTAGCGGAAATTTCACTACGAGGAAGTTACGATTTACTGAAATATTTCCGACATTGAAAGATGCTCTGCCAGGCAGAGAAAATACAAAGAGGGAGAGGGAAAGTGAGTGTGAGTGAGAGGGGAGGGGAAGGAGAAGTAGTCAGAGAACGAGTGAGAGCGCTGAAAGTAGCTGGCACATTCGTCCTGAGCTGACAGACAATTGCAAATGCTTTCAATTCGCAATGAGGCGACCAACTATGCGAGCGTCCCTTCCTCGCCATTATCTCCCCCTCTCTCTCTCTCGCCTGTGTCCTGCTGTCCCAGGAGAGTTTATAAATATTTTATGATACGACTCTGTTGATACCGCTTATTGCGGTTGATTTATGCGCGCCACAAAGATGTGCCCGCTCTGTCCACGTTCTCCTCCTCGTCCTCGTGCTCGTCCTTGTCCTCGCCTTGCTTGTCGTGCCCCACAAACAATGAGGCGTTGAAAGCGACAACAACATTACAACAATTGCCGACACACACACAACAACACACACACATACACACACGGCAAGACACTCCGACAGTCGCACGTAGAATACAATAAAAGCAAGTAGCCACGTTTTTGTGCTTGTCGTGTCGTGTCGTGGCGTGTCAAATGTTGTTAGCGCTTCGCCTTTTAATACCAAATGAACGTTGGCTTTTTAGCAAATTAGTGCCAGCTGCCAAGTGTGCCCGTGTGTGCCTGTGTTTGAGTGTGCGTGTGTGAGAATTTGCGCACGTGTGGGTGCCAGCTTAATGTAGAAGTTAAGTGAGCTGAGTGAATGCCTCAGCCTGATTGACAATTACAAGAAACAACTCCGATTGAGAAAGAGGGCGAAAGAATGTAAGAGAAAAGGAGAATATAAAAGATAAACAATAGATGCAGATATCAGTACCAGTCACTTAAACGATAAGTCACTATCGATAGGGCTGACAGAGATTGTGTGGTTCATACTCCGATACAATAGAAAAATATCGATAAGATAAATCGACGCAAGTTTTTTGGTAATAATCTGATAGATATCTAACTACATTGAGTGCAAACTGCATGAGCAAATCCCAATGAATGATTAATGACCTACGTTGTTCGATAAGTGCTATTCGGTAAGCCTATACGATAGTATTTCTACAATTGTGGGACTATTTTTGAGTGTATCGAGAGGGGTTAATTAAATTGCTGCAAACTAATGTTCTAAGCAAGGGTGTTATCGATAAGTAATATTCGATAAACTATTGTATATATGATTATATATAGACAATTATGATACTCTTTTGGGTATATCGAAAGCTATAAATTCATGTTACTAAAAATTAATATTCCAAACAAGTGTGTTACCGTTAAGTTACATTCGATAAACTGAATTCGATTATGATAATACTTTTTGGGTGTAACGAAAGCTTTAAATTCACTTAACTTCAAATTAATATTCCAAACAAGTGTGTTATCGATAAGTAACATTCGATAAACTCTATTCGATTATATTTTAAGGGAAATATTAGACATTTCTGGGTATATCGAAAGGTGTAAATTCATTTTTCTGAAAATTAATATGCCAAACAAGTGTCTAATCGATAAGTTAAATTTGATAAACACTATTCGATTATATTAAGACAATTATTCGACTTTTCTAGGTGTATTGGAAGTTTAAAATTCATTTTACTGCAAATTAATATTCCAAACAAGTGTGTTATCGATAATACTCTCGATTTTCGAAAAGTGATGTTTTTCGACAAAATAGAATACTACTTAAGTGTGCATCGAAAGATGACAATGCGTATTACAGCAAAATTGATATACCAATTAAGCGTGTTATCGATAGTACGATAAAAGGTAACGATAGCTCAATACAATTGTACGATAACTGTCTTCTTATATTGCAATTACATATTCATTCTCTCTGTTAATAGGATTCGATTAATATCGGTATTTCGTTATCAGTTGTTATCATTAATATCGATATTTCGATGTGTGTGTTAGCTTTCCATTTTAGTTTTTTCCTATTTGTTTTTCAATCTCTTGATCACTTAGCTGCCTTCTGCTGCTGGTACTGTCGTTTATCGTTGAGTTTCACTTATCGATAATCGTCTATCGCTCGCTCAGCTTACTTGCTTTGGTGCACCTGTTAGTTCCTTTTCAATTTCTTCAATTTCCTTCTCACCCATTTCCCCAGGTGACTTTATTGCTTAACTAGCAGCTTTTCTGCTTAGCTTCGCTTGCCATTTGCCTGCTGCTGTTGCCTTCCTTCTCTCTGCTCCTTCTCCTTCTTATTCTCCTGTTCCGCCTCTTGCTACTGCTCTTTCTATGGCTTTGCTACTACGCGCATTAGCCGCTCATGGGGCAACACATGCAAAGCGCTTAAGGCATCTATCGGTTATTGCCTTCTGCTTTCTGCTCTTTGCTTCACTTTGGCTTTGGCTTCGACTTTTGCTTTGCCTTTGGCAACTCTGCCGTTAACTTGTGTGTGTGCGTAAGTGCTTGTGTGTGTGTGCGAGTGTGTGTGATAGACGGCGTGCTCTGTGCAAATGACAAGCAGTTCACGCAACGCGTTGCATTACGCAGCAGCTTTGTGAAATTTGCTTGCAACGGTCGAGGCAATTGCATAACGAAGCTGCTCAGGCAGCCCATACGCACACACACACACACACACACACACACACACACACACACACAGACACCCACACCTCACTCCATCGCAGCCTGCTTCAACTGTTTTGATTAGAGCCGCGTCGCATGTGTCACATTGCCAGAGAGTTGCCTTCATTTTTGTGGCGCGGCTTGCTTCTTACTGGCTCGCATGAATCACCCTGTGCCCCAGCACCATACTGTGCTGTGCTGTGCTCTGCTGTGTGGTTAAAGAGTTGTCACCCCACTGCAGTCGTGGGCCATTTGTCGGCTCATTTGCAACGAGCTTGGGCTCTAATGCCACTTCATTAGCTGGCAGCAGAGAGCAGAAAGCAGAGAACAGGCAGCAGGTAGCTGATGGCGGCGTTAAGCTGCTTGCCGCATGCCGTATGCGGCATGTGGCATTTGCAGCATGATGCTGCTGCTACATGCCATATGCCGCATACACCGCACATGCCACACTGAGCCAAAGTCTTCTCTCTCTCTGTGTGTGTGGCAGCTGCAGTCGCCTCAGTTTACGAGGAGTCGCCTCATCGCCTCATTGCCCCATCACCTCGACGCCTTGTCGCCTTGGCTGGCAGGTGTCAAGCTCCCTCATTGTGTTCTCCACCCTCCTCTAGCTGGAGATGTCTCTGTGCGGCCGTAAAATGTGAAAAACTCAATGCGAGCTGCGACGAATTATGAGCAAATTTCGGTTTATAGCCACTAAACCAGCCGCAGGAGCCGTCCGTTGTTGCCGGAGTCACCTTGTCACCCAGTCACCCAGTCAGCCTCCCCCCACCCCCACAGCGACACAATTTGTCAAAGTGCAAATTCAAGAGAAAAACAAGCAACGAATTCGTAGCACAAAGTCACAACATTGCAAATAGGCAATCCTATAATTCAGAGATTTCTATGCCGACAACGTGTCCATAAAAGTTCTGCCCCACAAAATGCACTCTCCGAATTCCAATTATCCGAGCAGGGAGCTAGCTAGCATACCAAATGCCAAATGTCGAACTGAGAAAAGTCTCACAACAAAATTGAGGATAGATTTGGCTTTAAATCGTAGCAAATCGTTGTGCAATGAATGGAAACAAATTCACAATAGCCACAGGTGAAATTTGCTCCATAAAAATGTTCACATTTTGTTCTACATGCCGAACACAAGCTATGCTTGCTATGTTTTCTTATATAGGAAACGAGTAATGTTATGTTAGTTCATTAAAAGATAAGAGAAGAGCTGGATAAACTTCGATGTTTGATGATGAATCATCGATCTTTTTTGACGTTACATCTATGTTTCTTCAGCTATAGATTAGAGTCATCCATATTTGATGGCCTGGTGAAGTATAAGTATATTGATAGTTTCAGTTTTGTTTATATCCGCTACCTTTAGGGTTGAAGTGTATTTCAACTTTGTGTCAACAATTTACCTAGAATTTAGAGACTATAATGGCTAGTGCTACCAAATTCGGTATTAATATATATTTGAATTGCACGCAGATGAATTTTTTTTTTTTAAATTTCGGCCACGGCCCATAAATCAATAAAAAACGAATTCTTAGCGTAGAATATTAATTTAAAACAAAAACAAAATCAACGTCCAAACGATTTCTGAAAGCGTTGTATTATTTACATAGAAGTTCTTATTATCGTATTTTTTTTTTCGTTATTATTTTAACAAGAGGTATCAGATATACAACTTTTTCTTTTACCCAATGGGTGTCTCGTGTGGTTTCTTCTTCTAGAGTAATTATAAATAATTGATTTTTCTTAATTAATAGAATTCGTTTAAGGAATTTCATATTCGAGTTAATGTTTTCCAGACCGCACCCTAAAGAATGCAATGTAAAATACGTGGATAATAGAAGTTATTTGTATAAGAAATCGATTTGGTCAGGCACTTACTAATTAATTAAGAAAAATAAAAAAAAAAAATTAACTGACAGTATATCGGACATTGGCTCTAATAAGAAGTGTGTTCTTAGGCAAGTAGAAATGCAGAATATCGATGTTTGCTGAGGTTTTTCATATGAAACATACGAGTAGATGCTTCACCAACTTTACAAGCAAGTTCTTAAAGTTACTAGATTAGACAGGCAGCTTTAAACTCAGCACAGGGTACAATAGATCTATATGGGCGCACCCCCAATCAAAAAATATTATTATTAGACCAGAACGCTGGTTAGTCCGATAACAATATAGAAATACGAAAGGGCCAACCATCTCATTGCCATTGGAGTCAACTTCAATAAGGTAGCTGAAAGTAAGTCTACTGACGTGAGGTTGAAACTCTAAATATTCTTTTTATAAAGCACACGAGCATTCAACTGCTTTAACTCAGTTCTTCTTTTTTTTGATTACAGAGTATTATCATCTCTCAACATCAGCAACGATAGCTCTGCTTGTCATGCTAACCTTCTATACGATACAAAACTCAGTTATTCATGAACCGATCTAAATTTAGTTTGGTAATATATTAAAGTATGAATGAATGAACATTCATCTGTGGACAGAAATAGTGAATCACATCAACCTCTGCGAACTTGGAGTCCTAAAGATGCCATATACAATGCTGTTTGAGCACCTGCTTGCCTAATACGCAATTTGTTGTCGATTTTGTGCGCCACTTGGCGTGCACTTAATAGACCGAGCGCAACGAATTGTGGGGAGGGGGGGGAGGAGACACATGTTAGAGAGGGTGGAGCAAGAGAACTAAGGCTGGTCAGCTACAATACATACCTGAAATCCATCGTAGGTCCAGCTGCCGAACTTCATGACGCATGTTTGCTCGTCGAACGGAAAGTATTCGACATCAATTTCACAGGAGCTTTTGTAAATCGCCGGCGGGCGCCACTCGACGCGTCCTGTGTAGTTGAGGGTGGCCTTTGTGGCCAGCGTCACCTCGAAGTTGCCATCGGCGCTGCAGGGCAACAACAGTTTAGATAAAATACAGGGTGTGTGTGTGTGTGTGTGTGTGTGTGTGCTACTCACTTATTGTAGAGCACTATGTCCGGCCGCCAGATGTGATCGGATGGAACGTGCAGCATCTCGACGCCGCCATACTCCTTGGGCTCCCATTTGAGCTTGTAGTCGTACCAGGATTGCTCCACCCACAGATTTGTGGTCATTATTTGATTCTTTAGATTGACATCAATCAGTTGCGATAGCTTTAGCTTGATGCGCACCGTCAGCGCGTCGGTGACGTTCACCACGGGACGCACGAGTTTGTTGTAGTTGCTCAGCAGATCGTCGTAGAGGCGCTTCGCGTCCGGATTCGCTGTGCTGCCTGCGATGAGAGAGATAGAGAAGGGGAGTGAGTGAGACAGACTCAAGTCATTTGCTGTTTGTGCTCGTTATGCTTATCGACTATCTGCACGGCACAACGCTGCGTATGCGCAATGCGGCAATTAATGTGCCACACATTAAATTAATGATTCACGGATAATGGCATCACAGTATGCTCGACCAGACACGCCCCCTCCCCCCGTGCCTTGCCTTGGCTAAGCCAGCCTCTCAGTGGACAAAGCTAATTAGCTTTTCGTTTGGCTTTCGCTTTGGCTTTGGCTTTGACTTTGGCTTTGGCTTTCGGCTTCCCCGAAAATCGTTTAATTGATTTATTTTTACGTTCGTCTCTGCCTCTCTCTCTCTTTCCTGCTCACTCTATCTCTGTCTGCTTGCCTTTTGTCTGCTTCTGAGACGAACAAACTATGCTCCTAATGCGCTTAGGCCACAAACTACAAGCATTTTTATGCCCCTCCCCGCCCTCGGCCGCATCCTGTTGGACAGTGTAATAATGATAAGCTGATTAGTGAGCGCGTCGTTTAATGACTTTGCCGACAATATGCACAACAGCTGCCCCGTCGTTCCCTCCCCCTGCTGCGCCTCAGTCACCCGCACTGCTGCTGTCGCCAATCAATTAACTCGCCTGCAGTCAGGCAGAGGTGAACTCGGGAGAAGGAGGAGAAGGAAGGGAAGAGGCAGATGGGCAGGGAACGCATTAACTCATTTCCTGCATCATTAAGAGGCACCTGCAATTTTCGCACATTCGCACAGGATGCGACGCGGGATGCCAATTAGCGTGGGCGTTAATCAATTTAGCCAGCATTGAGCTTCGATTGAGCTGCGAGAGCAAAGCTCAGACTAGTTTGGGTAAGTCTGATGAACAGACAGAGTGACGGACAGAAAGATAGATAGAGAGACAGACAGAGAGACAGACAGAAAGACAGATGGAGGGACAGACTAGCAGAGAGTTTGATCGATAGAGAGATAGGAAGACAGGCAGATAAAGAGACAGAGAGACAGAGAAAGAGATAGAAAGAAAAAAAGACATACAGTCATTCAGACGGACTAAGAGACAGACTGACATACTGAGATAGACTGGAAAGACAGATAGAGAGACAATCAGATAGAAAGATAGAGCATAAGAAAGACAAAGTAAAGAGCAGACAGATAGACAGGCAAGTAGATTGAAAGGCAGACCCATAGATAAATGGGAGACAAATAGACAAAGGAACAGATAAACAGATAGACGACAGACAGAAAGATAGATAGAGAGACAGACAGACAGAGAGACTGACTAGCTGGCAGACAGGCAATTATAGAGAGATAGAGAGAGAGAGACAAGCAGAGAGTTTGATCGAGAGTTAGGAAGACAGGCAGATAAAGAGACAGAAAGAAAAATAGAATATACAGTCAGTCAGAAGGACCAAGAGACAGACAGACTGACTGAGATAGACTGGAGAGACAGACAGACAAAGAGACAATCAGATAGAAATATACAGCAACAGACAGACAGAGCAAAGGGCAGACAGATAGACCGACAAGTAGATTGAAAGACAGACTAATAGATAAATGAGAGAAAAACAGATCAAGAGACAGATAAACGGATAGACGACAGACAGAAAGATCGACAAAGAGACGGAAAGACAGACAGAGAAATAAATCAGCAGAGGGACAGAGGCAGTTAGATAAACAGACATCAAGGCAGACTGAGGGACAAGTGGGCAGACCGGTAGACAGAAAGACTGATAAGCAGAGAGAGAAAGATTAAGAGACAGACGAACAGTCAGACAGAGAGACACGCAGACAGTCAGAGAGACAGACGCTGCAACATTCAAAGCAACGACAAGTAGATAAGCAAGCATGGATAGATAGACAGACAGACAGACAGACAGACAGACAGACAGACGGACAGACGGACAGACGGACAGACGGACAGACAGACAGACAGGCAGAGACCGTTCCAAACAGACAGACAGACAGACATAGAGATGAACATAAAGGTCGACAAAGCAAGAGTACGATCATCAGACAAGTAGAGGCTAGAAAGAAAGGGGCAGACAAGCAGATACCCGGACAGACAGACAGAGAAAGGCAAACAAGCAGAAAGACTGACAGACAATGAGGCAGATAGAGAGACAGAAAGATAGACAGAGCAAAGGACAGACGAACAGAAAGTAGACGAGCAGACAGACAGAGGCAGACAAGCTAAATAGAGAGTCAGACAGCTAAAGAGACAGATATAGACAGAGACAAACTGAAAGTAGACGAGCAGACAGAGAGGCAGACAGACCGACAGATAGACAGACAGACAGACAGACAGACAGACAGACAGACGGACAGACAGACGAGCAGACTAAGAGGCAGACTGCGGATGGCCAAACAGAATGAATTCAGCTAGGAAATGCCAACAACAATTTAGAAATGGGAGTAGAAATTGGAGTAGAATGCGGAAAGGGAGTTGAAGTGAAACAACATCGTACAACTGAAATTGGAACTATCAGTGGCTGCGGAAATGGAAGTAATAGTAGAGAAATAGAAGTAGAAACAGGAAAAAGGGGAGTAGTTGAAGAAGAGCTTGAAATGGAAGTGGAAATAAGAGTAACAGAAATAGGAGTAGAAACAGTAGTGGAGTAGTGCAAAGCAAAGACTGTGTTAATGAAGGAAGCAGGAGACATAACAGAAAAGTAAAGAGAAATAGGAGTAGAAAGGAATCGAGTTAGGGCAGTGGCAAGTGGAGTAGAAAGGGCAGTAGAAACAAGAGTAACAGCAGCAACCATTGAGGCAGCAGCATCAAATTAACTTGCTTTATTTCTGCGGCTCGCACACTTTATGCCTCTCCGGGGCAGCATCAATCCAACTTTAAGAGCGCCTGGCTGGCTTCAAGGTGTGCCTGGGCCCCGTGTGTGTGTGTGTGTATGTGTATGTCCACCTGTTTGTGTGTGTGCGTGTGTGTGTGGCAGTTGTTGTTGCTCGCGTGGGAAACGTTAAGTTAAACGGACCTTTGCGCTGGTCGCTTTTGTCGCCTGCCTTTTGCGGCCGCACACGGCGTATACTTAATGCGAGTGCCGCTACACACCTGCCCGAATGCCACGTGTGCTCGTTGTGTGTGTTGCTGTGTGTGTTGTTGTGTGTGTTTGTGTTGGTGTTAATCGACTGCTTTCATTACTTACATGTGGCCCGACAATCACATTAAGCCAACCGAAAAGCACATTTTATGATTGCCTTGCGTGTCGTCTCGCACCTTGCCACGCCCCCCCATCCCCTACAAGCCGCATATGACAAATTATTATGGGCCGAAAACAGATGTAGAAAGGAAATATCTTGCAGTGCCCAGTGGCCACAATCGGATTACGGCTCCGATCACAATTCCTAATTAGTTATTAGCCGAAACTGGCTACGGCTGCGACTCCGATTCATGCGACTGCTGCGACTTCTGCTCTGGCTCCGGGCCTGATAACGGCTACGTACGAGGTCGCCTACGGCTTAAGCTTTGGCCAAATGCAATTTCGCTGTTTATGCGTCAACTGACAGCAACATGCCGTATGCCGCATGCCACACACGCAGCACACGCTGACGCTTGATAAAGCCGCGGCGCCTTTGTCGGTTCAGGTTGCCTTGCTGTGTCTCTCTCCCCCTCCTGCTCTCCCTCTCTTTGTCTCTCTGTTTCTCTGGCAATGTGCATAATTACCGATAGGCTTTTAGCTAGTTATGTGTGCGCTGAAGCAGCACGTGGCCCTGCCCGGCAACACATTAATTAACACGCACACAATCTCACTTACGCATCGCGTATACGCAACGTAAGCCGTCCTTTGTTGCACTCTAAGCTGCAACTTCAATTGAAAATGCGCGTTATTGAAATCGGCAGCATAATCAAGCTGCAGAGCAGCAGCTGAAGCAGCCGGAGCAGCTGGAGCAGCTCCTTCAGTCGTAATTGGCATTCATTAAGCGCGTCTCGTTGGGAACCTTCGCAACGAGTCATTTCAATTTGACTTGCCAAATTGTTTTTGCTATCGTTGTTGCTGTTGCCTTGCACTGTCTTACATGGATTCTGCTTTGGCCTTTGGCCCTCCTTCCCTCCCTCCCCCTGCCCGCTGCCCCCGTTCGGTTGCGTGTTTACTCAACTGCAAGGCGAATGCAATTTTTGTGTAAACAACGCCATAAATTCCAATGGCTTAACAACAAAACGTTAGTGCGCCCCGCCAGACAAGGCCAACTGGCAGTCAGGTGGAGTCAGCGCAAGTGGGAGGAGCCCAAGGAGAGGGAGGAGGAGCGTAGGAAGGCGGAGCTAAGGAGCTGCAACATCGTCAGCTCTTAACGAGTTGTATTTTTAAATCCTGCAGCGAGAATCGTCTATGGAGTCTTTCGAATTTGCTTTGCAGATTGCTGCAAATTACGTGAATTCCATGTTATTTATGTATATCCCATGTATACCCCATGTATACCCCATGTATACCCTATTTATATATGGCGTGTGTATTTCACGTATCGCCCTCATAAATATTTATTAACTAGCTCTATGACGCAGCCTTTCCTGGAATAGTTTTCAAGCGTGGAATTTCTATGCATATTTCTAGTTTAAAATGTACAAGAATGAGGAATACACTGAAAGAAATAAACAGTCGGGATAGAGGGTTCAGCTGTCACTTATTTACTTTTATTCAATGTTCACTGGACTTTGAAAACATAATTATTGAAGGCTACAAAGCAGTTCACTGCACTGAGCTTAAGCAGTTTCTGTAGACGGATCTTCAAATTTTGTGTATGTAACGGATAGAAGGAGGCGTGGCAAAGCCCACAAACTATATACGTTAATCAGCATCTACAGTCAAGTTAATATAGCCGTGTCCATCTGGACTCAAGCACAACAAGAGCCAGGACTACCAAAAAAATATGTGAGAACCTTTTGTAATTCTGCACACAGATAAAATTTTCCATAGACTTTGGCCACTCCCACTGTCGCCTTCGTAAATAATTAAAAACCCAACAACAATCACCGCCCAAATGATTTCTGAAAATTTGGTTGCTAGCGGATGACAGGCATACAAGTTATTAAAAAAATAATTTCAAAAAACTGCCGACCCCTGTAGCTGAGTAGTCTCGACGTCCGACTCACAACCTTTACAGGGGTTCCGGGTTCGAATCCCGGGGGAAGGCATGGATGTAGAATCTCTAAAATTCAAACTATTCACGTAGGAACTATAACAACATTATAGAAAAGGAGCCCCCGATAAAAGGCCATCATTAGGTTTAAGCACAAAGTGGTTGGTGGTTTGGTTATTGGCAACAAAGAGGAACACAAATGAAAACTGGGGGAAGAATTCTAAGTACATATACATATAATATATAACACGCGTGATCTAACAGCTATGCAAATTGTAACAGATACGATAAATTGAAATGATAATATGAAATGAAAAATAAAAGTTAAATGTTTTTTTTTTTTTTATATACAGAAACTACTTATTTATTAAATTATAAATAGTCTTGAAGAAGAAACAATCATAGATGCCCATTAGGTTATAGAAAAATTTGTAATCTGATCCCTAATGAAATAAACAAATAAAAAAAAAAAAAATATATATAAAAAAAGTTAATTATTTCCGCTGCCTGCAACACAAAATACAAAGAAGTTATAAATTTAGAATTTTTTTTTTTTTTTTTTTTTCTTAAAAGAAATATTACATTTTATTTGACTAGTATACTATTACCCATTTGGGCAACTTAACCTAATCTGTAATCAGACAAAAAACACTGAGTGTGGGTACTGGGTATATCACCGTGGAGCACACTCGTCTGTAGCTTCGTGCTTATTTAATCTCATTCAATGTTCACTCGGCCATAATGACATAAGTATAATTGGGTTGCAAGGATCTTAAGCGGTTACTGCTTAAGTTTCAAATCTGCAGTTAGAGCGCGTTACATACACTGAAAATACAGATGCGTTACTTGTGAATACACTCACTAAAATGTTGTTGCTTATCTTGTAAGAGCCCCTTACACGGATCTTAAGTGCTTTATGCAAACTTATGAAAAGTTAACCGAAATATTCACTTAACTTAGCCAAGGCACTTTCGTTCATCTTGTGCTCCCTCCTACTTCTCCCCCACTCCACCCCTTTTGAGAGCATGTGCGTGGGTGTGTGTGTGTGTGTTAGTCTGTGTGTGTGCATATAGTACACATATCCCACCGCAGAGGGCGCTGTGCGCTGGTCAAACACACTCGAAGCGAGGCACTTGGCGGCTTTTTTGTCTGTTTATATTTTTTGGCATTTTTCTGGCATTTTATCTGGCTATTTTTTAGCTTTTTGGTGGATTTGGTTAACGTTTTCTGTGCTGACTTTTTAAACGCTTGAAATTTACACGCAATTATTGTGAATGCATGTGAATGATAACTGAGCAAAAAAATTTGACGGTGTCGGAATATGCAACTGCAGCTGCAACAACACAGCCGGGCGAGGGGCAGAGGGGAGGGTGGTGTCAGAGTTAAGGGCTGGTGTTGGTAGCACATGAATAATAAAAAACACTGCGACGACCAACGGCGACACGAGGAGGAGAAGCAGCGGGAGAAAGAGCAGGCAGGGAACGAAGCAGGGGTGGATGCGCTCTGCCAGTGTGGGCGATAAACTGGCCGCATTCACTTCATGCCCCTGTTGTTGTTCTGTTGCTTATTGCATTCAACATGCGTCGAGTGCAGGGACCCGCTGCACCACTTCTTCCCGCCCTCTTGCCCATGAAGTGTGGCCACAAGGTGCTGCCACCCAGAGCACTTTGCTGGCCATTTGTCGCCCTCGTCGCTTGCATTGGGAACACAAACACGTTCGTTGTGCAGGCACCTGCCGCCCTGCTCTGTCCTGCCACGCCCCCTATCCCCTCTCCTGACACCCCCCTCCCTCTTCTATTGCGGAGCGAAGCAATAACAAATTGCAGATGAAATACACAAGAATAACGCGAAGAGCATAAAGCGTGAATGCTGCAGAAAAAAACATGAATAATTTGCAACTGCCAAAGGGAATGAAGACGAAGGGTGGGCTGTGGGGGGGAGGGAGGAGGGACAAGTAGGCGGAGTTGTGGGTGTAGCTTGAGCTACCAACTGTTAACCAGCAGGAGGCCACAATCTGTGGAGAGCAGACAAGCAGCAGGAGGAGGAGTAGAAGAACCAATCGAATGCTGACCAAGCTGATTTCCGTCTCATTGCGTTGATGGACATACGAAGCGATGGCAAAGGGCAGAGAGGGGAGTGCACGAAGCAGTATAGGGTGTCGGGCAAGGAGGTGGAGAGGGGGGGGAGGTTGGGAGCGGACCCAAGTGTTAAATGTCTTTTGCGGGCTGTCGCAGCATCTGTTCGAGGTTAGTCGCCGCATGCTAAGTGACCGACTGTGTGTGTGTGTGTGTGTATGTGTGTGTGAGTGAAGGAGAGCATTCGTACGTGACAATGAATGCATTCACATTCGCATTTACTTGCGAGTGTGCTCATATTTACTCATATTTAGTTGCCAACTAGCAGAGAGTTGACACTGTGAGATATGCGCCTGAGTGCTCCTGTGCGCTCTATTATTCATGAGTGTGAGTGTGGGTGCACTCACTCACCTGTGCTCAAATGAATTGTGAGCGGGTTAGTTTTGGTGTGAATTATTAAATTTAAGTCGCACGGCTGTTAAAGCTGTTTCAATATTCACGAGTGTGAATCGTCTGCATGTGTGAGTGAGTGTATTCACGCTAGAAAAACAGGCTTTACTATACTAAATAAATAATAATAAACAGCTTAGGGCGCCAATAGGTCTTGGTATTCATGAGTGTATTCATGAGTGCATTCATGAGTACAAGTGAGTGTACTCATGAGTGTATTCACAAATAAACATCTAGATTTTCATTGGAATTCAGCTTTAAGCGCCAATGGCTGTTGGCATTTGGTATTCATGAGTGCATTCATGAGTGCAAGGGAGTGTATTCATGAGTGTATTCACAAGTAAACATTAGGCTATATATTTTGAAACAGCTTTAGGCGCCAATAGGTGGTGGTATTTGGTATTCATGAGTGCAAATGAGTGTATTCATGAGTGTTTTCACAATTAACATTAGGCTTTTCATTGTGAAACAGCGTTAAACGCCAATAAGTGTTGGTATTTGGTATTCATAAGTGCATTCATGAGTGCAAGTGAGTGTATTCACGAGTTTATTCACATTTAAGCATCTGGAAGCGCGTCTGAGCATCCTTAAAGCGCCAATATCATAATTAAGTGAGTGCATTCATGAGTGTATATGAATGTTTCCGCGAGGGTATTCACTTTTGATTGGAAAACAGCTTAAAGCTCCAATGTTGTGAGGCTTTTGGTATTCGTTAGTGCATTCAAGAGTGCATTCATGAGTGCATTCAAACATCTCTAACTGACGTTTGATTTATTGGCAAGCAGTGACCTTTCTCCGGCCAAAGAGACATGCTCTCTGACCTGCCCAACTGCCCCTATTCACTGGCACTCACATCATGTTCACAGATTAGGCCGGTGCTGGCCATGTGCCCTCGTGCGGCAGTAAGCGTCGCATTCATATGCATTGACAGCCGTTTCCGATGCGATGCAAATCCCAAGCAGCTGCAATTATTCGCTATCAAATGCAATCGAATGCAATCATTCATTCATTCGCATTCGCATTCACATTCACTCATGCTGCTTCCGCTCCGTCACATTGGCCATGGCCAATCTATGGACGAGCGAGCAACTCAAGGCGAGGCAGCAACCTCATCCACTGTCGCTGTCTCTTACCCCCTCTCTCTTTCTCTCTCTGTCTCTTTCTGCCTGTCTGTCTGACTGTCTCTTTCTCGTTCGGTCTTCCTTTCCCTTTCCGCTCCCTTGACAGCTTGTGCACCTGTCAGCCGTAAATGCGTCCGGAGCTTAAATGGCAATATTTTTGCAGAGTGTCAGTGATGCCCGGACAACTATTGCCCCCTCCCACACCTGCTGCCCCTCCTCAATTTATCTACCTATCTGTCCTTCTCTCTCCTTCTCTCTCTCTCATCCTTGTTCGCAGTTGTCGTAGGTGTTGCGTCCTGCCCGCCTGCCTGATGAATTGAGCGTGAGCACGTGCATGATCCCCATCATCATTTTTTATGGCCATGCGTCAAAAACAAGAAAGCTTGCAGCATCGTCCGCCCACATATCATCGACAGCAGCGTCGCCTTCCATCTCTCCCCCTTCCTGCCTCCCTGTCTCCTTCCTTCCTCCTTCGCCTGCTGCCAATGTGTCAAAATGTTGGCCCCTGCGTCAAATCGACACGCAGCAAAAGTTTCTAATGACACTCGCTCGATGTGTGCGCGAGGGGAGAAGAGAAAGAGATAGAAGCGGGCGTGCCAGCGTTGAGGGATGGGGGGGTGGGCTCTGCTGGTATAGCGGGCATGATAGAACATTCGGGCTGTATCCGGAACTTTGGTCTGGAATCCGCGCTAATGTGCGCCCGAAGGCGGTGTGGCAAGTGCAGAATGGCGAGTGGAGACAGCGTGGAACGCGCAACGGAAGTGGAACATGAAAAAACCGAAGACAGAAAGTAAATCTTCGGCATAGCCGTTGGCTTTATACTCTTCCCATATGGAATAAATATCGAAAACATAATATGAGTTTTGATTGTCAATTTTGCTTGCGATAGTTTGAATAATAACAACCTGAGCCGATAGTTTATACGATATATCAAATTGATTCAAAGTTGTGGAAAAACTAGTAAGTATATTCATTGTAAGGGTATTTAAACATCAGAGACACGCACTCATGCAGAGAGAGGGAGGGAGGGGCATGGAGGGGGGCGGCAAAGGGGGAGTGGGTAGTGGGCAGCGAAGCATCAATGCTATCGTTCACATAGTTAAAGCATTTCTAACGAGGCGGGCGCGTGCATATTGAACTTGTGTTTTCGCCGCCACTTCGATGCCACGCCTCCTTCCTCCCACACCTCCTCCCTCGCAAATGTGTATGTGTATGTGTGCTGGCATCATTGACACGCAAAAAACATGAAAGACTTTCAGCGTTTATGCGTCGTGGCAGCAGCTGTTTGCAATTTTCATGAATGGCAGCCAGAAAACAGCTAAAAATGTTGCAGAGAGCAGCCGGAAAACTAAGTAGGGGGGAGGGCTGTAAAAGCGGAACTTTGTACTGCCAAATACCCTGTAAGGTGCTAGGCTAGGTAGAGGTAGAGGTAGAGGTAGAGGTAGAGGTAGGGGTAGGGGTAGAGGTAGAGGTAGAGGTAGGGGTAGGGGTAGGGGTAGGGGTAGGGGTAGAGGTAGGGGTGGGGGGTAGAGGTAGAGGTAGAGGTAGAGGTAGAGGTAGAGGTAGAGGTAGAGGTAGAGGTAGAGGTAGAGGTAGAGGTAGAGGTAGACTTAGAGGTAGAGGTAGTAGTAGAGTTCAAGGTAGTAGTAGTGGAAAACAAATAAAGAGAGAAAAGAAGCTGGAGCGAGAGAGAAAGACTGAAATTAGAAGGTGCAA